>OY804576.1:50921092-52121092 GCA_963680875.1 Bathymodiolus brooksi | reverse complement strand
CTGTCCGTCTTCTATTTAGTCATTATTATATCTGTCCTTCTTCTATTTAGTCATTATTATGTCTGTCCTTCTTCTATTTAGTCATTATTATGTCTGTCCGTCTTCTATTTAGTCATTATTATGTCTGTCCGTCTTCTATTTAGTCATTATTATGTCTGTCCTTCTTCTATTTAGTCATTATTATATCTGTCCTTCTTCTATTTAGTCATTATTATGTCTGTCCTTCTTCTATTTAGTCATTATTATGTCTGTCCTTCTTCTATTTAGCCATTATTATGTCTGTCCGTCTTCTATTTAGTCATTATTATGTCTGTCCGTCTTCTATTTAGCCATTATTATATCTGTCCTTCTTCTATTTAGTCATTATTATGTCTGTCCTTCTTCTATTTAGTCATTATTATGTCTGTCCTTCTTCTATTTAGTCATTATTATGTCTGTCCTTCTTCTATTTATTCATTATTATGTCTGTCCGTCTTCTATTTAGTCATTATTATGTCTGTCCGTCTTCTATTTAGTCATTATTATGTCTGTCCTTCTTCTATTTATTCATTATTATATCTGTCCGTCTTCTATTTATTCATTATTATGTCTGTCCGTCTTCTATTTAGTCATTATTATGTCTGTCCGTCTTCTATTTAGTCATTATTATGTCTGTCCTTCTTCTATTTAGTCATTATTATGTCTGTCCTTCTTCTATTTAGCCATTATTATGTCTGTCCGTCTTCTATTTAGTCATTATTATGTCTGTCCGTCTTCTATTTAGTCATTATTATGTCTGTCCGTCTTCTATTTAGTCATTATTATATCTGTCCTTCTTCTATTTAGTCATTATTATGTCTGTCCTTCTTCTATTTAGTCATTATTATGTCTGTCCGTCTTCTATTTAGTCATTATTATGTCTGTCCGTCTTCTATTTAGTCATTATTATGTCTGTCCTTCTTCTATTTAGTCATTATTATATCTGTCCTTCTTCTATTTAGTCATTATTATGTCTGTCCTTCTTCTATTTAGTCATTATTATGTCTGTCCTTCTTCTATTTAGCCATTATTATGTCTGTCCGTCTTCTATTTAGTCATTATTATGTCTGTCCGTCTTCTATTTAGCCATTATTATATCTGTCCTTCTTCTATTTAGTCATTATTATGTCTGTCCTTCTTCTATTTAGTCATTATTATGTCTGTCCTTCTTCTATTTAGTCATTATTATGTCTGTCCTTCTTCTATTTATTCATTATTATGTCTGTCCGTCTTCTATTTAGTCATTATTATGTCTGTCCGTCTTCTATTTAGTCATTATTATGTCTGTCCTTCTTCTATTTATTCATTATTATATCTGTCCGTCTTCTATTTATTCATTATTATGTCTGTCCGTCTTCTATTTAGTCATTATTATGTCTGTCCGTCTTCTATTTAGTCATTATTATGTCTGTCCTTCTTCTATTTAGTCATTATTATGTCTGTCCTTCTTCTATTTAGCCATTATTATGTCTGTCCGTCTTCTATTTAGTCATTATTATGTCTGTCCGTCTTCTATTTAGTCATTATTATATCTGTCCTTCTTCTATTTAGTCATTATTATGTCTGTCCGTCTTCTATTTAGTCATTATTATGTCTGTCCGTCTTCTATTTAGTCATTATTATATCTGTCTGTCTTCTATTTAGCCATTATTATGTCTGTCCTTCTTCTATTTATCCATTATTATGTCTGTCCTTCTTCTATTTAGTCATTATTATGTCTGTCCGTCTTCTATTTAGTCATTATTATATCTGTCCGTCTTCTATTTAGTCATTATTATGTCTGTCCTTCTTCTATTTATCCATTATTATATCTGTCCGTCTTCTATTTAGTCATTATTATGTCTGTCCTTCTTCTATTTAGTCATTATTATGTCTGTCCTTCTTCTATTTAGTCATTATTATGTCTGTCCGTCTTCTATTTAGTCATTATTATGTCTGTCCGTCTTCTATTTAGTCATTATTATATCTGTCTGTCTTCTATTTAGCCATTATTATGTCTGTCCTTCTTCTATTTAGCCATTATTATGTCTGTCCGTCTTCTATTTAGTCATTATTATATCTGTCCTTCTTCTATTTAGTCATTATTATGTCTGTCTGTCTTCTATTTAGTCATTATTATGTCTGTCCGTCTTCTATTTAACCATTATTATATCTGTCCGTCTTCTATTTATCCATTATTATGTCTGTCCGTCTTCTATTTAGCCATTTATTATGTCTGTCCGTCTTCTATTTAGTCATTATTATGTCTGTTCGTCTTCTATTTAGCCATTATTATATCTGTCCGTCTTCTATTTAGTCATTATTATGTCTGTCCGTCTTCTATTTAGCCATTATTATGTCTGTATGTCTTCTATTTAGTCATTATTATGTCTGTCCGTCTTCTATTTAGTCATTATTATATCTGTCCTTCTTCTATTTAGTCATTATTATGTCTGTCCGTCTTTTATTTAGTCATTATTATATCTGTCCGTCTTCTATTTAGTCATTATTATGTCTGTCCGTCTTCTATTTATCCATTATTATGTCTTTCCATTTTCTATTTATCCATTATTATGTCTGTCCGTCTTCTATTTAGCCATTATTATGTCTGTCCGTCTTCTATTTAGTCATTATTATGTCTGTCCGTCTTCTATTTAGCCATTATTATGTCTGTCTGTCTTCTATTTAGTCATTATTATGTCTGTCCTTCTTCTATTTAGTCATTATTATGTCTGTCCGTCTTCTATTTAGTCATTATTATGTCTGTCCGTCTTCTATTTATCCATTATTATGTCTGTCTGTCTTCTATTTAGTCATTATTATGTCTGTCCTTCTTCTATTTAGTCATTATTATGTCTGTCCGTCTTCTATTTAGCCATTATTATGTCTGTCCGTCTTCTATTTAGTCATTATTATGTCTGTCCGTCTTCTATTTAGTCATTATTATGTCTGTCCGTCTTCTATTTAGTCATTATTATGTCTGTCCTTCTATTTATCCATTATTATGTCTGTCCTTCTTCTATTTAGTCATTATTATGTCAGTCCTTCTTCTATTTAGTCATTATTATGTCTGTCCCTCTTCTATTTAGTCATTATTATGTCTGTCTGTCTTCTATTTAGCCATTATTATGTCTGTCCGTCTTCTATTTAGTCATTATTATGTCTGTCCGTCTTCTATTTAGTCATTATTATATCTGTCCTTCTTCTATTTAGTCATTATTATGTCTGTCCGTCTTCTATTTAGTCATTATTATGTCTGTCCGTCTTCTATTTAGTCATTATTATGTCGGTCCGTCTTCTATTTAGTCATTATTATATCTGTCCTTCTTCTATTTAGTCATTATTATGTCTGTCCTTCTTCTATTTAGTCATTATTATGTCTGTCCTTCTTCTATTTAGTCATTATTATGTCTGTCCGTCTTCTATTTAGTCATTATTATGTCTGTCCTTCTTCTATTTAGTCATTATTATGTCTGTCCTTCTTCTATTTAGCCATTATTATGTCTGTCCGTCTTCTATTTAGTCATTATTATGTCTGTCCGTCTTCTATTTAGTCATTATTATATCTGTCCTTCTTCTATTTAGTCATTATTATGTCTGTCCGTCTTCTATTTAGTCATTATTATGTCTGTCCGTCTTCTATTTAGTCATTATTATATCTGTCTGTCTTCTATTTAGCCATTATTATGTCTGTCCTTCTTCTATTTATCCATTATTATGTCTGTCCTTCTTCTATTTAGTCATTATTATGTCTGTCCGTCTTCTATTTAGCCATTATTATGTCTGTCCTTCTTCTATTTAGTCATTATTATGTCTGTCCTTCTTCTATTTAGCCATTATTATGTCTGTCCGTCTTCTATTTAGTCATTATTATGTCTGTCCGTCTTCTATTTAGTCATTATTATGTCTGTCCTTCTTCTATTTAGTCATTATTATGTCTGTCCGTCTTCTATTTAGTCATTATTATATCTGTCTGTCTTCTATTTAGCCATTATTATGTCTGTCCGTCTTCTATTTAGTCATTATTATGTCTGTCCCTCTTCTATTTAGTCATTATTATGTCTGTCTGTCTTCTATTTAGTCATTATTATGTCTGTCCGTCTTCTATTTAACCATTATTATATCTGTCCGTCTTCTATTTATCCATTATTATATCTGTTCGTCTTCTATTTAGCCATTTATTATGTCTGTCCGTCTTCTATTTAGCCATTATTATGTCTGTCCGTCTTCTATTTAGTCATTATTATGTCTGTTCGTCTTCTATTTAGCCATTATTATATCTGTCCGTCTTCTATTTAGTCATTATTATGTCTGTCCGTCTTCTATTTAGCCATTATTATGTCTGTCTGTCTTCTATTTAGTCATTATTATGTCTGTCCGTCTTCTATTTAGTCATTATTATATCTGTCCTTCTTCTATTTAGTCATTATTATGTCTGTCCGTCTTTTATTTAGTCATTATTATATCTGTCCGTCTTCTATTTAGTCATTATTATGTCTGTCCGTCTTCTATTTATCCATTATTATGTCTGTCCATTTTCTATTTATCCATTATTATGTCTGTCCGTCTTCTATTTAGCCATTATTATGTCTGTCCGTCTTCTATTTAGTCATTATTATGTCTGTCCGTCTTCTATTTAGCCATTATTATGTCTGTCTGTCTTCTATTTAGTCATTATTATGTCTGTCCTTCTTCTATTTAGTCATTATTATGTCTGTCCGTCTTCTATTTAGTCATTATTATGTCTGTCCGTCTTCTATTTATCCATTATTATGTCTGTCTGTCTTCTATTTAGTCATTATTATGTCTGTCCTTCTTCTATTTAGTCATTATTATGTCTGTCCGTCTTCTATTTAGCCATTATTATGTCTGTCCGTCTTCTATTTAGTCATTATTATGTCTGTCCGTCTTCTATTTAGTCATTATTATGTCTGTCCGTCTTCTATTTAGTCATTATTATGTCTGTCCTTCTATTTATCCATTATTATGTCTGTCCTTCTTCTATTTAGTCATTATTATGTCTGTCCTTCTTCTATTTAGTCATTATTATGTCTGTCCCTCTTCTATTTAGTCATTATTATGTCTGTCTGTCTTCTATTTAGTCATTATTATGTCTGTCCGTCTTCTATTTAACCATTATTATATCTGTCCGTCTTCTATTTATCCATTATTATGTCTGTCCGTCTTCTATTTAGTCATTATTATGTCTGTCCGTCTTCTATTTAGTCATTATTATGTCTGTCCGTCTTCTATTTAGCCATTATTATGTCTGTCCGTCTTCTATTTAGCCATTATTATGTCTGTCCGTCTTCTATTTAGTCATTATCATGTCTGTCCGTCTTCTATTTAGTCATTATTATGTCTGTCCGTCTTCTAATTAGTCATTATTATGTCTGTCCGTCTTCTATTTAGTCATTATTATGTCTGTCCTTCTTCTATTTATCCATTATTATGTCTGTCCTTCTTCTATTTATCCATTATTATGTCTGTCCTTCTTCTATTTAGTCATTATTATGTCTGTCCGTCTTCTATTTAGCCATTATTATGTCTGTCCGTCTTCTATTTAGCCATTATTATATCTGTCCGTCTTCTATTTAGTCATTATTATGTCTGACCTTCTTCTATTTAGCCATTATTATGTCTGTCCTTCTTCTATTTAGTCATTATTATGTCTGTCCGTCTTCTATTTAGTCATTATTATGTTTGTCCGTCTTCTATTTAGTCATTATTATGTCTGTCCGTTTTCTATTTAGCCATTATTATGTCTGTCCTTCTATTTAGTCATTATTATATCTGTCCGTCTTCTATTTAGCCATTATTATGTCTGTCCTTCTTCTATTTAGCCATTATTATGTCTGTCCTTCTTCTATTTAGTCATTATTATGTCTGTCCGTCTTCTATTTAGTCATTATTATGTCTGTCCGTCTTCTATTTAGTCATTATTATATCTGTCCGTCTTCTATTTAGCCATTATTATGTCTGTCCGTCTTCTATTTAGCCATTATTATATCTGTTCGTCTTCTATTTAGCCATTATTATGTCTGTCCGTCTTCTATTTAGCCATTATTATGTCTGTCCTTCTTCTATTTAGTCATTATTATGTGTGTCCGTCTTCTATTTAGTCATTATTATATCTGTCCGTCTTCTATTTAGCCATTATTATGTCTGTCCGTCTTCTATTTAGCCATTATTATGTCTGTCCGTCTTCTATTTATCCATTATTATGTCTGTCCGTCTTCTATTTAGTCATTATTATGTCTGTCCGTCTTCTATTTAGCCATTATTATGTCTGTCCGTCTTCTATTTAGTCATTATTATGTCTGTCCGTCTTCTATTTAGCCATTATTATGTCTGTCCTTCTTCTATTTAGTCATTATTATGTCTGTCCTTCTTCTATTTAGTCATTATTATATCTGTCTGTCTTCTATTTAGCCATTATTATATCTGTCCGTCTTCTATTTAGCCATTATTATGTCTGTCCGTCTTCTATTTAGCCATTATTATGTCTGTCTTTCTTCTATTTAGCCATTATTATGTCTGTCCGTCTTCTATTTAGTCATTATTATATCTGTCTGTCTTCTATTTAGCCATTATCATGTCTGTCCCTCTTCTATTTAGTCATTATTATGTCTGTCTGTCTTCTATTTAGTCATTATTATGTCTGTCCGTCTTTTATTTAACCATTATTATATCTGTCCGTCTTTTATTTATCCATTATTATATCTGTCCGTCTTCTATTTAGCCATTTATTATGTCTGTCCGTCTTCTATTTAGCCATTATTATGTCTGTCCGTCTTCTATTTAGTCATTATTATGTCTGTTCGTCTTCTATTTAGCCATTATTATATCTGTCCGTCTTCTATTTAGTCATTATTATGTCTGTCCGTCTTCTATTTAGCCATTATTATGTCTGTCTGTCTTCTATTTAGTCATTATTATGTCTGTCCGTCTTCTATTTAGTCATTATTATATCTGTCCTTCTTCTATTTAGTCATTATTATGTCTGTCCGTCTTTTATTTAGTCATTATTATATCTGTCCGTCTTCTATTTAGTCATTATTATGTCTGTCCGTCTTCTATTTATCCATTATTATGTCTGTCCATTTTCTATTTATCCATTATTATGTCTGTCCGTCTTCTATTTAGCCATTATTATGTCTGTCCGTCTTCTATTTAGTCATTATTATGTCTGTCCGTCTTCTATTTAGCCATTATTATGTCTGTCTGTCTTCTATTTAGTCATTATTATGTCTGTCCTTCTTCTATTTAGTCATTATTATGTCTGTCCGTCTTCTATTTAGTCATTATTATGTCTGTCCGTCTTCTATTTATCCATTATTATGTCTGTCTGTCTTCTATTTAGTCATTATTATGTCTGTCCTTCTTCTATTTAGTCATTATTATGTCTGTCCGTCTTCTATTTAGCCATTATTATGTCTGTCCGTCTTCTATTTAGTCATTATTATGTCTGTCCGTCTTCTATTTAGTCATTATTATGTCTGTCCGTCTTCTATTTAGTCATTATTATGTCTGTCCTTCTATTTATCCATTATTATGTCTGTCCTTCTTCTATTTAGTCATTATTATGTCTGTCCTTCTTCTATTTAGTCATTATTATGTCTGTCCCTCTTCTATTTAGTCATTATTATGTCTGTCTGTCTTCTATTTAGTCATTATTATGTCTGTCCGTCTTCTATTTAACCATTATTATATCTGTCCGTCTTCTATTTATCCATTATTATGTCTGTCCGTCTTCTATTTAGTCATTATTATGTCTGTCCGTCTTCTATTTAGTCATTATTATGTCTGTCCGTCTTCTATTTATCCATTATTATGTCTGTCCTTCTTCTATTTATCCATTATTATGTCTGTCCTTCTTCTATTTAGTCATTATTATGTCTGTCCGTCTTCTATTTAGCCATTATTATGTCTGTCCGTCTTCTATTTAGCCATTATTATATCTGTCCGTCTTCTATTTAGTCATTATTATGTCTGACCTTCTTCTATTTAGCCATTATTATGTCTGTCCTTCTTCTATTTAGTCATTATTATGTCTGTCCGTCTTCTATTTAGTCATTATTATGTTTGTCCGTCTTCTATTTAGTCATTATTATGTCTGTCCGTTTTCTATTTAGCCATTATTATGTCTGTCCTTCTATTTAGTCATTATTATATCTGTCCGTCTTCTATTTAGCCATTATTATGTCTGTCCTTCTTCTATTTAGCCATTATTATGTCTGTCCTTCTTCTATTTAGTCATTATTATGTCTGTCCGTCTTCTATTTAGTCATTATTATGTCTGTCCGTCTTCTATTTAGTCATTATTATATCTGTCCGTCTTCTATTTAGCCATTATTATGTCTGTCCGTCTTCTATTTAGCCATTATTATATCTGTTCGTCTTCTATTTAGCCATTATTATGTCTGTCCGTCTTCTATTTAGCCATTATTATGTCTGTCCTTCTTCTATTTAGTCATTATTATGTGTGTCCGTCTTCTATTTAGTCATTATTATATCTGTCCGTCTTCTATTTAGCCATTATTATGTCTGTCCGTCTTCTATTTAGCCATTATTATGTCTGTCCGTCTTCTATTTATCCATTATTATGTCTGTCCGTCTTCTATTTAGTCATTATTATGTCTGTCCGTCTTCTATTTAGCCATTATTATGTCTGTCCGTCTTCTATTTAGTCATTATTATGTCTGTCCGTCTTCTATTTAGCCATTATTATGTCTGTCTGTCTTCTATTTAGTCATTATTATGTCTGTCTGTCTTCTATTTAGTCATTATTATGTCTGTCCGTCTTCTATTTAGTCATTATTATATCTGTCCTTCTTCTATTTAGTCATTATTATGTCTGTCCGTCTTTTATTTAGTCATTATTATATCTGTCCGTCTTCTATTTAGTCATTATTATGTCTGTCCGTCTTCTATTTATCCATTATTATGTCTGTCCATTTTCTATTTATCCATTATTATGTCTGTCCGTCTTCTATTTAGCCATTATTATGTCTGTCCGTCTTCTATTTAGTCATTATTATGTCTGTCCGTTTTCTATTTAGCCATTATTATGTCTGTCTGTCTTCTATTTAGTCATTATTATGTCTGTCCTTCTTCTATTTAGTCATTATTATGTCTGTCCGTCTTCTATTTAGTCATTATTATGTCTGTCCGTCTTCTATTTATCCATTATTATGTCTGTCTGTCTTCTATTTAGTCATTATTATGTCTGTCCTTCTTCTATTTAGTCATTATTATGTCTGTCCGTCTTCTATTTAGCCATTATTATGTCTGTCCGTCTTCTATTTAGTCATTATTATGTCTGTCCGTCTTCTATTTAGTCATTATTATGTCTGTCCGTCTTCTATTTAGTCATTATTATGTCTGTCCTTCTATTTATCCATTATTATGTCTGTCCTTCTTCTATTTAGTCATTATTATGTCTGTCCTTCTTCTATTTAGTCATTATTATGTCTGTCCCTCTTCTATTTAGTCATTATTATGTCTGTCTGTCTTCTATTTAGTCATTATTATGTCTGTCCGTCTTCTATTTAACCATTATTATATCTGTCCGTCTTCTATTTATCCATTATTATGTCTGTCCGTCTTCTATTTAGTCATTATTATGTCTGTCCGTCTTCTATTTAGTCATTATTATGTCTGTCCGTCTTCTATTTAGCCATTATTATGTCTGTCCGTCTTCTATTTAGCCATTATTATGTCTGTCCGTCTTCTATTTAGTCATTATCATGTCTGTCCGTCTTCTATTTAGTCATTATTATGTCTGTCCGTCTTCTAATTAGTCATTATTATGTCTGTCCGTCTTCTATTTAGTCATTATTATGTCTGTCCTTCTTCTATTTATCCATTATTATGTCTGTCCTTCTTCTATTTATCCATTATTATGTCTGTCCTTCTTCTATTTAGTCATTATTATGTCTGTCCGTCTTCTATTTAGCCATTATTATGTCTGTCCGTCTTCTATTTAGCCATTATTATATCTGTCCGTCTTCTATTTAGTCATTATTATGTCTGACCTTCTTCTATTTAGCCATTATTATGTCTGTCCTTCTTCTATTTAGTCATTATTATGTCTGTCCGTCTTCTATTTAGTCATTATTATGTTTGTCCGTCTTCTATTTAGTCATTATTATGTCTGTCCATTTTCTATTTAGCCATTATTATGTCTGTCCTTCTATTTAGTCATTATTATATCTGTCCGTCTTCTATTTAGCCATTATTATGTCTGTCCTTCTTCTATTTAGCCATTATTATGTCTGTCCTTCTTCTATTTAGTCATTATTATGTCTGTCCGTCTTCTATTTAGTCATTATTATGTCTGTCCGTCTTCTATTTAGTCATTATTATATCTGTCCGTCTTCTATTTAGCCATTATTATGTCTGTCCGTCTTCTATTTAGCCATTATTATATCTGTTCGTCTTCTATTTAGCCATTATTATGTCTGTCCGTCTTCTATTTAGCCATTATTATGTCTGTCCTTCTTCTATTTAGTCATTATTATGTGTGTCCGTCTTCTATTTAGTCATTATTATATCTGTCCGTCTTCTATTTAGCCATTATTATGTCTGTCCGTCTTCTATTTAGCCATTATTATGTCTGTCCGTCTTCTATTTATCCATTATTATGTCTGTCCGTCTTCTATTTAGTCATTATTATGTCTGTCCGTCTTCTATTTAGCCATTATTATGTCTGTCCGTCTTCTATTTAGTCATTATTATGTCTGTCCGTCTTCTATTTAGCCATTATTATGTCTGTCCTTCTTCTATTTAGTCATTATTATGTCTGTCCTTCTTCTATTTAGTCATTATTATATCTGTCTGTCTTCTATTTAGCCATTATTATATCTGTCCGTCTTCTATTTAGCCATTATTATGTCTGTCCGTCTTCTATTTAGCCATTATTATGTCTGTCTTTCTTCTATTTAGCCATTATTATGTCTGTCCGTCTTCTATTTAGTCATTATTATATCTGTCTGTCTTCTATTTAGCCATTATCATGTCTGTCCCTCTTCTATTTAGTCATTATTATGTCTGTCTGTCTTCTATTTAGTCATTATTATGTCTGTCCGTCTTCTATTTAACCATTATTATATCTGTCCGTCTTTTATTTATCCATTATTATATCTGTCCGTCTTCTATTTAGCCATTTATTATGTCTGTCCGTCTTCTATTTAGCCATTATTATGTCTGTCCGTCTTCTATTTAGTCATTATTATGTCTGTTCGTCTTCTATTTAGCCATTATTATATCTGTCCGTCTTCTATTTAGTCATTATTATGTCTGTCCGTCTTCTATTTAGCCATTATTATGTCTGTCTGTCTTCTATTTAGTCATTATTATGTCTGTCCGTCTTCTATTTAGTCATTATTATATCTGTCCTTCTTCTATTTAGTCATTATTATGTCTGTCCGTCTTTTATTTAGTCATTATTATATCTGTCCGTCTTCTATTTAGTCATTATTATGTCTGTCCGTCTTCTATTTATCCATTATTATGTCTGTCCATTTTCTATTTATCCATTATTATGTCTGTCCGTCTTCTATTTAGCCATTATTATGTCTGTCCGTCTTCTATTTAGTCATTATTATGTCTGTCCGTCTTCTATTTAGCCATTATTATGTCTGTCTGTCTTCTATTTAGTCATTATTATGTCTGTCCTTCTTCTATTTAGTCATTATTATGTCTGTCCGTCTTCTATTTAGTCATTATTATGTCTGTCCGTCTTCTATTTATCCATTATTATGTCTGTCTGTCTTCTATTTAGTCATTATTATGTCTGTCCTTCTTCTATTTAGTCATTATTATGTCTGTCCGTCTTCTATTTAGCCATTATTATGTCTGTCCGTCTTCTATTTAGTCATTATTATGTCTGTCCGTCTTCTATTTAGTCATTATTATGTCTGTCCGTCTTCTATTTAGTCATTATTATGTCTGTCCTTCTATTTATCCATTATTATGTCTGTCCTTCTTCTATTTAGTCATTATTATGTCTGTCCTTCTTCTATTTAGTCATTATTATGTCTGTCCCTCTTCTATTTAGTCATTATTATGTCTGTCTGTCTTCTATTTAGTCATTATTATGTCTGTCCGTCTTCTATTTAACCATTATTATATCTGTCCGTCTTCTATTTATCCATTATTATGTCTGTCCGTCTTCTATTTAGTCATTATTATGTCTGTCCGTCTTCTATTTAGTCATTATTATGTCTGTCCGTCTTCTATTTATCCATTATTATGTCTGTCCTTCTTCTATTTATCCATTATTATGTCTGTCCTTCTTCTATTTAGTCATTATTATGTCTGTCCGTCTTCTATTTAGCCATTATTATGTCTGTCCGTCTTCTATTTAGCCATTATTATATCTGTCCGTCTTCTATTTAGTCATTATTATGTCTGACCTTCTTCTATTTAGCCATTATTATGTCTGTCCTTCTTCTATTTAGTCATTATTATGTCTGTCCGTCTTCTATTTAGTCATTATTATGTTTGTCCGTCTTCTATTTAGTCATTATTATGTCTGTCCGTTTTCTATTTAGCCATTATTATGTCTGTCCTTCTATTTAGTCATTATTATATCTGTCCGTCTTCTATTTAGCCATTATTATGTCTGTCCTTCTTCTATTTAGCCATTATTATGTCTGTCCTTCTTCTATTTAGTCATTATTATGTCTGTCCGTCTTCTATTTAGTCATTATTATGTCTGTCCGTCTTCTATTTAGTCATTATTATATCTGTCCGTCTTCTATTTAGCCATTATTATGTCTGTCCGTCTTCTATTTAGCCATTATTATATCTGTTCGTCTTCTATTTAGCCATTATTATGTCTGTCCGTCTTCTATTTAGCCATTATTATGTCTGTCCTTCTTCTATTTAGTCATTATTATGTGTGTCCGTCTTCTATTTAGTCATTATTATATCTGTCCGTCTTCTATTTAGCCATTATTATGTCTGTCCGTCTTCTATTTAGCCATTATTATGTCTGTCCGTCTTCTATTTATCCATTATTATGTCTGTCCGTCTTCTATTTAGTCATTATTATGTCTGTCCGTCTTCTATTTAGCCATTATTATGTCTGTCCGTCTTCTATTTAGTCATTATTATGTCTGTCCGTCTTCTATTTAGCCATTATTATGTCTGTCCTTCTTCTATTTAGTCATTATTATGTCTGTCCTTCTTCTATTTAGTCATTATTATATCTGTCTGTCTTCTATTTAGCCATTATTATATCTGTCCGTCTTCTATTTAGCCATTATTATGTCTGTCCGTCTTCTATTTAGCCATTATTATGTCTGTCTTTCTTCTATTTAGCCATTATTATGTCTGTCCGTCTTCTATTTAGTCATTATTATATCTGTCTGTCTTCTATTTAGCCATTATCATGTCTGTTCTTCTTCTATTTAGTCATTAATATGTCTGTCCTTCTTCTATTTAGTCATTATTATGTCTGTCCAATGTTCTATTTATTCATTATTATGTCTGTCCGTCTTCTATTTAGCCATTATTATGTCTGTCCTTCTTCTATTTAGTCATTATTATGTCTGTCCGTCTTCTATTTAGTCATTATTATATCTGTCTGTCTTCTATTTAGCCATTATTATATCTGTCCGTCTTCTATTTAGCCATTATTATGTCTGTCCGTCTTCTATTTAGCCATTATTATGTCTGTCCTTCTTCTATTTAGCCATTATTATGTCTGTCCGTCTTCTATTTAGTCATTATTATATCTGTCTGTCTTCTATTTAGCCATTATTATGTCTGTCCGTCTTCTATTTAGCCATTATTATGTCTGTCCTTCTTCTATTTAGCCATTATTATGTCTGTCCGTCTTCTATTTATCATTATTATATCTGTCCGTCTTCTATTTAGTCATTATTATATCTGTACGTCTTCTATTTATCCATTATTATGTCTGTCCGTCTTCTATTTAGCCATTATTATGTCTGTCCATCTTCTATTTAGCCATTATTATATCTGTCCGTCTTCTATTTAGCCATTATTATATCTGTCCGTCTTCTATTTAGTCATTATTATGTCTGTCCGTCTTCTATTTAGTCATTATTATGTCTGTCCGTCTTCTATTTAGCCATTATTATATCTGTCCGTCTTCTATTTAGTCATTATTATGTCTGTCCGTCTTCTATTTAGCCATTATTATGTCTGTCCGTCTTCTATTTAGTGATTATTATGTCTGTCCGTCTTCTATTTATCCATTATTATGTCTGTGCGTCTTCTATTTAGTCATTATTATGTCTGTCCTTCTTCTATTTAGTCATTATTATGTCTGTCCGTCTTCTATTTATCCATTATTATGTCTGTCCTTCTTCTATTTAGCCATTATTATGTCTGTCTATCTTCTATTTAGCCATTATTATGTCTGTCCTTCTTCTATTTAGTCATTATTATGTCTGTCCGTCTTCTATTTAGTCATTATTATGTCTGTCCGTCTTCTATTTAACCATTATTATATCTGTCCGTCTTCTATTTATCCATTATTATGTCTGTCCGTCTTCTATTTAGCCATTATTATGTCTGTCCGTCTTCTATTTAGCCATTATTATGTCTGTCCTTCTTCTATTTAGCCATTATTATGTCTGTCCGTCTTCTATTTAGTCATTATTATGTCTGTCCCTCTTCTATTTATCCATTATTATGTCTGTCCGTCTTCTATTTAGCCATTATTATGTCTGTCCGTCTTCTTTTTAGTCATTATTATGTCTGTCCGTCTTCTATTTAGTCATTATTATGTCTGTCCTTCTTCTATTTAGTCATTATTATGTCTGTCCGTCTTCTATTTAGCCATTATTATGTCTGTCCGTCTTCTATTTAGCCATTATTATGTCTGTCTGTCTTCTATTTAGCCATTATTATGTCTGTCCGTCTTCTATTTAGTCATTATTATATCTGACCATCTTCTATTTAGTCATTATTATGTCTGTCCGTCTTCTATTTAGTCATTATTATGTCTGTCCGTCTTCTATTTAGCCATTATTATGTCTGTCCGTCTTCTATTTAGTCATTATCATGTCTGTCCGTCTTCTATTTAGTCATTATTATGTCTGTCCGTCTTCTAATTAGTCATTATTATATCTGTCCGTCTTCTATTTAGTCATTATTATGTCTGTCCTTCTTCTATTTATCCATTATTATGTCTGTCCTTCTTCTATTTATCCATTATTATGTCTGTCCTTCTTCTATTTAGTCATTATTATATCTGTCCGTCTTCTATTTAGTCATTATTATGTCTGACCTTCTTCTATTTAGCCATTATTATGTCTGTCCTTCTTCTATTTAGTCATTATTATGTCTGTCCGTCTTCTATTTAGTCATTATTATGTTTGTCCGTCTTCTATTTAGTCATTATTATGTCTGTCCGTCTTCTATTTAGCCATTATTATGTCTGTCCTTCTATTTAGTCATTATTATATCTGTCCGTCTTCTATTTAGCCATTATTATGTCTGTCCTTCTTCTATTTAGCCATTATTATGTCTGTCCTTCTTCTATTTAGTCATTATTATGTCTGTCCGTCTTCTATTTAGTCATTATTATGTCTGTCCGTCTTCTATTTAGTCATTATTATATCTGTCCGTCTTCTATTTAGCCATTATTATGTCTGTCCGTCTTCTATTTAGCCATTATTATATCTGTTCGTCTTCTATTTAGCCATTATTATGTCTGTCCGTCTTCTATTTAGTCATTATTATGTCTGTCCGTCTTCTATTTAGTCATTATTATATCTGTCCTTCTTCTATTTAGTCATTATTATGTCTGTCCGTCTTCTATTTAGTCATTATTATATCTGTCCGTCTTCTATTTAGCCATTATTATGTCTGTCCGTCTTCTATTTAGCCATTATTATATCTGTTCGTCTTCTATTTAGCCATTATTATGTCTGTCCGTCTTCTATTTAGTCATTATTATGTCTGTCCGTCTTCTATTTAGTCATTATTATATCTGTCCTTCTTCTATTTAGTCATTATTATGTCTGTCCGTCTTCTATTTAGTCATTATTATGTCTGTCCGTCTTCTATTTAGTCATTATTATATCTGTCTGTCTTCTATTTAGCCATTATTATGTCTGTCCTTCTTCTATTTATCCATTATTATGTCTGTCCTTCTTCTATTTAGTCATTATTATGTCTGTCCGTCTTCTATTTAGCCATTATTATGTCTGTCCTTCTTCTATTTAGTCATTATTATGTCTGTCCTTCTTCTATTTAGCCATTATTATGTCTGTCCGTCTTCTATTTAGTCATTATTATGTCTGTCCGTCTTCTATTTAGTCATTATTATGTCTGTCCTTCTTCTATTTAGTCATTATTATGTCTGTCCGTCTTCTATTTAGTCATTATTATATCTGTCTGTCTTCTATTTAGCCATTATTATGTCTGTCCGTCTTCTATTTAGTCATTATTATGTCTGTCCCTCTTCTATTTAGTCATTATTATGTCTGTCTGTCTTCTATTTAGTCATTATTATGTCTGTCCGTCTTCTATTTAACCATTATTATATCTGTCCGTCTTCTATTTATCCATTATTATATCTGTCCGTCTTCTATTTAGCCATTTATTATGTCTGTCCGTCTTCTATTTAGCCATTATTATGTCTGTCCGTCTTCTATTTAGTCATTATTATGTCTGTTCGTCTTCTATTTAGCCATTATTATATCTGTCCGTCTTCTATTTAGTCATTATTATGTCTGTCCGTCTTCTATTTAGCCATTATTATGTCTGTCTGTCTTCTATTTAGTCATTATTATGTCTGTCCGTCTTCTATTTAGTCATTATTATATCTGTCCTTCTTCTATTTAGTCATTATTATGTCTGTCCGTCTTTTATTTAGTCATTATTATATCTGTCCGTCTTCTATTTAGTCATTATTATGTCTGTCCGTCTTCTATTTATCCATTATTATGTCTGTCCATTTTCTATTTATCCATTATTATGTCTGTCCGTCTTCTATTTAGCCATTATTATGTCTGTCCGTCTTCTATTTAGTCATTATTATGTCTGTCCGTCTTCTATTTAGCCATTATTATGTCTGTCTGTCTTCTATTTAGTCATTATTATGTCTGTCCTTCTTCTATTTAGTCATTATTATGTCTGTCCGTCTTCTATTTAGTCATTATTATGTCTGTCCGTCTTCTATTTATCCATTATTATGTCTGTCTGTCTTCTATTTAGTCATTATTATGTCTGTCCTTCTTCTATTTAGTCATTATTATGTCTGTCCGTCTTCTATTTAGCCATTATTATGTCTGTCCGTCTTCTATTTAGTCATTATTATGTCTGTCCGTCTTCTATTTAGTCATTATTATGTCTGTCCGTCTTCTATTTAGTCATTATTATGTCTGTCCTTCTATTTATCCATTATTATGTCTGTCCTTCTTCTATTTAGTCATTATTATGTCTGTCCTTCTTCTATTTAGTCATTATTATGTCTGTCCCTCTTCTATTTAGTCATTATTATGTCTGTCTGTCTTCTATTTAGTCATTATTATGTCTGTCCGTCTTCTATTTAACCATTATTATATCTGTCCGTCTTCTATTTATCCATTATTATGTCTGTCCGTCTTCTATTTAGTCATTATTATGTCTGTCCGTCTTCTATTTAGTCATTATTATGTCTGTCCGTCTTCTATTTAGCCATTATTATGTCTGTCCGTCTTCTATTTAGCCATTATTATGTCTGTCCGTCTTCTATTTAGTCATTAACATGTCTGTCCGTCTTCTATTTAGTCATTATTATGTCTGTCCGTCTTCTAATTAGTCATTATTATGTCTGTCCGTCTTCTATTTAGTCATTATTATGTCTGTCCTTCTTCTATTTATCCATTATTATGTCTGTCCTTCTTCTATTTATCCATTATTATGTCTGTCCTTCTTCTATTTAGTCATTATTATGTCTGTCCGTCTTCTATTTAGCCATTATTATGTCTGTCCGTCTTCTATTTAGCCATTATTATATCTGTCCGTCTTCTATTTAGTCATTATTATGTCTGACCTTCTTCTATTTAGCCATTATTATGTCTGTCCTTCTTCTATTTAGTCATTATTATGTCTGTCCGTCTTCTATTTAGTCATTATTATGTTTGTCCGTCTTCTATTTAGTCATTATTATGTCTGTCCGTTTTCTATTTAGCCATTATTATGTCTGTCCTTCTATTTAGTCATTATTATATCTGTCCGTCTTCTATTTAGCCATTATTATGTCTGTCCTTCTTCTATTTAGCCATTATTATGTCTGTCCTTCTTCTATTTAGTCATTATTATGTCTGTCCGTCTTCTATTTAGTCATTATTATGTCTGTCCGTCTTCTATTTAGTCATTATTATATCTGTCCGTCTTCTATTTAGCCATTATTATGTCTGTCCGTCTTCTATTTAGCCATTATTATATCTGTTCGTCTTCTATTTAGCCATTATTATGTCTGTCCGTCTTCTATTTAGCCATTATTATGTCTGTCCTTCTTCTATTTAGTCATTATTATGTGTGTCCGTCTTCTATTTAGTCATTATTATATCTGTCCGTCTTCTATTTAGCCATTATTATGTCTGTCCGTCTTCTATTTAGCCATTATTATGTCTGTCCGTCTTCTATTTATCCATTATTATGTCTGTCCGTCTTCTATTTAGTCATTATTATGTCTGTCCGTCTTCTATTTAGCCATTATTATGTCTGTCCGTCTTCTATTTAGTCATTATTATGTCTGTCCGTCTTCTATTTAGCCATTATTATGTCTGTCCTTCTTCTATTTAGTCATTATTATGTCTGTCCTTCTTCTATTTAGTCATTATTATATCTGTCTGTCTTCTATTTAGCCATTATTATATCTGTCCGTCTTCTATTTAGCCATTATTATGTCTGTCCGTCTTCTATTTAGCCATTATTATGTCTGTCTTTCTTCTATTTAGCCATTATTATGTCTGTCCGTCTTCTATTTAGTCATTATTATATCTGTCTGTCTTCTATTTAGCCATTATCATGTCTGTCCTTCTTCTATTTAGTCATTAATATGTCTGTCCTTCTTCTATTTAGTCATTATTATGTCTGTCCAATGTTCTATTTATTCATTATTATGTCTGTCCGTCTTCTATTTAGCCATTATTATGTCTGTCCTTCTTCTATTTAGTCATTATTATGTCTGTCCGTCTTCTATTTAGTCATTATTATATCTGTCTGTCTTCTATTTAGCCATTATTATATCTGTCCGTCTTCTATTTATCCATTATTATGTCTGTCCGTCTTCTATTTAGCCATTATTATGTCTGTCCTTCTTCTATTTAGCCATTATTATGTCTGTCCGTCTTCTATTTAGTCATTATTATATCTGTCTGTCTTCTATTTAGCCATTATTATGTCTGTCCGTCTTCTATTTAGCCATTATTATGTCTGTCCTTCTTCTATTTAGCCATTATTATGTCTGTCCGTCTTCTATTTATCATTATTATATCTGTCCGTCTTCTATTTAGTCATTATTATATCTGTACGTCTTCTATTTATCCATTATTATGTCTGTCCGTCTTCTATTTAGCCATTATTATGTCTGTCCATCTTCTATTTAGCCATTATTATATCTGTCCGTCTTCTATTTAGCCATTATTATATCTGTCCGTCTTCTATTTAGTCATTATTATGTCTGTCCGTCTTCTATTTAGTCATTATTATGTCTGTCCGTCTTCTATTTAGCCATTATTATATCTGTCCGTCTTCTATTTAGTCATTATTATGTCTGTCCGTCTTCTATTTAGCCATTATTATGTCTGTCCTTCTTCTATTTAGTGATTATTATGTCTGTCCGTCTTCTATTTATCCATTATTATTTCTGTGCGTCTTCTATTTAGTCATTATTATGTCTGTCCTTCTTCTATTTAGTCATTATTATGTCTGTCCGTCTTCTATTTATCCATTATTATGTCTGTCCTTCTTCTATTTAGCCATTATTATGTCTGTCTATCTTCTATTTAGCCATTATTATGTCTGTCCTTCTTCTATTTAGTCATTATTATGTCTGTCCGTCTTCTATTTAGTCATTATTATGTCTGTCCGTCTTCTATTTAACCATTATTATATCTGTCCGTCTTCTATTTATCCATTATTATGTCTGTCCGTCTTCTATTTAGCCATTATTATGTCTGTCCGTCTTCTATTTAGCCATTATTATGTCTGTCCTTCTTCTATTTAGCCATTATTATGTCTGTCCGTCTTCTATTTAGTCATTATTATGTCTGTCCCTCTTCTATTTATCCATTATTATGTCTGTCCGTCTTCTATTTAGCCATTATTATGTCTGTCCGTCTTCTTTTTAGTCATTATTATGTCTGTCCGTCTTCTATTTAGTCATTATTATGTCTGTCCTTCTTCTATTTAGTCATTATTATGTCTGTCCGTCTTCTATTTAGCCATTATTATGTCTGTCCGTCTTCTATTTAGCCATTATTATGTCTGTCTGTCTTCTATTTAGCCATTATTATGTCTGTCCGTCTTCTATTTAGTCATTATTATATCTGACCATCTTCTATTTAGTCATTATTATGTCTGTCCGTCTTCTATTTAGTCATTATTATGTCTGTCCGTCTTCTATTTAGCCATTATTATGTCTGTCCGTCTTCTATTTAGTCATTATCATGTCTGTCCGTCTTCTATTTAGTCATTATTATGTCTGTCCGTCTTCTAATTAGTCATTATTATATCTGTCCGACTTCTATTTAGTCATTATTATGTCTGTCCTTCTTCTATTTATCCATTATTATGTCTGTCCTTCTTCTATTTATCCATTATTATGTCTGTCCTTCTTCTATTTAGTCATTATTATATCTGTCCGTCTTCTATTTAGTCATTATTATGTCTGACCTTCTTCTATTTAGCCATTATTATGTCTGTCCTTCTTCTATTTAGTCATTATTATGTCTGTCCGTCTTCTATTTAGTCATTATTATGTTTGTCCGTCTTCTATTTAGTCATTATTATGTCTGTCCGTCTTCTATTTAGCCATTATTATGTCTGTCCTTCTATTTAGTCATTATTATATCTGTCCGTCTTCTATTTAGCCATTATTATGTCTGTCCTTCTTCTATTTAGCCATTATTATGTCTGTCCTTCTTCTATTTAGTCATTATTATGTCTGTCCGTCTTCTATTTAGTCATTATTATGTCTGTCCGTCTTCTATTTAGTCATTATTATATCTGTCCGTCTTCTATTTAGCCATTATTATGTCTGTCCGTCTTCTATTTAGCCATTATTATATCTGTTCGTCTTCTATTTAGCCATTATTATGTCTGTCCGTCTTCTATTTAGCCATTATTATGTCTGTCCTTCTTCTATTTAGCCATTATTATGTCTGTCCGTCTTCTATTTAGTCATTATTATATCTGTCCGTCTTCTATTTAGCCATTATTATGTCTGTCCGTCTTCTATTTAGCCATTATTATGTCTGTCCGTCTTCTATTTATCCATTATTATGTCTGTCCGTCTTCTATTTAGTCATTATTATGTCTGTCCGTCTTCTATTTAGCCATTATTATGTCTGTCCGTCTTCTATTTAGTCATTATTATGTCTGTCCGTCTTCTATTTAGTCATTATTATATCTGTCCTTCTTCTATTTAGTCATTATTATGTCTGTCCTTCTTCTATTTAGTCATTATTATGTCTGTCCTTCTTCTATTTAGTCATTATTATATCTGTCCTTCTTCTATTTAGTCATTATTATGTCTGTCCTTCTTCTATTTAGTCATTATTATGTCTGTCCTTCTTCTATTTAGCCATTATTATGTCTGTCCGTCTTCTATTTAGTCATTATTATGTCTGTCCGTCTTCTATTTAGTCATTATTATGTCTGTCCTTCTTCTATTTAGTCATTATTATGTCTGTCCTTCTTCTATTTAGCCATTATTATGTCTGTCCGTCTTCTATTTAGCCATTATTATGTCTGTCCGTCTTCTATTTAGCCATTATTATGTCTGTCCTTCTTCTATTTAGCCATTATTATGTCTGTCCTTCTTCTATTTAGTCATTATTATGTCTGTCCGTCTTCTATTTAGTCATTATTATGTCTGTCCTTCTTCTATTTAGTCATTATTATATCTGTCTGTCTTCTATTTAGCCATTATTATATCTGTCCGTCTTCTATTTAGCCATTATTATGTCTGTCCGTCTTCTATTTAGCCATTATTATGTCTGTCTTTCTTCTATTTAGCCATTATTATGTCTGTCCGTCTTCTATTTAGTCATTATTATATCTGTCTGTCTTCTATTTAGTCATTATTATGTGTGTCCAATGTTCTATTTATTCATTATTATGTCTGTCCTTCTATTTAGTCATTATTATGTCTGTCCGTCTTCTATTTAGTCATTATTATGTCTGTCCGTCTTCTATTTAGTCATTATTATGTCTGTCCTTCTTCTATTTAGTCATTATTATATCTGTCTGTCTTCTATTTAGCCATTATTATATCTGTCCGTCTTCTATTTATCCATTATTATGTCTGTCCGTCTTCTATTTAGCCATTATTATGTCTGTCTTTCTTCTATTTAGCCATTATTATGTCTGTCTTTCTTCTATTTAGTCATTATTATATCTGTCTGTCTTCTATTTAGTCATTATTATGTCTGTCCGTCTTCTATTTAGCCATTATTATGTCTGTCTTTCTTCTATTTAGCCATTATTATGTCTGTCTTTCTTCTATTTAGCCATTATTATATCTGTCCGTCTTCTATTTAGCCATTATTATGTCTGTCCGTCTTCTATTTAGCCATTATTATGTCTGTCCGTCTTCTATTTATCCATTATTATGTCTGTCCTTCTTCTATTTAGTCATTATTATGTCTGTCCTTCTTCTATTTAGCCATTATTATGTCTGTCCTTCTTCTATTTATCCATTATTATGTCTGTCCTTCTTCTATTTAGTCATTATTATGTCTGTCCAATGTTCTATTTATTCATTATTATGTCTGTCCTTCTTCTATTTAGCCATTATTATGTCTGTCCGTCTTCTATTTAGCCATTATTATATCTGTTCGTCTTCTATTTAGCCATTATTATGTCTGTCCTTCTTCTATTTAGTCATTATTATATCTGTCTGTCTTCTATTTAGTCATTATTATGTCTGTCCGTCTTCTATTTAGTCATTATTATATCTGTCTGTCTTCTATTTAGCCATTATTATATCTGTCTGTCTTCTATTTAGCCATTATTATGTCTGTCCGTCTTCTATTTAGCCATTATTATGTCTGTCCGTCTTCTATTTAGTCATTATTATATCTGTCCGTCTTCTATTTAGTCATTATTATATCTGTACGTCTTCTATTTATCCATTATTATGTCTGTCCGTCTTCTATTTAGCCATTATTATGTCTGTCCATCTTCTATTTAGCCATTATTATATCTGTCCGTCTTCTATTTAGCCATTATTATATCTGTCCGTCTTCTATTTAGCCATTATTATGTCTGTCCGTCTTCTATTTAGTGATTATTATGTCTGTCCGTCTTCTATTTATCCATTATTATGTCTGTGCGTCTTCTATTTAGTCATTATTATGTCTGTCCTTCTTCTATTTAGTCATTATTATGTCTGTCCGTCTTCTATTTATCCATTATTATGTCTGTCCTTCTTCTATTTAGCCATTATTATGTCTGTCTATCTTCTATTTAGCCATTATTATGTCTGTCCTTCTTCTATTTAGTCATTATTATGTCTGTCCGTCTTCTATTTATCCATTATTATGTCTGTCCGTCTTCTATTTAGTCATTATTATATCTGTCCGTCTTCTATTTAGCCATTATTATGTCTGTCCGTCTTCTATTTATCCATTATTATGTCTGTCCTTCTTCTATTTAGTCATTATTATATCTGTCCGTCTTCTATTTAGCCATTATTATGTCTGTCCTTCGTCTATTTAGTCATTATTATATCTGTCCGTCTTCTATTCAGCCATTATTATATCTGTCCGTCTTCTATTTATCCATTATTATGTCTGTCCTTCTTCTATTTAGCCATTATTATGTCTGTCCGTCTTCTATTTAGTCATTATTATGTCTGTCCGTCTTCTATTTAGTCATTATTATGTCTGTCCTTCTTCTATTTAGCCATTATTATGTCTGTCCGTCTTCTATTTAGCCATTATTATGTCTGTCCGTCTTCTATTTAGTCATTAACATGTCTGTCCGTCTTCTATTTAGTCATTATTATGTCTGTCCGTCTTCTAATTAGTCATTATTATGTCTGTCCGTCTTCTATTTAGTCATTATTATGTCTGTCCTTCTTCTATTTATCCATTATTATGTCTGTCCTTCTTCTATTTATCCATTATTATGTCTGTCCTTCTTCTATTTAGTCATTATTATGTCTGTCCGTCTTCTATTTAGCCATTATTATGTCTGTCCGTCTTCTATTTAGCCATTATTATATCTGTCCGTCTTCTATTTAGTCATTATTATGTCTGACCTTCTTCTATTTAGCCATTATTATGTCTGTCCTTCTTCTATTTAGTCATTATTATGTCTGTCCGTCTTCTATTTAGTCATTATTATGTTTGTCCGTCTTCTATTTAGTCATTATTATGTCTGTCCGTTTTCTATTTAGCCATTATTATGTCTGTCCTTCTATTTAGTCATTATTATATCTGTCCGTCTTCTATTTAGCCATTATTATGTCTGTCCTTCTTCTATTTAGCCATTATTATGTCTGTCCTTCTTCTATTTAGTCATTATTATGTCTGTCCGTCTTCTATTTAGTCATTATTATGTCTGTCCGTCTTCTATTTAGTCATTATTATATCTGTCCGTCTTCTATTTAGCCATTATTATGTCTGTCCGTCTTCTATTTAGCCATTATTATATCTGTTCGTCTTCTATTTAGCCATTATTATGTCTGTCCGTCTTCTATTTAGCCATTATTATGTCTGTCCTTCTTCTATTTAGTCATTATTATGTGTGTCCGTCTTCTATTTAGTCATTATTATATCTGTCCGTCTTCTATTTAGCCATTATTATGTCTGTCCGTCTTCTATTTAGCCATTATTATGTCTGTCCGTCTTCTATTTATCCATTATTATGTCTGTCCGTCTTCTATTTAGTCATTATTATGTCTGTCCGTCTTCTATTTAGCCATTATTATGTCTGTCCGTCTTCTATTTAGTCATTATTATGTCTGTCCGTCTTCTATTTAGCCATTATTATGTCTGTCCTTCTTCTATTTAGTCATTATTATGTCTGTCCTTCTTCTATTTAGTCATTATTATATCTGTCTGTCTTCTATTTAGCCATTATTATATCTGTCCGTCTTCTATTTAGCCATTATTATGTCTGTCCGTCTTCTATTTAGCCATTATTATGTCTGTCTTTCTTCTATTTAGCCATTATTATGTCTGTCCGTCTTCTATTTAGTCATTATTATATCTGTCTGTCTTCTATTTAGCCATTATCATGTCTGTCCTTCTTCTATTTAGTCATTAATATGTCTGTCCTTCTTCTATTTAGTCATTATTATGTCTGTCCAATGTTCTATTTATTCATTATTATGTCTGTCCGTCTTCTATTTAGCCATTATTATGTCTGTCCTTCTTCTATTTAGTCATTATTATGTCTGTCCGTCTTCTATTTAGTCATTATTATATCTGTCTGTCTTCTATTTAGCCATTATTATATCTGTCCGTCTTCTATTTAGCCATTATTATGTCTGTCCGTCTTCTATTTAGCCATTATTATGTCTGTCCTTCTTCTATTTAGCCATTATTATGTCTGTCCGTCTTCTATTTAGTCATTATTATATCTGTCTGTCTTCTATTTAGCCATTATTATGTCTGTCCGTCTTCTATTTAGCCATTATTATGTCTGTCCTTCTTCTATTTAGCCATTATTATGTCTGTCCGTCTTCTATTTATCATTATTATATCTGTCCGTCTTCTATTTAGTCATTATTATATCTGTACGTCTTCTATTTATCCATTATTATGTCTGTCCGTCTTCTATTTAGCCATTATTATGTCTGTCCATCTTCTATTTAGCCATTATTATATCTGTCCGTCTTCTATTTAGCCATTATTATATCTGTCCGTCTTCTATTTAGTCATTATTATGTCTGTCCGTCTTCTATTTAGTCATTATTATGTCTGTCCGTCTTCTATTTAGCCATTATTATATCTGTCCGTCTTCTATTTAGTCATTATTATGTCTGTCCGTCTTCTATTTAGCCATTATTATGTCTGTCCGTCTTCTATTTATTGATTATTATGTCTGTCCGTCTTCTATTTATCCATTATTATTTCTGTGCGTCTTCTATTTAGTCATTATTATGTCTGTCCTTCTTCTATTTAGTCATTATTATGTCTGTCCGTCTTCTATTTATCCATTATTATGTCTGTCCTTCTTCTATTTAGCCATTATTATGTCTGTCTATCTTCTATTTAGCCATTATTATGTCTGTCCTTCTTCTATTTAGTCATTATTATGTCTGTCCGTCTTCTATTTAGTCATTATTATGTCTGTCCGTCTTCTATTTAACCATTATTATATCTGTCCGTCTTCTATTTATCCATTATTATGTCTGTCCGTCTTCTATTTAGCCATTATTATGTCTGTCCGTCTTCTATTTAGCCATTATTATGTCTGTCCTTCTTCTATTTAGCCATTATTATGTCTGTCCGTCTTCTATTTAGTCATTATTATGTCTGTCCCTCTTCTATTTATCCATTATTATGTCTGTCCGTCTTCTATTTAGCCATTATTATGTCTGTCCGTCTTCTTTTTAGTCATTATTATGTCTGTCCGTCTTCTATTTAGTCATTATTATGTCTGTCCTTCTTCTATTTAGTCATTATTATGTCTGTCCGTCTTCTATTTAGCCATTATTATGTCTGTCCGTCTTCTATTTAGCCATTATTATGTCTGTCTGTCTTCTATTTAGCCATTATTATGTCTGTCCGTCTTCTATTTAGTCATTATTATATCTGACCATCTTCTATTTAGTCATTATTAATTCTGTCCGTCTTCTATTTAGTCATTATTATGTCTGTCCGTCTTCTATTTAGCCATTATTATGTCTGTCCGTCTTCTATTTAGTCATTATCATGTCTGTCCGTCTTCTATTTAGTCATTATTATGTCTGTCCGTCTTCTAATTAGTCATTATTATATCTGTCCGTCTTCTATTTAGTCATTATTATGTCTGTCCTTCTTCTATTTATCCATTATTATGTCTGTCCTTCTTCTATTTATCCATTATTATGTCTGTCCTTCTTCTATTTAGTCATTATTATATCTGTCCGTCTTCTATTTAGTCATTATTATGTCTGACCTTCTTCTATTTAGCCATTATTATGTCTGTCCTTCTTCTATTTAGTCATTATTATGTCTGTCCGTCTTCTATTTAGTCATTATTATGTTTGTCCGTCTTCTATTTAGTCATTATTATGTCTGTCCGTCTTCTATTTAGCCATTATTATGTCTGTCCTTCTATTTAGTCATTATTATATCTGTCCGTCTTCTATTTAGCCATTATTATGTCTGTCCTTCTTCTATTTAGCCATTATTATGTCTGTCCTTCTTCTATTTAGTCATTATTATGTCTGTCCGTCTTCTATTTAGTCATTATTATGTCTGTCCGTCTTCTATTTAGTCATTATTATATCTGTCCGTCTTCTATTTAGCCATTATTATGTCTGTCCGTCTTCTATTTAGCCATTATTATATCTGTTCGTCTTCTATTTAGCCATTATTATGTCTGTCCGTCTTCTATTTAGCCATTATTATGTCTGTCCTTCTTCTATTTAGCCATTATTATGTCTGTCCGTCTTCTATTTAGTCATTATTATATCTGTCCGTCTTCTATTTAGCCATTATTATGTCTGTCCGTCTTCTATTTAGCCATTATTATGTCTGTCCGTCTTCTATTTATCCATTATTATGTCTGTCCGTCTTCTATTTAGTCATTATTATGTCTGTCCGTCTTCTATTTAGCCATTATTATGTCTGTCCGTCTTCTATTTAGTCATTATTATGTCTGTCCGTCTTCTATTTAGCCATTATTATATCTGTCCTTCTTCTATTTAGTCATTATTATGTCTGTCCTTCTTCTATTTAGTCATTATTATGTCTGTCCTTCTTCTATTTAGTCATTATTATATCTGTCCTTCTTCTATTTAGTCATTATTATGTCTGTCCTTCTTCTATTTAGTCATTATTATGTCTGTCCTTCTTCTATTTAGCCATTATTATGTCTGTCCGTCTTCTATTTAGTCATTATTATGTCTGTCCGTCTTCTATTTAGTCATTATTATGTCTGTCCTTCTTCTATTTAGTCATTATTATGTCTGTCCTTCTTCTATTTAGCCATTATTATGTCTGTCCGTCTTCTATTTAGCCATTATTATGTCTGTCCGTCTTCTATTTAGCCATTATTATGTCTGTCCTTCTTCTATTTAGCCATTATTATGTCTGTCCTTCTTCTATTTAGTCATTATTATGTCTGTCCGTCTTCTATTTAGTCATTATTATGTCTGTCCTTCTTCTATTTAGTCATTATTATATCTGTCTGTCTTCTATTTAGCCATTATTATATCTGTCCGTCTTCTATTTAGCCATTATTATGTCTGTCCGTCTTCTATTTAGCCATTATTATGTCTGTCTTTCTTCTATTTAGCCATTATTATGTCTGTCCGTCTTCTATTTAGTCATTATTATATCTGTCTGTCTTCTATTTAGTCATTATTATGTGTGTCCAATGTTCTATTTATTCATTATTATGTCTGTCCTTCTATTTAGTCATTATTATGTCTGTCCGTCTTCTATTTAGTCATTATTATGTCTGTCCGTCTGCTATTTAGTCATTATTATGTCTGTCCTTCTTCTATTTAGTCATTATTATATCTGTCTGTCTTCTATTTAGCCATTATTATATCTGTCCGTCTTCTATTTATCCATTATTATGTCTGTCCGTCTTCTATTTAGCCATTATTATGTCTGTCTTTCTTCTATTTAGCCATTATTATGTCTGTCTTTCTTCTATTTAGTCATTATTATATCTGTCTGTCTTCTATTTAGTCATTATTATGTCTGTCCGTCTTCTATTTAGCCATTATTATGTCTGTCTTTCTTCTATTTAGCCATTATTATGTCTGTCTTTCTTCTATTTAGCCATTATTATATCTGTCTGTCTTCTATTTAGCCATTATTATGTCTGTCCGTCTTCTATTTAGCCATTATTATGTCTGTCCGTCTTCTATTTATCCATTATTATGTCTGTCCTTCTTCTATTTAGTCATTATTATGTCTGTCCTTCTTCTATTTAGCCATTATTATGTCTGTCCTTCTTCTATTTATCCATTATTATGTCTGTCCTTCTTCTATTTAGTCATTATTATGTCTGTCCAATGTTCTATTTATTCATTATTATGTCTGTCCTTCTTCTATTTAGCCATTATTATGTCTGTCCGTCTTCTATTTAGCCATTATTATATCTGTTCGTCTTCTATTTAGCCATTATTATGTCTGTCCTTCTTCTATTTAGTCATTATTATATCTGTCTGTCTTCTATTTAGTCATTATTATGTCTGTCCGTCTTCTATTTAGTCATTATTATATCTGTCTGTCTTCTATTTAGCCATTATTATATCTGTCTGTCTTCTATTTAGCCATTATTATGTCTGTCCGTCTTCTATTTAGCCATTATTATGTCTGTCCGTCTTCTATTTAGTCATTATTATATCTGTCCGTCTTCTATTTAGTCATTATTATATCTGTACGTCTTCTATTTATCCATTATTATGTCTGTCCGTCTTCTATTTAGCCATTATTATGTCTGTCCATCTTCTATTTAGCCATTATTATATCTGTCCGTCTTCTATTTAGCCATTATTATATCTGTCCGTCTTCTATTTAGCCATTATTATGTCTGTCCGTCTTCTATTTAGTGATTATTATGTCTGTCCGTCTTCTATTTATCCATTATTATGTCTGTGCGTCTTCTATTTAGTCATTATTATGTCTGTCCTTCTTCTATTTAGTCATTATTATGTCTGTCCGTCTTCTATTTATCCATTATTATGTCTGTCCTTCTTCTATTTAGCCATTATTATGTCTGTCTATCTTCTATTTAGCCATTATTATGTCTGTCCTTCTTCTATTTAGTCATTATTATGTCTGTCCGTCTTCTATTTATCCATTATTATGTCTGTCCGTCTTCTATTTAGTCATTATTATATCTGTCCGTCTTCTATTTAGCCATTATTATGTCTGTCCGTCTTCTATTTATCCATTATTATGTCTGTCCTTCTTCTATTTAGTCATTATTATATCTGTCCGTCTTCTATTTAGCCATTATTATGTCTGTCCTTCGTCTATTTAGTCATTATTATATCTGTCCGTCTTCTATTCAGCCATTATTATATCTGTCCTTCTTCTATTTAGCCATTATTATGTCTGTCCGTCTTCTATTTATCCATTATTATATCTGTCCGTCTTCTATGTAGCCATTATTATATCTGTCCGTCTTCTATTTATCCATTATTATATCTGTCCGTCTTCTATTTAGCCATTATTATATCTGTCCGTCTTCTATTTAGCCATTATTATGTCTGTCCGTCTTCTATTTAGTCATTATTATATCTGTCCGTCTTCTATTTATCCATTATTATATCTGTCCATCTTCTATTTAGTTATTATTATGTCTGTCCTTCTTCTATTTAGTCATTATTATGTCTGTCGTCTTCTATTTAGCCATTATTATATCTGTCCATCTTCTATTTATCCATTATTATATCTGTCCATCTTCTATTTAGTTATTATTATGTCTGTCCGTCTTCTATTTAGTCATTATTATGTCTGTCGTCTTCTATTTAGCCATTATTATATCTGTCCGTCTTCTATTTATCCATTATTATATCTGTCCGTCTTCTATTTATCCATTATTATATCTGTCCGTCTTCTATTTATCCATTATTATATCTGTCCATCTTCTATTTAGTTATTATTATGTCTGTCCTTCTTCTATTTAGTCATTATTATGTCTGTCTGTCTTCTATTTAGTCATTATTCTGGTTGTCTGTCTTCTATTTAGTCATTATTATGTCTGTCCGTCTTCTATTTAGCCATTATTATGTCTGTCCGTCTTCTATTTATCCATTATTATGTCTGTCCGTCTTCTATTTATCCATTATTATGTCTGTCCTTCTTCTATTTATCCATTATTATATCTGTCCGTCTTCTATTTATCCATTATTATGTCTGTCTGTCTCCTATTTAGCCATTATTATGTCTGTCTGTCTTCTATTTAGCCATTATTATGTCTGTCCGTCTTCTATTTAGCCATTATTATGTCTGTCTGTCTTCTATTTAGCCATTATTATGTCTGTCCTTCTTCTATTTAGCCATTATTATGTCTGTCCGTCTTCTATTTAGCCATTATTATGTCTGTCCGTCTTCTATTTAGCCATTATTATGTCTGTCTGTCTTCTATTAAGTCATTATTATATCTGTCCGTCTTCTATTTAGCCATTATTATGTCTGTCCGTCTTCTATTTAGCCATAATTATGTCTGTCCGTCTTCTATTTAGCCATTATTATGTCTGTCCGTCTTCTATTTAGCCATTATTATGTCTGTCTGTCTTCTATTTAGTCATTATTATGTCTGTCTGTCTCCTATTTAGCCATTATTATATCTGTCCGTCTTCTATTTAGCCATTATTATGTCTGTCTGTCTCCTATTTAGCCATTATTATATCTGTCCGTCTTCTATTTAGCCATTATTATGTCTGTCTGTCTCCTATTTAGCCATTATTATGTCTGTCTGTCTCCTATTTAGCCATTATTATGTCTGTCCGTCTTCTATTTATCCATTATTATGTCTGTCTGTCTCCTATTTAGCCATTATTATATCTGTCCGTCTTCTATTTAGCCATTATTATGTCTGTCTGTCTCCTATTTAGCCATTATTATGTCTGTCTGTCTCCTATTTAGCCATTATTATATCTGTCCTTCTTTTATTTATCCATTATTATGTCTGTCTGTCTTCTATTTATCCATTATTATGTCTGTCCATCTTCTATTTAGCCATTATTATGTCTGTCTGTCTTCTATTTAGCCATTATTATGTCTGTCCTTCTTCTATTTATCCATTATTATGTTTGTCCTTCTTCTATTTATCCATTATTATGTCTGTCCGTCTTCTATTTAGCCATTATTATGTCTGTCTGTCTCCTATTTAGCCATTATTATGTCTGTCCTTCTTCTATTTATCCATTATTATGTCTGTCTGTCTTCTATTTAGTCATTATTCTGGTTGTCTGTCTTCTATTTAGTCATTATTATGTCTGTCCGTCTTCTATTTAGCCATTATTATGTCTGTCCGTCTTCTATTTATCCATTATTATGTCTGTCCTTCTTCTATTTATCCATTATTATGTCTGTCTGTCTTCTATTTAGTCATTATTCTGGTTGTCTGTCTTCTATTTAGTCATTATTATGTCTGTCCGTCTTCTATTTAGCCATTATTATGTCTGTCCGTCTTCTATTTATCCATTATTATGTCTGTCCGTCTTCTATTTATCCATTATTATGTCTGTCCTTCTTCTATTTATCCATTATTATATCTGTCCGTCTTCTATTTATCCATTATTATGTCTGTCCGTCTTCTATTTATCCATTATTATGTCTGTCCTTCTTCTATTTATCCATTATTATATCTGTCCGTCTTCTATTTATCCATTATTATGTCTGTCCGTCTTCTATTTAGCCATTATTATATCTGTCCGTCTTCTATTTAGCCATTATTATGTCTGTCTGTCTCCTATTTATCCATTATTATATCTGTCCATCTTCTATTTATCTATTATTATGTCTGTCCTTCTTCTATTTATCCATTATTATGTCTGTCTGTCTTCTATTTAGCCATTATTATGTCTGTCCGTCTTCTATTTAGTCATTATTATGTCTGTCCTTCTTCTATTTAGCCATTATTATGTCTGTCCGTCTTCTATTTATCCATTATTATGTCTGTCCTTCTTCTATTTATCCATTATTATATCTGTCCGTCTTCTATTTATCCATTATTATGTCTGTCCGTCTTCTATTTAGCCATTATTATGTCTGTCTGTCTCCTATTTAGCCATTATTATGTCTGTCCTTCTTCTATTTATCCATTATTATATCTGTCCGTCTTCTATTTATCCATTATTATGTCTGTCCTTCTTCTATTTATCCATTATTATATCTGTCCGTCTTCTATTTAGCCATTATTATGTCTGTCTGTCTCCTATTTAGCCATTATTATGTCTGTCTGTCTCCTATTTAGCCATTATTATATCTGTCCGTCTTCTATTTAGCCATTATTATGTCTGTCCTTCTTCTATTTATCCATTATTATGTCTGTCTGTCTTCTATTTAGCCATTATTATGTCTGTCTGTCTCCTATTTAGCCATTATTATGTCTGTCCTTCTTCTATTTATCCATTATTATGTCTGTCCTTCTTTTATTTATCCATTATTATGTCTGTCTGTCTTCTATTTATCCATTATTATGTCTGTCCATCTTCTATTTAGTCATTATTATGTCTGTCTGTCTTCTATTTAGCCATTATTATGTCTGTCCTTCTTCTATTTATCCATTATTATGTTTGTCCTTCTTCTATTTATCCATTATTATGTCTGTCTGTCTTCTATTTAGCCATTATTATGTCTGTCTGTCTCCTATTTAGCCATTATTATGTCTGTCCTTCTTCTATTTATCCATTATTATGTCTGTCTGTCTTCTATTTATCCATTATTATGTCTGTCCGTCTTCTATTTAGCCATTATTATGTCTGTCCTTCTTCTATTTATCCATTATTATGTCTGTCTGTCTTCTATTTATCCATTATTATGTCTGTCCTTCTTCTATTTAGCCATTATTATGTCTGTCCGTCTTCTATTTATCCATTATTATGTCTGTCCATCTTCTATTTATCTATTATTATGTCTGTCCTTCTTCTATTTATCCATTATTATGTCTGTCTGTCTTCTATTTAGCCATTATTATGTCTGTCCGTCTTCTATTTAGTCATTATTATGTCTGTCCTTCTTCTATTTAGCCATTATCATGTCTGTCCGTCTTCTATTTAGTCATTATTATGTCTGTCTGTCTTCTATTTAGTCATTATTATGTCTGTCCGTCTTCTATTTAGCCATTATTATGTCTGTCCGTCTTCTATTTAGTCATTATTATGTCTGTCCTTCTTCTATTTAGCCATTATTATGTCTGTCCGTCTTCTATTTATCCATTATTATGTCTGTCCTTCTTCTATTTATCCATTATTATATCTGTCCGTCTTCTATTTATCCATTATTATGTCTGTCCGTCTTCTATTTAGCCATTATTATGTCTGTCTGTCTCCTATTTAGCCATTATTATGTCTGTCCTTCTTCTATTTATCCATTATTATATCTGTCCGTCTTCTATTTATCCATTATTATGTCTGTCCTTCTTCTATTTATCCATTATTATATCTGTCCGTCTTCTATTTAGCCATTATTATGTCTGTCTGTCTCCTATTTAGCCATTATTATGTCTGTCTGTCTCCTATTTATCCATTATTATATCTGTCCGTCTTCTATTTATCCATTATTATGTCTGTCCTTCTTCTATTTATCCATTATTATATCTGTCCGTCTTCTATTTAGCCATTATTATGTCTGTCCATCTTCTATTTATCTATTATTATGTCTGTCTGTCTCCTATTTAGCCATTATTATATCTGTCCGTCTTCTATTTAGCCATTATTATGTCTGTCCTTCTTCTATTTATCCATTATTATGTCTGTCTGTCTTCTATTTAGCCATTATTATGTCTGTCTGTCTCCTATTTAGCCATTATTATGTCTGTCCTTCTTCTATTTATCCATTATTATGTCTGTCCTTCTTTTATTTATCCATTATTATGTCTGTCTGTCTTCTATTTATCCATTATTATGTCTGTCCATCTTCTATTTAGTCATTATTATGTCTGTCTGTCTTCTATTTAGCCATTATTATGTCTGTCCTTCTTCTATTTATCCATTATTATGTTTGTCCTTCTTCTATTTATCCATTATTATGTCTGTCCGTCTTCTATTTAGCCATTATTATGTCTGTCTGTCTCCTATTTAGCCATTATTATGTCTGTCCTTCTTCTATTTATCCATTATTATGTCTGTCTGTCTTCTATTTATCCATTATTATGTCTGTCCGTCTTCTATTTAGCCATTATTATGTCTGTCCTTCTTCTATTTATCCATTATTATGTCTGTCTGTCTTCTATTTATCCATTATTATGTCTGTCCTTCTTCTATTTAGCCATTATTATGTCTGTCCGTCTTCTATTTATCCATTATTATGTCTGTCCATCTTCTATTTATCTATTATTATGTCTGTCCTTCTTCTATTTATCCATTATTATGTCTGTCTGTCTTCTATTTAGCCATTATTATGTCTGTCCGTCTTCTATTTAGTCATTATTATGTCTGTCCTTCTTCTATTTAGCCATTATCATGTCTGTCCGTCTTCTATTTAGTCATTATTATGTCTGTCTGTCTTCTATTTAGTCATTATTATGTCTGTCCGTCTTCTATTTAGCCATTATTATGTCTGTCCGTCTTCTATTTAGTCATTATTATGTCTGTCCGTCTTCTATTTAGCCATTATTATGTCTGTCCGTCTTCTATTTAGTCATTATTATGTCTGTCCGTCTTCTATTTAGTCATTATTATGTCTGTCCGTCTTCTATTTAGCCATTATCATGTCTGTCCGTCTTCTATTTAGCCATTATTATGTCTGTCCTTCTTCTATTTAGTCATTATTATGTCTGTCTGTCTTCTATTTATCCATTATTATATCTGTCTGTCTTCTATTTAGCCATTATTATGTCTGTCCGTCTTCTATTTAGCCATTATTATGTCTGTCCGTCTTCTATTTATCCATTATTATATCTGTCCGTCTTCTATTTAGCCATTATTATGTCTGTCCGTCTTCTATTTAGCCATTATTATGTCTGTCCGTCTTCTATTTAGCCATTATTATATCTGTCCGTCTTCTATTTAGTCATTATTATGTCTGTCCTTCTTCTATTTAGTCATTATTATATCTGTCCGTCTTCTATTTAGCCATTATTATGTCTGTCCGTCTTCTATTTAGCCATTATTATATCTGTCCGTCTTCTATTTAGCCATTATTATGTCTGTCTGTCTTCTATTTAGCCATTATTATGTCTGTCCGTCTTCTATTTATCCATTATTATGTCTGTCCGTCTTCTATTTATCCATTATTATGTCTGTCTGTCTTCTATTTAGCCATTATTATGTCTGTCTGTCTTCTATTTAGCCATTATTATGTCTGTCCTTCTTCTATTTATCCATTATCATGTCTGTCCGTCTTCTATTTATCCATTATTATGTCTGTTCGTCTTCTATTTAGCCATTATTATGTCTGTCCTTCTTCTATTTAGTCATTATTATGTCTGTCCTTCTTCTATTTATCCATTATTATATCTGTCCGTCTTCTATTTAGCCATTATTATGTCTGTCTGTCTTCTATTTAGTCATTATTATGTCTGTCCGTCTTCTATTTAGTCATTATTATGTCTGTCCTTCTTCTATTTATCCATTATTATATCTGTTCGTCTTCTATTTAGTCATTATTATGTCTGTCCGTCTTCTATTTATCCATTATTATATCTGTCCGTCTTCTATTTATCCATTATTATGTCTGTCTGTCTTCTATTTATCCATTATTATGTCTGTCCGTCTTCTATTTAGTCATTATTATGTCTGTCTGTCTTCTATTTAAACATTATTATGTCTGTCCTTCTTCTATTTAGCCATTATTATGTCTGTCTGTCTTCTATTTAGACATTATTATGCCTGTCCGTCTTCTATTTAGCCATTATTATGTCTGTCCTTCTTCTATTTAGCCATTATTATGTCTGTCCTTCTTTTATTTATCCATTATTATGTCTGTCCGTCTTCTATTTAGTCATTATTATATCTGTCTGTCTTCTATTTATCCATTATTATGCCTGTCCGTCTTCTATTTAGCCATTATTATGTCTGTCCTTCTTCTATTTAGCCATTATTATGTCTGTCCTTCTTTTATTTATCCATTATTATGTCTGTCCTTCTTCTATTTAGTCATTATTATGTCTGTCCGTCTTCTATTTATCCATTATTATATCTGTCCGTCTTCTATTTATCCATTATTATGTCTGTCTGTCTTCTATTTATCCATTATTATGTCTGTCTGTCTTCTATTTAGACATTATTATGTCTGTCCTTCTTCTATTTAGCCATTATTATGTCTGTCTGTCTTCTATTTAGTCATTATTATGTCTGTCCTTCTTCTATTTAGCCATTATTATGTCTGTCTGTCTTCTATTTAGCCATTATTATGTCTGTCCGTCTTCTATTTAGCCATTATTATGTCTGTCTGTCTTCTATTTAGCCATTATTATGTCTGTCCGTCTTCTATTTATCCATTATTATATCTGTCCGTCTTCTATTTATCCATTATTATATCTGTCCGTCTTCTATTTAGCCATTATTATGTCTATCCGTCTTCTATTTAGCCATTATTATGTCTGTCCTTCTTCTATTTAGCCATTATTATGTCTATCCGTCTTCTATTTAGTCATTATTATGTCTGTCCGTCTTCTATTTAGTCATTATTATGTCCGTCCGTCTTCTATTTAGCCATTATTATGTCTGTCCGTCTTCTATTTAGCCATTATTATGTCTGTCTGTCTTCTATTTAGACATTATTATGTCTGTCCTTCTTCTATTTATCCATTATTATGTCTGTCCGTCTTCTATTTAGCCATTATTATGTCTGTCCGTCTTCTATTTAGCCATTATTATGTCTGTCCGTCTTCTATTTAGTCATTATTATGTCTGTCCGTCTTCTATTTAGCCATTATTATGTCTGTCCGTCTTCTATTTAGCCATTATTATGTCTGTCCGTCTTCTATTTAGTCATTATTATATCTGTCCGTCTTCTATTTAGCCATTATTATGTCTGTCCGTCTTCTATTTAGCCATTATGATGTCTGTCCGTCTTCTATTTAGCCATTATCATGTCTGTCCGTCTTCTATTTAGCCATTATTATGTCTGTCCTTCTTCTATTTAGTCATTATTATGTCTGTCTGTCTTCTATTTATCCATTATTATATCTGTCCGTCTTCTATTTAGCCATTATTATGTCTGTCCGTCTTCTATTTAGCCATTATTATGTCTGTCCGTCTTCTATTTATCCATTATTATATCTGTCCGTCTTCTATTTAGCCATTATTATGTCTGTCCGTCTTCTATTTAGCCATTATTATGTCTGTCCGTCTTCTATTTAGCCATTATTATATCTGTCCGTCTTCTATTTAGTCATTATTATGTCTGTCCTTCTTCTATTTAGTCATTATTATATCTGTCCGTCTTCTATTTAGCCATTATTATGTCTGTCCGTCTTCTATTTAGCCATTATTATATCTGTCCGTCTTCTATTTAGCCATTATTATGTCTGTCTGTCTGTCTTCTATTTAGCCATTATTATGTCTGTCCGTCTTCTATTTATCCATTATTATGTCTGTCCGTCTTCTATTTAGCCATTATTATATCTGTCCGTCTTCTATTTAGCCATTATTATGTCTGTCTGTCTGTCTTCTATTTAGCCATTATTATGTCTGTCCGTCTTCTATTTATCCATTATTATATCTGTCCGTCTTCTATTTAGTCATTATTATGTCTGTCCGTCTTCTATTTATCCATTATTATATCTGTCCGTCTTCTATTTATCCATTATTATGTCTGTCTGTCTTCTATTTAGACATTATTATGTCTGTCCTTCTTCTATTTAGCCATTATTATGTCTGTCTGTCTTCTATTTAGTCATTATTATGTCTGTCCTTCTTCTATTTAGCCATTATTATGTCTGTCTGTCTTCTATTTAGCCATTATTATGTCTGTCCGTCTTCTATTTAGCCATTATTATGTCTGTCCGTCTTCTATTTAGCCATTATTATGTCTGTCTGTCTTCTATTTAGCCATTATTATGTCTGTCCGTCTTCTATTTATCCATTATTATATCTGTCCGTCTTCTATTTAGCCATTATTATGTCTGTCCGTCTTCTATTTAGCCATTATTATGTCTGTCCGTCTTCTATTTAGCCATTATTATGTCTGTCCGTCTTCTATTTAGCCATTATTATGTCTGTCCGTCTTCTATTTAGTCATTATTATATCTGTCCGTCTTCTATTTAGCCATTATTATGTCTGTCCGTCTTCTATTTAGCCATTATGATGTCTGTCCGTCTTCTATTTAGCCATTATCATGTCTGTCCGTCTTCTATTTAGCCATTATTATGTCTGTCCTTCTTCTATTTAGTCATTATTATGTCTGTCTGTCTTCTATTTATCCATTATTATATCTGTCCGTCTTCTATTTAGCCATTATTATGTCTGTCCGTCTTCTATTTAGCCATTATTATGTCTGTCCGTCTTCTATTTATCCATTATTATATCTGTCCGTCTTCTATTTAGCCATTATTATGTCTGTCCGTCTTCTATTTAGCCATTATTATGTCTGTCCGTCTTCTATTTAGCCATTATTATATCTGTCCGTCTTCTATTTAGTCATTATTATGTCTGTCCTTCTTCTATTTAGTCATTATTATATCTGTCCGTCTTCTATTTAGCCATTATTATGTCTGTCCGTCTTCTATTTAGCCATTATTATATCTGTCCGTCTTCTATTTAGCCATTATTATGTCTGTCTGTCTGTCTTCTATTTAGCCATTATTATGTCTGTCCGTCTTCTATTTATCCATTATTATGTCTGTCCGTCTTCTATTTAGCCATTATTATATCTGTCCGTCTTCTATTTAGCCATTATTATGTCTGTCTGTCTGTCTTCTATTTAGCCATTATTATGTCTGTCCGTCTTCTATTTATCCATTATTATATCTGTCCGTCTTCTATTTAGTCATTATTATGTCTGTCCGTCTTCTATTTATCCATTATTATATCTGTCCGTCTTCTATTTATCCATTATTATGTCTGTCTGTCTTCTATTTAGACATTATTATGTCTGTCCTTCTTCTATTTAGCCATTATTATGTCTGTCTGTCTTCTATTTAGTCATTATTATGTCTGTCCTTCTTCTATTTAGCCATTATTATGTCTGTCTGTCTTCTATTTAGCCATTATTATGTCTGTCCGTCTTCTATTTAGCCATTATTATGTCTGTCCGTCTTCTATTTAGCCATTATTATGTCTGTCTGTCTTCTATTTAGCCATTATTATGTCTGTCCGTCTTCTATTTATCCATTATTATATCTGTCCGTCTTCTATTTATCCATTATTATATCTGTCCGTCTTCTATTTAGCCATTATTATGTCTGTCTGTCTTCTATTTAAACATTATTATGTCTGTCCGTCTTCTATTTAGCCATTATTATGTCTGTCCGTCTTCTATTTAGCCATTATTATGTCTGTCCTTCTTCTATTTAGCCATTATTATGTCTATCCGTCTTCTATTTAGTCATTATTATGTCTGTCCGTCTTCTATTTAGCCATTATTATGTCTGTCCGTCTTCTATTTAGCCATTATTATGTCTGTCCGTCTTCTATTTAGCCATTATTATGTCTGTCTGTCTTCTATTTAGACATTATTATGTCTGTCCTTCTTCTATTTATCCATTATTATGTCTGTCCGTCTTCTATTTAGCCATTATTATGTCTGTCAGTCTTCTATTTAGCCATTATTATGTCTGTCTGTCTTCTATTTAGTCATTATTATGTCTGTCCGTCTTCTATTTAGCCATTATTATGTCTGTCCGTCTTCTATTTAGCCATTATTATGTCTGTCCGTCTTCTATTTAGCCATTATTATGTCTGTCCGTCTTCTATTTAGCCATTATTATGTCTGTCCTTCTTCTATTTAGTCATTATTATATCTGTCCGTCTTCTATTTAGCCATTATTATGTCTGTCCGTCTTCTATTTAGCCATTATTATATCTGTCCGTCTTCTATTTATCCATTATTATGTCTGTCCGTCTTCTATTTAGCCATTATTATGTCTGTCCGTCTTCTATTTATCCATTATTATGTCTGTCCGTCTTCTATTTACCCATTATTATGACTGTCCGTCTTCTATTTAGTCATTATTATGTCTGTCTGTCTTCTATTTAGCCATTATTATGTCTGTCCGTCTTCTATTTAGCCATTATTATGTCTGTCCGTCTTCTATTTAGCCATTATTATGTCTGTCCGTCTTCTATTTAGCCATTATTATGTCTGTCCGTCTTCTATTTAGCCATTATTATGTCTGTCCGTCTTCTATTTAGCCATTATTATGTCTGTCCGTCTTCTATTTCGCCATTATTATATCTGTCCGTCTTCTATTTAGTCATTATTATGTCTGTCCGTCTTCTATTTAGCCATTATTATGTCTGTCCGTCTTCTATTTAGCCATTATTATATCTGTCCGTCTTCTATTTAGCCATTATTATGTCTGTCCGTCTTCTATTTAGTCATTATTATGTCTGTCCGTCTTCTATTTATCCATTATTATGTCTGTCTGTCTTCTATTTATCCATTATTATGTCTGTCCGTCTTCTATTTAGCCATTATTATGTCTGTCCTTCTTCTATTTATCCATTATTATGTCTGTCTGTCTTCTATTTATCCATTATTATGTCTGTCCTTCTTCTATTTAGCCATTATTATGTCTGTCCGTCTTCTATTTATCCATTATTATGTCTGTCCGTCTTCTATTTATCTATTATTATGTCTGTCCTTCTTCTATTTATCCATTATTATGTCTGTCTGTCTTCTATTTAGCCATTATTATGTCTGTCCGTCTTCTATTTAGTCATTATTATGTCTGTCCTTCTTCTATTTAGCCATTATCATGTCTGTCCGTCTTCTATTTAGTCATTATTATGTCTGTCCGTCTTATATTTAGTCATTATTATGTCTGTTCGTCTTCTATTTAGCCATTATTATGTCTGTCCGTCTTCTATTTAGTCATTATTATGTCTGTCCGTCTTCTATTTAGCCATTATTATGTCTGGCTGTCTTCTATTTAGTCATTATTATGTCTGTCCGTCTTCTATTTAGTCATTATTATGTCTGTCCGTCTTCTATTCAGCCATTATCATGTCTGTCCGTCTTCTATTTAGCCATTATTATGTCTGTCCTTCTTCTATTTAGTCATTATTATGTCTGTCTGTCTTCTATTTATCCATTATTATATCTGTTCGTCTTCTATTTAGCCATTATTATGTCTGTCCGTCTTCTATTTAGCCATTATTATGTCTGTCCGTCTTCTATTTATCCATTATTATATCTGTCCGTCTTCTATTTAGCCATTATTATGTCTGTCCGTCTTCTATTTAGCCATTATTATGTCTGTCCGTCTTCTATTTAGCCATTATTATATCTGTCCGTCTTCTATTTAGTCATTATTATGTCTGTCCTTCTTCTATTTAGTCATTATTATATCTGTCCGTCTTCTATTTAGCCATTATTATGTCTGTCCGTCTTCTATTTAGCCATTATTATATCTGTCCGTCTTCTATTTAGCCATTATTATGTCTGTCTGTCTTCTATTTAGCCATTATTATGTCTGTCCGTCTTCTATTTATCCATTATTATGTCTGTCCGTCTTCTATTTATCCATTATTATGTCTGTCTGTCTTCTATTTAGCCATTATTATGTCTGTCCTTCTTCTATTTAGTCATTATTATGTCTGTCCGTCTTCTATTTAGTCATTATTATGTCTGTCTGTCTTCTATTTAGCCATTATTATGTCTGTCCGTCTTCTATTTATCCATTATCATGTCTGTCCGTCTTCTATTTATCCATTATTATGTCTGTCCGTCTTCTATTTAGCCATTATTATGTCTGTCCTTCTTCTATTTAGTCATTATTATGTCTGTCCTTCTTCTATTTATCCATTATTATATCTATCCGTCTTCTATTTAGCCATTATTATGTCTGTCTGTCTTCTATTTAGTCATTATTATGTCTGTCCTTCTTCTATTTATCCATTATTATGTCTGTCCGTCTTCTATTTAGTCATTATTATGTCTGTCCGTCTTCTATTTATCCATTATTATATCTGTCCTTCTTCTATTTATCCATTATTATGTCTGTCTGTCTTCTATTTATCCATTATTATGTCTGTCCGTCTTCTATTTAGTCATTATTATGTCTGTCTGTCTTCTATTTAAACATTATTATGTCTGTCCTTCTTCTATTTAGCCATTATTATGTCTGTCTGTCTTCTATTTAGACATTATTATGTCTGTCCGTCTTCTATTTAGCCATTATTATGTCTGTCCTTCTTCTATTTAGCCATTATTATGTCTGTCCTTCTTTTATTTATCCATTATTATGTCTGTCCGTCTTCTATTTAGTCATTATTATGTCTGTCTCTTCTATTTATCCATTACTATGTCTGTCCGTCTTCTATTTAGTCATTATTATGTCTGTCTGTCTTCTATTTAAACATTATTATGTCTGTCCTTCTTCTATTTAGCCATTATTATGTCTGTCTGTCTTCTATTTAGACATTATTATGTCTGTCCGTCTTCTATTTATCCATTATTATATCTGTCCGTCTTCTATTTAGTCATTATTATGTCTGTCCGTCTTCTATTTATCCATTATTATATCTGTCCGTCTTCTATTTATCCATTATTATGTCTGTCTGTCTTCTATTTAGACATTATTATGTCTGTCCTTCTTCTATTTAGCCATTATTATGTCTGTCTGTCTTCTATTTAGTCATTATTATGTCTGTCCTTCTTCTATTTAGCCATTATTATGTCTGTCTGTCTTCTATTTAGCCATTATTATGTCTGTCCGTCTTCTATTTAGCCATTATTATGTCTGTCTGTCTTCTATTTAGCCATTATTATGTCTGTCCGTCTTCTATTTATCCATTATTATATCTGTCCGTCTTCTATTTATCCATTATTATATCTGTCCGTCTTCTATTTAGCCATTATTATGTCTGTCCGTCTTCTATTTAGCCATTATTATGTCTGTCCGTCTTCTATTTAGCCATTATTATGTCTGTCCGTCTTCTATTTAGCCATTATTATGTCTGTCCGTCTTCTATTTAGCCATTATTATGTCTATCCGTCTTCTATTTAGTCATTATTATGTCTGTCCGTCTTCTATTTAGTCATTATTATGTCTGTCCGTCTTCTATTTAGCCATTATTATGTCTGTCCGTCTTCTATTTAGCCATTATTATGTCTGTCTGTCTTCTATTTAGACATTATTATGTCTGTCCTTCTTCTATTTATCCATTATTATGTCTGTCCGTCTTCTATTTAGCCATTATTATGTCTGTCCGTCTTCTATTTAGCCATTATTATGTCTGTCCGTCTTCTATTTAGTCATTATTATGTCTGTCCGTCTTCTATTTAGCCATTATTATGTCTGTCCGTCTTCTATTTAGCCATTATTATGTCTGTCCGTCTTCTATTTAGTCATTATTATATCTGTCTGTCTTCTATTTAGCCATTATTATGTCTGTCCGTCTTCTATTTAGCCATTATTATGTCTGTCCGTCTTCTATTTAGCCATTATTATGTCTGTCCTTCTTCTATTTAGTCATTATTATATCTGTCCGTCTTCTATTTAGCCATTATTATGTCTGTCCGTCTTCTATTTAGCCATTATTATATCTGTCTGTCTTCTATTTATCCATTATTATGTCTGTCTGTCTTCTATTTAGCCATTATTATGTCTGTCCTTCTTCTATTTAGCCATTATTATGTCTGTCCGTCTTCTATTTACCCATTATTATGACTGTCCGTCTTCTATTTAGTCATTATTATGTCTGTCTGTCTTCTATTTAGCCATTATTATGTCTGTCCGTCTTCTATTTAGCCATTATTATGTCTGTCCGTCTTCTATTTATCCATTATTATGTCTGTCCGTCTTCTATTTAGCCATTATTATGTCTGTCCGTCTTCTATTTAGCCATTATTATGTCTGTCCGTCTTCTATTTAGCCATTATTATGTCTGTCCGTCTTCTATTTCGCCATTATTATATCTGTCCGTCTTCTATTTAGCCATTATTATATCTGTCCGTCTTCTATTTAGTCATTATTATGTCTGTCCGTCTTCTATTTAGCCATTATTATGTCTGTCCGTCTTCTATTTAGCCATTATTATATCTGTCCGTCTTCTATTTAGCCATTATTATGTCTGTCCGTCTTCTATTTAGTCATTATTATGTCTGTCCGTCTTCTATTTATCCATTATTATGTCTGTCTGTCTTCTATTTATCCATTATTATGTCTGTCCATCTTCTATTTAGCCATTATTATGTCTGTCTTTCTTCTATTTATCCATTATTATGTCTGTCTGTCTTCTATTTAGACATTATTATGTCTGTCCGTCTTCTATTTAGCCATTATTATGTCTGTCTGTCTTCTATTTAGCCATTATTATGTCTGTCCTTCTTCTATTTAGCCATTATTATGTCTGTCTGTCTTCTATTTAGCCATTATTATGTCTGTCCTTCTTCTATTTAGCCATTATTATGTCTGTCCTTCTTTTATTTATCCATTATTATGTCTGTCCGTCTTCTATTTAGTCATTATTATGTCTGTCTGTCTTCTATTTATCCATTATTATGTCTGTCCGTCTTCTATTTAGTCATTATTATGTCTGTCTGTCTTCTATTTAAACATTATTATGTCTGTCCTTCTTCTATTTAGCCATTATTATGTCTGTCTGTCTTCTATTTAGACATTATTATGTCTGTCCGTCTTCTATTTAGCCATTATTATGTCTGTCCTTCTTCTATTTAGCCATTATTATGTCTGTCCTTCTTCTATTTAGCCATTATTATGTCTGTCTGTCTTCTATTTAGACATTATTATGTCTGTCCGTCTTCTATTTAGCCATTATTATGTCTGTCCTTCTTCTATTTAGCCATTATTATGTCTGTCCTTCTTTTATTTATCCATTATTATGTCTGTCCGTCTTCTATTTAGTCATTATTATGTCTGTCTGTCTTCTATTTATCCATTATTATGTCTGTCCGTCTTCTATTTAGTCATTATTATGTCTGTCTGTCTTCTATTTAAACATTATTATGTCTGTCCTTCTTCTATTTAGCCATTATTATGTCTGTCTGTCTTCTATTTAGACATTATTATGTCTGTCCGTCTTCTATTTATCCATTATTATATCTGTCCGTCTTCTATTTAGTCATTATTATGTCTGTCCGTCTTCTATTTATCCATTATTATATCTGTCCGTCTTCTATTTATCCATTATTATGTCTGTCTGTCTTCTATTTAGACATTATTATGTCTGTCCTTCTTCTATTTAGCCATTATTATGTCTGTCTGTCTTCTATTTAGTCATTATTATGTCTGTCCTTCTTCTATTTAGCCATTATTATGTCTGTCTGTCTTCTATTTAGCCATTATTATGTCTGTCCGTCTTCTATTTAGCCATTATTATGTCTGTCTGTCTTCTATTTAGCCATTATTATGTCTGTCCGTCTTCTATTTATCCATTATTATATCTGTTCGTCTTCTATTTATCCGTTATTATATCTGTCCGTCTTCTATTTAGCCATTATTATGTCTGTCTGTCTTCTATTTAGCCATTATTATGTCTGTCCGTCTTCTATTTAGCCATTATTATGTCTGTCCGTCTTCTATTTAGCCATTATTATGTCTGTCCTTCTTCTATTTAGCCATTATTATGTCTATCCGTCTTCTATTTAGTCATTATTATGTCTGTCCGTCTTCTATTTAGCCATTATTATGTCTGTCCGTCTTCTATTTAGCCATTATTATGTCTGTCCGTCTTCTATTTAGCCATTATTATGTGTGTCTGTCTTCTATTTAGACATTATTATGTCTGTCCTTCTTCTATTTATCCATTATTATGTCTGTCCGTCTTCTATTTAGCCATTATTATGTCTGTCAGTCTTCTATTTAGCCATTATTATGTCTGTCCGTCTTCTATTTAGTCATTATTATGTCTGTCCGTCTTCTATTTAGCCATTATTATGTCTGTCCGTCTTCTATTTAGCCATTATTATGTCTGTCCGTCTTCTATTTAGTCATTATTATATCTGTCCGTCTTCTATTTAGCCATTATTATGTCTGTCCGTCTTCTATTTAGCCATTATTATGTCTGTCCGTCTTCTATTTAGCCATTATTATGTCTGTCCTTCTTCTATTTAGTCATTATTATATCTGTCCGTCTTCTATTTAACCATTATTATGTCTGTCCGTCTTCTATTTAGCCATTATTATATCTGTCCGTCTTCTATTTATCCATTATTATGTCTGTCCGTCTTCTATTTAGCCATTATTATGTCTGTCCGTCTTCTATTTAGCCATTATTATGTCTGTCCGTCTTCTATTTACCCATTATTATGACTGTCCGTCTTCTATTTAGTCATTATTATGTCTGTCTGTCTTCTATTTAGCCATTATTATGTCTGTCCGTCTTCTATTTAGCCATTATTATATCTGTCCGTCTTCTATTTATCCATTATTATATCTGTCCGTCTTCTATTTAGCCATTATTATGTCTGTCCGTCTTCTATTTAGCCATTATTATGTCTGTCCGTCTTCTATTTAGCCATTATTATGTCTGTCCGTCTTCTATTTAGCCATTATTATGTCTGTCCGTCTTCTATTTAGCCATTATTATGTCTATCCGTCTTCTATTTAGTCATTATTATGTCTGTCCGTCTTCTATTTAGTCATTATTATGTCTGTCCGTCTTCTATTTAGCCATTATTATGTCTGTCCTTCTTTTATTTATCCATTATTATGTCTGTCCGTCTTCTATTTAGTCATTATTATGTCTGTCTGTCTTCTATTTATCCATTATTATGTCTGTCCGTCTTCTATTTAGTCATTATTATGTCTGTCTGTCTTCTATTTAAACATTATTATGTCTGTCCTTCTTCTATTTAGCCATTATTATGTCTGTCTGTCTTCTATTTAGACATTATTATGTCTGTCCGTCTTCTATTTATCCATTATTATATCTGTCCGTCTTCTATTTAGTCATTATTATGTCTGTCCGTCTTCTATTTATCCATTATTATATCTGTCCGTCTTCTATTTATCCATTATTATGTCTGTCTGTCTTCTATTTAGACATTATTATGTCTGTCCTTCTTCTATTTAGCCATTATTATGTCTGTCTGTCTTCTATTTAGTCATTATTATGTCTGTCCTTCTTCTATTTAGCCATTATTATGTCTGTCTGTCTTCTATTTAGCCATTATTATGTCTGTCCGTCTTCTATTTAGCCATTATTATGTCTGTCCGTCTTCTATTTAGCCATTATTATGTCTGTCTGTCTTCTATTTAGCCATTATTATGTCTGTCCGTCTTCTATTTATCCATTATTATTCTGTCCGTCTTCTATTTAGCCATTATTATGTCTGTCCGTCTTCTATTTATCCATTATTATATCTGTCCGTCTTCTATTTAGCCATTATTATGTCTGTCTGTCTTCTATTTAGCCATTATTATGTCTGTCCGTCTTCTATTTAGCCATTATTATGTCTGTCCGTCTTCTATTTAGCCATTATTATGTCTGTCCTTCTTCTATTTAGCCATTATTATGTCTATCCGTCTTCTATTTAGTCATTATTATGTCTGTCCGTCTTCTATTTAGCCATTATTATGTCTGTCTGTCTTCTATTTAGCCATTATTATGTCTGTCCGTCTTCTATTTAGCCATTATTATGTCTGTCTGTCTTCTATTTAGACATTATTATGTCTGTCCTTCTTCTATTTATCCATTATTATGTCTGTCCGTCTTCTATTTAGCCATTATTATGTCTGTCCGTCTTCTATTTAGCCATTATTATGTCTGTCCGTCTTCTATTTAGTCATTATTATGTCTGTCCGTCTTCTATTTAGCCATTATTATGTCTGTCCGTCTTCTATTTAGCCATTATTATGTCTGTCCGTCTTCTATTTAGTCATTATTATATCTGTCCGTCTTCTATTTAGCCATTATTATGTCTGTCCGTCTTCTATTTAGCCATTATTATGTCTGTCCGTCTTCTATTTAGCCATTATTATGTCTGTCCTTCTTCTATTTAGTCATTATTATATCTGTCCGTCTTCTATTTAACCATTATTATGTCTGTCCGTCTTCTATTTAGCCATTATTATATCTGTCCGTCTTCTATTTATCCATTATTATGTCTGTCCGTCTTCTATTTAGCCATTATTATGTCTGTCCGTCTTCTATTTAGCCATTATTATGTCTGTCCGTCTTCTATTTAGTCATTATTATGTCTGTCTGTCTTCTATTTAGCCATTATTATGTCTGTCCGTCTTCTATTTAGCCATTATTATATCTGTCCGTCTTCTATTTATCCATTATTATATCTGTCCGTCTTCTATTTAGCCATTATTATGTCTGTCCGTCTTCTATTTAGCCATTATTATGTCTGTCCGTCTTCTATTTAGCCATTATTATGTCTGTCCGTCTTCTATTTAGCCATTATTATCTCTGTCCGTCTTCTATTTAGCCATTATTATGTCTATCCGTCTTCTATTTAGTCATTATTATGTCTGTCCGTCTTCTATTTAGTCATTATTATGTCTGTCCGTCTTCTATTTAGCCATTATTATGTCTGTCCGTCTTCTATTTAGCCATTATTATGTCTGTCTGTCTTCTATTTAGACATTATTATGTCTGTCCTTCTTCTATTTATCCATTATTATGTCTGTCCGTCTTCTATTTAGCCATTATTATGTCTGTCAGTCTTCTATTTAGCCATTATTATGTCTGTCCGTCTTCTATTTAGTCATTATTATGTCTGTCCGTCTTCTATTTAGCCATTATTATGTCTGTCCGTCTTCTATTTAGCCATTATTATGTCTGTCCGTCTTCTATTTAGTCATTATTATATCTGTCCGTCTTCTATTTAGCCATTATTATGTCTGTCCGTCTTCTATTTAGCCATTATTATGTCTGTCCGTCTTCTATTTAGCCATTATTATGTCTGTCCTTCTTCTATTTAGTCATTATTATATCTGTCCGTCTTCTATTTAGCCATTATTATGTCTGTCCGTCTTCTATTTAGCCATTATTATATCTGTCTGTCTTCTATTTATCCATTATTATGTCTGTCTGTCTTCTATTTAGCCATTATTATGTCTGTCCGTCTTCTATTTAGCCATTATTATGTCTGTCCGTCTTCTATTTACCCATTATTATGACTGTCCGTCTTCTATTTAGTCATTATTATGTCTGTCTGTCTTCTATTTAGCCATTATTATGTCTGTCCGTCTTCTATTTAGCCATTATTATGTCTGTCCGTCTTCTATTTATCCATTATTATGTCTGTCCGTCTTCTATTTAGCCATTATTATGTCTGTCCGTCTTCTATTTAGCCATTATTATGTCTGTCCGTCTTCTATTTAGCCATTATTATGTCTGTCCGTCTTCTATTTCGCCATTATTATATCTGTCCGTCTTCTATTTAGCCATTATTATATCTGTCCGTCTTCTATTTAGTCATTATTATGTCTGTCCGTCTTCTATTTAGCCATTATTATATCTGTCCGTCTTCTATTTAGCCATTATTATGTCTGTCCGTCTTCTATTTAGTCATTATTATGTCTGTCCGTCTTCTATTTATCCATTATTATGTCTGTCTGTCTTCTATTTATCCATTATTATGTCTGTCCATCTTCTATTTAGCCATTATTATGTCTGTCTTTCTTCTATTTATCCATTATTATGTCTGTCTGTCTTCTATTTAGACATTATTATGTCTGTCCGTCTTCTATTTAGCCATTATTATGTCTGTCTGTCTTCTATTTAGCCATTATTATGTCTGTCCTTCTTCTATTTAGCCATTATTATGTCTGTCTGTCTTCTATTTAGACATTATTATGTCTGTCCGTCTTCTATTTAGCCATTATTATGTCTGTCCTTCTTCTATTTAGCCATTATTATGTCTGTCCTTCTTTTATTTATCCATTATTATGTCTGTCCGTCTTCTATTTAGTCATTATTATGTCTGTCTGTCTTCTATTTATCCATTATTATGTCTGTCCGTCTTCTATTTAGTCATTATTATGTCTGTCTGTCTTCTATTTAAACATTATTATGTCTGTCCTTCTTCTATTTAGCCATTATTATGTCTGTCTGTCTTCTATTTAGACATTATTATGTCTGTCCGTCTTCTATTTAGCCATTATTATGTCTGTCCTTCTTCTATTTAGCCATTATTATGTCTGTCCGTCTTCTATTTAGCCATTATTATGTCTGTCCTTCTTCTATTTAGCCATTATTATGTCTGTCCTTCTTTTATTTATCCATTATTATGTCTGTCCGTCTTCTATTTAGTCATTATTATGTCTGTCTGTCTTCTATTTATCCATTATTATGTCTGTCCGTCTTCTATTTAGTCATTATTATGTCTGTCTGTCTTCTATTTAAACATTATTATGTCTGTCCTTCTTCTATTTAGCCATTATTATGTCTGTCTGTCTTCTATTTAGACATTATTATGTCTGTCCGTCTTCTATTTATCCATTATTATATCTGTCCGTCTTCTATTTAGTCATTATTATGTCTGTCCGTCTTCTATTTATCCATTATTATATCTGTCCGTCTTCTATTTATCCATTATTATGTCTGTCTGTCTTCTATTTAGCCATTATTATGTCTGTCCGTCTTCTATTTAGTCATTATTATGTCTGTCTGTCTTCTATTTAAACATTATTATGTCTGTCCTTCTTCTATTTAGCCATTATTATGTCTGTCTGTCTTCTATTTAGACATTATTATGTCTGTCCGTCTTCTATTTAGCCATTATTATGTCTGTCCTTCTTCTATTTAGCCATTATTATGTCTGTCCGTCTTCTATTTAGCCATTATTATGTCTGTCCTTCTTCTATTTAGCCATTATTATGTCTGTCCTTCTTTTATTTATCCATTATTATGTCTGTCCGTCTTCTATTTAGTCATTATTATGTCTGTCTGTCTTCTATTTATCCATTATTATGTCTGTCCGTCTTCTATTTAGTCATTATTATGTCTGTCTGTCTTCTATTTAAACATTATTATGTCTGTCCTTCTTCTATTTAGCCATTATTATGTCTGTCTGTCTTCTATTTAGACATTATTATGTCTGTCCGTCTTCTATTTATCCATTATTATATCTGTCCGTCTTCTATTTAGTCATTATTATGTCTGTCCGTCTTCTATTTATCCATTATTATATCTGTCCGTCTTCTATTTATCCATTATTATGTCTGTCTGTCTTCTATTTAGACATTATTATGTCTGTCCTTCTTCTATTTAGCCATTATTATGTCTGTCTGTCTTCTATTTAGTCATTATTATGTCTGTCCTTCTTCTATTTAGCCATTATTATGTCTGTCTGTCTTCTATTTAGCCATTATTATGTCTGTCCGTCTTCTATTTAGCCATTATTATGTCTGTCCGTCTTCTATTTAGCCATTATTATGTCTGTCTGTCTTCTATTTAGCCATTATTATGTCTGTCCGTCTTCTATTTATCCATTATTATATCTGTCCGTCTTCTATTTATCCAATATTATATCTGTCCGTCTTCTATTTAGCCATTATTATGTCTGTCTGTCTTCTATTTAGTATGTCTGTCTGTCTTCTATTTAGCCATTATTATGTCTGTCCGTCTTCTATTTAGCCATTATTATGTCTGTCCGTCTTCTATTTAGCCATTATTATGTCTGTCCTTCTTCTATTTAGCCATTATTATGTCTATCCGTCTTCTATTTAGTCATTATTATGTCTGTCCGTCTTCTATTTAGCCATTATTATGTCTGTCTGTCTTCTATTTAGCCATTATTATGTCTGTCCGTCTTCTATTTAGCCATTATTATGTCTGTCCGTCTTCTATTTAGCCATTATTATGTCTGTCCTTCTTCTATTTAGCCATTATTATGTCTATCCGTCTTCTATTTAGTCATTATTATGTCTGTCCGTCTTCTATTTAGCCATTATTATGTCTGTCCGTCTTCTATTTAGCCATTATTATGTCTGTACGTCTTCTATTTAGCCATTATTATGTCTGTCTGTCTTCTATTTAGACATTATTATGTCTGTCCTTCTTCTATTTATCCATTATTATGTCTGTCCGTCTTCTATTTAGCCATTATTATGTCTGTCAGTCTTCTATTTAGCCATTATTATGTCTGTCCGTCTTCTATTTAGTCATTATTATGTCTGTCCGTCTTCTATTTAGCCATTATTATGTCTGTCCGTCTTCTATTTAGTCATTATTATATCTGTCCGTCTTCTATTTAGCCATTATTATGTCTGTCTGTCTTCTATTTAGCCATTATTATGTCTGTCCGTCTTCTATTTAGCCATTATTATGTCTTTCCTTCTTCTATTTAGTCATTATTATATCTGTCCGTCTTCTATTTAACCATTATTATGTCTGTCCGTCTTCTATTTAGCCATTATTATATCTGTCCGTCTTCTATTTATCCATTATTATGTCTGTCCGTCTTCTATTTAGCCATTATTATGTCTGTCCGTCTTCTATTTAGCCATTATTATGTCTGTCCATCTTCTATTTACCCATTATTATGACTGTCCGTCTTCTATTTAGTCATTATTATGTCTGTCTGTCTTCTATTTAGCCATTATTATGTCTGTCCGTCTTCTATTTAGCCATTATTATATCTGTCCGTCTTCTATTTATCCATTATTATATCTGTCCGTCTTCTATTTAGCCATTATTATGTCTGTCCGTCTTCTATTTAGCCATTATTATGTCTGTCCGTCTTCTATTTAGCCATTATTATGTCTGTCCGTCTTCTATTTAGCCATTATTATGTCTGTCCGTCTTCTATTTAGCCATTATTATGTCTATCCGTCTTCTATTTAGTCATTATTATGTCTGTCCGTCTTCTATTTAGTCATTATTATGTCTGTCCGTCTTCTATTTAGCCATTATTATGTCTGTCCGTCTTCTATTTAGCCATTATTATGTCTGTCTGTTTTCTATTTTGACATTATTATGTCTGTCCGTCTTCTATTTAGCCATTATTATGTCTGTCCGTCTTCTATTTAGCCATTATTATGTCTGTCCGTCTTCTATTTAGCCATTATTATGTCTGTCCGTCTTCTATTTAGCCATTATTATGTCTGTCCGTCTTCTATTTAGCCATTATTATGTCTGTCCGTCTTCTATTTCGCCATTATTATATCTGTCCGTCTTCTATTTAGCCATTATTATATCTGTCCGTCTTCTATTTAGTCATTATTATGTCTGTCCGTCTTCTATTTAGCCATTATTATGTCTGTCCGTCTTCTATTTAGCCATTATTATATCTGTCCGTCTTCTATTTAGCCATTATTATGTCTGTCCGTCTTCTATTTAGTCATTATTATGTCTGTCCGTCTTCTATTTATCCATTATTATGTCTGTCTGTCTTCTATTTATCCATTATTATGTCTGTCCATCTTCTATTTAGCCATTATTATGTCTGTCTTTCTTCTATTTATCCATTATTATGTCTGTCTGTCTTCTATTTAGACATTATTATGTCTGTCCGTCTTCTATTTAGCCATTATTATGTCTGTCTGTCTTCTATTTAGCCATTATTATGTCTGTCCTTCTTCTATTTAGCCATTATTATGTCTGTCTGTCTTCTATTTAGACATTATTATGTCTGTCCGTCTTCTATTTAGCCATTATTATGTCTGTCCTTCTTCTATTTAGCCATTATTATGTCTGTCCTTCTTTTATTTATCCATTATTATGTCTGTCCGTCTTCTATTTAGTCATTATTATGTCTGTCTGTCTTCTATTTATCCATTATTATGTCTGTCCGTCTTCTATTTAGTCATTATTATGTCTGTCTGTCTTCTATTTAAACATTATTATGTCTGTCCTTCTTCTATTTAGCCATTATTATGTCTGTCTGTCTTCTATTTAGACATTATTATGTCTGTCCGTCTTCTATTTAGCCATTATTATGTCTGTCCTTCTTCTATTTAGCCATTATTATGTCTGTCCGTCTTCTATTTAGCCATTATTATGTCTGTCCTTCTTCTATTTAGCCATTATTATGTCTGTCCTTCTTTTATTTATCCATTATTATGTCTGTCCGTCTTCTATTTAGTCATTATTATGTCTGTCTGTCTTCTATTTATCCATTATTATGTCTGTCCGTCTTCTATTTAGTCATTATTATGTCTGTCTGTCTTCTATTTAAACATTATTATGTCTGTCCTTCTTCTATTTAGCCATTATTATGTCTGTCTGTCTTCTATTTAGACATTATTATGTCTGTCCGTCTTCTATTTATCCATTATTATATCTGTCCGTCTTCTATTTAGTCATTATTATGTCTGTCCGTCTTCTATTTATCCATTATTATATCTGTCCGTCTTCTATTTATCCATTATTATGTCTGTCTGTCTTCTATTTAGCCATTATTATGTCTGTCCGTCTTCTATTTAGTCATTATTATGTCTGTCTGTCTTCTATTTAAACATTATTATGTCTGTCCTTCTTCTATTTAGCCATTATTATGTCTGTCTGTCTTCTATTTAGACATTATTATGTCTGTCCGTCTTCTATTTAGCCATTATTATGTCTGTCCTTCTTCTATTTAGCCATTATTATGTCTGTCCGTCTTCTATTTAGCCATTATTATGTCTGTCCTTCTTCTATTTAGCCATTATTATGTCTGTCCTTCTTTTATTTATCCATTATTATGTCTGTCCGTCTTCTATTTAGTCATTATTATGTCTGTCTGTCTTCTATTTATCCATTATTATGTCTGTCCGTCTTCTATTTAGTCATTATTATGTCTGTCTGTCTTCTATTTAAACATTATTATGTCTGTCCTTCTTCTATTTAGCCATTATTATGTCTGTCTGTCTTCTATTTAGACATTATTATGTCTGTCCGTCTTCTATTTATCCATTATTATATCTGTCCGTCTTCTATTTAGTCATTATTATGTCTGTCCGTCTTCTATTTATCCATTATTATATCTGTCCGTCTTCTATTTATCCATTATTATGTCTGTCTGTCTTCTATTTAGACATTATTATGTCTGTCCTTCTTCTATTTAGCCATTATTATGTCTGTCTGTCTTCTATTTAGTCATTATTATGTCTGTCCTTCTTCTATTTAGCCATTATTATGTCTGTCTGTCTTCTATTTAGCCATTATTATGTCTGTCCGTCTTCTATTTAGCCATTATTATGTCTGTCCGTCTTCTATTTAGCCATTATTATGTCTGTCTGTCTTCTATTTAGCCATTATTATGTCTGTCCGTCTTCTATTTATCCATTATTATATCTGTCCGTCTTCTATTTATCCAATATTATATCTGTCCGTCTTCTATTTAGCCATTATTATGTCTGTCTGTCTTCTATTTAGTATGTCTGTCTGTCTTCTATTTAGCCATTATTATGTCTGTCCGTCTTCTATTTAGCCATTATTATGTCTGTCCGTCTTCTATTTAGCCATTATTATGTCTGTCCTTCTTCTATTTAGCCATTATTATGTCTATCCGTCTTCTATTTAGTCATTATTATGTCTGTCCGTCTTCTATTTAGCCATTATTATGTCTGTCTGTCTTCTATTTAGCCATTATTATGTCTGTCCGTCTTCTATTTAGCCATTATTATGTCTGTCCGTCTTCTATTTAGCCATTATTATGTCTGTCCTTCTTCTATTTAGCCATTATTATGTCTATCCGTCTTCTATTTAGTCATTATTATGTCTGTCCGTCTTCTATTTAGCCATTATTATGTCTGTCCGTCTTCTATTTAGCCATTATTATGTCTGTACGTCTTCTATTTAGCCATTATTATGTCTGTCTGTCTTCTATTTAGACATTATTATGTCTGTCCTTCTTCTATTTATCCATTATTATGTCTGTCCGTCTTCTATTTAGCCATTATTATGTCTGTCAGTCTTCTATTTAGCCATTATTATGTCTGTCCGTCTTCTATTTAGTCATTATTATGTCTGTCCGTCTTCTATTTAGCCATTATTATGTCTGTCCGTCTTCTATTTAGTCATTATTATATCTGTCCGTCTTCTATTTAGCCATTATTATGTCTGTCTGTCTTCTATTTAGCCATTATTATGTCTGTCCGTCTTCTATTTAGCCATTATTATGTCTTTCCTTCTTCTATTTAGTCATTATTATATCTGTCCGTCTTCTATTTAACCATTATTATGTCTGTCCGTCTTCTATTTAGCCATTATTATATCTGTCCGTCTTCTATTTATCCATTATTATGTCTGTCCGTCTTCTATTTAGCCATTATTATGTCTGTCCGTCTTCTATTTAGCCATTATTATGTCTGTCCATCTTCTATTTACCCATTATTATGACTGTCCGTCTTCTATTTAGTCATTATTATGTCTGTCTGTCTTCTATTTAGCCATTATTATGTCTGTCCGTCTTCTATTTAGCCATTATTATATCTGTCCGTCTTCTATTTATCCATTATTATATCTGTCCGTCTTCTATTTAGCCATTATTATGTCTGTCCGTCTTCTATTTAGCCATTATTATGTCTGTCCGTCTTCTATTTAGCCATTATTATGTCTGTCCGTCTTCTATTTAGCCATTATTATGTCTGTCCGTCTTCTATTTAGCCATTATTATGTCTATCCGTCTTCTATTTAGTCATTATTATGTCTGTCCGTCTTCTATTTAGTCATTATTATGTCTGTCCGTCTTCTATTTAGCCATTATTATGTCTGTCCGTCTTCTATTTAGCCATTATTATGTCTGTCTGTTTTCTATTTAGACATTATTATGTCTGTCCTTCTTCTATTTATCCATTATTATGTCTGTCCGTCTTCTATTTAGCCATTATTATGTCTGTCCGTCTTCTATTTAGCCATTATTATGTCTGTCCGTCTTCTATTTAGTCATTATTATGTCTGTCCGTCTTCTATTTAGCCATTATTATGTCTGTCCGTCTTCTATTTAGCCATTATTATGTCTGTCCGTCTTCTATTTAGTCATTATTATATCTGTCCGTCTTCTATTTAGCCATTATTATGTCTGTCCGTCTTCTATTTAGCCATTATTATGTCTGTCCGTCTTCTATTTAGCCATTATTATGTCTGTCCTTCTTCTATTTAGTCATTATTATATCTGTCCGTCTTCTATTTAGCCATTATTATATCTGTCTGTCTTCTATTTATCCATTATTATGTCTGTCTGTCTTCTATTTAGCCATTATTATGTCTGTCCGTCTTCTATTTAGCCATTATTATGTCTGTCCGTCTTCTATTTACCCATTATTATGACTGTCCGTCTTCTATTTAGTCATTATTATGTCTGTCTGTCTTCTATTTAGCAATTATTATGTCTGTCCGTCTTCTATTTAGCCATTATTATGTCTGTCCGTCTTCTATTTATCCATTATTATGTCTGTCCATCTTCTATTTAGCCATTATTATGTCTGTCCGTCTTCTATTTAGCCATTATTATGTCTGTCCGTCTTCTATTTAGCCATTATTATGTCTGTCCGTCTTCTATTTCGCCATTATTATATCTGTCCGTCTTCTATTTAGCCATTATTATATCTGTCCGTCTTCTATTTAGTCATTATTATGTCTGTCCGTCTTCTATTTAGCCATTATTATGTCTGTCCGTCTTCTATTTAGCCATTATTATATCTGTCCGTCTTCTATTTAGCCATTATTATGTCTGTCCGTCTTCTATTTAGTCATTATTATGTCTGTCCGTCTTCTATTTATCCATTATTATGTCTGTCTGTCTTCTATTTATCCATTATTATGTCTGTCCATCTTCTATTTAGCCATTATTATGTCTGTCTTTCTTCTATTTATCCATTATTATGTCTGTCTGTCTTCTATTTAGACATTATTATGTCTGTCCGTCTTCTATTTAGCCATTATTATGTCTGTCTGTCTTCTATTTAGCCATTATTATGTCTGTCCTTCTTCTATTTAGCCATTATTATGTCTGTCTGTCTTCTATTTAGACATTATTATGTCTGTCCGTCTTCTATTTAGCCATTATTATGTCTGTCCTTCTTCTATTTAGCCATTATTATGTCTGTCCTTCTTTTATTTATCCATTATTATGTCTGTCCGTCTTCTATTTAGTCATTATTATGTCTGTCTGTCTTCTATTTATCCATTATTATGTCTGTCCGTCTTCTATTTAGTCATTATTATGTCTGTCTGTCTTCTATTTAAACATTATTATGTCTGTCCTTCTTCTATTTAGCCATTATTATGTCTGTCTGTCTTCTATTTAGACATTATTATGTCTGTCCGTCTTCTATTTAGCCATTATTATGTCTGTCCTTCTTCTATTTAGCCATTATTATGTCTGTCCGTCTTCTATTTAGCCATTATTATGTCTGTCCTTCTTCTATTTAGCCATTATTATGTCTGTCCTTCTTTTATTTATCCATTATTATGTCTGTCCGTCTTCTATTTAGTCATTATTATGTCTGTCTGTCTTCTATTTATCCATTATTATGTCTGTCCGTCTTCTATTTAGTCATTATTATGTCTGTCTGTCTTCTATTTAAACATTATTATGTCTGTCCTTCTTCTATTTAGCCATTATTATGTCTGTCTGTCTTCTATTTAGACATTATTATGTCTGTCCGTCTTCTATTTATCCATTATTATATCTGTCCGTCTTCTATTTAGTCATTATTATGTCTGTCCGTCTTCTATTTATCCATTATTATATCTGTCCGTCTTCTATTTATCCATTATTATGTCTGTCTGTCTTCTATTTAGCCATTATTATGTCTGTCCGTCTTCTATTTAGTCATTATTATGTCTGTCCGTCTTCTATTTAGTCATTATTATGTCTGTCTGTCTTCTATTTAAACATTATTATGTCTGTCCTTCTTCTATTTAGCCATTATTATGTCTGTCTGTCTTCTATTTAGACATTATTATGTCTGTCCGTCTTCTATTTAGCCATTATTATGTCTGTCCTTCTTCTATTTAGCCATTATTATGTCTGTCCGTCTTCTATTTAGCCATTATTATGTCTGTCCTTCTTCTATTTAGCCATTATTATGTCTGTCCTTCTTTTATTTATCCATTATTATGTCTGTCCGTCTTCTATTTAGTCATTATTATGTCTGTCTGTCTTCTATTTATCCATTATTATGTCTGTCCGTCTTCTATTTAGTCATTATTATGTCTGTCTGTCTTCTATTTAAACATTATTATGTCTGTCCTTCTTCTATTTAGCCATTATTATGTCTGTCTGTCTTCTATTTAGACATTATTATGTCTGTCCGTCTTCTATTTATCCATTATTATATCTGTCCGTCTTCTATTTAGTCATTATTATGTCTGTCCGTCTTCTATTTATCCATTATTATATCTGTCCGTCTTCTATTTATCCATTATTATGTCTGTCTGTCTTCTATTTAGACATTATTATGTCTGTCCTTCTTCTATTTAGCCATTATTATGTCTGTCTGTCTTCTATTTAGTCATTATTATGTCTGTCCTTCTTCTATTTAGCCATTATTATGTCTGTCTGTCTTCTATTTAGCCATTATTATGTCTGTCCGTCTTCTATTTAGCCATTATTATGTCTGTCCGTCTTCTATTTAGCCATTATTATGTCTGTCTGTCTTCTATTTAGCCATTATTATGTCTGTCCGTCTTCTATTTATCCATTATTATATCTGTCCGTCTTCTATTTATCCATTATTATATCTGTCCGTCTTCTATTTAGCCATTATTATGTCTGTCTGTCTTCTATTTAGTATGTCTGTCTGTCTTCTATTTAGCCATTATTATGTCTGTCCGTCTTCTATTTAGCCATTATTATGTCTGTCCGTCTTCTATTTAGCCATTATTATGTCTGTCCTTCTTCTATTTAGCCATTATTATGTCTATCCGTCTTCTATTTAGTCATTATTATGTCTGTCCGTCTTCTATTTAGCCATTATTATGTCTGTCCGTCTTCTATTTAGCCATTATTATGTCTGTCCGTCTTCTATTTAGCCATTATTATGTCTGTCTGTCTTCTATTTAGACATTATTATGTCTGTCCTTCTTCTATTTAGACATTATTATGTCTGTCCGTCTTCTATTTAGCCATTATTATGTCTGTCAGTCTTCTATTTAGCCATTATTATGTCTGTCCGTCTTCTATTTAGTCATTATTATGTCTGTCCGTCTTCTATTTAGCCATTATTATGTCTGTCCGTCTTCTATTTAGCCATTATTATGTCTGTCCGTCTTCTATTTAGTCATTATTATATCTGTCCGTCTTCTATTTAGCCATTATTATGTCTGTCCGTCTTCTATTTAGCCATTATTATGTCTGTCCGTCTTCTATTTAGCCATTATTATGTCTGTCCTTCTTCTATTTAGTCATTATTATATCTGTCCGTCTTCTATTTAACCATTATTATGTCTGTCCGTCTTCTATTTAGCCATTATTATATCTGTCCGTCTTCTATTTATCCATTATTATGTCTGTCCGTCTTCTATTTAGCCATTATTATATCTGTCCGTCTTCTATTTAGCCATTATTATGTCTGTCCGTCTTCTATTTACCCATTATTATGACTGTCCGTCTTCTATTTAGTCATTATTATGTCTGTCTGTCTTCTATTTAGCCATTATTATGTCTGTCCGTCTTCTATTTAGCCATTATTATGTCTGTCCGTCTTCTATTTAGCCATTATTATGTCTGTCCGTCTTCTATTTAGCCATTATTATGTCTGTCCGTCTTCTATTTAGCCATTATTATGTCTGTCCGTCTTCTATTTAGCCATTATTATGTCTGTCCGTCTTCTATTTCGCCATTATTATATCTGTCCGTCTTCTATTTAGCCATTATTATATCTGTCCGTCTTCTATTTAGTCATTATTATGTCTGTCCGTCTTCTATTTAGCCATTATTATGTCTGTCCGTCTTCTATTTAGCCATTATTATATCTGTCCGTCTTCTATTTAGCCATTATTATGTCTGTCCGTCTTCTATTTAGTCATTATTATGTCTGTCCGTCTTCTATTTATCCATTATTATGTCTGTCTGTCTTCTATTTATCCATTATTATGTCTGTCCGTCTTCTATTTAGCCATTATTATGTCTGTCCTTCTTCTATTTATCCATTATTATGTCTGTCTGTCTTCTATTTATCCATTATTATGTCTGTCCTTCTTCTATTTAGCCATTATTATGTCTGTCCGTCTTCTATTTATCCATTATTATGTCTGTCCGTCTTCTATTTATCTATTATTATGTCTGTCCTTCTTCTATTTATCCATTATTATGTCTGTCTGTCTTCTATTTAGCCATTATTATGTCTGTCCGTCTTCTATTTAGTCATTATTATGTCTGTCCTTCTTCTATTTAGCCATTATCATGTCTGTCCGTCTTCTATTTAGTCATTATTATGTCTGTCCGTCTTATATTTAGTCATTATTATGTCTGTTCGTCTTCTATTTAGCCATTATTATGTCTGTCCGTCTTCTATTTAGTCATTATTATGTCTGTCCGTCTTCTATTTAGCCATTATTATGTCTGTCCGTCTTCTATTTAGTCATTATTATGTCTGTCCGTCTTCTATTTAGTCATTATTATGTCTGTCCGTCTTCTATTTAGCCATTATCATGTCTGTCCGTCTTCTATTTAGCCATTATTATGTCTGTCCTTCTTCTATTTAGTCATTATTATGTCTGTCTGTCTTCTATTTATCCATTATTATATCTGTTCGTCTTCTATTTAGCCATTATTATGTCTGTCCGTCTTCTATTTAGCCATTATTATGTCTGTCCGTCTTCTATTTATCCATTATTATATCTGTCCGTCTTCTATTTAGCCATTATTATGTCTGTCCGTCTTCTATTTAGCCATTATTATGTCTGTCCGTCTTCTATTTAGCCATTATTATATCTGTCCGTCTTCTATTTAGTCATTATTATGTCTGTCCTTCTTCTATTTAGTCATTATTATATCTGTCCGTCTTCTATTTAGCCATTATTATGTCTGTCCGTCTTCTATTTAGCCATTATTATATCTGTCCGTCTTCTATTTAGCCATTATTATGTCTGTCTGTCTTCTATTTAGCCATTATTATGTCTGTCCGTCTTCTATTTATCCATTATTATGTCTGTCCGTCTTCTATTTATCCATTATTATGTCTGTCTGTCTTCTATTTAGTCATTATTATGTCTGTCCTTCTTCTATTTATCCATTATTATGTCTGTCCGTCTTCTATTTAGCCATTATTATGTCTGTCCTTCTTCTATTTAGTCATTATTATGTCTGTCCTTCTTCTATTTATCCATTATTATATCTATCCGTCTTCTATTTAGCCATTATTATGTCTGTCTGTCTTCTATTTAGTCATTATTATGTCTGTCCTTCTTCTATTTATCCATTATTATGTCTGTCCGTCTTCTATTTAGTCATTATTATGTCTGTTCGTCTTCTATTTATCCATTATTATATCTGTCCGTCTTCTATTTATCCATTATTATGTCTGTCTGTATTCTATTTATCCATTATTATGTCTGTCCGTCTTCTATTTAGTCATTATTATGTCTGTCTGTCTTCTATTTAAACATTATTATGTCTGTCCTTCTTCTATTTAGCCATTATTATGTCTGTCTGTCTTCTATTTAGACATTATTATGTCTGTCCGTCTTCTATTTAGCCATTATTATGTCTGTCCTTCTTCTATTTAGCCATTATTATGTCTGTCCTTCTTTTATTTATCCATTATTATGTCTGTCCGTCTTCTATTTAGTCATTATTATGTCTGTCTGTCTTCTATTTATCCATTATTATGTCTGTCCGTCTTCTATTTAGTCATTATTATGTCTGTCTGTCTTCTATTTAAACATTATTATGTCTGTCCTTCTTCTATTTAGCCATTATTATGTCTGTCTGTCTTCTATTTAGACATTATTATGTCTGTCCGTCTTCTATTTATCCATTATTATATCTGTCCGTCTTCTATTTAGTCATTATTATGTCTGTCCGTCTTCTATTTATCCATTATTATATCTGTCTGTCTTCTATTTATCCATTATTATGTCTGTCTGTCTTCTATTTAGACATTATTATGTCTGTCCTTCTTCTATTTAGCCATTATTATGTCTGTCTGTCTTCTATTTAGTCATTATTATGTCTGTCCTTCTTCTATTTAGCCATTATTATGTCTGTCTGTCTTCTATTTAGCCATTATTATGTCTGTCCGTCTTCTATTTAGCCATTATTATGTCTGTCTGTCTTCTATTTAGCCATTATTATGTCTGTCCGTCTTCTATTTATCCATTATTATATCTGTCCGTCTTCTATTTATCCATTATTATATCTGTCCGTCTTCTATTTAGCCATTATTATGTCTGTCTGTCTTCTATTTAGCCATTATTATGTCTGTCCGTCTTCTATTTAGCCATTATTATGTCTGTCCGTCTTCTATTTAGCCATTATTATGTCTGTCCGTCTTCTATTTAGCCATTATTATGTCTGTCCGTCTTCTATTTAGCCATTATTATGTCTGTCTGTCTTCTATTTAGACATTGTTATGTCTGTCCTTCTTCTATTTATCCATTATTATGTCTGTCCGTCTTCTATTTAGCCATTATTATGTCTGTCCGTCTTCTATTTAGTCATTATTATATCTGTCCTTCTTCTATTTAGTCATTATCATGTCTGTCTGTCTTCTATTTAGCCATTATTATCTCTGTCCGTCTTCTATTTAGCCATTATTATGTCTATCCGTCTTCTATCTAGCCATTATTATGTCTGTCCGTCTTCTATTTAGCCATTATTATGTCTGTCCGTCTTCTATTTAGCCATTATTATGTCTGTCCGTCTTCTATTTATCCATTATTATGTCTGTCCGTCTTCTATTTATCCATTATCATGTCTGTCCGTCTTCTATTTAGCCATTATTATGTCTGTCCTTCTTCTATTTAGTCATTATTATGTCTGTCCGTCTTCTATTTAGCCATTATTATGTCTGTCCGTCTTCTATTTAGCCATTATTATGTCTGTCCGTCTTCTATTTAGTCATTATTATGTCTGTCAGTCTTCTATTTATCCATTATTATGTCTGTCCGTCTTCTATTTAGTCATTATTATGTCTGTCCATCTTCTATTTAGCCATTATTATGTCTGTCCGTCTTCTATTTAGCCATTATTATATCTGTCCGTCTTCTATTTAGCCATTATTATGTCTGTCCGTCTTCTATTTAGTCATTATTATGTCTGTCCTTCTTCTATTTAGTCATTATTATGTCTGTCCGTCTTCTATTTAGTCATTATTATGTCTGTCCTTCTTCTATTTAGCCATTATTATGTCTGTCCTTCTTCTATTTAGCCATTATTATGTCTGTCCGTCTTCTATTTAGTCATTATTATGTCTGTCCTTCTTCTATTTAGTCATTATTATGTCTGTCCGTCTTCTATTTAGCCATTATTATGTCTGTCCGTCTTCTATTTAGCAATTATTATGTCTGTCCTTCTTCTATTTAGTCATTATTATGTCTGTCCATCTTCTATTTAGCCATTACTATATCTGTCCGTCTTCTATTTAGCCATTATTATATCTGTCCTTCTTCTATTTAGTCATTATTATATCTGTCCTTCTTCTATTTAGTCATTATTATGTCTGTCCTTCTTCTATTTATCCATTATTATGTCTGTCCGTCTTCTATTTAACCATTATTATATCTGTCCGTCTTCTATTTAGCCATTATTATATCTGTCCATCTTCTATTTAGCCATTATTATGTCTGTCCGTCTTCTATTTAGTCATTATTATATCTGTCCGTCTTCTATTTAGCCATTATTATATCTGTCCTTCTTCTATTTAGTCATTATTATGTCTGTCCGTCTTCTATTTAGCCATTATTATATCTGTCCGTCTTCTATTTAGTCATTATTATGTCTGTCCGTCTTCTATTTAGCCATTATTATGTCTGTCCGTCTTCTATTTAGCCATTATTATGTCTGTCCGTCTTCTATTTAGTCATTATGTCTGTCCGTCTTCTATTTAGCCATTATTATGTCTGTCCGTCTTCTATTTAGCCATTATTATGTCTGTCCGTCTTCTATTTATCCATTATCATGTCTGTCCGTCTTCTATTTATCCATTATTATATCTGTCCGTCTTCTATTTAGTCATTATTATGTCTGTCCTTCTTCTATTTAGCCATTATTATGTCTGTCCGTCTTCTATTTTAGTCATTATTATATCTGTCCTTCTTCTATTTAGTCATTATTATATCTGTCCGTCTTCTATTTATCCATTATTATATCTGTCCGTCTTCTATTTAGTCATTATTATATCTGTCCGTCTTCTATTTAGCCATTATCATGTCTGTCCGTCTTCTATTTAGCCATTATTATGTCTGTCCTTCTTCTATTTAGCCATTATTATGTCTGTCCGTCTTCTATTTAGTCATTATTATGTCTGTCCTTCTTCTATTTAGTCATTATTATGTCTGTCCGTCTTCTATTTAGTCATTATTATGTCTGTCTGTCTTCTATTTAGTCATTATTATATCTGTCCGTCTTCTATTTAGTCATTATTATGTCTGTCCGTCTTCTATTTAGTCATTATTATTTCTGTCTGTCTTCTATTTAGTCATTATTATATCTGTCCGTCTTCTATTTAGCCATTATTATGTCTGTCCGTCTTCTATTTAGCCATTATTATGTCTGTCCGTCTTCTATTTATCCATTATTATGTCTGTCCTTCTGCTATTTAGTCCTTATTATGTCTGTCCGTCTTCTATTTAGCCATTATTATGTCTGTCCATCTTCTATTTATCCATTATTATGTCTGTCCGTCTTCTATTTATCCATTATTATGTCTGTCCGTCTTCTATTTAGTCATTATTATGTCTGTCTGTCTTCTATTTAGCCATTATTATGTCTGTTCTTCTTCTATTTAGCCATTATTATGTCTGTCCATCTTCTATTTAGCCATTATTATGTCTGTCCTTCTTCTATTTAGTCATTATTATGTCTGTCCGTCTTCTATTTAGCCATTATTATGTCTGTCCGTCTTCTATTTATCCATTATTATGTCTGTCCGTCTTCTATTTAGCCATTATTATGTCTGTCCGTCTTCTATTTATCCATTATTATGTCTGTCCGTCTTCTATTTAGTCATTATCATGTCTGTCTGTCTTCTATTTAGCCATTATTATCTCTGTCCGTCTTCTATTTAGCCATTATTATGTCTATCCGTCTTCTATCTAGCCATTATTATGTCTGTCCGTCTTCTATTTAGCCATTATTATGTCTGTCCGTCTTCTATTTAGCCATTATTATGTCTGTCCGTCTTCTATTTATCCATTATTATGTCTGTCCGTCTTCTATTTATCCATTATCATGTCTGTCCGTCTTCTATTTAGCCATTATTATGTCTGTCCTTCTTCTATTTAGTCATTATTATGTCTGTCCGTCTTCTATTTAGCCATTATTATGTCTGTCCGTCTTCTATTTAGCCATTATTATGTCTGTCCGTCTTCTATTTAGCCATTATTATGTCTGTCCGTCTTCTATTTATCCATTATTATGTCTGTCCGTCTTCTATTTATCCATTATCATGTCTGTCCGTCTTCTATTTAGCCATTATTATGTCTGTCCTTCTTCTATTTAGTCATTATTATGTCTGTCCGTCTTCTATTTAGCCATTATTATGTCTGTCCGTCTTCTATTTAGCCATTATTATGTCTGTCCGTCTTCTATTTAGTCATTATTATGTCTGTCAGTCTTCTATTTATCCATTATTATGTCTGTCCGTCTTCTATTTAGTCATTATTATGTCTGTCCATCTTCTATTTAGCCATTATTATGTCTGTCCGTCTTCTATTTAGCCATTATTATATCTGTCCGTCTTCTATTTAGCCATTATTATGTCTGTCCGTCTTCTATTTAGTCATTATTATGTCTGTCCTTCTTCTATTTAGTCATTATTATGTCTGTCCGTCTTCTATTTAGTCATTATTATGTCTGTCCTTCTTCTATTTAGCCATTATTATGTCTGTCCTTCTTCTATTTAGCCATTATTATGTCTGTCCGTCTTCTATTTAGTCATTATTATGTCTGTCCTTCTTCTATTTAGTCATTATTATGTCTGTCCGTCTTCTATTTAGCCATTATTATGTCTGTCCGTCTTCTATTTAGCAATTATTATGTCTGTCCTTCTTCTATTTAGTCATTATTATGTCTGTCCATCTTCTATTTAGCCATTACTATATCTGTCCGTCTTCTATTTAGCCATTATTATATCTGTCCTTCTTCTATTTAGTCATTATTATATCTGTCCTTCTTCTATTTAGTCATTATTATGTCTGTCCTTCTTCTATTTATCCATTATTATGTCTGTCCGTCTTCTATTTAACCATTATTATATCTGTCCGTCTTCTATTTAGCCATTATTATATCTGTCCATCTTCTATTTAGCCATTATTATGTCTGTCCGTCTTCTATTTAGTCATTATTATATCTGTCCGTCTTCTATTTAGCCATTATTATATCTGTCCTTCTTCTATTTAGTCATTATTATGTCTGTCCGTCTTCTATTTAGCCATTATTATATCTGTCCGTCTTCTATTTAGTGATTATTATGTCTGTCCGTCTTCTATTTAGCCATTATTATGTCTGTCCGTCTTCTATTTAGCCATTATTATGTCTGTCCGTCTTCTATTTAGTCATTATGTCTGTCCGTCTTCTATTTAGCCATTATTATGTCTGTCCGTCTTCTATTTAGCCATTATTATGTCTGTCCGTCTTCTATTTATCCATTATCATGTCTGTCCGTCTTCTATTTATCCATTATTATATCTGTCCGTCTTCTATTTAGTCATTATTATGTCTGTCCTTCTTCTATTTAGCCATTATTATGTCTGTCCGTCTTCTATTTTAGTCATTATTATATCTGTCCTTCTTCTATTTAGTCATTATTATATCTGTCCGTCTTCTATTTATCCATTATTATATCTGTCCGTCTTCTATTTAGTCATTATTATATCTGTCCGTCTTCTATTTAGCCATTATCATGTCTGTCCGTCTTCTATTTAGCCATTATTATGTCTGTCCTTCTTCTATTTAGCCATTATTATGTCTGTCCGTCTTCTATTTAGTCATTATTATGTCTGTCCTTCTTCTATTTAGTCATTATTATGTCTGTCCGTCTTCTATTTAGTCATTATTATGTCTGTCTGTCTTCTATTTAGTCATTATTATATCTGTCCGTCTTCTATTTAGTCATTATTATGTCTGTCCGTCTTCTATTTAGTCATTATTATTTCTGTCTGTCTTCTATTTAGTCATTATTATATCTGTCCGTCTTCTATTTAGCCATTATTATGTCTGTCCGTCTTCTATTTAGCCATTATTATGTCTGTCCGTCTTCTATTTATCCATTATTATGTCTGTCCTTCTGCTATTTAGTCCTTATTATGTCTGTCCGTCTTCTATTTAGCCATTATTATGTCTGTCCATCTTCTATTTATCCATTATTATGTCTGTCCGTCTTCTATTTATCCATTATTATGTCTGTCCGTCTTCTATTTAGTCATTATTATGTCTGTCTGTCTTCTATTTAGCCATTATTATGTCTGTTCTTCTTCTATTTAGCCATTATTATGTCTGTCCATCTTCTATTTAGCCATTATTATGTCTGTCCTTCTTCTATTTAGTCATTATTATGTCTGTCCGTCTTCTATTTAGCCATTATTATGTCTGTCCGTCTTCTATTTATCCATTATTATGTCTGTCCGTCTTCTATTTAGCCATTATTATGTCTGTCCGTCTTCTATTTATCCATTATTATGTCTGTCCGTCTTCTATTTAGTCATTATTATATCTGTCCGTCTTCTATTTATCCATTATTATATCTGTCCGTCTTCTATTTAGTCATTATTATGTCTGTCGTCTTCTATTTAGCCATTATCATGTCTGTCCATCTTCTATTTATCCATTATTATGTCTGTCCTTCTTCTATTTAGTCATTATTATGTCTATCCGTCTTCTATTTAGCCATTATTATGTCTGTCCGTCTTCTATTTAGTCATTATTATGTCTGTCCTTCTTCTATTTAGCCATTATGATGTCTGTCCTTCTTCTATTGAGTCATTATTATGTCTGTCTGTCTTCTATTTAGTCATTATTATATCTGTCCGTCTTCTATTTAGTCATTATTATGTCTGTCCGTCTTCTATTTAGTCATTATTATGTCTGTCTGTCTTCTATTTAGTCATTATTATATCTGTCTGTCTTCTATTTAACCATTATTATGTCTGTCCGTCTTCTATTCAGTCATTATTATATCTGTCCTTCTTCTATTTAGTCATTATTATATCTGTCCGTCTTCTATTTATCCATTATTATATCTGTCCGTCTTCTATTTAGTCATTATTATGTCTGTCCGTCTTCTATTTAGCCATTATCATGTCTGTCCGTCTTCTATTTAGCCATTATTATGTCTGTCCTTCTTCTATTTAGTCATTATTATGTCTGTTCGTCTTCTATTTAGCCATTATTATGTCTGTCCGTCTTCTATTTAGCCATTATTATGTCTGTCCGTCTTCTATTTAGCCATTATTATGTCTGTCCTTCTTCTATTTAGCCATTATTATGTCTGTCCTTCTTCTATTTAGTCATTATTATGTCTGTCCGTCTTCTATTTAGCCATTATTATGTCTGTCCTTCTATTTAGCCATTATTATGTCTGTCCTTCTTCTATTTAGCCATTATTATGTCTGTCCTTCTTCTATTTAGTCATTATTATGTCTGTCCGTCTTCTATTTAGCCATTATTATGTCTGTCCGTCTTCTATTTATCCATTATTATGTCTGTCCGTCTTCTATTTAGCCATTATTATGTCTGTCCTTCTTCTATTTAGCCATTATTATGTCTGTCCTTCTTCTATTTAGTCATTATTATGTCTGTCCTTCTTCTATTTAGCCATTATTATGTCTGTCCTTCTTCTATTTAGTCATTATTATGTCTGTCTGTCTTCTATTTATCCATTATTATATCTGTCCGTCTTCTATTTATCCATTATCATGTCTGTCCGTCTTCTATTTAGCCATTATTATGTCTGTCCTTCTTCTATTTAGTCATTATTATGTCTGTCCGTCTTCTATTTAGCCATTATTATGTCTGTCCGTCTTCTATTTATCCATTATTATGTCTGTCCTTCTTCTATTTAGTCATTATTATGTCTGTCCGTCTTCTATTTAGTCATTATTATGTCTGTCCTTCTTCTATTTAGTCATTATTATGTCTGTCCGTCTTCTATTTAGTCATTATTATGTCTGTCCGTCTTCTATTTAGTCATTATGATGTCTGTCCTTCTTCTATTGAGTCATTATTATGTCTGTCTGTCTTCTATTTAGTCATTATTATATCTGTCCGTCTTCTATTTAGTCATTATTATGTCTGTCCCTCTTCTATTTAGTCATTATTATGTCTGTCTGTCTTCTATTTAGTCATTATTATATCTGTCTGTCTTCTATTTAACCATTATTATGTCTGTCCGTCTTCTATTCAGTCATTATTATATCTGTCCTTCTTCTATTTAGTCATTATTATATCTGTCCGTCTTCTATTTATCCATTATTATATCTGTCCGTCTTCTATTTAGTCATTATTATGTCTGTCCGTCTTCTATTTAGCCATTATCATGTCTGTCCGTCTTCTATTTAGCCATTATTATGTCTGTCCTTCTTCTATTTAGTCATTATTATGTCTGTTCGTCTTCTATTTAGCCATTATTATGTCTGTCCGTCTTCTATTTAGCCATTATTATGTCTGTCCGTCTTCTATTTAGCCATTATTATGTCTGTCCTTCTTCTATTTAGCCATTATTATGTCTGTCCTTCTTCTATTTAGTCATTATTATGTCTGTCCGTCTTCTATTTAGCCATTATTATGTCTGTCCTTCTATTTAGCCATTATTATGTCTGTCCTTCTTCTATTTAGCCATTATTATGTCTGTCCTTCTTCTATTTAGTCATTATTATGTCTGTCCGTCTTCTATTTAGCCATTATTATGTCTGTCCGTCTTCTATTTATCCATTATTATGTCTGTCCTTCTTCTATTTAGTCATTATTATGTCTGTCCGTCTTCTATTTAGTCATTATTATGTCTGTCCTTCTTCTATTTAGCCATTATTATGTCTGTCCGTCTTCTATTTAGTCATTATTATGTCTGTCCGTCTTCTATTTAGTCATTATTATGTCTGTCCGACTTCTATTTAGTCATTATTATGTCTGTCCGTCTTCTATTTAGTCATTATTATGTCTGTCCGTCTTCTATTTAGTCATTATTATGTCTGTCCGTCTTCTATTTAGTCATTATTATGTCTGTCCTTCTTCTATTTATCCATTATTATGTCTGTCCTTCTTCTATTTAGCCATTATTATGTCTGTCCGTCTTCTTTTTAGCCATTATTATGTCTGTCCGTCTTCTATTTAGCCATTATTATGTCTGTCCTTCTTCTATTTATCCATTATTATGTCTGTCCTTCTTCTATTTAGCCATTATTATGTCTGTCCGTCTTCTATTTAGCCATTATTATGTCTGTTCTTCTTCTATTTAGCCATTATTATGTCTGTCCGTCTTCTATTTATCCATTATTATATCTGTCCGTCTTCTATTTATCCATTATTATGTCTGTCCTTCTTCTCTTTAGCCATTATTATGTCTGTCCGTCTTCTATTTATCCATTATCATGTCTGTCCGTCTTCTATTTATCCATTATTATGTCTGTCCTTCTTCTATTTAGCCATTATTATGTCTGTCCTTCTTCTATTTAGCCATTATTATGTCTGTCCGTCTTCTATTTAGTCATTATTATGTCTGTCCTTCTTCTATTTAGTCATTATTATGTCTGTCCGTCTTCTATTTAGTCATTATTATGTCTGTCTGTCTTCTATTTAGTCATTATTATATCAGTCCGTCTTCTATTTAGTCATTATTATGTCTGTCCGTCTTCTATTTAGTCATTATTATGTCTGTCTGTCTTCTATTTAGTCATTATTATATCTGTCTGTCTTCTATTTAGCCATTATTATGTCTGTCCGTCTTCTATTTATTCATTATTATATCTGTCCTTCTTCTATTTAGTCATTATTATATCTGTCCGTCTTTTATTTATCCATTATTATATCTTTCCGTCTTCTATTTAGTCATTATTATGTCTGTCCGTCTTCTATTTATCCATTATCATGTCTGTCCGTCTTCTATTTAGCCATTATTATGTCTGTCCTTCTTCTATTTAGTCATTATTATGTCTGTCCGTCTTCTATTTAGCCATTATTATGTCTGTCCGTCTTCTATTTAGCCATTATTATGTCTGTCCGTCTTCTATTTAGTCATTATTATGTCTGTCCGTCTTCTATATAGCCATTATTATGTCTGTCCGTCTTCTATTTAGCCATTATTATGTCTGTCCGTCTTCTATTTATCCATTATCATGTCTGTCCGTCTTCTATTTATCCATTATTATATCTGTCCGTCTTCTATTTAGTCATTATTATGTCTGTCCTTCTTCTATTTAGCCATTATTATGTCTGTTCGTCTTCTATTTTAGTCATTATTATATCTGTCCTTCTTCTATTTAGTAATTATTATATCTGTCCGTCTTCTATTTATCCATTATTATATCTGTCCGTCTTCTATTTAGTCATTATTATATCTGTCCGTCTTCTATTTAGCCATTATCATGTCTGTCCGTCTTCTATTTAGCCATTATTATGTCTGTCCTTCTTCTATTTAGCCATTATTATGTCTGTCCGTCTTCTATTTAGTCATTTATATGTCTGTCCTTCTTCTATTTAGTCATTATTATGTCTGTCCGTCTTCTATTTAGTCATTATTATGTCTGTCTGTCTTCTATTTAGTCATTATTATATCTGTCCGTCTTCTATTTAGTCATTATTATGTCTGTCCGTCTTCTATTTAGTCATTATTATGTCTGTCTGTCTTCTATTTAGTCATTATTATATCTGTCTGTCTTCTATTTAGCCATTATTATGTCTGTCCGTCTTCTATTTATTCATTATTATATCTGTCCTTCTTCTATTTAGTCATTATTATATCTGTCCGTCTTTTATTTATCCATTATTATATCTTTCCGTCTTCTATTTAGTCATTATTATGTCTGTCCGTCTTCTATTTATCCATTATCATGTCTGTCCGTCTTCTATTTAGCCATTATTATGTCTGTCCTTCTTCTATTTAGTCATTATTATGTCTGTCCGTCTTCTATTTAGCCATTATTATGTCTGTCCGTCTTCTATTTATCGATTATTATGTCTGTCCGTCTTCTATTTATCCATTATTATGTCTGTCCGTCTTCTATTTAGTCATTATTATGTCTGTCCTTCTTCTATTTATCCATTATTATGTCTGTTCTTCTTCTATTTAGCCATTATTATGTCTGTCCGTCTTCTATTTAGCCATTATTATGTCTGTCCTTCTTCTATTTAGTCATTATTATGTCTGTCCGTCTTCTATTTAGCCATTATTATGTCTGTCCGTCTTCTATTTATCCATTATTATGTCTGTCCGTCTTCTATTTAACCATTATTATGTCTGTCCGTCTTCTATTTAGTCATTATTATATCTGTCCGTCTTCTATTTATCCATTATTATGTCTGTCCGTCTTCTATTTAGTCATTATTATGTCTATCCGTCTTCTATTTAGCCATTATTATGTCTGTCCGTCTTCTATTTAGTCATTATTATGTCTGTCCTTCTTCTATTTAGCCATTATGATGTCTGTCCGTCTTCTATTTAGTCATTATTATGTCTGTCTGTCTTCTATTTAGTCATTATTATATCTGTCCGTCTTCTATTTAGTCATTATTATGTCTGTCCGTCTTCTATTTAGTCATTATTATGTCTGTCTGTCTTCTATTTAGTCATTATTATATCTGTCTCTCTTCTATTTAACCATTATTATGTCTGTCCGTCTTCTATTTAGTCATTATTATATCTGTCCGTCTTCTATTTATCCATTATTATATCTGTCCGTCTTCTATTTAGTCATTATTATGTGTGTCCGTCTTCTATTTAGCCATTATCATGTCTGTCCGTCTTCTATTTAGCCATTATTATGTCTGTCCTTCTTCTATTTAGTCATTATTATGTCTGTCCGTCTTCTATTTAGTCATTATTATGTCTGTCCGTCTTCTATTTAGCCATTATTATGTCTGTCCGTCTTCTATTTAGCCATTATTATGTCTGTCCTTCTTCTATTTAGCCATTATTATGTCTGTCCTTCTTCTATTTAGTCATTATTATGTCTGTCCGTCTTCTATTTAGCCATTATTATGTCTGTCCTTCTATTTAGCCATTATTATGTCTGTCCTTCTTCTATTTAGCCATTATTATGTCTGTCCTTCTTCTATTTAGTCATTATTATGTCTGTCCGTCTTCTATTTAGCCATTATTATGTCTGTCCGTCTTCTATTTATCCATTATTATGTCTGTCCGTCTTCTATTTAGCCATTATTATGTCTGTCCTTCTTCTATTTAGTCATTATTATGTCTGTCTGTCTTCTATTTATCCATTATTATATCTGTCCTTCTTCTATTTAGTCATTATTATGTCTGTCCTTCTTCTATTTAGCCATTATTATGTCTGTCCTTCTTCTATTTAGTCATTATTATGTCTGTCTGTCTTCTATTTATCCATTATTATATCTGTCCGTCTTCTATTTATCCATTATCATGTCTGTCCGTCTTCTATTTAGCCATTATTATGTCTGTCCTTCTTCTATTTAGTCATTATTATGTCTGTCCTTCTTCTATTTAGCCATTATTATGTCTGTCTGTCTTCTATTTATCCATTATTATGTCTGTCCTTCTTCTATTTAGTCATTATTATGTCTGTCCGTCTTCTATTTAGTCATTATTATGTCTGTCCTTCTTCTATTTAGCCATTATTATGTCTGTCCGTCTTCTATTTAGTCATTATGATGTCTGTCCTTCTTCTATTTAGCCATTATTATGTCTGTCCTTCTTCTATTTAGTCATTATTATGTATGTCTGTCTTCTATTTATCCATTATTATATCTGTCCGTCTTCTATTTATCCATTATCATGTCTGTCCGTCTTCTATTTAGCCATTATTATGTCTGTCCTTCTTCTATTTAGCCATTATTATGTCTGTCCGTCTTCTATTTATCCATTATTATGTCTGTCCTTCTTCTATTTAGTCATTATTATGTCTGTCCGTCTTCTATTTAGTCATTATTATGTCTGTCCTTCTTCTATTTAGCCATTATTATGTCTGTCCGTCTTCTATTTAGTCATTATTATGTCTGTCCGACTTCTATTTAGTCATTATTATGTCTGTCCGTCTTCTATTTAGTCATTATTATGTCTGTCCGTCTTCTATTTAGTCATTATTATGTCTGTCCGTCTTCTATTTAGTCATTATTATGTCTGTCCTTCTTCTATTTATCCATTATTATGTCTGTCCGTCTTCTATTTAGCCATTATTATGTCTGTCCGTCTTCTTTTTAGCCATTATTATGTCTGTCCGTCTTCTATTTAGCCATTATTATGTCTGTCCTTCTTCTATTTATCCATTATTATGTCTGTCCTTCTTCTATTTAGCCATTATTATGTCTGTCCGTCTTATATTTAGCCATTATTATGTCTGTTCTTCTTCTATTTAGCCATTATTATGTCTGTCCGTCTTCTATTTATCCATTATTATATCTGTCCGTCTTCTATTTATCCATTATTATGTCTGTCCTTCTTCTCTTTAGCCATTATTATGTCTGTCCGTCTTCTATTTATCCATTATCATGTCTGTCCGTCTTCTATTTATCCATTATTATGTCTGTCCTTCTTCTATTTAGCCATTATTATGTCTGTCCTTCTTCTATTTAGCCATTATTATGTCTGTCCGTCTTCTATTTAGTCATTATTATGTCTGTCCTTCTTCTATTTAGTCATTATTATGTCTGTCCGTCTTCTATTTAGTCATTATTATGTCTGTCTGTCTTCTATTTAGTCATTATTATATCAGTCCGTCTTCTATTTAGTCATTATTATGTCTGTCCGTCTTCTATTTAGTCATTATTATGTCTGTCTGTCTTCTATTTAGTCATTATTATATCTGTCTGTCTTCTATTTAGCCATTATTATGTCTGTCCGTCTTCTATTTATTCATTATTATATCTGTCCTTCTTCTATTTAGTCATTATTATATCTGTCCGTCTTTTATTTATCCATTATTATATCTTTCCGTCTTCTATTTAGTCATTATTATGTCTGTCCGTCTTCTATTTATCCATTATCATGTCTGTCCGTCTTCTATTTAGCCATTATTATGTCTGTCCTTCTTCTATTTAGTCATTATTATGTCTGTCCGTCTTCTATTTAGCCATTATTATGTCTGTCCGTCTTCTATTTAGCCATTATTATGTCTGTCCGTCTTCTATTTAGTCATTATTATGTCTGTCCGTCTTCTATTTAGCCATTATTATGTCTGTCCGTCTTCTATTTAGCCATTATTATGTCTGTCCGTCTTCTATTTATCCATTATCATGTCTGTCCGTCTTCTATTTATCCATTATTATATCTGTCCGTCTTCTATTTAGTCATTATTATGTCTGTCCTTCTTCTATTTAGCCATTATTATGTCTGTTCGTCTTCTATTTTAGTCATTATTATATCTGTCCTTCTTCTATTTAGTCATTATTATATCTGTCCGTCTTCTATTTATCCATTATTATATCTGTCCGTCTTCTATTTAGTCATTATGATATCTGTCCGTCTTCTATTTAGCCATTATCATGTCTGTCCGTCTTCTATTTAGCCATTATTATGTCTGTCCTTCTTCTATTTAGCCATTATTATGTCTGTCCGTCTTCTATTTAGTCATTATTATGTCTGTCCTTCTTCTATTTATTCATTATTATGTCTGTCCGTCTTCTATTTAGTCATTATTATGTCTGTCTGTCTTCTATTTAGTCATTATTATATCTGTCCGTCTTCTATTTAGTCATTATTATGTCTGTCCGTCTTCTATTTAGTCATTATTATGTCTGTCTGTCTTCTATTTAGTCATTATTATATCTGTCTGTCTTCTATTTAGCCATTATTATGTCTGTCCGTCTTCTATTTATTCATTATTATATCTGTCCTTCTTCTATTTAGTCATTATTATATCTGTCCGTCTTTTATTTATCCATTATTATATCTTTCCGTCTTCTATTTAGTCATTATTATGTCTGTCCGTCTTCTATTTATCCATTATCATGTCTGTCCGTCTTCTATTTAGCCATTATTATGTCTGTCCTTCTTCTATTTAGTCATTATTATGTCTGTCCGTCTTCTATTTAGCCATTATTATGTCTGTCCGTCTTCTATTTATCGATTATTATGTATGTCCGTCTTCTATTTATCCATTATTATGTCTGTCCGTCTTCTATTTAGTCATTATTATGTCTGTCCTTCTTCTATTTATCCATTATTATGTCTGTTCTTCTTCTATTTAGCCATTATGATGTCTGTCCGTCTTCTATTTAGTCATTATTATGTCTGTCCGTCTTCTATTTAGTCATTATTATGTCTGTCTGTCTTCTATTTAGTCATTATTATATCTGTCTGTCTTCTATTTAACCATTATTATGTCTGTCCGTCTTCTATTTAGTCATTATTATATCTGTCCTTCTTCTATTTAGTCATTATTATATCTGTCTGTCTTCTATTTATCCATTATTATATCTGTCCGTCTTCTATTTAGTCATTATTATGTGTGTCCGTCTTCTATTTAGCCATTATCATGTCTGTCCGTCTTCTATTTAGCCATTATTATGTCTGTCCTTCTTCTATTTAGTCATTATTATGTCTGTCCGTCTTCTATTTAGCCATTATTATGTCTGTCCGTCTTCTATTTAGCCATTATTATGTCTGTCCGTCTTCTATTTAGCCATTATTATGTCTGTCCTTCTTCTATTTAGCCATTATTATGTCTGTCCTTCTTCTATTTAGTCATTATTATGTCTGTCCGTCTTCTATTTAGCCATTATTATGTCTGTCCTTCTATTTAGCCATTATTATGTCTGTCCTTCTTCTATTTAGCCATTATTATGTCTGTCCTTCTTCTATTTAGTCATTATTATGTCTGTCCGTCTTCTATTTAGCCATTATTATGTCTGTCCGTCTTCTATTTATCCATTATTATGTCTGTCCGTCTTCTATTTAGCCATTATTATGTCTGTCCTTCTTCTATTTAGCCATTATTATGTCTGTCCTTCTTCTATTTAGTCATTATTATGTCTGTCCTTCTTCTATTTATCGATTATTATGTCTGTCCGTCTTCTATTTAGCCATTATTATGTCTGTCCGTCTTCTATTTATCGATTATTATGTCTGTCCGTCTTCTATTTATCCATTATTATGTCTGTCCGTCTTCTATTTAGTCATTATTATGTCTGTCCTTCTTCTATTTATCCATTATTATGTCTGTCCGTCTTCTATTTAGCCATTATTATGTCTGTCCGTCTTCTTTTTAGCCATTATTATGTCTGTCCGTCTTCTATTTAGCCATTATTATGTCTGTCCTTCTTCTATTTATCCATTATTATGTCTGTCCTTCTTCTATTTAGCCATTATTATGTCTGTCCGTCTTATATTTAGCCATTATTATGTCTGTTCTTCTTCTATTTAGCCATTATTATGTCTGTCCGTCTTCTATTTATCCATTATTATATCTGTCCGTCTTCTATTTATCCATTATTATGTCTGTCCTTCTTCTCTTTAGCCATTATTATGTCTGTCCGTCTTCTATTTATCCATTATCATGTCTGTCCGTCTTCTATTTATCCATTATTATGTCTGTCCTTCTTCTATTTAGCCATTATTATGTCTGTCCTTCTTCTATTTAGCCATTATTATGTCTGTCCGTCTTCTATTTAGTCATTATTATGTCTGTCCTTCTTCTATTTAGTCATTATTATGTCTGTCCGTCTTCTATTTAGTCATTATTATGTCTGTCTGTCTTCTATTTAGTCATTATTATATCAGTCCGTCTTCTATTTAGTCATTATTATGTCTGTCCGTCTTCTATTTAGTCATTATTATGTCTGTCTGTCTTCTATTTAGTCATTATTATATCTGTCTGTCTTCTATTTAGCCATTATTATGTCTGTCCGTCTTCTATTTATTCATTATTATATCTGTCCTTCTTCTATTTAGTCATTATTATATCTGTCCGTCTTTTATTTATCCATTATTATATCTTTCCGTCTTCTATTTAGTCATTATTATGTCTGTCCGTCTTCTATTTATCCATTATCATGTCTGTCCGTCTTCTATTTAGCCATTATTATGTCTGTCCTTCTTCTATTTAGTCATTATTATGTCTGTCCGTCTTCTATTTAGCCATTATTATGTCTGTCCGTCTTCTATTTAGCCATTATTATGTCTGTCCGTCTTCTATTTAGTCATTATTATGTCTGTCCGTCTTCTATTTAGCCATTATTATGTCTGTCCGTCTTCTATTTAGCCATTATTATGTCTGTCCGTCTTCTATTTATCCATTATCTTGTCTGTCCGTCTTCTATTTATCCATTATTATATCTGTCCGTCTTCTATTTAGTCATTATTATGTCTGTCCTTCTTCTATTTAGCCATTATTATGTCTGTTCGTCTTCTATTTTAGTCATTATTATATCTGTCCTTCTTCTATTTAGTCATTATTATATCTGTCCGTCTTCTATTTATCCATTATTATATCTGTCCGTCTTCTATTTAGTCATTATTATATCTGTCCGTCTTCTATTTAGCCATTATCATGTCTGTCCGTCTTCTATTTAGCCATTATTATGTCTGTCCTTCTTCTATTTAGCCATTATTATGTCTGTCCGTCTTCTATTTAGTCATTATTATGTCTGTCCTTCTTCTATTTATTCATTATTATGTCTGTCCGTCTTCTATTTAGTCATTATTATGTCTGTCTGTCTTCTATTTAGTCATTATTATATCTGTCCGTCTTCTATTTAGTCATTATTATGTCTGTCCGTCTTCTATTTAGTCATTATTATGTCTGTCTGTCTTCTATTTAGTCATTATTATATCTGTCTGTCTTCTATTTAGCCATTATTATGTCTGTCCGTCTTCTATTTATTCATTATTATATCTGTCCTTCTATTTAGTCATTATTATATCTGTCCGTCTTTTATTTATCCATTATTATATCTTTCCGTCTTCTATTTAGTCATTATTATGTCTGTCCGTCTTCTATTTATCCATTATCATGTCTGTCCGTCTTCTATTTAGCCATTATTATGTCTGTCCTTCTTCTATTTAGTCATTATTATGTCTGTCCGTCTTCTATTTAGCCATTATTATGTCTGTCCGTCTTCTATTTATCGATTATTATGTATGTCCGTCTTCTATTTATCCATTATTATGTCTGTCCGTCTTCTATTTAGTCATTATTATGTCTGTCCTTCTTCTATTTATCCATTATTATGTCTGTTCTTCTTCTATTTAGCCATTATGATGTCTGTCCGTCTTCTATTTAGTCATTATTATGTCTGTCCGTCTTCTATTTAGTCATTATTATGTCTGTCTGTCTTCTATTTAGTCATTATTATATCTGTCTGTCTTCTATTTAACCATTATTATGTCTGTCCGTCTTCTATTTAGTCATTATTATATCTGTCCTTCTTCTATTTAGTCATTATTATATCTGTCTGTCTTCTATTTATCCATTATTATATCTGTCCGTCTTCTATTTAGTCATTATTATGTGTGTCCGTCTTCTATTTAGCCATTATCATGTCTGTCCGTCTTCTATTTAGCCATTATTATGTCTGTCCTTCTTCTATTTAGTCATTATTATGTCTGTCCGTCTTCTATTTAGCCATTATTATGTCTGTCCGTCTTCTATTTAGCCATTATTATGTCTGTCCGTCTTCTATTTAGCCATTATTATGTCTGTCCTTCTTCTATTTAGCCATTATTATGTCTGTCCTTCTTCTATTTAGTCATTATTATGTCTGTCCGTCTTCTATTTAGCCATTATTATGTCTGTCCTTCTATTTAGCCATTATTATGTCTGTCCTTCTTCTATTTAGCCATTATTATGTCTGTCCTTCTTCTATTTAGTCATTATTATGTCTGTCCGTCTTCTATTTAGCCATTATTATGTCTGTCCGTCTTCTATTTATCCATTATTATGTCTGTCCGTCTTCTATTTAGCCATTATTATGTCTGTCCTTCTTCTATTTAGCCATTATTATGTCTGTCCTTCTTCTATTTAGTCATTATTATGTCTGTCCTTCTTCTATTTATCGATTATTATGTCTGTCCGTCTTCTATTTAGCCATTATTATGTCTGTCCGTCTTCTATTTATCGATTATTATGTCTGTCCGTCTTCTATTTATCCATTATTATGTCTGTCCGTCTTCTATTTAGTCATTATTATGTCTGTCCTTCTTCTATTTATCCATTATTATGTCTGTTCTTCTTCTATTTAGCCATTATTATGTCTGTCCGTCTTCTATTTAGCCATTATTATGTCTGTCCTTCTTCTATTTAGTCATTATTATGTCTGTCCGTCTTCTATTTAGCCATTATTATGTCTGTCCGTCTTCTATTTATCCATTATTATGTCTGTCCGTCTTCTATTTAGCCATTATTATGTCTGTCCGTCTTCTATTTAGTCATTATTATATCTGTCCGTCTTCTATTTATCCATTATTATATCTGTCCGTCTTCTATTTAGTCATTATTATGTCTATCCGTCTTCTATTTAGCCATTATTATGTCTGTCCGTCTTCTATTTAGTCATTATTATGTCTGTCCTTCTTCTATTTAGCCATTATGATGTCTGTCCGTCTTCTATTTAGTCATTATTATGTCTGTCTGTCTTCTATTTAGTCATTATTATATCTGTCCGTCTTCTATTTAGTCATTATTATGTCTGTCCGTCTTCTATTTAGTCATTATTATGTCTGTCTGTCTTCTATTTAGTCATTATTATATCTGTCTGTCTTCTATTTAACCATTATTATGTCTGCCCGTCTTCTATTTAGTCATTATTATATCTGTCCTTCTTCTATTTAGTCATTATTATATCTGTCCGTCTTCTATTTATCCATTATTATATCTGTCCGTCTTCTATTTAGTCATTATTATGTGTGTCCGTCTTCTATTTAGCCATTATCATGTCTGTCCGTCTTCTATTTAGCCATTATTATGTCTGTCCTTCTTCTATTTAGTCATTATTATGTCTGTCCGTCTTCTATTTAGTCATTATTATGTCTGTCCGTCTTCTATTTAGCCATTATTATGTCTGTCCGTCTTCTATTTAGCCATTATTATGTCTGTCCTTCTTCTATTTAGCCATTATTATGTCTGTCCTTCTTCTATTTAGTCATTATTATGTCTGTCCGTCTTCTATTTAGCCATTATTATGTCTGTCCTTCTATTTAGCCATTATTATGTCTGTCCTTCTTCTATTTAGCCATTATTATGTCTGTCCTTCTTCTATTTAGTCATTAATATGTCTGTCCGTCTTCTATTTAGCCATTATTATGTCTGTCCGTCTTCTATTTATCCATTATTATGTCTGTCCGTCTTCTATTTAGCCATTATTATGTCTGTCCTTCTTCTATTTAGTCATTATTATGTCTGTCTGTCTTCTATTTATCCATTATTATATCTGTCCTTCTTCTATTTAGTCATTATTATGTCTGTCCTTCTTCTATTTAGCCATTATTATGTCTGTCCTTCTTCTATTTAGTCATTATTATGTCTGTCTGTCTTCTATTTATCCATTATTATATCTGTCCGTCTTCTATTTATCCATTATCATGTCTGTCCGTCTTCTATTTAGCCATTATTATGTCTGTCCTTCTTCTATTTAGTCATTATTATGTCTGTCCGTCTTCTATTTAGCCATTATTATGTCTGTCTGTCTTCTATTTATCCATTATTATGTCTGTCCTTCTTCTATTTAGTCATTATTATGTCTGTCCGTCTTCTATTTAGTCATTATTATGTCTGTCCTTCTTCTATTTAGCCATTATTATGTCTGTCCGTCTTCTATTTAGTCATTATGATGTCTGTCCTTCTTCTATTTAGCCATTATTATGTCTGTCCTTCTTCTATTTAGTCATTATTATGTATGTCTGTCTTCTATTTATCCATTATTATATCTGTCCGTCTTCTATTTATCCATTATCATGTCTGTCCGTCTTCTATTTAGCCATTATTATGTCTGTCCTTCTTCTATTTAGTCATTATTATGTCTGTCCGTCTTCTATTTAGCCATTATTATGTCTGTCCGTCTTCTATTTATCCATTATTATGTCTGTCCTTCTTCTATTTAGTCATTATTATGTCTGTCCGTCTTCTATTTAGTCATTATTATGTCTGTCCTTCTTCTATTTAGCCATTATTATGTCTGTCCGTCTTCTATTTAGTCATTATTATGTCTGTCCGACTTCTATTTAGTCATTATTATGTCTGTCCGTCTTCTATTTAGTCATTATTATGTCTGTCCGTCTTCTATTTAGTCATTATTATGTCTGTCCGTCTTCTATTTAGTCATTATTATGTCTGTCCTTCTTCTATTTATCCATTATTATGTCTGTCCGTCTTCTATTTAGCCATTATTATGTCTGTCCGTCTTCTTTTTAGCATTATTATGTCTGTCCGTCTTCTATTTAGCCATTATTATGTCTGTCCTTCTTCTATTTATCCATTATTATGTCTGTCCTTCTTCTATTTAGCCATTATTATGTCTGTCCGTCTTATATTTAGCCATTATTATGTCTGTTCTTCTTCTATTTAGCCATTATTATGTCTGTCCGTCTTCTATTTATCCATTATTATATCTGTCCGTCTTCTATTTATCCATTATTATGTCTGTCCTTCTTCTCTTTAGCCATTATTATGTCTGTCCGTCTTCTATTTATCCATTATTATGTCTGTCCGTCTTCTATTTAGCCATTATTATGTCTGTCCTTCTTCTATTTAGTCATTATTATGTCTGTCTGTCTTCTATTTATCCATTATTATATCTGTCCTTCTTCTATTTAGTCATTATTATGTCTGTCCTTCTTCTATTTAGCCATTATTATGTCTGTCCTTCTTCTATTTAGTCATTATTATGTCTGTCTGTCTTCTATTTATCCATTATTATATCTGTCCGTCTTCTATTTATCCATTATCATGTCTGTCCGTCTTCTATTTAGCCATTATTATGTCTGTCCTTCTTCTATTTAGTCATTATTATGTCTGTCCGTCTTCTATTTAGCCATTATTATGTCTGTCTGTCTTCTATTTATCCATTATTATGTCTGTCCTTCTTCTATTTAGTCATTATTATGTCTGTCCGTCTTCTATTTAGTCATTATTATGTCTGTCCTTCTTCTATTTAGCCATTATTATGTCTGTCCGTCTTCTATTTAGTCATTATGATGTCTGTCCTTCTTCTATTTAGCCATTATTATGTCTGTCCTTCTTCTATTTAGTCATTATTATGTATGTCTGTCTTCTATTTATCCATTATTATATCTGTCCGTCTTCTATTTATCCATTATCATGTCTGTCCGTCTTCTATTTAGCCATTATTATGTCTGTCCTTCTTCTATTTAGTCATTATTATGTCTGTCCGTCTTCTATTTAGCCATTATTATGTCTGTCCGTCTTCTATTTATCCATTATTATGTCTGTCCTTCTTCTATTTAGTCATTATTATGTCTGTCCGTCTTCTATTTAGTCATTATTATGTCTGTCCTTCTTCTATTTAGCCATTATTATGTCTGTCCGTCTTCTATTTAGTCATTATTATGTCTGTCCGACTTCTATTTAGTCATTATTATGTCTGTCCGTCTTCTATTTAGTCATTATTATGTCTGTCCGTCTTCTATTTAGTCATTATTATGTCTGTCCGTCTTCTATTTAGTCATTATTATGTCTGTCCTTCTTCTATTTATCCATTATTATGTCTGTCCGTCTTCTATTTAGCCATTATTATGTCTGTCCGTCTTCTTTTTAGCCATTATTATGTCTGTCCGTCTTCTATTTAGCCATTATTATGTCTGTCCTTCTTCTATTTATCCATTATTATGTCTGTCCTTCTTCTATTTAGCCATTATTATGTCTGTCCGTCTTATATTTAGCCATTATTATGTCTGTTCTTCTTCTATTTAGCCATTATTATGTCTGTCCGTCTTCTATTTATCCATTATTATATCTGTCCGTCTTCTATTTATCCATTATTATGTCTGTCCTTCTTCTCTTTAGCCATTATTATGTCTGTCCGTCTTCTATTTATCCATTATCATGTCTGTCCGTTTTCTATTTATCCATTATTATGTCTGTCCTTCTTCTATTTAGCCATTATTATGTCTGTCCTTCTTCTATTTAGCCATTATTATGTCTGTCCGTCTTCTATTTAGTCATTATTATGTCTGTCCTTCTTCTATTTAGTCATTATTATGTCTGTCCGTCTTCTATTTAGTCATTATTATGTCTGTCTGTCTTCTATTTAGTCATTATTATATCAGTCCGTCTTCTATTTAGTCATTATTATGTCTGTCCTTCTTCTATTTAGTCATTATTATGTCTGTCTGTCTTCTATTTATCCATTATTATATCTGTCCGTCTTCTATTTATCCATTATCATGTCTGTCCGTCTTCTATTTAGCCATTATTATGTCTGTCCTTCTTCTATTTAGTCATTATTATGTCTGTCCGTCTTCTATTTAGCCATTATTATGTCTGTCTGTCTTCTATTTATCCATTATTATGTCTGTCCTTCTTCTATTTAGTCATTATTATGTCTGTCCGTCTTCTATTTAGTCATTATTATGTCTGTCCTTCTTCTATTTAGCCATTATTATGTCTGTCCGTCTTCTATTTAGTCATTATGATGTCTGTCCTTCTTCTATTTAGCCATTATTATGTCTGTCCTTCTTCTATTTAGTCATTATTATGTATGTCTGTCTTCTATTTATCCATTATTATATCTGTCCGTCTTCTATTTATCCATTATCATGTCTGTCCGTCTTCTATTTAGCCATTATTATGTCTGTCCTTCTTCTATTTAGTCATTATTATGTCTGTCCGTCTTCTATTTAGCCATTATTATGTCTGTCCGTCTTCTATTTATCCATTATTATGTCTGTCCTTCTTCTATTTAGTCATTATTATGTCTGTCCGTCTTCTATTTAGTCATTATTATGTCTGTCCTTCTTCTATTTAGCCATTATTATGTCTGTCCGTCTTCTATTTAGTCATTATTATGTCTGTCCGACTTCTATTTAGTCATTATTATGTCTGTCCGTCTTCTATTTAGTCATTATTATGTCTGTCCGTCTTCTATTTAGTCATTATTATGTCTGTCCGTCTTCTATTTAGTCATTATTATGTCTGTCCTTCTTCTATTTATCCATTATTATGTCTGTCCGTCTTCTATTTAGCCATTATTATGTCTGTCCGTCTTCTTTTTAGCCATTATTATGTCTGTCCGTCTTCTATTTAGCCATTATTATGTCTGTCCTTCTTCTATTTATCCATTATTATGTCTGTCCTTCTTCTATTTAGCCATTATTATGTCTGTCCGTCTTATATTTAGCCATTATTATGTCTGTTCTTCTTCTATTTAGCCATTATTATGTCTGTCCGTCTTCTATTTATCCATTATTATATCTGTCCGTCTTCTATTTATCCATTATTATGTCTGTCCTTCTTCTCTTTAGCCATTATTATGTCTGTCCGTCTTCTATTTATCCATTATCATGTCTGTCCGTTTTCTATTTATCCATTATTATGTCTGTCCTTCTTCTATTTAGCCATTATTATGTCTGTCCTTCTTCTATTTAGCCATTATTATGTCTGTCCGTCTTCTATTTAGTCATTATTATGTCTGTCCTTCTTCTATTTAGTCATTATTATGTCTGTCCGTCTTCTATTTAGTCATTATTATGTCTGTCTGTCTTCTATTTAGTCATTATTATATCAGTCCGTCTTCTATTTAGTCATTATTATGTCTGTCCGTCTTCTATTTAGTCATTATTATGTCTGTCTGTCTTCTATTTAGTCATTATTATATCTGTCTGTCTTCTATTTAGCCATTATTATGTCTGTCCGTCTTCTATTTATTCATTATTATATCTGTCCTTCTTCTATTTAGTCATTATTATATCTGTCCGTCTTTTATTTATCCATTATTATATCTTTCCGTCTTCTATTTAGTCATTATTATGTCTGTCCGTCTTCTATTTATCCATTATCATGTCTGTCCGTCTTCTATTTAGCCATTATTATGTCTGTCCTTCTTCTATTTAGTCATTATTATGTCTGTCCGTCTTCTATTTAGCCATTATTATGTCTGTCCGTCTTCTATTTATCGATTATTATGTATGTCCGTCTTCTATTTATCCATTATTATGTCTGTCCGTCTTCTATTTAGTCATTATTATGTCTGTCCTTCTTCTATTTATCCATTATTATGTCTGTTCTTCTTCTATTTAGCCATTATGATGTCTGTCCGTCTTCTATTTAGTCATTATTATGTCTGTCCGTCTTCTATTTAGTCATTATTATGTCTGTCTGTCTTCTATTTAGTCATTATTATATCTGTCTGTCTTCTATTTAACCATTATTATGTCTGTCCGTCTTCTATTTAGTCATTATTATATCTGTCCTTCTTCTATTTAGTCATTATTATATCTGTCTGTCTTCTATTTATCCATTATTATATCTGTCCGTCTTCTATTTAGTCATTATTATGTGTGTCCGTCTTCTATTTAGCCATTATCATGTCTGTCCGTCTTCTATTTAGCCATTATTATGTCTGTCCTTCTTCTATTTAGTCATTATTATGTCTGTCCGTCTTCTATTTAGCCATTATTATGTCTGTCCGTCTTCTATTTAGCCATTATTATGTCTGTCCGTCTTCTATTTAGCCATTATTATGTCTGTCCTTCTTCTATTTAGCCATTATTATGTCTGTCCTTCTTCTATTTAGTCATTATTATGTCTGTCCGTCTTCTATTTAGCCATTATTATGTCTGTCCTTCTATTTAGCCATTATTATGTCTGTCCTTCTTCTATTTAGCCATTATTATGTCTGTCCTTCTTCTATTTAGTCATTATTATGTCTGTCCGTCTTCTATTTAGCCATTATTATGTCTGTCCGTCTTCTATTTATCCATTATTATGTCTGTCCGTCTTCTATTTAGCCATTATTATGTCTGTCCTTCTTCTATTTAGCCATTATTATGTCTGTCCTTCTTCTATTTAGTCATTATTATGTCTGTCCTTCTTCTATTTATCGATTATTATGTCTGTCCGTCTTCTATTTAGCCATTATTATGTCTGTCCGTCTTCTATTTATCGATTATTATGTCTGTCCGTCTTCTATTTATCCATTATTATGTCTGTCCGTCTTCTATTTAGTCATTATTATGTCTGTCCTTCTTCTATTTATCCATTATTATGTCTGTTCTTCTTCTATTTAGCCATTATTATGTCTGTCCGTCTTCTATTTAGCCATTATTATGTCTGTCCTTCTTCTATTTAGTCATTATTATGTCTGTCCGTCTTCTATTTAGCCATTATTATGTCTGTCCGTCTTCTATTTATCCATTATTATGTCTGTCCGTCTTCTATTTAGCCATTATTATGTCTGTCCGTCTTCTATTTAGTCATTATTATATCTGTCCGTCTTCTATTTATCCATTATTATATCTGTCCGTCTTCTATTTAGTCATTATTATGTCTATCCGTCTTCTATTTAGCCATTATTATGTCTGTCCGTCTTCTATTTAGTCATTATTATGTCTGTCCTTCTTCTATTTAGCCATTATGATGTCTGTCCGTCTTCTATTTAGTCATTATTATGTCTGTCTGTCTTCTATTTAGTCATTATTATATCTGTCCGTCTTCTATTTAGTCATTATTATGTCTGTCCGTCTTCTATTTAGTCATTATTATGTCTGTCTGTCTTCTATTTAGTCATTATTATATCTGTCTGTCTTCTATTTAACCATTATTATGTCTGTCCGTCTTCTATTTAGTCATTATTATATCTGTCCTTCTTCTATTTAGTCATTATTATATCTGTCCGTCTTCTATTTATCCATTATTATATCTGTCCGTCTTCTATTTAGTCATTATTATGTGTGTCCGTCTTCTATTTAGCCATTATCATGTCTGTCCGTCTTCTATTTAGCCATTATTATGTCTGTCCTTCTTCTATTTAGTCATTATTATGTCTGTCCGTCTTCTATTTAGTCATTATTATGTCTGTCCGTCTTCTATTTAGCCATTATTATGTCTGTCCGTCTTCTATTTAGCCATTATTATGTCTGTCCTTCTTCTATTTAGCCATTATTATGTCTGTCCTTCTTCTATTTAGTCATTATTATGTCTGTCCGTCTTCTATTTAGCCATTATTATGTCTGTCCTTCTATTTAGCCATTATTATGTCTGTCCTTCTTCTATTTAGCCATTATTATGTCTGTCCTTCTTCTATTTAGTCATTAATATGTCTGTCCGTCTTCTATTTAGCCATTATTATGTCTGTCCGTCTTCTATTTATCCATTATTATGTCTGTCCGTCTTCTATTTAGCCATTATTATGTCTGTCCTTCTTCTATTTAGTCATTATTATGTCTGTCTGTCTTCTATTTATCCATTATTATATCTGTCCTTCTTCTATTTAGTCATTATTATGTCTGTCCTTCTTCTATTTAGCCATTATTATGTCTGTCCTTCTTCTATTTAGTCATTATTATGTCTGTCTGTCTTCTATTTATCCATTATTATATCTGTCCGTCTTCTATTTATCCATTATCATGTCTGTCCGTCTTCTATTTAGCCATTATTATGTCTGTCCTTCTTCTATTTAGTCATTATTATGTCTGTCCGTCTTCTATTTAGCCATTATTATGTCTGTCTGTCTTCTATTTATCCATTATTATGTCTGTCCTTCTTCTATTTAGTCATTATTATGTCTGTCCGTCTTCTATTTAGTCATTATTATGTCTGTCCTTCTTCTATTTAGCCATTATTATGTCTGTCCGTCTTCTATTTAGTCATTATGATGTCTGTCCTTCTTCTATTTAGCCATTATTATGTCTGTCCTTCTTCTATTTAGTCATTATTATGTATGTCTGTCTTCTATTTATCCATTATTATATCTGTCCGTCTTCTATTTATCCATTATCATGTCTGTCCGTCTTCTATTTAGCCATTATTATGTCTGTCCTTCTTCTATTTAGTCATTATTATGTCTGTCCGTCTTCTATTTAGCCATTATTATGTCTGTCCGTCTTCTATTTATCCATTATTATGTCTGTCCTTCTTCTATTTAGTCATTATTATGTCTGTCCGTCTTCTATTTAGTCATTATTATGTCTGTCCTTCTTCTATTTAGCCATTATTATGTCTGTCCGTCTTCTATTTAGTCATTATTATGTCTGTCCGACTTCTATTTAGTCATTATTATGTCTGTCCGTCTTCTATTTAGTCATTATTATGTCTGTCCGTCTTCTATTTAGTCATTATTATGTCTGTCCGTCTTCTATTTAGTCATTATTATGTCTGTCCTTCTTCTATTTATCCATTATTATGTCTGTCCGTCTTCTATTTAGCCATTATTATGTCTGTCCGTCTTCTTTTTAGCATTATTATGTCTGTCCGTCTTCTATTTAGCCATTATTATGTCTGTCCTTCTTCTATTTATCCATTATTATGTCTGTCCTTCTTCTATTTAGCCATTATTATGTCTGTCCGTCTTATATTTAGCCATTATTATGTCTGTTCTTCTTCTATTTAGCCATTATTATGTCTGTCCGTCTTCTATTTATCCATTATTATATCTGTCCGTCTTCTATTTATCCATTATTATGTCTGTCCTTCTTCTCTTTAGCCATTATTATGTCTGTCCGTCTTCTATTTATCCATTATTATGTCTGTCCGTCTTCTATTTAGCCATTATTATGTCTGTCCTTCTTCTATTTAGTCATTATTATGTCTGTCTGTCTTCTATTTATCCATTATTATATCTGTCCTTCTTCTATTTAGTCATTATTATGTCTGTCCTTCTTCTATTTAGCCATTATTATGTCTGTCCTTCTTCTATTTAGTCATTATTATGTCTGTCTGTCTTCTATTTATCCATTATTATATCTGTCCGTCTTCTATTTATCCATTATCATGTCTGTCCGTCTTCTATTTAGCCATTATTATGTCTGTCCTTCTTCTATTTAGTCATTATTATGTCTGTCCGTCTTCTATTTAGCCATTATTATGTCTGTCTGTCTTCTATTTATCCATTATTATGTCTGTCCTTCTTCTATTTAGTCATTATTATGTCTGTCCGTCTTCTATTTAGTCATTATTATGTCTGTCCTTCTTCTATTTAGCCATTATTATGTCTGTCCGTCTTCTATTTAGTCATTATGATGTCTGTCCTTCTTCTATTTAGCCATTATTATGTCTGTCCTTCTTCTATTTAGTCATTATTATGTATGTCTGTCTTCTATTTATCCATTATTATATCTGTCCGTCTTCTATTTATCCATTATCATGTCTGTCCGTCTTCTATTTAGCCATTATTATGTCTGTCCTTCTTCTATTTAGTCATTATTATGTCTGTCCGTCTTCTATTTAGCCATTATTATGTCTGTCCGTCTTCTATTTATCCATTATTATGTCTGTCCTTCTTCTATTTAGTCATTATTATGTCTGTCCGTCTTCTATTTAGTCATTATTATGTCTGTCCTTCTTCTATTTAGCCATTATTATGTCTGTCCGTCTTCTATTTAGTCATTATTATGTCTGTCCGACTTCTATTTAGTCATTATTATGTCTGTCCGTCTTCTATTTAGTCATTATTATGTCTGTCCGTCTTCTATTTAGTCATTATTATGTCTGTCCGTCTTCTATTTAGTCATTATTATGTCTGTCCTTCTTCTATTTATCCATTATTATGTCTGTCCGTCTTCTATTTAGCCATTATTATGTCTGTCCGTCTTCTTTTTAGCCATTATTATGTCTGTCCGTCTTCTATTTAGCCATTATTATGTCTGTCCTTCTTCTATTTATCCATTATTATGTCTGTCCTTCTTCTATTTAGCCATTATTATGTCTGTCCGTCTTATATTTAGCCATTATTATGTCTGTTCTTCTTCTATTTAGCCATTATTATGTCTGTCCGTCTTCTATTTATCCATTATTATATCTGTCCGTCTTCTATTTATCCATTATTATGTCTGTCCTTCTTCTCTTTAGCCATTATTATGTCTGTCCGTCTTCTATTTATCCATTATCATGTCTGTCCGTTTTCTATTTATCCATTATTATGTCTGTCCTTCTTCTATTTAGCCATTATTATGTCTGTCCTTCTTCTATTTAGCCATTATTATGTCTGTCCGTCTTCTATTTAGTCATTATTATGTCTGTCCTTCTTCTATTTAGTCATTATTATGTCTGTCCGTCTTCTATTTAGTCATTATTATGTCTGTCTGTCTTCTATTTAGTCATTATTATATCAGTCCGTCTTCTATTTAGTCATTATTATGTCTGTCCGTCTTCTATTTAGTCATTATTATGTCTGTCTGTCTTCTATTTAGTCATTATTATATCTGTCTGTCTTCTATTTAGCCATTATTATGTCTGTCCGTCTTCTATTTATTCATTATTATATCTGTCCTTCTTCTATTTAGTCATTATTATATCTGTCCGTCTTTTATTTATCCATTATTATATCTTTCCGTCTTCTATTTAGTCATTATTATGTCTGTCCGTCTTCTATTTATCCATTATCATGTCTGTCCGTCTTCTATTTAGCCATTATTATGTCTGTCCTTCTTCTATTTAGTCATTATTATGTCTGTCCGTCTTCTATTTAGCCATTATTATGTCTGTCCGTCTTCTATTTAGCCATTATTATGTCTGTCCGTCTTCTATTTAGTCATTATTATGTCTGTCCGTCTTCTATTTAGCCATTATTATGTCTGTCCGTCTTCTATTTAGCCATTATTATGTCTGTCCGTCTTCTATTTATCCATTATCATGTCTGTCCGTCTTCTATTTATCCATTATTATATCTGTCCGTCTTCTATTTAGTCATTATTATGTCTGTCCTTCTTCTATTTAGCCATTATTATGTCTGTTCGTCTTCTATTTTAGTCATTATTATATCTGTCCTTCTTCTATTTAGTCATTATTATATCTGTCCGTCTTCTATTTATCCATTATTATATCTGTCCGTCTTCTATTTAGTCATTATTATATCTGTCCGTCTTCTATTTAGCCATTATCATGTCTGTCCGTCTTCTATTTAGCCATTATTATGTCTGTCCTTCTTCTATTTAGCCATTATTATGTCTGTCCGTCTTCTATTTAGTCATTATTATGTCTGTCCTTCTTCTATTTAGTCATTATTATGTCTGTCCGTCTTCTATTTAGTCATTATTATGTCTGTCTGTCTTCTATTTAGTCATTATTATATCTGTCCGTCTTCTATTTAGTCATTATTATGTCTGTCCGTCTTCTATTTAGTCATTATTATGTCTGTCTGTCTTCTATTTAGTCATTATTATATCTGTCTGTCTTCTATTTAGCCATTATTATGTCTGTCCGTCTTCTATTTATTCATTATTATATCTGTCCTTCTTCTATTTAGTCATTATTATATCTGTCCGTCTTTTATTTATCCATTATTATATCTTTCCGTCTTCTATTTAGTCATTATTATGTCTGTCCGTCTTCTATTTATCCATTATCATGTCTGTCCGTCTTCTATTTAGCCATTATTATGTCTGTCCTTCTTCTATTTAGTGATTATTATGTCTGTCCGTCTTCTATTTAGCCATTATTATGTCTGTCCGTCTTCTATTTATCGATTATTATGTCTGTCCGTCTTCTATTTATCCATTATTATGTCTGTCCGTCTTCTATTTAGTCATTATTATGTCTGTCCTTCTTCTATTTATCCATTATTATGTCTGTTCTTCTTCTATTTAGCCATTATGATGTCTGTCCGTCTTCTATTTAGTCATTATTATGTCTGTCCGTCTTCTATTTAGTCATTATTATGTCTGTCTGTCTTCTATTTAGTCATTATTATATCTGTCTGTCTTCTATTTAACCATTATTATGTCTGTCCGTCTTCTATTTAGTCATTATTATATCTGTCCTTCTTCTATTTAGTCATTATTATATCTGTCTGTCTTCTATTTATCCATTATTATATCTGTCCGTCTTCTATTTAGTCATTATTATGTGTGTCCGTCTTCTATTTAGCCATTATCATGTCTGTCCGTCTTCTATTTAGCCATTATTATGTCTGTCCTTCTTCTATTTAGTCATTATTATGTCTGTCCGTCTTCTATTTAGCCATTATTATGTCTGTCCGTCTTCTATTTAGCCATTATTATGTCTGTCCGTCTTCTATTTAGCCATTATTATGTCTGTCCTTCTTCTATTTAGCCATTATTATGTCTGTCCTTCTTCTATTTAGTCATTATTATGTCTGTCCGTCTTCTATTTAGCCATTATTATGTCTGTCCTTCTATTTAGCCATTATTATGTCTGTCCTTCTTCTATTTAGCCATTATTATGTCTGTCCTTCTTCTATTTAGTCATTATTATGTCTGTCCGTCTTCTATTTAGCCATTATTATGTCTGTCCGTCTTCTATTTATCCATTATTATGTCTGTCCGTCTTCTATTTAGCCATTATTATGTCTGTCCTTCTTCTATTTAGCCATTATTATGTCTGTTCTTCTTCTATTTAGTCATTATTATGTCTGTCCTTCTTCTATTTAGCCATTATTATGTCTGTCCTTCTTCTATTTAGTCATTATTATGTCTGTCTGTCTTCTATTTATCCATTATTATATCTGTCCGTCTTCTATTTATCCATTATCATGTCTGTCCGTCTTCTATTTAGCCATTATTATGTCTGTCCTTCTTCTATTTAGTCATTATTATGTCTGTCCGTCTTCTATTTAGCCATTATTATGTCTGTCTGTCTTCTATTTATCCATTATTATGTCTGTCCTTCTTCTATTTAGTCATTATTATGTCTGTCCGTCTTCTATTTAGTCATTATTATGTCTGTCCTTCTTCTATTTAGCCATTATTATGTCTGTCCGTCTTCTATTTAGTCATTATTATGTCTGTCCTTCTTCTATTTAGTCATTATTATGTCTGTCCGACTTCTATTTAGTCATTATTATGTCTGTCCGTCTTCTATTTAGTCATTATTATGTCTGTCCGTCTTCTATTTAGTCATTATTATGTCTGTCCGTCTTCTATTTAGTCATTATTATGTCTGTCCTTCTTCTATTTATCCATTATTATGTCTGTCCTTCTTCTATTTAGCCATTATTATGTCTGTCCGTCTTCTTTTTAGCCATTATTATGTCTGTCCGTCTTCTATTTAGCCATTATTATGTCTGTCCTTCTTCTATTTATCCATTATTATGTCTGTCCTTCTTCTATTTAGCCATTATTATGTCTGTCCGTCTTCTATTTAGCCATTATTATGTCTGTTCTTCTTCTATTTAGCCATTATTATGTCTGTCTGTCTCCTATTTATCCATTATTATATCTGTCCGTCTTCTATTTATCCATTATTATGTCTGTCCTTCTTCTCTTTAGCCATTATTATGTCTGTCCGTCTTCTATTTATCCATTATCATGTCTGTCCGTCTTCTATTTATCCATTATTATGTCTGTCCGTCTTCTATTTAGCCATTATTATGTCTGTCCTTCTTCTATTTAGCCATTATTATGTCTGTCCGTCTTCTATTTAGTCATTATTATGTCTGTCTGTCTTCTATTTAGTCATTATTATATCAGTCCGTCTTCTATTTAGTCATTATTATATCTGTCCGTCTTCTATTTATCTATTATTATATCTGTCCGTCTTCTATTTAGTCATTATTATGTGTGTCCGTCTTCTATTTAGCCATTATCATGTCTGTCCGTCTTCTATTTAGCCATTATTATGTCTGTCCTTCTTCTATTTAGTCATTATTATGTCTGTCCGTCTTCTATTTAGCCATTATTATGTCTGTCCGTCTTCTATTTAGCCATTATTATGTCTGTCCGTCTTCTATTTAGCCATTATTATGTCTGTCCTTCTTCTATTTAGCCATTATTATGTCTGTCCTTCTTCTATTTAGTCATTATTATGTCTGTCCGTCTTCTATTTAGCCATTATTATGTCTGTCCTTCTATTTAGCCATTATTATGTCTGTCCTTCTTCTATTTAGCCATTATTATGTCTGTCCTTCTTCTATTTAGTCATTATTATGTCTGTCCGTCTTCTATTTAGCCATTATTATGTCTGTCCGTCTTCTATTTATCCATTATTATGTCTGTCCGTCTTCTATTTAGCCATTATTATGTCTGTCCTTCTTCTATTTAGCCATTATTATGTCTGTCCTTCTTCTATTTAGTCATTATTATGTCTGTCCTTCTTCTATTTATCCATTATCATGTCTGTCCGTCTTCTATTTAGCCATTATTATGTCTGTCCTTCTTCTATTTAGTCATTATTATGTCTGTCCGTCTTCTATTTAGCCATTATCATGTCTGTCCGTCTTCTATTTATCCATTATTATGTCTGTCCTTCTTCTATTTAGTCATTATTATGTCTGTCCGTCTTCTATTTAGTCATTATTATGTCTGTCCTTCTTCTATTTATCCATTATTATGTCTGTCCGTCTTCTATTTAGTCATTATTATGTCTGTCCGTCTTCTATTTAGTCATTATTATGTCTGTCCGACTTCTATTTAGTCATTATTATGTCTGTCCGTCTTCTATTTAGTCATTATTATGTCTGTCCGTCTTCTATTTAGTCATTATTATGTCTGTCCGTCTTCTATTTAGTCATTATTATGTCTGTCCTTCTTCTATTTATCCATTATTATGTCTGTCCTTCTTCTATTTAGCCATTATTATGTCTGTCCGTCTTCTTTTTAGCCATTATTATGTCTGTCCGTCTTCTATTTAGCCATTATTATGTCTGTCCTTCTTCTATTTATCCATTATTATGTCTGTCCTTCTTCTATTTAGCCATTATTATGTCTGTCCGTCTTCTATTTAGCCATTATTATGTCTGTTCTTCTTCTATTTAGCCATTATTATGTCTGTCTGTCTTCTATTTATCCATTATTATATCTGTCCGTCTTCTATTTATCCATTATTATGTCTGTCCTTCTTCTCTTTAGCCATTATTATGTCTGTCCGTCTTCTATTTATCCATTATCATGTCTGTCCATCTTCTATTTATCCATTATTATGTCTGTCCTTCTTCTATTTAGCCATTATTATGTCTGTCCTTCTTCTATTTAGCCATTATTATGTCTGTCCGTCTTCTATTTAGTCATTATTATGTCTGTCTGTCTTCTATTTAGTCATTATTATATCAGTCCGTCTTCTATTTAGTCATTATTATGTCTGTCCGTCTTCTATTTAGTCATTATTATGTCTGTCTGTCTTCTATTTAGTCATTATTATATCTGTCTGTCTTCTATTTAGCCATTATTATGTCTGTCCGTCTTCTATTTATTCATTATTATATCTGTCCTTCTTCTATTTAGTCATTATTATATCTGTCCGTCTTTTATTTATCCATTATTATATCTTTCCGTCTTCTATTTATCCATTATCATGTCTGTCCGTCTTCTATTTAGCCATTATTATGTCTGTCCTTCTTCTATTTAGTCATTATTATGTCTGTCGTCTTCTATTTAGCCATTATTATGTCTGTCCGTCTTCTATTTATCCATTATTATGTCTGTCCGTCTTCTATTTATCCATTATTATGTCTGTCCGTCTTCTATTTAGTCATTATTATGTCTGTCCTTCTTCTATTTATCCATTATTATGTCTGTCCTTCTTCTATTTAGCCATTATTATGTCTGTCCGTCTTCTATTTAGCCATTATTATGTCTGTCCTTCTTCTATTTAGTCATTATTATGTCTGTCCGTCTTCTATTTAGCCATTATTATGTCTGTCCGTCTTCTATTTATCCATTATTATGTCTGTCTGTCTTCTATTTAGCCATTATTATGTCTGTCCGTCTTCTATTTAGCCATTATTATGTCTGTCCGTCTTCTATTTAGTCATTATTATATCTGTCCGTCTTCTATTTATCCATTATTATATCTGTCCGTCTTCTATTTAGTCATTATTATGTCTGTCGTCTTCTATTTAGCCATTATCATGTCTGTCCATCTTCTATTTAGCCATTATTATGTCTGTCCTTCTTCTATTTAGTCATTATTATGTCTGTCCGTCTTCTATTTAGCCATTATTATGTCTGTCCGTCTTCTATTTAGTCATTATTATGTCTGTCCTTCTTCTATTTAGCCATTATTATGTCTGTCCTTCTTCTATTTAGTCATTATTATGTCTGTCTGTCTTCTATTTAGTCATTATTATATCTGTCCGTCTTCTATTTAGTCATTATTATGTCTGTCCGTCTTCTATTTAGTCATTATTATGTCTGTCTGTCTTCTATTTAGTCATTATTATATCTGTCTGTCTTCTATTTAACCATTATTATGTCTGTCCGTCTTCTATTTAGTCATTATTATGTCTATCCGTCTTCTATTTAGCCATTATCATGTCTGTCCGTCTTCTATTTAGCCATTATCATGTCTGTCCGTCTTCTATTTAGCCATTATTATGTCTGTCCGTCTTCTATTTAGCCATTATTATGTCTGTCCTTCTTCTATTTAGCCATTATTATATCTGTCCTTCTTCTATTTAGTCATTATTATGTCTGTCCGTCTTCTATTTAGCCATTATTATGTCTGTCCTTCTATTTAGCCATTATTATGTCTGTCCGTCTTCTATTTAGCCATTATTATGTCTGTCCGTCTTCTATTTAGCCATTATTATGTCTGTCCTTCTTCTATTTAGCCATTATTATATCTGTCCTTCTTCTATTTAGTCATTATTATGTCTGTCCGTCTTCTATTTAGCCATTATTATGTCTGTCCTTCTATTTAGCCATTATTATGTCTGTCCTACTTCTATTTAGTCATTATTATGTCTGTCCGTCTTCTATTTAGCCATTATTATGTCTGTCCGTCTTCTATTTATCCATTATTATGTCTGTCCGTCTTCTATTTATCCATTATTATGTCTGTCCTTCTTCTATTTAGTCATTATTATGTCTGTCCGTCTTCTATTTAGTCATTATTATATCTGTCCTTCTTCTATTTAGCCATTATTATGTCTGTCCGTCTTCTATTTAGTCATTATTATGTCTGTCCTTCTTCTATTTATCCATTATTATGTCTGTCCTTCTTCTATTTAGTCATTATTATGTCTGTCCGTCTTCTATTTAGCCATTATTATGTCTGTCCGTCTTCTATTTATCCATTATTATGTCTGTCCGTCTTCTATTTATCCATTATTATGTCTGTCCTTCTTCTATTTAGTCATTATTATGTCTGTCCGTCTTCTATTTAGTCATTATTATATCTGTCCTTCTTCTATTTAGCCATTATTATGTCTGTCCTTCTATTTAGCCATTATTATGTCTGTCCTTCTTCTATTTAGCCATTATTATGTCTGTCCTTCTTCTATTTAGCCATTATTATGTCTTTCCGTCTTCTATTTAGCCATTATTATGTCTGTCCGTCTTCTATTTAGCCATTATTATGTCTGTCCTACTTCTATTTAGTCATTATTATGTCTGTCCGTCTTCTATTTAGCCATTATTATGTCTGTCCGTCTTCTATTTATCCATTATTATGTCTGTCCGTCTTCTATTTAGCCATTATTATGTCTGTCCTTCTTCTATTTAGTCATTATTATGTCTGTCTGTCTTCTATTTATCCATTATTATATCTGTCCGTCTTCTATTTATCCATTATCATGTCTGTCCGTCTTCTATTTAGCCATTATTATGTCTGTCCGTCTTCTATTTAGTCATTATTATGTCTGTCTTTCTTCTATTTAGCCATTATTATGTCTGTCCGTCTTCTATTTATCCATTATTATGTCTGTCCTTCTTCTATTTAGTCATTATTATGTCTGTCCGTCTTCTATTTAGTCATTATTATGTCTGTCCTTCTTCTATTTAGCCATTATTATGTCTGTCCGTCTTCTATTTAGTCATTATTATGTCTGTCCGTCTTCTATTTAGTCATTATTATGTCTGTCCGACTTCTATTTAGTCATTATTATGTCTGTCGTCTTCTATTTAGTCATTATTATGTCTGTCCGTCTTCTATTTAGTCATTATTATGTCTGTCCGTCTTCTATTTAGTCATTATTATGTCTGTCCTTCTTCTATTTATCCATTATTATGTCTGTCCTTCTTCTATTTAGCCATTATTATGTCTGTCCGTCTTCTTTTTAGCCATTATTATGTCTGTCCGTCTTCTATTTAGCCATTATTATGTCTGTCCTTCTTCTATTTATCCATTATTATGTCTGTCCTTCTTCTATTTAGCCATTATTATGTCTGTCCGTCTTCTATTTAGCCATTATTATGTCTGTTCTTCTTCTATTTAGCCATTATTATATCTGTCCGTCTTCTATTTATCCATTATTATGTCTGTCCTTCTTCTCTTTAGCCATTATTATGTCTGTCCGTCTTCTATTTATCCATTATCATGTCTGTCCGTCTTCTATTTATCCACTATTATGTCTGTCCTTCTTCTATTTAGCCATTATTATGTCTGTCCTTCTTCTATTTAGCCATTATTATGTCTGTCCGTCTTCTATTTAGCCATTATTATGTCTGTCCGTCTTCTATTTAGCCATTATTATGTCTGTTCGTCTTCTATTTAGTCATTATTATGTCTGTCCGTCTTCTATTTAGCCATTATTATGTCTGTCCTTCTTCTATTTAGTCATTATTATATCAGTCCGTCTTCTATTTAGCCATTATTATATCTGTCCGTCTTCTATTTAGCCATTATTATGTCTGTCCTTCTTCTATTTAGTCATTATTATATCTGTCCGTCTTCTATTTAGTCATTATTATATCTGTCTGTCTTCTATTTAGCCATTATTATGTCTGTCCGTCTTCTATTTATTCATTATTATATCTGTCCTTCTTCTATTTAGTCATTATTATATCTGTCCGTCTTTTATTTATCCATTATTATATCTTTCCGTCTTCTATTTAGTCATTATTATGTCTGTCCGTCTTCTATTTATCCATTATCATGTCTGTCCGTCTTCTATTTAGCCATTATTATGTCTGTCCTTCTTCTATTTAGTCATTATTATGTCTGTCGTCTTCTATTTAGCCATTATTATGTCTGTCCGTCTTCTATTTATCCATTATTATGTCTGTCCGTCTTCTATTTAGTCATTATTATGTCTGTCCTTCTTCTATTTATCCATTATTATGTCTGTCCTTCTTCTATTTAGCCATTATTATGTCTGTCCGTCTTCTATTTAGCCATTATTATGTCTGTCCTTCTTCTATTTAGTCATTATTATGTCTGTCCGTCTTCTATTTAGCCATTATTATGTCTGTCCGTCTTCTATTTATCCATTATTATGTCTGTCTGTCTTCTATTTAGCCATTATTATGTCTGTCCGTCTTCTATTTAGCCATTATTATGTCTGTCCGTCTTCTATTTAGTCATTATTATATCTGTCCGTCTTCTATTTATCCATTATTATATCTGTCCGTCTTCTATTTAGTCATTATTATGTCTGTCGTCTTCTATTTAGCCATTATCATGTCTGTCCATCTTCTATTTAGCCATTATTATGTCTGTCCTTCTTCTATTTAGTCATTATTATGTCTGTCCGTCTTCTATTTAGCCATTATTATGTCTGTCCGTCTTCTATTTAGTCATTATTATGTCTGTCCTTCTTCTATTTAGCCATTATTATGTCTGTCCTTCTTCTATTTAGTCATTATTATGTCTGTCTGTCTTCTATTTAGTCATTATTATATCTGTCCGTCTTCTATTTAGTCATTATTATGTCTGTCCGTCTTCTATTTAGTCATTATTATGTCTGTCTGTCTTCTATTTAGTCATTATTATATCTGTCTGTCTTCTATTTAACCATTATTATGTCTGTCCGTCTTCTATTTAGTCATTATTATGTCTGTCCGTCTTCTATTTAGCCATTATCATGTCTGTCCGTCTTCTATTTAGCCATTATCATGTCTGTCCGTCTTCTATTTAGCCATTATTATGTCTGTCCGTCTTCTATTTAGCCATTATTATGTCTGTCCTTCTTCTATTTAGCCATTATTATATCTGTCCTTCTTCTATTTAGTCATTATTATGTCTGTCCGTCTTCTATTTAGCCATTATTATGTCTGTCCTTCTATTTAGCCATTATTATGTCTGTCCGTCTTCTATTTAGCCATTATTATGTCTGTCCGTCTTCTATTTAGCCATTATTATGTCTGTCCTTCTTCTATTTAGCCATTATTATATCTGTCCTTCTTCTATTTAGTCATTATTATGTCTGTCCGTCTTCTATTTAGCCATTATTATGTCTGTCCTTCTATTTAGCCATTATTATGTCTGTCCTACTTCTATTTAGTCATTATTATGTCTGTCCGTCTTCTATTTAGCCATTATTATGTCTGTCCGTCTTCTATTTATCCATTATTATGTCTGTCCGTCTTCTATTTATCCATTATTATGTCTGTCCTTCTTCTATTTAGTCATTATTATGTCTGTCCGTCTTCTATTTAGTCATTATTATATCTGTCCTTCTTCTATTTAGCCATTATTATGTCTGTCCGTCTTCTATTTAGTCATTATTATGTCTGTCCTTCTTCTATTTATCCATTATTATGTCTGTCCTTCTTCTATTTAGTCATTATTATGTCTGTCCGTCTTCTATTTAGCCATTATTATGTCTGTCCGTCTTCTATTTATCCATTATTATGTCTGTCCGTCTTCTATTTATCCATTATTATGTCTGTCCTTCTTCTATTTAGTCATTATTATGTCTGTCCGTCTTCTATTTAGTCATTATTATATCTGTCCTTCTTCTATTTAGCCATTATTATGTCTGTCCTTCTATTTAGCCATTATTATGTCTGTCCTTCTTCTATTTAGCCATTATTATGTCTGTCCTTCTTCTATTTAGCCATTATTATGTCTGTCCGTCTTCTATTTAGCCATTATTATGTCTGTCCGTCTTCTATTTAGCCATTATTATGTCTGTCCTACTTCTATTTAGTCATTATTATGTCTGTCCGTCTTCTATTTAGCCATTATTATGTCTGTCCGTCTTCTATTTATCCATTATTATGTCTGTCCGTCTTCTATTTAGCCATTATTATGTCTGTCCTTCTTCTATTTAGTCATTATTATGTCTGTCTGTCTTCTATTTATCCATTATTATATCTGTCCGTCTTCTATTTATCCATTATCATGTCTGTCCGTCTTCTATTTAGCCATTATTATGTCTGTCCGTCTTCTATTTAGTCATTATTATGTCTGTCTTTCTTCTATTTAGCCATTATTATGTCTGTCCGTCTTCTATTTATCCATTATTATGTCTTTCCTTCTTCTATTTAGTCATTATTATGTCTGTCCGTCTTCTATTTAGTCATTATTATGTCTGTCCTTCTTCTATTTAGCCATTATTATGTCTGTCCGTCTTCTATTTAGTCATTATTATGTCTGTCCGTCTTCTATTTAGTCATTATTATGTCTGTCCGACTTCTATTTAGTCATTATTATGTCTGTCGTCTTCTATTTAGTCATTATTATGTCTGTCCGTCTTCTATTTAGTCATTATTATGTCTGTCCGTCTTCTATTTAGTCATTATTATGTCTGTCCTTCTTCTATTTATCCATTATTATGTCTGTCCTTCTTCTATTTAGCCATTATTATGTCTGTCCGTCTTCTTTTTAGCCATTATTATGTCTGTCCGTCTTCTATTTAGCCATTATTATGTCTGTCCTTCTTCTATTTATCCATTATTATGTCTGTCCTTCTTCTATTTAGCCATTATTATGTCTGTCCGTCTTCTATTTAGCCATTATTATGTCTGTTCTTCTTCTATTTAGCCATTATTATATCTGTCCGTCTTCTATTTAGCCATTATTATGTCTGTCCTTCTTCTCTTTAGCCATTATTATGTCTGTCCGTCTTCTATTTATCCATTATCATGTCTGTCCGTCTTCTATTTATCCACTATTATGTCTGTCCTTCTTCTATTTAGCCATTATTATGTCTGTCCTTCTTCTATTTAGCCATTATTATGTCTGTCCGTCTTCTATTTAGCCATTATTATGTCTGTCCGTCTTCTATTTAGCCATTATTATGTCTGTTCGTCTTCTATTTAGTCATTATTATGTCTGTCCGTCTTCTATTTAGCCATTATTATGTCTGTCCTTCTTCTATTTAGTCATTATTATATCAGTCCGTCTTCTATTTAGCCATTATTATATCTGTCCGTCTTCTATTTAGCCATTATTATGTCTGTCCTTCTTCTATTTAGTCATTATTATATCTGTCCGTCTTCTATTTAGTCATTATTATATCTGTCCGTCTTCTATTTAGCCATTATTATGTCTGTCCTTCTTCTATTTAGTCATTATTATGTCTGTCCGTCTTCTATTTAGTCATTATTATATCTGTCCGTCTTCTATTTAGCCATTATTATGTCTGTCCTTCTTCTATTTAGTCATTATTATATCTGTCCGTCTTCTATTTAGTCATTATTATATCTGTCCGTCTTCTATTTATCCATTATTATGTTTGTCCGTCTTCTATTTAGCCATTATTATGTCTGTTCGTCTTCTATTTAGTCATTATTATGTCTGTCCGTCTTCTATTTAGCCATTATTATGTCTGTCCTTCTTCTATTTAGTCATTATTATATCAGTCCGTCTTCTATTTAGCCATTATTATATCTGTCCGTCTTCTATTTAGCCATTATTATGTCTGTCCTTCTTCTATTTAGTCATTATTATGTCTGTCCGTCTTCTATTTAGTCATTATTATATCTGTCCTTCTTCTATTTAGCCATTATTATGTCTGTCCTTCTATTTAGCCATTATTATGTCTGTCCTTCTTCTATTTAGTCATTATTATATCAGTCCGTCTTCTATTTAGCCATTATTATATCTGTCCGTCTTCTATTTAGCCATTATTATGTCTGTCCTTCTTCTATTTAGTCATTATTATATCTGTCCGTCTTCTATTTAGTCATTATTATATCTGTCCGTCTTCTATTTAGCCATTATTATGTCTGTCCTTCTTCTATTTAGTCATTATTATGTCTGTCCGTCTTCTATTTAGTCATTATTATATCTGTCCGTCTTCTATTTAGCCATTATTATGTCTGTCCTTCTTCTATTTAGTCATTATTATATCTGTCCGTCTTCTATTTAGTCATTATTATATCTGTCCGTCTTCTATTTATCCATTATTATGTTTGTCCGTCTTCTATTTAGCCATTATTATGTCTGTTCGTCTTCTATTTAGTCATTATTATGTCTGTCCGTCTTCTATTTAGCCATTATTATGTCTGTCCTTCTTCTATTTAGTCATTATTATATCAGTCCGTCTTCTATTTAGCCATTATTATATCTGTCCGTCTTCTATTTAGCCATTATTATGTCTGTCCTTCTTCTATTTAGTCATTATTATGTCTGTCCGTCTTCTATTTAGTCATTATTATATCTGTCCTTCTTCTATTTAGCCATTATTATGTCTGTCCTTCTATTTAGCCATTATTATGTCTGTCCTTCTTCTATTTAGCCATTATTATGTCTGTCCTTCTTCTATTTAGCCATTATTATGTCTGTCCGTCTTCTATTTAGCCATTATTATGTCTGTCCGTCTTCTATTTAGCCATTATTATGTCTGTCCTACTTCTATTTAGTCATTATTATGTCTGTCCGTCTTCTATTTAGCCATTATTATGTCTGTCCGTCTTCTATTTATCCATTATTATGTCTGTCCGTCTTCTATTTAGCCATTATTATGTCTGTCCTTCTTCTATTTAGTCATTATTATGTCTGTCTGTCTTCTATTTATCCATTATTATATCTGTCCGTCTTCTATTTATCCATTATCATGTCTGTCCGTCTTCTATTTAGCCATTATTATGTCTGTCCGTCTTCTATTTAGTCATTATTATGTCTGTCTTTCTTCTATTTAGCCATTATTATGTCTGTCCGTCTTCTATTTATCCATTATTATGTCTTTCCTTCTTCTATTTAGTCATTATTATGTCTGTCCGTCTTCTATTTAGTCATTATTATGTCTGTCCTTCTTCTATTTAGCCATTATTATGTCTGTCCGTCTTCTATTTAGTCATTATTATGTCTGTCCGTCTTCTATTTAGTCATTATTATGTCTGTCCGACTTCTATTTAGTCATTATTATGTCTGTCGTCTTCTATTTAGTCATTATTATGTCTGTCCGTCTTCTATTTAGTCATTATTATATCAGTCCGTCTTCTATTTAGCCATTATTATATCTGTCCGTCTTCTATTTAGCCATTATTATGTCTGTCCTTCTTCTATTTAGTCATTATTATATCTGTCCGTCTTCTATTTAGTCATTATTATATCTGTCCGTCTTCTATTTAGCCATTATTATGTCTGTCCTTCTTCTATTTAGTCATTATTATGTCTGTCCGTCTTCTATTTAGTCATTATTATATCTGTCCGTCTTCTATTTAGCCATTATTATGTCTGTCCTTCTTCTATTTAGTCATTATTATATCTGTCCGTCTTCTATTTAGTCATTATTATATCTGTCCGTCTTCTATTTATCCATTATTATGTTTGTCCGTCTTCTATTTAGCCATTATTATGTCTGTTCGTCTTCTATTTAGTCATTATTATGTCTGTCCGTCTTCTATTTAGCCATTATTATGTCTGTCCTTCTTCTATTTAGTCATTATTATATCAGTCCGTCTTCTATTTAGCCATTATTATATCTGTCCGTCTTCTATTTAGCCATTATTATGTCTGTCCTTCTTCTATTTAGTCATTATTATGTCTGTCCGTCTTCTATTTAGTCATTATTATATCTGTCCTTCTTCTATTTAGCCATTATTATGTCTGTCCTTCTATTTAGCCATTATTATGTCTGTCCTTCTTCTATTTAGCCATTATTATGTCTGTCCTTCTTCTATTTAGCCATTATTATGTCTGTCCGTCTTCTATTTAGCCATTATTATGTCTGTCCGTCTTCTATTTAGCCATTATTATGTCTGTCCTACTTCTATTTAGTCATTATTATGTCTGTCCGTCTTCTATTTAGCCATTATTATGTCTGTCCGTCTTCTATTTATCCATTATTATGTCTGTCCGTCTTCTATTTAGCCATTATTATGTCTGTCCTTCTTCTATTTAGTCATTATTATGTCTGTCTGTCTTCTATTTATCCATTATTATATCTGTCCGTCTTCTATTTATCCATTATCATGTCTGTCCGTCTTCTATTTAGCCATTATTATGTCTGTCCGTCTTCTATTTAGTCATTATTATGTCTGTCTTTCTTCTATTTAGCCATTATTATGTCTGTCCGTCTTCTATTTATCCATTATTATGTCTTTCCTTCTTCTATTTAGTCATTATTATGTCTGTCCGTCTTCTATTTAGTCATTATTATGTCTGTCCTTCTTCTATTTAGCCATTATTATGTCTGTCCGTCTTCTATTTAGTCATTATTATGTCTGTCCGTCTTCTATTTAGTCATTATTATGTCTGTCCGACTTCTATTTAGTCATTATTATGTCTGTCGTCTTCTATTTAGTCATTATTATGTCTGTCCGTCTTCTATTTAGTCATTATTATGTCTGTCCGTCTTCTATTTAGTCATTATTATGTCTGTCCTTCTTCTATTTATCCATTATTATGTCTGTCCTTCTTCTATTTAGCCATTATTATGTCTGTCCGTCTTCTTTTTAGCCATTATTATGTCTGTCCGTCTTCTATTTAGCCATTATTATGTCTGTCCTTCTTCTATTTATCCATTATTATGTCTGTCCTTCTTCTATTTAGCCATTATTATGTCTGTCCGTCTTCTATTTAGCCATTATTATGTCTGTTCTTCTTCTATTTAGCCATTATTATATCTGTCCATCTTCTATTTATCCATTATTATGTCTGTCCTTCTTCTCTTTAGCCATTATTATGTCTGTCCGTCTTCTATTTATCCATTATCATGTCTGTCCGTCTTCTATTTATCCACTATTATGTCTGTCCTTCTTCTATTTAGCCATTATTATGTCTGTCCTTCTTCTATTTAGCCATTATTATGTCTGTCCGTCTTCTATTTAGCCATTATTATGTCTGTCCGTCTTCTATTTAGCCATTATTATGTCTGTTCGTCTTCTATTTAGTCATTATTATGTCTGTCCGTCTTCTATTTAGCCATTATTATGTCTGTCCTTCTTCTATTTAGTCATTATTATATCAGTCCGTCTTCTATTTAGCCATTATTATATCTGTCCGTCTTCTATTTAGCCATTATTATGTCTGTCCTTCTTCTATTTAGTCATTATTATATCTGTCCGTCTTCTATTTAGTCATTATTATATCTGTCCGTCTTCTATTTAGCCATTATTATGTCTGTCCTTCTTCTATTTAGTCATTATTATGTCTGTCCGTCTTCTATTTAGTCATTATTATATCTGTCCGTCTTCTATTTAGCCATTATTATATCTGTCCGTCTTCTATTTAGCCATTATTATGTCTGTCCTTCTTCTATTTAGTCATTATTATATCTGTTCGTCTTCTATTTAGTCATTATTATATCTGTCCGTCTTCTATTTAGCCATTATTATGTCTGTCCTTCTTCTATTTAGTCATTATTATGTCTGTCCGTCTTCTATTTAGTCATTATTATATCTGTCCGTCTTCTATTTAGCCATTATTATGTCTGTCCTTCTTCTATTTAGTCATTATTATATCTGTCCGTCTTCTATTTAGTCATTATTATATCTGTCCGTCTTCTATTTATCCATTATTATGTTTGTCCTTCTTCTATTTAGTCATTATTATATCTGTCCGTCTTCTATTTAGCCATTATTATATCTGTCCGTCTTCTATTTAGTCATTATTATATCTGTCCGTCTTCTATTTAGCCATTATTATGTCTGTCCTTCTTCTATTTAGCCATTATTATATCTGTCCGTCTTCTATTTAGTCATTATTATATCTGTCCGTCTTCTATTTAGTCATTATTATATCTGTCCGTCTTCTATTTAGCCATTATTATATCTGTCCGTCTTCTATTTAGCCATTATTATGTCTGTCCTTCTTCTATTTAGTCATTATTATATCTGTCCGTCTTTTATTTAGTCATTATTATATCTGTCCGTCTTCTATTTAGCCATTATTATGTCTGTCCTTCTTCTATTTAGTCATTATTATATCTGTCCGTCTTCTATTTAGCCATTATTATGTCTGTCCGTCTTCTATTTAGTCATTATTATATCTGTCCGTCTTCTATTTAGTCATTATTATGTCTGTCCGTCTTCTATTTATCCATTATTATGTCTGTCCGTCTTCTATTTAGTCATAATTATGTCTGTCCTTCTTCTATTTAGTCATTATTATGTCTGTCCGTCTTCTATTTAGTCATTATTATGTCTGTCCTTCTTCTATTTAGTCATTATTATGTCTGTCCGTCTTCTATTTAGCCATTATTATGTCTGTCTGTCTTCTATTTAGCCATTATTATGTCTGTCCTTCTTCTATTTAGCCATTATTATGTCTGTCTGTCTTCTATTTAGCCATTATTATATCTGTCCGTCTTCTATTTAGTCATTATTATGTCTGTCCTTCTTCTATTTAGCCATTATTATGTCTGTCTGTCTTCTATTTATCTATTATCATGTCTGTCCGTCTTCTATTTATCCACTATTATGTCTGTCCTTCTTCTATTTAGCCATTATTATGTCTGTCCTTCTTCTATTTAGCCATTATTATGTCTGTCCGTCTTCTATTTAGCCATTATTATGTCTGTCCGTCTTCTATTTAGCCATTATTATGTCTGTTCGTCTTCTATTTAGTCATTATTATGTCTGTCCGTCTTCTATTTAGCCATTATTATGTCTGTCCTTCTTCTATTTAGTCATTATTATATCAGTCCGTCTTCTATTTAGCCATTATTATATCTGTCCGTCTTCTATTTAGCCATTATTATGTCTGTCCTTCTTCTATTTAGTCATTATTATATCTGTCCGTCTTCTATTTAGTCATTATTATATCTGTCCGTCTTCTATTTAGCCATTATTATGTCTGTCCTTCTTCTATTTAGTCATTATTATGTCTGTCCGTCTTCTATTTAGTCATTATTATATCTGTCCGTCTTCTATTTAGCCATTATTATGTCTGTCCTTCTTCTATTTAGTCATTATTATATCTGTTCGTCTTCTATTTAGTCATTATTATATCTGTCCGTCTTCTATTTAGCCATTATTATGTCTGTCCTTCTTCTATTTAGTCATTATTATGTCTGTCCGTCTTCTATTTAGTCATTATTATATCTGTCCGTCTTCTATTTAGCCATTATTATGTCTGTCCTTCTTCTATTTAGTCATTATTATATCTGTCCGTCTTCTATTTAGTCATTATTATATCTGTCCGTCTTCTATTTATCCATTATTATGTTTGTCCTTCTTCTATTTAGTCATTATTATATCTGTCCGTCTTCTATTTAGCCATTATTATATCTGTCCGTCTTCTATTTAGTCATTATTATATCTGTCCGTCTTCTATTTAGCCATTATTATGTCTGTCCTTCTTCTATTTAGCCATTATTATATCTGTCCGTCTTCTATTTAGCCATTATTATGTCTGTCCTTCTTCTATTTAGTCATTATTATATCTGTCCGTCTTCTATTTAGTCATTATTATATCTGTCCGTCTTCTATTTAGCCATTATTATGTCTGTCCTTCTTCTATTTAGTCATTATTATATCTCTCCGTCTTCTATTAATCCATTATTATGTCTGTCCGTCTTCTATTTAGTCATAATTATGTCTGTCCTTCTTCTATTTAGTCATTATTATGTCTGTCCGTCTTCTATTTAGTCATTATTATGTCTGTCCTTCTTCTATTTAGTCATTATTATGTCTGTCCGTCTTCTATTTAGCCATTATTATGTCTGTCTGTCTTCTATTTAGCCATTATTATGTCTGTCCTTCTTCTATTTAGCCATTATTATGTCTGTCTGTCTTCTATTTAGCCATTATTATATCTGTCCGTCTTCTATTTAGTCATTATTATGTCTGTCCTTCTTCTATTTAGCCATTATTATGTCTGTCTGTCTTCTATTTAGTTATTATTATGTCTGTCCGTCTTCTATTTAGTCATTATTATGTCTGTCTGTCTTCTATTTAGTCATTATTATATCTGTCCGTCTTCTATTTAGTCATTATTATATCTGTCCGTCTTCTATTTAGTCATTATTATGTCTGTCCTTCTTCTATTTAGCCATTATTATGTCTGTCCGTCTTCTATTTAGTCATTATTATGTCTGTCTGTCTTCTATTTAGTCATTATTATATCTGTCCGTCTTCTATTTAGCCATTATTATGTCTGTCCGTCTTCTATTTAGCCATTATTATGTCGGTCCGTCTTCTATTTAGCCATTATTATGTCTGTCCTTCTTCTATTTAGCCATTATTATGTCTGTCCGTCTTCTATTTAGTCATTATTATGTCTGTCCGTCTTCTATTTAGCCATTATTATATCTGTCCGTCTTCTATTTAGCCATTATTATATCTGTCCTTCTTCTATTTAGTCATTATTATGTCTGTCCTTCTTCTATTTAGCCATTATTATGTCTGTCCTTCTTCTATTTAGCCATTATTATGTCTGTCCGTCTTCTATTTAGCCATTATTATGTCTGTCCTTCTTCTATTTAGCCATTATTATGTCTGTCCGTCTTCTATTTAGCCATTATTATATCTGTCCTTCTTCTATTTAGCCATTATTATGTCTGTCTGTCTTCTATTTAGTCATTATTATGTCTGTCCGTCTTCTATTTAGTCATTATTATGTCTGTCTGTCTTCTATTTAGTCATTATTATATCTGTCCGTCTTCTATTTAGTCATTATTATATCTGTCCGTCTTCTATTTAGTCATTATTATGTCTGTCCTTCTTCTATTTAGCCATTATTATGTCTGTCCGTCTTCTATTTAGTCATTATTATGTCTGTCTGTCTTCTATTTAGTCATTATTATATCTGTCCGTCTTCTATTTAGCCATTATTATGTCTGTCCGTCTTCTATTTAGCCATTATTATGTCTGTCCGTCTTCTATTTAGCCATTATTATGTCTGTCCTTCTTCTATTTAGCCATTATTATGTCTGTCCGTCTTCTATTTAGTCATTATTATGTCTGTCCGTCTTCTATTTAGCCATTATTATATCTGTCCGTCTTCTATTTAGCCATTATTATATCTGTCCTTCTTCTATTTAGTCATTATTATGTCTGTCCTTCTTCTATTTAGCCATTATTATGTCTGTCCTTCTTCTATTTAGCCATTATTATGTCTGTCCGTCTTCTATTTAGCCATTATTATGTCTGTCCTTCTTCTATTTAGCCATTATTATGTCTGTCCGTCTTCTATTTAGCCATTATTATGTCTGTCCTTCTTCTATTTAGCCATTATTATGTCTGTCCGTCTTCTATTTAGTCATTATTATGTCTGTCCGTCTTCTATTTAGTCATTATTATGTCTGTCTGTCTTCTATTTAGTCATTATTATATCTGTCCTTCTTCTATTTAGCCATTATTATGTCTGTCCGTCTTCTATTTAGTCATTATTATGTCTGTCCTTCTTCTATTTAGTCATTATTATGTCTGTCCGTCTTCTATTTAGCCATTATTATGTCTGTCCGTCTTCTATTTAGCCATTATTATGTCTGTCCGTCTTCTATTTAGTCATTATTATGTCTGTCCTTCTTCTATTTAGCCATTATTATGTCTGTCCGTCTTCTATTTAGCCATTATTATGTCTGTCCTTCTTCTATTTAGCCATTATTATTTCTGTCCTTCTTCTATTTAGCCATTATTATGTCTGTCCTTCTTCTATTTAGTCATTATTATGTCTGTCCTTCTTCTATTTAGCCATTATTATGTCTGTCCGTCTTCTATTTAGCCATTATTATGTCTGTCCGTCTTCTATTTAGTCATTATTATGTCTGTCCTTCTTCTATTTAGCCATTATTATGTCTGTCCGTCTTCTATTTAGCCATTATTATGTCTGTCCTTCTTCTATTTAGCCATTATTATGTCTGTCCTTCTTCTATTTAGCCATTATTATGTCTGTCCGTCTTCTATTTAGTCATTATTATGTCTGTCCTTCTTCTATTTAGCCATTATTATGTCTGTCCTTCTTCTATTTAGCCATTATTATGTCTGTCCGTCTTCTATTTAGCCATTATTATATCTGTCCGTCTTCTATTTAGCCATTATTATGTCTGTCCGTCTTCTATTTAGCCATTATTATGTCTGTCCTTCTTCTATTTAGCCATTATTATGTCTGTCCGTCTTCTATTTAGCCATTATTATGTCTGTCCGTCTTCTATTTAGCCATTATTATGTCTGTCCGTCTTCTATTTAGCCATTATTATGTCTGTCCGTCTTCTATTTAGTCATTATTATGTCTGTCCTTCTTCTATTTAGCCATTATTATGTCTGTCCTTCTTCTATTTAGCCATTATTATGTCTGTCCGTCTTCTATTTAGCCATTATTATGTCTGTCCGTCTTCTATTTAGCCATTATTATGTCTGTCCGTCTTCTATTTAGCCATTATTATGTCTGTCCTTCTATTTAGCCATTATTATGTCTGTCCGTCTTCTATTTAGTCATTATTATGTCTGTCCGTCTTCTATTTAGCCATTATTATATCTGTCCGTCTTCTATTTAGCCGTTATTATGTCTGTCCGTCTTCTATTTAGCCATTATTATGTCTGTCCTTCTTCTATTTAGCCATTATTATGTCTGTCCGTCTTCTATTTAGTCATTATTATGTCTGTCCGTCTTCTATTTAGCCATTATTATGTCTGTCCATCTTCTATTTAGCCATTATTATGTCTGTCCTTCTATTTAGCCATTATTATGTCTGTCCGTCTTCTATTTAGCCATTATTATATCTGTCCTTCTTCTATTTAGTCATTATTATGTCTGTCCTTCTTCTATTTAGCCATTATTATGTCTGTCCGTCTTCTATTTAGCCATTATTATGTCTGTCCGTCTTCTATTTAGCCATTATTATGTCTGTCCGTCTTCTATTTAGACATTATTATGTCTGTCCGTCTTCTATTTAGCCATTATTATGTCTGTCCGTCTTCTATTTAGCCATTATTATGTCTGTCCGTCTTCTATTTAGCCATTATTATGTCTGTCCGTCTTCTATTTAGCCATTATTATGTCTGTCCTTCTATTTAGCCATTATTATGTCTGTCCGTCTTCTATTTAGTCATTATTATGTCTGTCCGTCTTCTATTTAGCCATTATTATATCTGTCCGTCTTCTATTTAGCCATTATTATGTCTGTCCGTCTTCTATTTAGCCATTATTATGTCTGTCCTTCTTCTATTTAGCCATTATTATGTCTGTCCGTCTTCTATTTAGTCATTATTATGTCTGTCCGTCTTCTATTTAGCCATTATTATGTCTGTCCGTCTTCTATTTAGCCATTATTATGTCTGTCCTTCTTCTATTTAGCCATTATTATGTCTGTCCTTCTTCTATTTAGCCATTATTATGTCTGTCCGTCTTCTATTTAGCCATTATTATGTCTGTCCGTCTTCTATTTAGCCATTATTATGTCTGTCCGTCTTCTATTTAGCCATTATTATGTCTGTCCTTCTATTTAGCCATTATTATGTCTGTCCGTCTTCTATTTAGTCATTATTATGTCTGTCCGTCTTCTATTTAGCCATTATTATATCTGTCCGTCTTCTATTTAGCCATTATTATGTCTGTCCGTCTTCTATTTAGCCATTATTATGTCTGTCCTTCTTCTATTTAGCCATTATTATGTCTGTCCGTCTTCTATTTAGTCATTATTATGTCTGTCCGTCTTCTATTTAGCCATTATTATGTCTGTCCGTCTTCTATTTAGCCATTATTATGTCTGTCCTTCTATTTAGCCATTATTATGTCTGTCCGTCTTCTATTTAGCCATTATTATATCTGTCCTTCTTCTATTTAGTCATTATTATGTCTGTCCTTCTTCTATTTAGCCATTATTATGTCTGTCCGTCTTCTATTTAGCCATTATTATGTCTGTCCGTCTTCTATTTAGCCATTATTATGTCTGTCCGTCTTCTATTTAGACATTATTATGTCTGTCCGTCTTCTATTTAGTCATTATTATGTCTGTCCTTCTTCTATTTAGCCATTATTATGTCTGTCCTTCTTCTATTTAGCCATTATTATGTCTGTCCTTCTTCTATTTAGCCATTATTATGTCTGTCCTTCTTCTATTTAGCCATTATTATGTCTGTTCGTCTTCTATTTAGTCATTATTATGTCTGTCCTTCTTCTATTTAGCCATTATTATGTCTGTCCGTCTTCTATTTAGTCATTATTATGTCTGTCTGTCTTCTATTTAGTCATTATTATATCTGTCCTTCTTCTATTTAGCCATTATTATGTCTGTCCGTCTTCTATTTAGTCATTATTATGTCTGTCCTTCTTCTATTTAGTCATTATTATGTCTGTCCGTCTTCTATTTAGCCATTATTATGTCTCTCCGTCTTCTATTTAGCCATTATTATGTCTGTCCGTCTTCTATTTAGTCATTATTATGTCTGTCCTTCTTCTATTTAGCCATTATTATGTCTGTCCGTCTTCTATTTAGCCATTATTATGTCTGTCCTTCTTCTATTTCGCCATTATTATGTCTGTCCTTCTTCTATTTAGCCATTATTATGTCTGTCCGTCTTCTATTTAGTCATTATTATGTCTGTCCTTCTTCTATTTAGCCATTATTATGTCTGTCCTTCTTCTATTTAGCCATTATTATGTCTGTCCGTCTTCTATTTAGCCATTATTATATCTGTCCGTCTTCTATTTAGCCATTATTATGTCTGTCCGTCTTCTATTTAGTCATTATTATGTCTGTCTGTCTTCTATTTAGTCATTATTATATCTGTCCTTCTTCTATTTAGCCATTATTATGTCTGTCCGTCTTCTATTTAGTCATTATTATGTCTGTCCTTCTTCTATTTAGCCATTATTATGTCTGTCCTTCTTCTATTTAGCCATTATTATGTCTGTCCGTCTTCTATTTAGCCATTATTATATCTGTCCGTCTTCTATTTAGCCATTATTATGTCTGTCCGTCTTCTATTTAGCCATTATTATATCTGTCCTTCTTCTATTTAGTCATTATTATGTCTGTCCTTCTTCTATTTAGCCATTATTATGTCTGTCCTTCTTCTATTTAGCCATTATTATGTCTGTCCGTCTTCTATTTAGCCATTATTATGTCTGTCCTTCTTCTATTTAGCCATTATTATTTCTGTCCGTCTTCTATTTAGCCATTATTATATCTGTCCTTCTTCTATTTAGCCATTATTATGTCTGTCCGTCTTCTATTTAGTCATTATTATATCTGTCCGTCTTCTATTTAGTCATTATTATGTCTGTCCTTCTTCTATTTAGCCATTATTATGTCTGTCCGTCTTCTATTTAGCCATTATTATGTCTGTCCTTCTTCTATTTAGCCATTATTATGTCTGTCCTTCTTCTATTTAGCCATTATTATGTCTGTCCGTCTTCTATTTAGTCATTATTATGTCTGTCCTTCTTCTATTTAGCCATTATTATGTCTGTCCTTCTTCTATTTAGCCATTATTATGTCTGTCCGTCTTCTATTTAGCCATTATTATATCTGTCCGTCTTCTATTTAGCCATTATTATGTCTGTCCGTCTTCTATTTAGCCATTATTATGTCTGTCCTTCTTCTATTTAGCCATTATTATGTCTGTCCGTCTTCTATTTAGCCATTATTATGTCTGTCCGTCTTCTATTTAGCCATTATTATGTCTGTCCGTCTTCTATTTAGCCATTATTATGTCTGTCCGTCTTCTATTTAGTCATTATTATGTCTGTCCTTCTTCTATTTAGCCATTATTATGTCTGTCCTTCTTCTATTTAGCCATTATTATGTCTGTCCGTCTTCTATTTAGCCATTATTATGTCTGTCCGTCTTCTATTTAGCCATTATTATGTCTGTCCGTCTTCTATTTAGCCATTATTATGTCTGTCTTTCTATTTAGCCATTATTATGTCTGTCCGTCTTCTATTTAGCCATTATTATGTCTGTCCGTCTTCTATTTAGCCATTATTATATCTGTCCGTCTTCTATTTAGCCATTATTATGTCTGTCCGTCTTCTATTTAGCCATTATTATGTCTGTCCTTCTTCTATTTAGCCATTATTATGTCTGTCCGTCTTCTATTTAGTCATTATTATGTCTGTCCGTCTTCTATTTAGCCATTATTATGTCTGTCCGTCTTCTATTTAGCCATTATTATGTCTGTCCTTCTATTTAGCCATTATTATGTCTGTCCGTCTTCTATTTAGCCATTATTATATCTGTCCTTCTTCTATTTAGTCATTATTATGTCTGTCCTTCTTCTATTTAGCCATTATTATGTCTGTCCGTCTTCTATTTAGCCATTATTATGTCTGTCCGTCTTCTATTTAGCCATTATTATGTCTGTCCGTCTTCTATTTAGACATTATTATGTCTGTCCGTCTTCTATTTAGTCATTATTATGTCTGTCCTTCTTCTATTTAGCCATTATTATGTCTGTCCTTCTTCTATTTAGCCATTATTATGTCTGTCCTTCTTCTATTTAGCCATTATTATGTCTGTCCTTCTTCTATTTAGCCATTATTATGTCTGTCCGTCTTCTATTTAGTCATTATTATGTCTGTCCTTCTTCTATTTAGCCATTATTATGTCTGTCCGTCTTCTATTTAGTCATTATTAAGTCTGTCTGTCTTCTATTTAGTCATTATTATATCTGTCCTTCTATTTAGCCATTATTATGTCTGTCCGTCTTCTATTTAGTCATTATTATGTCTGTCCTTCTTCTATTTAGCCATTATTATGTCTGTCCGTCTTCTATTTAGCCATTATTATGTCTCTCCGTCTTCTATTTAGCCATTATTATATCTGTCCGTCTTCTATTTAGCCATTATTATGTCTGTCCGTCTTCTATTTAGCCATTATTATATCTGTCCTTCTTCTATTTAGTCATTATTATGTCTGTCCTTCTTCTATTTAGCCATTATTATGTCTGTCCTTCTTCTATTTAGCCATTATTATGTCTGTCCGTCTTCTATTTAGCCATTATTATGTCTGTCCTTCTTCTATTTAGCCATTATTATGTCTGTCCGTCTTCTATTTAGCCATTATTATGTCTGTCCTTCTTCTATTTAGCCATTATTATGTCTGTCCGTCTTCTATTTAGTCATTATTATATCTGTCCGTCTTCTATTTAGTCATTATTATGTCTGTCCTTCTTCTATTTAGCCATTATTATGTCTGTCCGTCTTCTATTTAGCCATTATTATGTCTGTCCTTCTTCTATTTAGCCATTATTATGTCTGTCCTTCTTCTATTTAGCCATTATTATGTCTGTCCGTCTTCTATTTAGTCATTATTATGTCTGTCCTTCTTCTATTTAGCCATTATTATGTCTGTCCTTCTTCTATTTAGCCATTATTATGTCTGTCCGTCTTCTATTTAGCCATTATTATATCTGTCCGTCTTCTATTTAGCCATTATTATGTCTGTCCGTCTTCTATTTAGCCATTATTATGTCTGTCCTTCTTCTATTTAGCCATTATTATGTCTGTCCGTCTTCTATTTAGCCATTATTATGTCTGTCCGTCTTCTATTTAGCCATTATTATGTCTGTCCGTCTTCTATTTAGCCATTATTATGTCTGTCCGTCTTCTATTTAGTCATTATTATGTCTGTCCTTCTTCTATTTAGCCATTATTATGTCTGTCCTTCTTCTATTTAGCCATTATTATGTCTGTCCGTCTTCTATTTAGCCATTATTATGTCTATCCGTCTTCTATTTAGCCATTATTATGTCTGTCCGTCTTCTATTTAGCCATTATTATGTCTGTCTTTCTATTTAGCCATTATTATGTCTGTCCGTCTTCTATTTAGCCATTATTATGTCTGTCCGTCTTCTATTTAGCCATTATTATATCTGTCCGTCTTCTATTTAGCCATTATTATGTCTGTCCGTCTTCTATTTAGCCATTATTATGTCTGTCCTTCTTCTATTTAGCCATTATTATGTCTGTCCGTCTTCTATTTAGTCATTATTATGTCTGTCCGTCTTCTATTTAGCCATTATTATGTCTGTCCGTCTTCTATTTAGCCATTATTATGTCTGTCCTTCTATTTAGCCATTATTATGTCTGTCCGTCTTCTATTTAGCCATTATTATATCTGTCCTTCTTCTATTTAGTCATTATTATGTCTGTCCTTCTTCTATTTAGCCATTATTATGTCTGTCCGTCTTCTATTTAGCCATTATTATGTCTGTCCGTCTTCTATTTAGCCATTATTATGTCTGTCCGTCTTCTATTTAGACATTATTATGTCTGTCCGTCTTCTATTTAGTCATTATTATGTCTGTCCTTCTTCTATTTAGCCATTATTATGTCTGTCCTTCTTCTATTTAGCCATTATTATGTCTGTCCTTCTTCTATTTAGCCATTATTATGTCTGTCCTTCTTCTATTTAGCCATTATTATGTCTGTCCGTCTTCTATTTAGTCATTATTATGTCTGTCCTTCTTCTATTTAGCCATTATTATGTCTGTCCGTCTTCTATTTAGTCATCATTAAGTCTGTCTGTCTTCTATTTAGTCATTATTATATCTGTCCTTCTTCTATTTAGCCATTATTATGTCTGTCCGTCTTCTATTTAGTCATTATTATGTCTGTCCTTCTTCTATTTAGTCATTATTATGTCTGTCCGTCTTCTATTTAGCCATTATTATGTCTCTCCGTCTTCTATTTAGCCATTATTATGTCTGTCCGTCTTCTATTTAGTCATTATTATGTCTGTCCTTCTTCTATTTAGCCATTATTATGTCTGTCTGTCTTCTATTTAGCCATTATTATGTCTGTTCGTCTTCTATTTAGCCATTATTATGTCTGTCCGTCTTCTATTTAGTCATTATTATGTCTGTCCTTCTTCTATTTAGCCATTATTATGTCTGTCCGTCTTCTATTTAGCCATTATTATGTCTGTCCTTCTTCTATTTAGCCATTATTATGTCTGTCCTTCTTCTATTTAGCCATTATTATGTCTGTCCTTCTTCTATTTAGCCATTATTATGTCTGTCCGTCTTCTATTTAGTCATTATTATGTCTGTCCTTCTTCTATTTAGCCATTATTATGTCTGTCCTTCTTCTATTTAGCCATTATTATGTCTGTCCGTCTTCTATTTAGCCATTATTATATCTGTCCGTCTTCTATTTAGCCATTATTATGTCTGTCCGTCTTCTATTTAGTCATTATTATGTCTGTCTGTCTTCTATTTAGTCATTATTATATCTGTCCTTCTTCTATTTAGCCATTATTATGTCTGTCCGTCTTCTATTTAGTCATTATTATGTCTGTCCTTCTTCTATTTAGCCATTATTATGTCTGTCCTTCTTCTATTTAGCCATTATTATGTCTGTCCGTCTTCTATTTAGCCATTATTATATCTGTCCGTCTTCTATTTAGCCATTATTATGTCTGTCCGTCTTCTATTTAGCCATTATTATATCTGTCCTTCTTCTATTTAGTCATTATTATGTCTGTCCTTCTTCTATTTAGACATTATTATGTCTGTCCTTCTTCTATTTAGCCATTATTATGTCTGTCCGTCTTCTATTTAGCCATTATTATGTCTGTCCTTCTTCTATTTAGCCATTATTATGTCTGTCCGTCTTCTATTTAGCCATTATTATGTCTGTCCTTCTTCTATTTAGCCATTATTATGTCTGTCCGTCTTCTATTTAGTCATTATTATGTCTGTCCGTCTTCTATTTAGTCATTATTATGTCTGTCTGTCTTCTATTTAGTCATTATTATATCTGTCCTTCTTCTATTTAGCCATTATTATGTCTGTCCGTCTTCTATTTAGTCATTATTATGTCTGTCCTTCTTCTATTTAGTCATTATTATGTCTGTCTGTCTTCTATTTAGCCATTATTATGTCTGTTCGTCTTCTATTTAGCCATTATTATGTCTGTCCGTCTTCTATTTAGTCATTATTATGTCTGTCCTTCTTCTATTTAGCCATTATTATGTCTGTCCGTCTTCTATTTAGCCATTATTATGTCTGTCCTTCTTCTATTTAGCCATTATTATGTCTGTCCTTCTTCTATTTAGCCATTATTATGTCTGTCCTTCTTCTATTTAGTCATTATTATGTCTGTCCTTCTTCTATTTAGCCATTATTATGTCTGTCCTTCTTCTATTTAGCCATTATTATGTCTGTCCGTCTTCTATTTAGCCATTATTATATCTGTCCGTCTTCTATTTAGCCATTATTATGTCTGTCCGTCTTCTATTTAGTCATTATTATATCTGTCCGTCTTCTATTTAGCCATTATTATGTCTGTCCTTCTTCTATTTAGCCATTATTATGTCTGTCCGTCTTCTATTTAGCCATTATTATGTCTGTCCTTCTTCTATTTAGCCATTATTATGTCTGTCCGTCTTCTATTTAGTCATTATTATGTCTGTCCGTCTTCTATTTAGTCATTATTATGTCTGTCTGTCTTCTATTTAGTCATTATTATATCTGTCCTTCTTCTATTTAGCCATTATTATGTCTGTCCTTCTTCTATTTAGTCATTATTATGTCTGTCCGTCTTCTATTTAGTCATTATTATGTCTGTCCTTCTTCTATTTAGTCATTATTATGTCTGTCTGTCTTCTATTTAGCCATTATTATGTCTGTTCGTCTTCTATTTAGCCATTATTATGTCTGTCCGTCTTCTATTTAGTCATTATTATGTCTGTCCTTCTTCTATTTAGCCATTATTATGTCTGTCCGTCTTCTATTTAGCCATTATTATGTCTGTCCTTCTTCTATTTAGCCATTATTATGTCTGTCCTTCTTCTATTTAGTCATTATTATGTCTGTCCTTCTTCTATTTAGCCATTATTATGTCTGTCCTTCTTCTATTTAGCCATTATTATGTCTGTCCGTCTTCTATTTAGCCATTATTATATCTGTCCGTCTTCTATTTAGCCATTATTATGTCTGTCCGTCTTCTATTTAGTCATTATTATATCTGTCCGTCTTCTATTTAGGCATTATTATATCTGTCCCTCTTCTATTTATCCATTATTATGTCTGTCCTTCTTCTATTTAGCCATTATTATGTCTGTCCGCCTTCTATTTAGCCATTATTATATCTGTCCGTCTTCTATTTAGTCATTATTATGTCTGTCCTTCTTCTATTTAGCCATTATTATGTCTGTCCGTCTTCTATTTAGTCATTATTATGTCTGTCTGTCTTCTATTTAGTCATTATTATATCTGTCCGTCTTCTATTTAGCCATTATTATGTCTGTCCGTCTTCTATTTAGCCATTATTATGTCTGTCCGTCTTCTATTTAGCCATTATTATGTCTGTCCTTCTTCTATTTAGCCATTATTATGTCTGTCCGTCTTCTATTTAGTCATTATTATGTCTGTCCGTCTTCTATTTAGCCATTATTATATCTGTCCTTCTTCTATTTAGTAATTATTATGTCTGTCCTTCTTCTATTTAGCCATTATTATGTCTGTCCTTCTTCTATTTAGCCATTATTATGTCTGTCTGTCTTCTATTTAGCCATTATTATGTCTGTCCTTCTTCTATTTAGCCATTATTATGTCTGTCCGTCTTCTATTTAGCCATTATTATGTCTGTCCTTCTTCTATTTAGCCATTATTATGTCTGTCCGTCTTCTATTTAGTCATTATTATGTCTGTCCGTCTTCTATTTAGTCATTATTATGTCTGTCTGTCTTCTATTTAGTCATTATTATATCTGTCCTTCTTCTATTTAGCCATTATTATGTCTGTCCGTCTTCTATTTAGTCATTATTATGTCTGTCCTTCTTCTATTTAGTCATTATTATGTCTGTCTGTCTTCTATTTAGCCATTATTATGTCTGTTCGTCTTCTATTTAGCCATTATTATGTCTGTCCGTCTTCTATTTAGTCATTATTATGTCTGTCCTTCTTCTATTTAGCCATTATTATGTCTGTCCGTCTTCTATTTAGCCATTATTATGTCTGTCCTTCTTCTATTTAGCCATTATTATGTCTGTCCTTCTTCTATTTAGCCATTATTATGTCTGTCCTTCTTCTATTTAGTCATTATTATGTCTGTCCTTCTTCTATTTAGCCATTATTATGTCTGTCCTTCTTCTATTTAGCCATTATTATGTCTGTCCGTCTTCTATTTAGCCATTATTATATCTGTCCGTCTTCTATTTAGCCATTATTATGTCTGTCCGTCTTCTATTTAGTCATTATTATATCTGTCCGTCTTCTATTTAGCCATTATTATGTCTGTCCTTCTTCTATTTAGCCATTATTATGTCTGTCCGTCTTCTATTTAGCCATTATTATGTCTGTCCTTCTTCTATTTAGCCATTATTATGTCTGTCCGTCTTCTATTTAGTCATTATTATGTCTGTCCGTCTTCTATTTAGTCATTATTATGTCTGTCTGTCTTCTATTTAGTCATTATTATATCTGTCCTTCTTCTATTTAGCCATTATTATGTCTGTCCTTCTTCTATTTAGTCATTATTATGTCTGTCCGTCTTCTATTTAGTCATTATTATGTCTGTCCTTCTTCTATTTAGTCATTATTATGTCTGTCTGTCTTCTATTTAGCCATTATTATGTCTGTTCGTCTTCTATTTAGCCATTATTATGTCTGTCCGTCTTCTATTTAGTCATTATTATGTCTGTCCTTCTTCTATTTAGCCATTATTATGTCTGTCCGTCTTCTATTTAGCCATTATTATGTCTGTCCTTCTTCTATTTAGCCATTATTATGTCTGTCCTTCTTCTATTTAGTCATTATTATGTCTGTCCTTCTTCTATTTAGCCATTATTATGTCTGTCCTTCTTCTATTTAGCCATTATTATGTCTGTCCGTCTTCTATTTAGCCATTATTATATCTGTCCGTCTTCTATTTAGCCATTATTATGTCTGTCCGTCTTCTATTTAGTCATTATTATATCTGTCCGTCTTCTATTTAGGCATTATTATATCTGTCCCTCTTCTATTTATCCATTATTATGTCTGTCCTTCTTCTATTTAGCCATTATTATGTCTGTCCGCCTTCTATTTAGCCATTATTATATCTGTCCGTCTTCTATTTAGTCATTATTATGTCTGTCCTTCTTCTATTTAGCCATTATTATGTCTGTCCGTCTTCTATTTAGTCATTATTATGTCTGTCTGTCTTCTATTTAGTCATTATTATATCTGTCCGTCTTCTATTTAGCCATTATTATGTCTGTCCGTCTTCTATTTAGCCATTATTATGTCTGTCCGTCTTCTATTTAGCCATTATTATGTCTGTCCTTCTTCTATTTAGCCATTATTATGTCTGTCCGTCTTCTATTTAGTCATTATTATGTCTGTCCGTCTTCTATTTAGCCATTATTATGTCTGTCCTTCTTCTATTTAGTCATTATTATGTCTGTCCTTCTTCTATTTAGCCATTATTATGTCTGTCCTTCTTCTATTTAGCCATTATTATGTCTGTCTGTCTTCTATTTAGCCATTATTATGTCTGTCCTTCTTCTATTTAGCCATTATTATGTCTGTCCGTCTTCTATTTAGCCATTATTATGTCTGTCCTTCTTCTATTTAGCCATTATTATGTCTGTCCGTCTTCTATTTAGTCATTATTATGTCTGTCCGTCTTCTATTTAGTCATTATTATGTCTGTCTGTCTTCTATTTAGTCATTATTATATCTGTCCTTCTTCTATTTAGCCATTATTATGTCTGTCCGTCTTCTATTTAGTCATTATTATGTCTGTCCTTCTTCTATTTAGCCATTATTATGTCTGTCTGTCTTCTATTTAGCCATTATTATGTCTGTTCGTCTTCTATTTAGCCATTATTATGTCTGTCCGTCTTCTATTTAGTCATTATTATGTCTGTCCTTCTTCTATTTAGCCATTATTATGTCTGTCCGTCTTCTATTTAGCCATTATTATGTCTGTCCTTCTTCTATTTAGCCATTATTATGTCTGTCCTTCTTCTATTTAGCCATTATTATGTCTGTCCTTCTTCTATTTAGTCATTATTATGTCTGTCCTTCTTCTATTTAGCCATTATTATGTCTGTCCTTCTTCTATTTAGCCATTATTATGTCTGTCCGTCTTCTATTTAGCCATTATTATATCTGTCCGTCTTCTATTTAGCCATTATTATGTCTGTCCGTCTTCTATTTAGTCATTATTATATCTGTCCGTCTTCTATTTAGCCATTATTATGTCTGTCCTTCTTCTATTTAGCCATTATTATGTCTGTCCGTCTTCTATTTAGCCATTATTATGTCTGTCCTTCTTCTATTTAGCCATTATTATGTCTGTCCGTCTTCTATTTAGTCATTATTATGTCTGTCCGTCTTCTATTTAGTCATTATTATGTCTGTCTGTCTTCTATTTAGTCATTATTATATCTGTCCTTCTTCTATTTAGCCATTATTATGTCTGTCCTTCTTCTATTTAGTCATTATTATGTCTGTCCGTCTTCTATTTAGTCATTATTATGTCTGTCCTTCTTCTATTTAGTCATTATTATGTCTGTCTGTCTTCTATTTAGCCATTATTATGTCTGTTCGTCTTCTATTTAGCCATTATTATGTCTGTCCGTCTTCTATTTAGTCATTATTATGTCTGTCCTTCTTCTATTTAGCCATTATTATGTCTGTCCGTCTTCTATTTAGCCATTATTATGTCTGTCCTTCTTCTATTTAGCCATTATTATGTCTGTCCTTCTTCTATTTAGTCATTATTATGTCTGTCCTTCTTCTATTTAGCCATTATTATGTCTGTCCTTCTTCTATTTAGCCATTATTATGTCTGTCCGTCTTCTATTTAGCCATTATTATATCTGTCCGTCTTCTATTTAGCCATTATTATGTCTGTCCGTCTTCTATTTAGTCATTATTATATCTGTCCGTCTTCTATTTAGGCATTATTATATCTGTCCCTCTTCTATTTATCCATTATTATGTCTGTCCTTCTTCTATTTAGCCATTATTATGTCTGTCCGCCTTCTATTTAGCCATTATTATATCTGTCCGTCTTCTATTTAGTCATTATTATGTCTGTCCTTCTTCTATTTAGCCATTATTATGTCTGTCCGTCTTCTATTTAGTCATTATTATGTCTGTCTGTCTTCTATTTAGTCATTATTATATCTGTCCGTCTTCTATTTAGCCATTATTATGTCTGTCCGTCTTCTATTTAGCCATTATTATGTCTGTCCGTCTTCTATTTAGCCATTATTATGTCTGTCCTTCTTCTATTTAGCCATTATTATGTCTGTCCGTCTTCTATTTAGTCATTATTATGTCTGTCCTTCTTCTATTTAGCCATTATTATGTCTGTCCTTCTTCTATTTAGCCATTATTATGTCTGTCTGTCTTCTATTTAGCCATTATTATGTCTGTCCTTCTTCTATTTAGCCATTATTATGTCTGTCCGTCTTCTATTTAGCCATTATTATGTCTGTCCTTCTTCTATTTAGCCATTATTATGTCTGTCCGTCTTCTATTTAGTCATTATTATGTCTGTCCGTCTTCTATTTAGTCATTATTATGTCTGTCTGTCTTCTATTTAGTCATTATTATATCTGTCCTTCTTCTATTTAGCCATTATTATGTCTGTCCTTCTTCTATTTAGTCATTATTATGTCTGTCCTTCTTCTATTTAGTCATTATTATGTCTGTCCGTCTTCTATTTAGCCATTATTATGTCTGTCCGTCTTCTATTTAGCCATTATTATGTCTGTCCGTCTTCTATTTAGTCATTATTATGTCTGTCCTTCTTCTATTTACCCATTATTATGTCTGTCCGTCTTCTATTTAGCCATTATTATGTCTGTCCTTCTTCTATTTAGCCATTATTATGTCTGTCCTTCTTCTATTTAGCCATTATTATGTCTGTCCGTCTTCTATTTAGTCATTATTATGTCTGTCCTTCTTCTATTTAGCCATTATTATGTCTGTCCTTCTTCTATTTAGCCATTATTATGTCTGTCCGTCTTCTATTTAGCCATTATTATATCTGTCTGTCTTCTATTTAGCCATTATTATGTCTGTCCGTCTTCTATTTAGCCATTATTATGTCTGTCCTTCTTCTATTTAGCCATTATTATGTCTGTCCGTCTTCTATTTAGCCATTATTATGTCTGTCCGTCTTCTATTTAGCCATTATTATGTCTGTCCGTCTTCTATTTAGCCATTATTATGTCTGTCCGTCTTCTATTTAGTCATTATTATGTCTGTCCTTCTTCTATTTAGCTATTATTATGTCTGTCCTTCTTCTATTTAGCCATTATTATGTCTGTCCGTCTTCTATTTAGCCATTATTATATCTGTTCGTCTTCTATTTAGCCATTATTATGTCTGTCCGTCTTCTATTTAGCCATTATTATGTCTGTCCTTCTTCTATTTAGCCATTATTATGTCTGTCCGTCTTCTATTTAGCCATTATTATGTCTGTCCTTCTTCTATTTAGCCATTATTATGTCTGTCCGTCTTCTATTTAGTCATTATTATGTCTGTCCGTCTTCTATTTAGTCATTATTATGTCTGTCTGTCTTCTATTTAGTCATTATTATATCTGTCCTTCTTCTATTTAGCCATTATTATGTCTGTCCGTCTTCTATTTAGTCATTATTATGTCTGTCCTTCTTCTATTTAGTCATTATTATGTCTGTCCGTCTTCTATTTAGCCATTATTATGTCTGTCCGTCTTCTATTTAGCCATTATTATGTCTGTCCGTCTTCTATTTAGTCATTATTATGTCTGTCCTTCTTCTATTTACCCATTATTATGTCTGTCCGTCTTCTATTTAGCCATTATTATGTCTGTCCTTCTTCTATTTAGCCATTATTATGTCTGTCCTTCTTCTATTTAGCCATTATTATGTCTGTCCGTCTTCTATTTAGTCATTATTATGTCTGTCCTTCTTCTATTTAGCCATTATTATGTCTGTCCTTCTTCTATTTAGCCATTATTATGTCTGTCCGTCTTCTATTTAGCCATTATTATATCTGTCTGTCTTCTATTTAGCCATTATTATGTCTGTCCGTCTTCTATTTAGCCATTATTATGTCTGTCCTTCTTCTATTTAGCCATTATTATGTCTGTCCGTCTTCTATTTAGCCATTATTATGTCTGTCCGTCTTCTATTTAGCCATTATTATGTCTGTCCGTCTTCTATTTAGCCATTATTATGTCTGTCCGTCTTCTATTTAGTCATTATTATGTCTGTCCTTCTTCTATTTAGCTATTATTATGTCTGTCCTTCTTCTATTTAGCCATTATTATGTCTGTCCGTCTTCTATTTAGCCATTATTATATCTGTTCGTCTTCTATTTAGCCATTATTATGTCTGTCCGTCTTCTATTTAGCCATTATTATGTCTGTCCTTCTTCTATTTAGCCATTATTATGTCTGTCCGTCTTCTATTTAGCCATTATTATGTCTGTCCTTCTTCTATTTAGCCATTATTATGTCTGTCCGTCTTCTATTTAGCCATTATTATGTCTGTCCTTCTATTTAGCCATTATTATGTCTGTCCGTCTTCTATTTAGCCATTATTATGTCTGTCCGTCTTCTATTTAGCCATTATTATATCTGTCCGTCTTCTATTTAGCCATTATTATGTCTGTCCGTCTTCTATTTAGCCATTATTATGTCTGTCCTTCTTCTATTTATCCATTATTATGTCTGTCCGTCTTCTATTTAGCCATTATTATGTCTGTCCGTCTTCTATTTAGCCATTATTATGTCTGTCCGTCTTCTATTTAGCCATTATTATGTCTGTCCTTCTATTTAGCCATTATTATGTCTGTCCGTCTTTTATTTAGCCATTATTATATCTGTCCTTCTTCTATTTAGTCATTATTATGTCTGTCCTTCTTCTATTTAGCCATTATTATGTCTGTCCGTCTTCTATTTAGCCATTATTATGTCTGTCCGTCTTCTATTTAGCCATTATTATGTCTGTCCGTCTTCTATTTAGCCATTATTATGTCTGTCCTTCTTCTATTTAGCCATTATTATGTCTGTCCTTCTTCTATTTAGCCATTATTATGTCTGTCCGTCTTCTATTTAGTCATTATTATGTCTGTCCGTCTTCTATTTAGCCATTATTATATCTGTCCTTCTTCTATTTAGTCATTATTATGTCTGTCCTTCTTCTATTTAGCCATTATTATGTCTGTCTGTCTTCTATTTAGCCATTATTATGTCTGTCCTTCTTCTATTTAGCCATTATTATGTCTGTCCGTCTTCTATTTAGCCATTATTATGTCTGTCCTTCTTCTATTTAGCCATTATTATGTCTGTCCGTCTTCTATTTAGTCATTATTATGTCTGTCCGTCTTCTATTTAGTCATTATTATGTCTGTCTGTCTTCTATTTAGTCATTATTATATCTGTCCTTCTTCTATTTAGCCATTATTATGTCTGTCCGTCTTCTATTTAGTCATTATTATGTCTGTCCTTCTTCTATTTAGTCATTATTATGTCTGTCCGTCTTCTATTTAGCCATTATTATGTCTGTCCGTCTTCTATTTAGCCATTATTATGTCTGTCCGTCTTCTATTTAGTCATTATTATGTCTGTCCTTCTTCTATTTAGCCATTATTATGTCTGTCCGTCTTCTATTTAGCCATTATTATGTCTGTCCTTCTTCTATTTAGCCATTATTATGTCTGTCCTTCTTCTATTTAGCCATTATTATGTCTGTCCGTCTTCTATTTAGTCATTATTATGTCTGTCCTTCTTCTATTTAGCCATTATTATGTCTGTCCTTCTTCTATTTAGCCATTATTATGTCTGTCCGTCTTCTATTTAGCCATTATTATATCTGTCCGTCTTCTATTTAGCCATTATTATGTCTGTCCGTCTTCTATTTAGCCATTATTATGTCTGTCCTTCTTCTATTTAGCCATTATTATGTCTGTCCGTCTTCTATTTAGCCATTATTATGTCTGTCCGTCTTCTATTTAGCCATTATTATGTCTGTCCGTCTTCTATTTAGCCATTATTATGTCTGTCCGTCTTCTATTTAGTCATTATTATGTCTGTCCTTCTTCTATTTAGCTATTATTATGTCCGTCCTTCTTCTATTTAGCCATTATTATGTCTGTCCGTCTTCTATTTAGCCATTATTATATCTGTTCGTCTTCTATTTAGCCATTATTATGTCTGTCCGTCTTCTATTTAGCCATTATTATGTCTGTCCTTCTTCTATTTAGCCATTATTATGTCTGTCCGTCTTCTATTTAGCCATTATTATGTCTGTCCTTCTTCTATTTAGCCATTATTATGTCTGTCCGTCTTCTATTTAGCCATTATTATGTCTGTCCTTCTATTTAGCCATTATTATGTCTGTCCGTCTTCTATTTAGCCATTATTATGTCTGTCCGTCTTCTATTTAGCCATTATTATATCTGTCCGTCTTCTATTTAGCCATTATTATGTCTGTCCGTCTTCTATTTAGCCATTATTATGTCTGTCCTTCTTCTATTTAGCCATTATTATGTCTGTCCGTCTTCTATTTAGCCATTATTATGTCTGTCCGTCTTCTATTTAGCCATTATTATGTCTGTCCGTCTTCTATTTAGCCATTATTATGTCTGTCCTTCTATTTAGCCATTATTATATCTGTCCGTCTTCTATTTAGCCATTATTATATCTGTCCTTCTTCTATTTAGTCATTATTATGTCTGTCCTTCTTCTATTTAGCCATTATTATGTCTGTCCGTCTTCTATTTAGCCATTATTATGTCTGTCCGTCTTCTATTTAGCCATTATTATGTCTGTCCGTCTTCTATTTAGCCATTATTATTTCTGTCCGTCTTCTATTTAGCCATTATTATGTCTGTCCGTCTTCTATTTAGTCATTATTATGTCTGTCCTTCTTCTATTTAGCCATTATTATGTCTGTCCGTCTTCTATTTAGCCATTATTATGTCTGTCCTTCTTCTATTTAGCCATTATTATGTCTGTCCGTCTTCTATTTAGTCATTATTATGTCTGTCCGTCTTCTATTTAGTCATTATTATGTCTGTCTGTCTTCTATTTAGTCATTATTATATCTGTCCTTCTTCTATTTAGCCATTATTATGTCTGTCCGTCTTCTATTTAGTCATTATTATGTCTGTCCTTCTTCTATTTAGTCATTATTATGTCTGTCCGTCTTCTATTTAGCCATTATTATGTCTGTCCGTCTTCTATTTAGCCATTATTATGTCTGTCCGTCTTCTATTTAGTCATTATTATGTCTGTCCTTCTTCTATTTAGCCATTATTATGTCTGTCCGTCTTCTATTTAGCCATTATTATGTCTGTCCTTCTTCTATTTAGCCATTATTATGTCTGTCCTTCTTCTATTTAGCCATTATTATGTCTGTCCGTCTTCTATTTAGTCATTATTATGTCTGTCCTTCTTCTATTTAGCCATTATTATGTCTGTCCTTCTTCTATTTAGCCATTATTATGTCTGTCCGTCTTCTATTTAGCCATTATTATATCTGTCCGTCTTCTATTTAGCCATTATTATGTCTGTCCGTCTTCTATTTAGCCATTATTATGTCTGTCCTTCTTCTATTTAGCCATTATTATGTCTGTCCGTCTTCTATTTAGCCATTATTATGTCTGTCCGTCTTCTATTTAGCCATTATTATGTCTGTCCGTCTTCTATTTAGCCATTATTATGTCTGTCCGTCTTCTATTTAGTCATTATTATGTCTGTCCTTCTTCTATTTAGCTATTATTATGTCTGTCCTTCTTCTATTTAGCCATTATTATGTCTGTCCGTCTTCTATTTAGCCATTATTATATCTGTTCGTCTTCTATTTAGCCATTATTATGTCTGTCCGTCTTCTATTTAGCCATTATTATGTCTGTCCTTCTTCTATTTAGCCATTATTATGTCTGTCCGTCTTCTATTTAGCCATTATTATGTCTGTCCTTCTTCTATTTAGCCATTATTATGTCTGTCCGTCTTCTATTTAGCCATTATTATGTCTGTCCTTCTATTTAGCCATTATTATGTCTGTCCGTCTTCTATTTAGCCATTATTATGTCTGTCCGTCTTCTATTTAGCCATTATTATATCTGTCCGTCTTCTATTTAGCCATTATTATGTCTGTCCGTCTTCTATTTAGCCATTATTATGTCTGTCCTTCTTCTATTTAGCCATTATTATGTCTGTCCGTCTTCTATTTAGCCATTATTATGTCTGTCCGTCTTCTATTTAGCCATTATTATGTCTGTCCGTCTTCTATTTAGCCATTATTATGTCTGTCCTTCTATTTAGCCATTATTATATCTGTCCGTCTTCTATTTAGCCATTATTATATCTGTCCTTCTTCTATTTAGTCATTATTATGTCTGTCCTTCTTCTATTTAGCCATTATTATGTCTGTCCGTCTTCTATTTAGCCATTATTATGTCTGTCCGTCTTCTATTTAGCCATTATTATGTCTGTCCGTCTTCTATTTAGCCATTATTATGTCTGTCCGTCTTCTATTTAGCCATTATTATGTCTGTCCGTCTTCTATTTAGACATTATTATGTCTGTCCTTCTTCTATTTAGCCATTATTATGTCTGTCAGTCTTCTATTTATCCATTATTATGTCTGTCCTTCTTCTATTTAGCCATTATTATGTCTGTCCGTCTTCTATTTAGTCATTATTATGTCTGTCCGTCTTCTATTTAGTCATTATTATGTCTGTCCTTCTTCTATTTAGCCATTATTATGTCTGTCCTTCTTCTATTTAGCCATTATTATGTCTGTCCGTCTTCTATTTAGTCATTATTATGTCTGTCCTTCTTCTATTTAGCCATTATTATGTCTGTCCTTCTTCTATTTAGCCATTATTATGTCTGTCCGTCTTCTATTTAGCCATTATTATATCTGTCCGTCTTCTATTTAGCCATTATTATGTCTGTCCGTCTTCTATTTAGCCATTATTATGTCTGTCCGTCTTCTATTTAGCCATTATTATGTCTGTCCGTCTTCTATTTAGCCATTATTATATCTGTCCGTCTTCTATTTAGCCATTATTATGTCTGTCCGTCTTCTATTTAGCCATTATTATGTCTGTCCGTCTTCTATCTAGCCATTATAATGTTTGTCCGTCTTCTATTTAGCCATTATTATGTCTGTTCGTCTTCTATTTAGTCATTATTATATCTGTCCGTCTTCTATTTAGCCATTATTATGTCTGTCCTTCTTCAATTTAGCCATTATTATGTCTGTCCGTCTTCTATTTGTCATTATTATATCTGTCCGTCTTCTATTTAGTCATTATTATATCTGTCCTTCTATTTAGCCATTATTATGTCTGTCCTTCTTCTATTTAGCCATTATTATGTCTGTCCGTCTTCTATTTAGTCATTATTATGTCTGTCCTTCTTCTATTTAGCCATTATTATGTCTGTCCTTCTTCTATTTAGCCATTATTATGTCTGTCCGTCTTCTATTTAGCCATTATTATATCTGTCCGTCTTCTATTTAGCCATTATTATGTCTCTCCGTCTTCTATTTAGCCATTATTATGTCTGTCCTTCTTCTATTTAGCCATTATTATGTCTGTCCGTCTTCTATTTAGCCATTATTATGTCTGTCCGTCTTCTATTTAGCCATTATTATGTCTGTCCGTCTTCTATTTAGCCATTATTATGTCTGTCCGTCTTCTATTTAGTCATTATTATGTCTGTCCTTCTTCTATTTAGCTATTATTATGTCTGTCCTTCTTCTATTTAGCCATTATTATGTCTGTCCGTCTTCTATTTAGCCATTATTATATCTGTTCGTCTTCTATTTAGCCATTATTATGTCTGTCCGTCTTCTATTTAGCCATTATTATGTCTGTCCTTCTTCTATTTAGCCATTATTATGTCTGTCCGTCTTCTATTTAGCCATTATTATGTCTGTCCTTCTTCTATTTAGCCATTATTATGTCTGTCCGTCTTCTATTTAGCCATTATTATGTCTGTCCTTCTATTTAGCCATTATTATGTCTGTCCGTCTTCTATTTAGCCATTATTATGTCTGTCCGTCTTCTATTTAGCCATTATTATATCTGTCCGTCTTCTATTTAGCCATTATTATGTCTGTCCGTCTTCTATTTAGCCATTATTATGTCTGTCCTTCTTCTATTTAGCCATTATTATGTCTGTCCGTCTTCTATTTAGCCATTATTATGTCTGTCCGTCTTCTATTTAGCCATTATTATGTCTGTCCGTCTTCTATTTAGCCATTATTATGTCTGTCCTTCTATTTAGCCATTATTATATCTGTCCTTCTTCTATTTAGCCATTATTATATCTGTCCTTCTTCTATTTAGTCATTATTATGTCTGTCCTTCTTCTATTTAGCCATTATTATGTCTGTCCGTCTTCTATTTAGCCATTATTATGTCTGTCCGTCTTCTATTTAGCCATTATTATGTCTGTCCGTCTTCTATTTAGCCATTATTATGTCTGTCCGTCTTCTATTTAGCCATTATTATGTCTGTCCGTCTTCTATTTAGACATTATTATGTCTGTCCTTCTTCTATTTAGCCATTATTATGTCTGTCAGTCTTCTATTTATCCATTATTATGTCTGTCCTTCTTCTATTTAGCCATTATTATGTCTGTCCGTCTTCTATTTAGTCATTATTATGTCTGTCCGTCTTCTATTTAGTCATTATTATGTCTGTCCTTCTTCTATTTAGCCATTATTATGTCTGTCCTTCTTCTATTTAGCCATTATTATGTCTGTCCGTCTTCTATTTAGTCATTATTATGTCTGTCCTTCTTCTATTTAGCCATTATTATCTCTGTCCTTCTTCTATTTAGCCATTCTTATGTCTGTCCGTCTTCTATTTAGCCATTATTATATCTGTCCGTCTTCTATTTAGCCATTATTATGTCTGTCCGTCTTCTATTTAGCCATTATTATGTCTGTCCGTCTTCTATTTAGCCATTATTATGTCTGTCCGTCTTCTATTTAGCCATTATTATATCTGTCCGTCTTCTATTTAGCCATTATTATGTCTGTCCGTCTTCTATTTAGCCATTATTATGTCTGTCCGTCTTCTATCTAGCCATTATAATGTTTGTCCGTCTTCTATTTAGCCATTATTATGTCTGTCCGTCTTCTATTTAGTCATTATTATATCTGTCCGTCTTCTATTTAGCCATTATTATGTCTGTCCTTCTTCAATTTAGCCATTATTATGTCTGTCCGTCTTCTATTTGTCATTATTATATCTGTCCGTCTTCTATTTAGTCATTATTATATCTGTCCTTCTTCTATTTAGCCATTATTATGTCTGTCCTTCTTCTATTTAGCCTTTATTATGTCTGTCTGTCTTCTATTTAGTCATTATTATGTCTGTCCTTCTTCTATTTAGTCATTATTATGTCTGTCTGTCTTCTATTTAGTCATTATTATATCTGTCCGTCTTCTATTTAGTCATTATTATATCTGTCCGTCTTCTATTTATCCATTATTATGTCTGTCCTTCTTCTATTTAGCCATTATTATGTCTGTCCGTCTTCTATTTAGCCATTATTATATCTGTCCGTCTTCTATTTAGTCATTATTATGTCTGTCCTTCTTCTATTTAGCCATTATTATGTCTGTCCGTCTTCTATTTAGTCATTATTATGTCTGTCTGTCTTCTATTTAGTCATTATTATATCTGTCCGTCTTCTATTTAGCCATTATTATGTCTGTCCTTCTTCTATTTAGCCATTATTATGTCTGCCGTCTTCTATTTAGTCATTATTATATCTGTCCTTCTTCTATTTAGCCATTATTATATCTGTCCTTCTTCTATTTAGTCATTATTATGTCTGTCCTTCTTCTATTTAGCCATTATTATGTCTGTCCTTCTTCTATTTAGCCATTATTATGTCTGTCCGTCTTCTATTTAGCCATTATTATGTCTGTCCTTCTTCTATTTAGCCATTATTATGTCTGTCCGTCTTCTATTTAGCCATTATTATGTCTGTCCTTCTTCTATTTAGCCATTATTATGTCTGTCCGTCTTCTATTTAGTCATTATTATGTCTGTCCGTCTTCTATTTAGTCATTATTATGTCTGTCCTTCTTCTATTTAGCCATTATTATGTCTGTCCTTCTTCTATTTAGCCATTATTATGTCTGTCCGTCTTCTATTTAGTCATTATTATGTCTGTCCTTCTTCTATTTAGCCATTATTATCTCTGTCCTTCTTCTATTTAGCCATTCTTATGTCTGTCCGTCTTCTATTTAGCCATTATTATTTCTGTCCGTCTTCTATTTAGCCATTATTATGTCTGTCCGTCTTCTATTTAGCCATTATTATGTCTGTCCGTCTTCTATTTAGCCATTATTATGTCTGTCCGTCTTCTATTTAGCCATTATTATATCTGTCCGTCTTCTATTTAGCCATTATTATGTCTGTCCGTCTTCTATTTAGCCATTATTATGTCTGTCCGTCTTCTATCTAGCCATTATAATGTTTGTCCGTCTTCTATTTAGCCATTATTATGTCTGTCCGTCTTCTATTTAGTCATTATTATATCTGTCCGTCTTCTATTTAGCCATTATTATGTCTGTCCTTCTTCAATTTAGCCATTATTATGTCTGTCCGTCTTCTATTTGTCATTATTATATCTGTCCGTCTTCTATTTAGTCATTATTATATCTGTCCTTCTTCTATTTAGCCATTATTATGTCTGTCCTTCTTCTATTTAGCCTTTATTATGTCTGTCTGTCTTCTATTTAGTCATTATTATGTCTGTCCTTCTTCTATTTAGTCATTATTATGTCTGTCTGTCTTCTATTTAGTCATTATTATATCTGTCCGTCTTCTATTTAGTCATTATTATATCTGTCCGTCTTCTATTTATCCATTATTATGTCTGTCCTTCTTCTATTTAGCCATTATTATGTCTGTCCGTCTTCTATTTAGCCATTATTATATCTGTCCGTCTTCTATTTAGTCATTATTATGTCTGTCCTTCTTCTATTTAGCCATTATTATGTCTGTCCGTCTTCTATTTAGCCATTATTATGTCTGTCCTTCTATTTAGCCATTATTATGTCTGTCCGTCTTCTATTTAGCCATTATTATGTCTGTCCGTCTTCTATTTAGCCATTATTATATCTGTCCGTCTTCTATTTAGCCATTATTATGTCTGTCCGTCTTCTATTTAGCCATTATTATGTCTGTCCTTCTTCTATTTAGCCATTATTATGTCTGTCCGTCTTCTATTTAGCCATTATTATGTCTGTCCGTCTTCTATTTAGCCATTATTATGTCTGTCCGTCTTCTATTTAGCCATTATTATGTCTGTCCTTCTATTTAGCCATTATTATATCTGTCCTTCTTCTATTTAGCCATTATTATATCTGTCCTTCTTCTATTTAGTCATTATTATGTCTGTCCTTCTTCTATTTAGCCATTATTATGTCTGTCCGTCTTCTATTTAGCCATTATTATGTCTGTCCGTCTTCTATTTAGCCATTATTATGTCTGTCCGTCTTCTATTTAGCCATTATTATGTCTGTCCGTCTTCTATTTAGCCATTATTATGTCTGTCCGTCTTCTATTTAGACATTATTATGTCTGTCCTTCTTCTATTTAGCCATTATTATGTCTGTCAGTCTTCTATTTATCCATTATTATGTCTGTCCTTCTTCTATTTAGCCATTATTATGTCTGTCCGTCTTCTATTTAGTCATTATTATGTCTGTCCGTCTTCTATTTAGTCATTATTATGTCTGTCCTTCTTCTATTTAGCCATTATTATGTCTGTCCTTCTTCTATTTAGCCATTATTATGTCTGTCCGTCTTCTATTTAGTCATTATTATGTCTGTCCTTCTTCTATTTAGCCATTATTATCTCTGTCCTTCTTCTATTTAGCCATTCTTATGTCTGTCCGTCTTCTATTTAGCCATTATTATATCTGTCCGTCTTCTATTTAGCCATTATTATGTCTGTCCGTCTTCTATTTAGCCATTATTATGTCTGTCCGTCTTCTATTTAGCCATTATTATGTCTGTCCGTCTTCTATTTAGCCATTATTATATCTGTCCGTCTTCTATTTAGCCATTATTATGTCTGTCCGTCTTCTATTTAGCCATTATTATGTCTGTCCGTCTTCTATCTAGCCATTATAATGTTTGTCCGTCTTCTATTTAGCCATTATTATGTCTGTCCGTCTTCTATTTAGTCATTATTATATCTGTCCGTCTTCTATTTAGCCATTATTATGTCTGTCCTTCTTCAATTTAGCCATTATTATGTCTGTCCGTCTTCTATTTGTCATTATTATATCTGTCCGTCTTCTATTTAGTCATTATTATATCTGTCCTTCTTCTATTTAGCCATTATTATGTCTGTCCTTCTTCTATTTAGCCTTTATTATGTCTGTCTGTCTTCTATTTAGTCATTATTATGTCTGTCCTTCTTCTATTTAGTCATTATTATGTCTGTCTGTCTTCTATTTAGTCATTATTATATCTGTCCGTCTTCTATTTAGTCATTATTATATCTGTCCGTCTTCTATTTATCCATTATTATGTCTGTCCTTCTTCTATTTAGCCATTATTATGTCTGTCCGTCTTCTATTTAGCCATTATTATATCTGTCCGTCTTCTATTTAGTCATTATTATGTCTGTCCTTCTTCTATTTAGCCATTATTATGTCTGTCCGTCTTCTATTTAGTCATTATTATGTCTGTCTGTCTTCTATTTAGTCATTATTATATCTGTCCGTCTTCTATTTAGCCATTATTATGTCTGTCCTTCTTCTATTTAGCCATTATTATGTCTGCCGTCTTCTATTTAGTCATTATTATATCTGTCCTTCTTCTATTTAGCCATTATTATATCTGTCCTTCTTCTATTTAGTCATTATTATGTCTGTCCTTCTTCTATTTAGCCATTATTATGTCTGTCCTTCTTCTATTTAGCCATTATTATGTCTGTCCGTCTTCTATTTAGCCATTATTATGTCTGTCCTTCTTCTATTTAGCCATTATTATGTCTGTCCGTCTTCTATTTAGCCATTATTATGTCTGTCCTTCTTCTATTTAGCCATTATTATGTCTGTCCGTCTTCTATTTAGTCATTATTATGTCTGTCCGTCTTCTATTTAGTCATTATTATGTCTGTCCTTCTTCTATTTAGCCATTATTATGTCTGTCCTTCTTCTATTTAGCCATTATTATGTCTGTCCGTCTTCTATTTAGTCATTATTATGTCTGTCCTTCTTCTATTTAGCCATTATTATCTCTGTCCTTCTTCTATTTAGCCATTCTTATGTCTGTCCGTCTTCTATTTAGCCATTATTATTTCTGTCCGTCTTCTATTTAGCCATTATTATGTCTGTCCGTCTTCTATTTAGCCATTATTATGTCTGTCCGTCTTCTATTTAGCCATTATTATGTCTGTCCGTCTTCTATTTAGCCATTATTATATCTGTCCGTCTTCTATTTAGCCATTATTATGTCTGTCCGTCTTCTATTTAGCCATTATTATGTCTGTCCGTCTTCTATCTAGCCATTATAATGTTTGTCCGTCTTCTATTTAGCCATTATTATGTCTGTCCGTCTTCTATTTAGTCATTATTATATCTGTCCGTCTTCTATTTAGCCATTATTATGTCTGTCCTTCTTCAATTTAGCCATTATTATGTCTGTCCGTCTTCTATTTGTCATTATTATATCTGTCCGTCTTCTATTTAGTCATTATTATATCTGTCCTTCTTCTATTTAGCCATTATTATGTCTGTCCTTCTTCTATTTAGCCTTTATTATGTCTGTCTGTCTTCTATTTAGTCATTATTATGTCTGTCCTTCTTCTATTTAGTCATTATTATGTCTGTCTGTCTTCTATTTAGTCATTATTATATCTGTCCGTCTTCTATTTAGTCATTATTATATCTGTCCGTCTTCTATTTATCCATTATTATGTCTGTCCTTCTTCTATTTAGCCATTATTATGTCTGTCCGTCTTCTATTTAGCCATTATTATATCTGTCCGTCTTCTATTTAGTCATTATTATGTCTGTCCTTCTTCTATTTAGCCATTATTATGTCTGTCCGTCTTCTATTTAGTCATTATTATGTCTGTCTGTCTTCTATTTAGTCATTATTATATCTGTCCGTCTTCTATTTAGCCATTATTATGTCTGTCCTTCTTCTATTTAGCCATTATTATGTCTGCCGTCTTCTATTTAGTCATTATTATATCTGTCCTTCTTCTATTTAGCCATTATTATATCTGTCCTTCTTCTATTTAGTCATTATTATGTCTGTCCTTCTTCTATTTAGCCATTATTATGTCTGTCCTTCTTCTATTTAGCCATTATTATGTCTGTCCGTCTTCTATTTAGCCATTATTATGTCTGTCCTTCTTCTATTTAGCCATTATTATGTCTGTCCGTCTTCTATTTAGCCATTATTATGTCTGTCCTTCTTCTATTTAGCCATTATTATGTCTGTCCGTCTTCTATTTAGTCATTATTATGTCTGTCCGTCTTCTATTTAGTCATTATTATGTCTGTCTGTCTTCTATTTAGTCATTATTATATCTGTCCTTCTTCTATTTAGCCATTATTATGTCTGTCCGTCTTCTATTTAGTCATTATTATGTCTGTCCTTCTTCTATTTAGTCATTATTATGTCTGTCCGTCTTCTATTTAGCCATTATTATGTCTGTCCGTCTTCTATTTAGCCATTATTATGTCTGTCCGTCTTCTATTTAGTCATTATTATGTCTGTCCTTCTTCTATTTAGCCATTATTATGTCTGTCCGTCTTTTCTTTAGCCATTATTATGTCTGTCCTTCTTCTATTTAGCCATTATTATGTCTGTCCTTCTTCTATTTAGCCATTATTATGTCTGTCCGTCTTCTATTTGGTCATTATTATGTCTGTCCTTCTTCTATTTAGCCATTATTATGTCTGTCCGTCTTCTATTTAGTCATTATTATGTCTGTCTGTCTTCTATTTAGTCATTATTATATCTGTCCTTCTTCTATTTAGCCATTATTATGTCTGTCCGTCTTCTATTTAGTCATTATTATGTCTGTCCTTCTTCTATTTAGTCATTATTATGTCTGTCCGTCTTCTATTTAGCCATTATTATGTCTGTCCGTCTTCTATTTAGCCATTATTATGTCTGTCCGTCTTCTATTTAGTCATTATTATGTCTGTCCTTCTTCTATTTAGCCATTATTATGTCTGTCCGTCTTCTATTTAGCCATTATTATGTCTGTCCTTCTTCTATTTAGCCATTATTATGTCTGTCCTTCTTCTATTTAGCCATTATTATGTCTGTCCGTCTTCTATTTAGTCATTATTATGTCTGTCCTTCTTCTATTTAGCCATTATTATATCTGTCCTTCTTCTATTTAGCCATTATTATGTCTGTCCGTCTTCTATTTAGCCATTATTATATCTGTCCGTCTTCTATTTAGCCATTATTATGTCTGTCCGTCTTCTATTTAGTCATTATTATGTCTGTCTGTCTTCTATTTAGTCATTATTATATCTGTCCTTCTTCTATTTAGCCATTATTATGTCTGTCCGTCTTTTATTTAGTCATTATTATGTCTGTCCTTCTTCTATTTAGCCATTATTATGTCTGTCCTTCTTCTATTTAGCCATTATTATGTCTGTCCGTCTTCTATTTAGCCATTATTATATCTGTCCGTCTTCTATTTAGCCATTATTATGTCTGTCCGTCTTCTATTTAGCCATTATTATATCTGTCCTTCTTCTATTTAGCCATTATTATGTCTGTCCTTCTTCTATTTAGCCATTATTATGTCTGTCCGTCTTCTATTTAGCCATTATTATGTCTGTCCTTCTTCTATTTAGCCATTATTATGTCTGTCCGTCTTCTATTTAGTCATTATTATGTCTGTCCGTCTTCTATTTAGTCATTATTATGACTGTCTGTCTTCTATTTAGTCATTATTATATCTGTCCTTCTTCTATTTAGCCAGTATTATGTCTGTCCGTCTTCTATTTAGTCATTATTATGTCTGTCCTTCTTCTATTTAGTCATTATTATGTCTGTCCGTCTTCTATTTAGCCATTATTATGTCTGTCCATCTTCTATTTAGCCATTATTATGTCTGTCCGTCTTCTATTTAGTCATTATTATGTCTGTCCTTCTTCTATTTAGCCATTATTATGTCTGTCCGTCTTCTCTTTAGCCATTATTATGTCTGTCCTTCTTCTATTTAGCCATTATTATGTCTGTCCTTCTTCTATTTAGCCATTATTATGTCTGTCCGTCTTCTATTTAGTCATTATTATGTCTGTCCTTCTTCTATTTAGCCATTATTATGTCTGTCCGTCTTCTATTTAGTCATTATTATGTCTGTCTGTCTTCTATTTAGTCATTATTATATCTGTCCTTCTTCTATTTAGCCATTATTATGTCTGTCCGTCTTCTATTTAGTCATTATTATGTCTGTCCTTCTTCTATTTAGTCATTATTATGTCTGTCCGTCTTCTATTTAGCCATTATTATGTCTGTCCGTCTTCTATTTAGCCATTATTATGTCTGTCCGTCTTCTATTTAGTCATTATTATGTCTGTCCTTCTTCTATTTAGCCATTATTATGTCTGTCCGTCTTCTATTTATCCATTATTATGTCTGTCCTTCTTCTATTTAGCCATTATTATGTCTGTCCTTCTTCTATTTAGCCATTATTATGTCTGTCCGTCTTCTATTTAGTCATTATTATGTCTGTCCTTCTTCTATTTAGCCATTATTATGTCTGTCCTTCTTCTATTTAGCCATTATTATGTCTGTCCGTCTTCTATTTAGCCATTATTATATCTGTCCGTCTTCTATTTAGCCATTATTATGTCTGTCCGTCTTCTATTTAGTCATTATTATGTCTGTCTGTCTTCTATTTAGTCATTATTATATCTGTCCTTCTTCTATTTAGCCATTATTATGTCTGTCCGTCTTTTATTTAGTCATTATTATGTCTGTCCTTCTTCTATTTAGCCATTATTATGTCTGTCCTTCTTCTATTTAGCCATTATTATGTCTGTCCGTCTTCTATTTAGCCATTATTATATCTGTCCGTCTTCTATTTAGCCATTATTATGTCTGTCCGTCTTCTATTTAGCCATTATTATATCTGTCCTTCTTCTATTTAGCCATTATTATGTCTGTCCTTCTTCTATTTAGCCATTATTATGTCTGTCCTTCTTCTATTTAGCCATTATTATGTCTGTCCGTCTTCTATTTAGCCATTATTATGTCTGTCCTTCTTCTATTTAGCCATTATTATGTCTGTCCGTCTTCTATTTAGCCATTATTATGTCTGTCCTTCTTCTATTTAGCCATTATTATGTCTGTCCGTCTTCTATTTAGTCATTATTATGTCTGTCTGTCTTCTATTTAGTCATTATTATGTCTGTCTGTCTTCTATTTAGTCATTATTATATCTGTCCTTCTTCTATTTAGCCATTATTATGTCTGTCCGTCTTCTATTTAGTCATTATTATGTCTGTCTTTCTTCTATTTAGTCATTATTATGTCTGTCCGTCTTCTATTTAGCCATTATTATGTCTGTCCGTCTTCTATTTAGCCATTATTATGTCTGTCCGTCTTCTATTTAGTCATTATTATGTCTGTCCTTCTTCTATTTAGCCATTATTATGTCTGTCCGTCTTCTATTTAGCCATTATTATGTCTGTCCTTCTTCTATTTAGCCATTATTATGTCTGTCCGTCTTCTATTTAGCCATTATTATGTCTGTCCGTCTTCTATTTAGTCATTATTATGTCTGTGCTTCTTCTATTTAGCCATTATTATGTCTGTCCTTCTTCTATTTAGCCATTATTATGTCTGTCCGTCTTCTATTTAGCCATTATTATATCTGTCCGTCTTCTATTTAGCCATTATTATGTCTGTCCGTCTTCTATTTAGCCATTATTATGTCTGTCCGTCTTCTATTTAGCCATTATTATGTCTGTCCTTCTTCTATTTAGCCATTATTATGTCTGTCCGTCTTCTATTTAGTCATTATTATGTCTGTCCGTCTTCTATTTAGCCATTATTATATCTGTCCTTCTTCTATTTAGTCATTATTATGTCTGTCCTTCTTCTATTTAGCCATTATTATGTCTGTCCTTCTTCTATTTAGCCATTATTATGTCTGTCCGTCTTCTATTTAGCCATTATTATGTCTGTCCTTCTTCTATTTAGCCATTATTATGTCTGTCCGTCTTCTATTTAGCCATTATTATGTCTGTCCTTCTTCTATTTAGCCATTATTATGTCTGTCCGTCTTCTATTTAGTCATTATTATGTCTGTCCGTCTTCTATTTAGCCATTATTATGTCTGTCCTTCTTCTATTTAGCCATTATTATGTCTGTCCGTCTTCTATTTAGCCATTATTATGTCTGTCCTTCTTCTATTTAGCCATTATTATGTCTGTCCGTCTTCTATTTAGTCATTATTATGTCTGTCTGTCTTCTATTTAGTCATTATTATGTCTGTCTGTCTTCTATTTAGTCATTATTATATCTGTCCTTCTTCTATTTAGCCATTATTATGTCTGTCCGTCTTCTATTTAGTCATTATTATGTCTGTCCTTCTTCTATTTAGTCATTATTATGTCTGTCCGTCTTCTATTTAGCCATTATTATGTCTGTCCGTCTTCTATTTAGCCATTATTATGTCTGTCCGTCTTCTATTTAGTCATTATTATGTCTGTCCTTCTTCTATTTAGCCATTATTATGTCTGTCCGTCTTCTATTTAGCCATTATTATGTCTGTCCTTCTTCTATTTAGCCATTATTATGTCTGTCCGTCTTCTATTTAGTCATTATTATGTCTGTCCTTCTTCTATTTAGCCATTATTATGTCTGTCCTTCTTCTATTTAGCCATTATTATGTCTGTCCGTCTTCTATTTAGCCATTATTATATCTGTCCGTCTTCTATTTAGCCATTATTATGTCTGTCCGTCTTCTATTTAGTTATTATTATATCTGTCCGTCTTCTATTTAGTCATTATTATGTCTGTCCTTCTTCTATTTAGTCATTATTATGTCTGTCCGTCTTCTATTTAGCCATTATTATGTCTGTCCGTCTTCTATTTAGCCATTATTATGTATGTCCGTCTTCTATTTAGTCATTATTATGTCTGTCCTTCTTCTATTTAGCCATTATTATGTCTGTCCGTCTTCTATTTAGCCATTATTATGTCTGTCCTTCTTCTATTTAGCCATTATTATGTCTGTCCGTCTTCTATTTAGTCATTATTATGTCTGTCTGTCTTCTATTTAGTCATTATTATGTCTGTCCTTCTTCTATTTAGTCATTATTATGTCTGTCCGTCTTCTATTTAGCCATTATTATGTCTGTCCTTCTTCTATTTAGCCATTATTATGTCTGTCCGTCTTCTATTTAGTCATTATTATGTCTGTCCTTCTTCTATTTAACCGTTATTATGTCTGTCCTTCTTCTATTTAGCCATTATTATGTCTGTCCGTCTTCTATTTAGCCATTATTATATCTGTCCGTCTTCTATTTAGCCATTATTATGTCTGTCCGTCTTCTATTTAGTTATTATTATATCTGTCCGTCTTCTATTTAGTCATTATTATATCTGTCCGTCTTCTATTTATCCATTATTATGTCTGTCCGTCTTCTATTTAGTCATTATTATGTCTGTCTGTCTTCTATTTAGTCATTATTATATCTGTCCGTCTTCTATTTAGCCATTATTATGTCTGTCCGTCTTCTATTTAGCCATTATTATGTCTGTCCGTCTTCTATTTAGCCATTATTATGTCTGTCCTTCTTCTATTTAGCCATTATTATGTCTGTCCGTCTTCTATTTAGTCATTATTATGTCTCTCCGTCTTCTATTTAGCCATTATTATATCTGTCCTTCTTCTATTTAGTCATTATTATGTCTGTCCTTCTTCTATTTAGCCATTATTATGTCTGTCCTTCTTCTATTTAGCCATTATTATGTCTGTCCGTCTTCTATTTAGCCATTATTATGTCTGTCCTTCTTCTATTTAGCCATTATTATGTCTGTCCGTCTTCTATTTAGCCATTATTATGTCTGTCCTTCTTCTATTTAGCCATTATTATGTCTGTCCGTCTTCTATTTAGTCATTATTATGTCTGTCCGTCTTCTATTTAGTCATTATTATGTCTGTCTGTCTTCTATTTAGTCATTATTATATCTGTCCTTCTTCTATTTAGCCATTATTATGTCTGTCCGTCTTCTATTTAGTCATTATTATGTCTGTCCTTCTTCTATTTAGTCATTATTATGTCTGTCCGTCTTCTATTTAGCCATTATTATGTCTGTCCGTCTTCTATTTAGCCATTATTATGTCTGTCCGTCTTCTATTTAGTCATTATTATGTCTGTCCTTCTTCTATTTAGCCATTATTATGTCTATCCTTCTTCTATTTAGCCATTATTATGTCTGTCCTTCTTCTATTTAGCCATTATTATGTCTGTCCTTCTTCTATTTAGCCATTATTATGTCTGTCCGTCTTCTATTTAGTCATTATTATGTCTGTCCTTCTTCTATTTAGCCATTATTATGTCTGCCCTTCTTCTATTTAGCCATTATTATGTCTGTCCGTCTTCTATTTAGCCATTATTATATCTGTCCGTCTTCTATTTAGCCATTATTATGTCTGTCCGTCTTCTATTTATCCATTATTATGTCTGTCCTTCTTCTATTTAGCCATTATTATGTCTGTCCGTCTTTTATTTAGCCATTATTATGTCTGTCCGTCTTCTATTTAGCCATTATTATGTCTGTCCGTCTTCTATTTAGCCATTATTATGTCTGTCCGTCTTCTATTTAGTCATTATTATGTCTGTCCTTCTTCTATTTAGCCATTATTATGTCTGTCCTTCTTCTATTTAGCCATTATTATGTCTGTCAGTCTTCTATTTAGCCATTATTATATCTGTCCGTCTTCTATTTAGCCATTATTATGTCTGTCCGTCTTCTATTTAGCCATTATTATGTCTGTCCTTCTTCTATTTAGCCATTATTATGTCTGTCCGTCTTCTGTTTAGCCATTATTATGTCTGTCCGTCTTCTATTTAGCCATTATTATGTCTATCCGTCTTCTATTTAGCCATTATTATGTCTGTCCTTCTATTTAGCCATTATTATGTCTGTCCGTCTTCTATTTAGCCATTATTATGTCTGTCCGTCTTCTATTTAGCCATTATTATATCTGTCCGTCTTCTATTTAGCCATTATTATGTCTGTCCGTCTTCTATTTAGCCATTATTATATCTGTCCTTCTTCTATTTAGCCATTATTATGTCTGTCCGTCTTCTATTTAGCCATTATTATGTCTGTCCGTCTTCTATTTAGCCATTATTATGTCTGTCCGTCTTCTATTTAGCCATTATTATGTCTGTCCTTCTATTTAGCCATTATTATGTCTGTCCGTCTTCTATTTAGCCATTATTATATCTGTCCTTCTTCTATTTAGTCATTATTATGTCTGTCCTTCTTCTATTAGCCATTATTATGTCTGTCCTTCTTCTATTTAGCCATTATTATGTCTGTCCGTCTTCTATTTAGCCATTATTATGTCTGTCCGTCTTCTATTTAGCCATTATTATGTCTGTCCGTCTTCTATTTAGCCATTATTATGTCTGTCCGTCTTCTATTTAGCCATTATTATGTCTGTCCTTCTTCTATTTAGCCATTATTATGTCTGTCAGTCTTCTATTTATCCTATATTATGTCTGTCCTTCTTCTATTTAGCCATTATTATGTCTGTCCGTCTTCTATTTAGTCATTATTATGTCTGTCCGTCTTCTATTTAGTCATTATTATGTCTGTCCTTCTTCTATTTAGCCATTATTATGTCTGTCCTTCTTCTATTTAGCCATTATTATGTCTGTCCGTCTTCTATTTAGTCATTATTATGTCTGTCCTTCTTCTATTTAGCCATTATTATGTCTGTCCTTCTTCTATTTAGCCATTATTATGTCTGTCCGTCTTCTATTTAGCCATTATTATATCTGTCCGTCTTCTATTTAGCCATTATTATGTCTGTCCGTCTTCTATTTAGCCATTATTATGTCTGTCCGTCTTCTATTTAGCCATTATTATGTCTGTCCGTCTTCTATTTAGCCATTATTATGTCTGTCCGTCTTCTATTTATCCATTATTATGTCTGTCCTTCTTCTATTTAGCCATTATTATGTCTGTCCGTCTTTTATTTAGCCATTATTATGTCTGTCCGTCTTCTATTTAGCCATTATTATGTCTGTCCGTCTTCTATTTAGCCATTATTATGTCTGTCCGTCTTCTATTTAGTCATTATTATGTCTGTCCTTCTTCTATTTAGCCTTTATTATGTCTGTCCTTCTTCTATTTAGCCATTATTATGTCTGTCTGTCTTCTATTTAGCCATTATTATATCTGTCCGTCTTCTATTTAGCCATTATTATGTCTGTCCGTCTTCTATTTAGCCATTATTATGTCTGTCCTTCTTCTATTTAGCCATTATTATGTCTGTCCGTCTTCTATTTAGCCATTATTATGTCTGTCCGTCTTCTATTTAGCCATTATTATGTCTATCCGTCTTCTATTTAGCCATTATTATGTCTGTCCTTCTATTTAGCCATTATTATGTCTGTCCGTCTTCTATTTAGCCATTATTATGTCTGTCCGTCTTCTAATTAGCCATTATTATATCTGTCCGTCTTCTATTTAGCCATTATTATGTCTGTCCGTCTTCTATTTAGCCATTATTATGTCTGTCCTTCTTCTATTTAGCCATTATTATGTCTGTCCGTCTTCTATTTAGCCATTATTATGTCTGTCCGTCTTCTATTTAGCCATTATTATGTCTGTCCGTCTTCTATTTAGCCATTATTATGTCTGTCCTTCTATTTAGCCATTATTATGTCTGTCCGTCTTCTATTTAGCCATTATTATATCTGTCCTTCTTCTATTTAGTCATTATTATGTCTGTCCTTCTTCTATTTAGCCATTATTATGTCTGTCCTTCTTCTATTTAGCCATTATTATGTCTGTCCGTCTTCTATTTAGCCATTATTATGTCTGTCCGTCTTCTATTTAGCCATTATTATGTCTGTCCGTCTTCTATTTAGCCATTATTATGTCTGTCCGTCTTCTATTTAGCCATTATTATGTCTGTCCTTCTTCTATTTAGCCATTATTATGTCTGTCAGTCTTCTATTTATCCATTATTATGTCTGTCCTTCTTCTATTTAGCCATTATTATGTCTGTCCGTCTTCTATTTAGTCATTATTATGTCTGTCCGTCTTCTATTTAGCCATTATTATATCTGTCCGTCTTCTATTTAGCCATTATTATGTCTGTCCGTCTTCTATTTATCCATTATTATGTCTGTCCTTCTTCTATTTAGCCATTATTATGTCTGTCCGTCTTTTATTTAGCCATTATTATGTCTGTCCGTCTTCTATTTAGCCATTATTATGTCTGTCCGTCTTCTATTTAGCCATTATTATGTCTGTCCGTCTTCTATTTAGTCATTATTATGTCTGTCCTTCTTCTATTTAGCCATTATTATGTCTGTCCTTCTTCTATTTAGCCATTATTATGTCTGTCTGTCTTCTATTTATCCATTATTATATCTGTCCGTCTTCTATTTAGCCATTATTATGTCTGTCCGTCTTCTATTTAGCCATTATTATGTCTGTCCTTCTTCTATTTAGCCATTATTATGTCTGTCCGTCTTCTATTTAGCCATTATTATGTCTGTCCGTCTTCTATTTAGCCATTATTATGTCTATCCGTCTTCTATTTAGCCATTATTATGTCTGTCCTTCTATTTAGCCATTATTATGTCTGTCCGTCTTCTATTTAGCCATTATTATGTCTGTCCGTCTTCTATTTAGCCATTATTATATCTGTCCGTCTTCTATTTAGCCATTATTATGTCTGTCCGTCTTCTATTTAGCCATTATTATGTCTGTCCTTCTTCTATTTAGCCATTATTATGTCTGTCCGTCTTCTATTTAGCCATTATTATGTCTGTCCGTCTTCTATTTAGCCATTATTATGTCTGTCCGTCTTCTATTTAGCCATTATTATGTCTGTCCTTCTATTTAGCCATTATTATGTCTGTCCGTCTTCTATTTAGCCATTATTATATCTGTCCTTCTTCTATTTAGTCATTATTATGTCTGTCCTTCTTCTATTTAGCCATTATTATGTCTGTCCTTCTTCTATTTAGCCATTATTATGTCTGTCCGTCTTCTATTTAGCCATTATTATGTCTGTCCGTCTTCTATTTAGCCATTATTATGTCTGTCCGTCTTCTATTTAGCCATTATTATGTCTGTCCGTCTTCTATTTAGCCATTATTATGTCTGTCCTTCTTCTATTTAGCCATTATTATGTCTGTCAGTCTTCTATTTATCCATTATTATGTCTGTCCTTCTTCTATTTAGCCATTATTATGTCTGTCCGTCTTCTATTTAGTCATTATTATGTCTGTCCGTCTTCTATTTATTCATTATTATGTCTGTCCTTCTTCTATTTAGCCATTATTATGTCTGTCCTTCTTCTATTTAGCCATTATTATGTCTGTCCGTCTTCTATTTAGTCATTATTATGTCTGTCCTTCTTCTATTTAGCCATTATTATGTCTGTCCTTCTTCTATTTAGCCATTATTATGTCTGTCCGTCTTCTATTTAGCCATTATTATATCTGTCCGTCTTCTATTTAGCCATTATTATGTCTGTCCGTCTTCTATTTAGCCATTATTATGTCTGTCCGTCTTCTATTTAGCCATTATTATGTCTGTCCGTCTTCTATTTAGCCATTATTATGTCTGTCCGTCTTCTATTTATCCTTTATTATGTCTGTCCTTCTTCTATTTAGCCATTATTATGTCTGTCCGTCTTTTATTTAGCCATTATTATGTCTGTCCTTCTTCTATTTAGCCATTATTATGTCTGTCCGTCTTCTATTTAGCCATTATTATGTCTGTCCGTCTTCTATTTAGTCATTATTATGTCTGTCCTTCTTCTATTTAGCCTTTATTATGTCTGTCCTTCTTCTATTTAGCCATTATTATGTCTGTCTGTCTTCTATTTAGCCATTATTATATCTGTCCGTCTTCTATTTAGCCATTATTATGTCTGTCCGTCTTCTATTTAGCCATTATTATGTCTGTCCTTCTTCTATTTAGCCATTATTATGTCTGTCCGTCTTCTATTTAGCCATTATTATGTCTGTCCGTCTTCTATTTAGCCATTATTATGTCTATCCGTCTTCTATTTAGCCATTATTATGTCTGTCCTTCTATTTAGCCATTATTATGTCTGTCCGTCTTCTATTTAGCCATTATTATGTCTGTCCGTCTTCTATTTAGCCATTATTATATCTGTCCGTCTTCTATTTAGACATTATTATGTCTGTCCGTCTTCTATTTAGCCATTATTATGTCTGTCCTTCTTCTATTTAGCCATTATTATGTCTGTCCGTCTTCTATTTAGCCATTATTATGTCTGTCCGTCTTCTATTTAGCCATTATTATGTCTGTCCGTCTTCTATTTAGCCATTATTATGTCTGTCCTTCTATTTAGCCATTATTATGTTTGTCCGTCTTCTATTTAGCCATTATTATATCTGTCCTTCTTCTATTTAGTCATTATTATGTCTGTCCTTCTTCTATTTAGCCATTATTATGTCTGTCATTCTTCTATTTAGCCATTATTATGTCTGTCCGTCTTCTATTTAGCCATTATTATGTCTGTCCGTCTTCTATTTAGCCATTATTATGTCTGTCCGTCTTCTATTTAGCCATTATTATGTCTGTCCGTCTTCTATTTAGCCATTATTATGTCTGTCCTTCTTCTATTTAGTCATTATTATGTCTGTCAGTCTTCTATTTATCCATTATTATGTCTGTCCGTCTTCTATTTAGCCATTATTATGTCTGTCCGTCTTCTATTTAGTCATTATTATGTCTGTCCATCTTCTATTTAGTCATTATTATGTCTGTCCTTCTTCTATTTAGCCATTATTATGTCTGTCCTTCTTCTATTTAGCCATTATTATGTCTGTCCGTCTTCTATTTAGTCATTATTATGTCTGTCCTTCTTCTATTTAGCCATTATTATGTCTGTCCTTCTTCTATTTAGCCATTATTATGTCTGTCCGTCTTCTATTTAGCCATTATTATATCTGTCCGTCTTCTATTTAGCCATTATTATGTCTGTCCGTCTTCTATTTAGCCATTATTATGTCTGTCCGTCTTCTATTTAGCCATTATTATGTCTGTCCGTCTTCTATTTAGCCATTATTATATCTGTCCGTCTTCTATTTAGCCATTATTATGTCTGTCCGTCTTCTATTTAGCCATTATTATATCTGTCCGTCTTCTATTTAGCCATTATTATGTCTGTCCGTCTTCTATTTAGCCATTATTATGTCTGTCCGTCTTCTATCTAGCCATTATAATGTTTGTCCGTCTTCTATTTAGCCATTATTATGTTTGTCCGTCTTCTATTTAGTCATTATTATATCTGTCCGTCTTCTATTTAGCCATTATTATGTCTGTCCTTCTTCAATTTAGCCATTATTATGTCTGTCCGTCTTCTATTTAGTCATTATTATATCTGTCCGTCTTCTATTTAGTCATTATTATATCTGTCCTTCTTCTATTTAGCCATTATTATGTCTGTCCTTCTTCTATTTAGCCATTATTATGTCTGTCTGTCTTCTATTTAGTCATTATTATGTCTGTCCTTCTTCTATTTAGTCATTATTATGTCTGTCTGTCTTCTATTTAGTCATTATTATATCTGTCCGTCTTCTATTTAGTCATTATTATATCTGTCCGTCTTCTATTTATCCATTATTATGTCTGTCCTTCTTCTATTTAGCCATTATTATGTCTGTCCGTCTTCTATTTAGCCATTATTATATCTGTCCGTCTTCTATTTAGTCATTATTATGTCTGTCCTTCTTCTATTTAGCCATTATTATGTCTGTCCGTCTTCTATTTAGTCATTATTATGTCTGTCTGTCTTCTATTTAGTCATTATTATATCTGTCCGTCTTCTATTTAGCCATTATTATGTCTGTCCTTCTTCTATTTAGCCATTATTATATCTGTCCGTCTTCTATTTAGCCATTATTATGTCTGTCCTTCTTCTATTTAGCCATTATTATGTCTGTCCGTCTTCTATTTAGCCATTATTATGTCTGTCCGTCTTCTATTTAGCCATTATTATGTCTGTCCGTCTTCTATTTAGCCATTATTATGTCTGTCCTTCTTCTATTTAGCCATTATTATGTCTGTCAGTCTTCTATTTATCCATTATTATGTCTGTCCTTCTTCTATTTAGCCATTATTATGTCTGTCCGTCTTCTATTTAGTCATTATTATGTCTGTCCGTCTTCTATTTATTCATTATTATGTCTGTCCTTCTTCTATTTAGCCATTATTATGTCTGTCCTTCTTCTATTTAGCCATTATTATGTCTGTCCGTCTTCTATTTAGTCATTATTATGTCTGTCCTTCTTCTATTTAGCCATTATTATGTCTGTCCTTCTTCTATTTAGCCATTATTATGTCTGTCCGTCTTCTATTTAGCCATTATTATATCTGTCCGTCTTCTATTTAGCCATTATTATGTCTGTCCGTCTTCTATTTAGCCATTATTATGTCTGTCCGTCTTCTATTTAGCCATTATTATGTCTGTCCGTCTTCTATTTAGCCATTATTATGTCTGTCCGTCTTCTATTTATCCTTTATTATGTCTGTCCTTCTTCTATTTAGCCATTATTATGTCTGTCCGTCTTTTATTTAGCCATTATTATGTCTGTCCTTCTTCTATTTAGCCATTATTATGTCTGTCCGTCTTCTATTTAGCCATTATTATGTCTGTCCGTCTTCTATTTAGTCATTATTATGTCTGTCCTTCTTCTATTTAGCCTTTATTATGTCTGTCCTTCTTCTATTTAGCCATTATTATGTCTGTCTGTCTTCTATTTAGCCATTATTATATCTGTCCGTCTTCTATTTAGCCATTATTATGTCTGTCCGTCTTCTATTTAGCCATTATTATGTCTGTCCTTCTTCTATTTAGCCATTATTATGTCTGTCCGTCTTCTATTTAGCCATTATTATGTCTGTCCGTCTTCTATTTAGCCATTATTATGTCTATCCGTCTTCTATTTAGCCATTATTATGTCTGTCCTTCTATTTAGCCATTATTATGTCTGTCCGTCTTCTATTTAGCCATTATTATGTCTGTCCGTCTTCTATTTAGCCATTATTATATCTGTCCGTCTTCTATTTAGACATTATTATGTCTGTCCGTCTTCTATTTAGCCATTATTATGTCTGTCCTTCTTCTATTTAGCCATTATTATGTCTGTCCGTCTTCTATTTAGCCATTATTATGTCTGTCCGTCTTCTATTTAGCCATTATTATGTCTGTCCGTCTTCTATTTAGCCATTATTATGTCTGTCCTTCTATTTAGCCATTATTATGTCTGTCCGTCTTCTATTTAGCCATTATTATATCTGTCCTTCTTCTATTTAGTCATTATTATGTCTGTCCTTCTTCTATTTAGCCATTATTATGTCTGTCATTCTTCTATTTAGCCATTATTATGTCTGTCCGTCTTCTATTTAGCCATTATTATGTCTGTCCGTCTTCTATTTAGCCATTATTATGTCTGTCCGTCTTCTATTTAGCCATTATTATGTCTGTCCGTCTTCTATTTAGCCATTATTATGTCTGTCCTTCTTCTATTTAGTCATTATTATGTCTGTCAGTCTTCTATTTATCCATTATTATGTCTGTCCGTCTTCTATTTAGCCATTATTATGTCTGTCCGTCTTCTATTTAGTCATTATTATGTCTGTCCATCTTCTATTTAGTCATTATTATGTCTGTCCTTCTTCTATTTAGCCATTATTATGTCTGTCCTTCTTCTATTTAGCCATTATTATGTCTGTCCGTCTTCTATTTAGTCATTATTATGTCTGTCCTTCTTCTATTTAGCCATTATTATGTCTGTCCTTCTTCTATTTAGCCATTATTATGTCTGTCCGTCTTCTATTTAGCCATTATTATATCTGTCCGTCTTCTATTTAGCCATTATTATGTCTGTCCGTCTTCTATTTAGCCATTATTATGTCTGTCCGTCTTCTATTTAGCCATTATTATGTCTGTCCGTCTTCTATTTAGCCATTATTATATCTGTCCGTCTTCTATTTAGCCATTATTATGTCTGTCCGTCTTCTATTTAGCCATTATTATATCTGTCCGTCTTCTATTTAGCCATTATTATGTCTGTCCGTCTTCTATTTAGCCATTATTATGTCTGTCCGTCTTCTATCTAGCCATTATAATGTTTGTCCGTCTTCTATTTAGCCATTATTATGTTTGTCCGTCTTCTATTTAGTCATTATTATATCTGTCCGTCTTCTATTTAGCCATTATTATGTCTGTCCTTCTTCAATTTAGCCATTATTATGTCTGTCCGTCTTCTATTTAGTCATTATTATATCTGTCCGTCTTCTATTTAGTCATTATTATATCTGTCCTTCTTCTATTTAGCCATTATTATGTCTGTCCTTCTTCTATTTAGCCATTATTATGTCTGTCTGTCTTCTATTTAGTCATTATTATGTCTGTCCTTCTTCTATTTAGTCATTATTATGTCTGTCTGTCTTCTATTTAGTCATTATTATATCTGTCCGTCTTCTATTTAGTCATTATTATATCTGTCCGTCTTCTATTTATCCATTATTATGTCTGTCCTTCTTCTATTTAGCCATTATTATGTCTGTCCGTCTTCTATTTAGCCATTATTATATCTGTCCGTCTTCTATTTAGTCATTATTATGTCTGTCCTTCTTCTATTTAGCCATTATTATGTCTGTCCGTCTTCTATTTAGTCATTATTATGTCTGTCTGTCTTCTATTTAGTCATTATTATATCTGTCCGTCTTCTATTTAGCCATTATTATGTCTGTCCTTCTTCTATTTAGCCATTATTATGTCTGTCCGTCTTCTATTTAGTCATTATTATGTCTGTCCGTCTTCTATTTAGCCATTATTATATCTGTCCTTCTTCTATTTAGTCATTATTATGTCTGTCCTTCTTCTATTTAGCCATTATTATGTCTGTCCTTCTTCTATTTAGCCATTATTATGTCTGTCCGTCTTCTATTTAGCCATTATTATGTCTGTCCTTCTTCTATTTAGCCATTATTATGTCTGTCCGTCTTCTATTTAGCCATTATTATGTCTGTCCGTCTTCTATTTAGCCATTATTATGTCTGTCCGTCTTCTATTTAGTCATTATTATGTCTGTCCGTCTTCTATTTAGTCATTATTATGTCTGTCTGTCTTCTATTTAGTCATTATTATATCTGTCCTTCTTCTATTTAGCCATTATTATGTCTGTCCGTCTTCTATTTAGTCATTATTATGTCTGTCCTTCTTCTATTTAGTCATTATTATGTCTGTCCGTCTTCTATTTAGCCATTATTATGTCTGTCCGTCTTCTATTTAGCCATTATTATGTCTGTCCGTCTTCTATTTAGTCATTATTATGTCTGTCCTTCTTCTATTTAGCCATTATTATGTCTGTCCGTCTTCTATTTAGCCATTATTATGTCTGTCCTTCTTCTATTTAGCCATTATTATATCTGTCCTTCTTCTATTTAGCCATTATTATGTCTGTCCGTCTTCTATTTAGTCATTATTATGTCTGTCCTTCTTCTATTTAGCCATTATTATGTCTGTTCGTCTTCTATTTAGTCATTATTATGTCTGTCTGTCTTCTATTTAGTCATTATTATATCTGTCCTTCTTCTATTTAGCCATTATTATGTCTGTCCGTCTTCTATTTAGTCATTATTATGTCTGTCCTTCTTCTATTTAGTCATTATTATGTCTGTCCGTCTTCTATTTAGCCATTATTATGTCTGTCCGTCTTCTATTTAGCCATTATTATGTCTGTCCGTCTTCTATTTAGTCATTATTATGTCTGTCCTTCTTCTATTTAGCCATTATTATGTCTGTCCGTCTTCTATTTAGCCATTATTATGTCTGTCCTTCTATTTAGCCATTATTATGTCTGTCCGTCTTCTATTTAGCCATTATTATGTCTGTCCGTCTTCTATTTAGTCATTATTATGTCTGTCCTTCTTCTATTTAGCCATTATTATGTCTGTCCTTCTTCTAATTAGCCATTATTATGTCTGTCCGTCTTCTATTTAGCCATTATTATATCTGTCCGTCTTCTATCTAGCCATTATTATGTCTGTCCGTCTTCTATTTAGTCATTATTATGTCTGTCTGTCTTCTATTTAGTCATTATTATATCTGTCCTTCTTCTATTTAGCCATTATTATGTCTGTCCGTCTTCTATTTAGTCATTATTATGTCTGTCCTTCTTCTATTTAGCCATTATTATGTCTGTCCTTCTTTTATTTAGCCATTATTATGTCTGTCCGTCTTCTATTTAGCCATTATTATATCTGTCCGTCTTCTATTTAGCCATTATTATGTCTGTCCGTCTTCTATTTAGTCATTATTATGTCTGTCCGTCTTCTATTTAGTCATTATTATGTCTGTCTGTCTTCTATTTAGTCATTATTATATCTGTCCTTCTTCTATTTAGCCATTATTATGTCTGTCCGTCTTCTATTTAGTCATTATTATGTCTGTCCTTCTTCTATTTAGTCATTATTATGTCTGTCCTTCTTCTATTTAGCCATTATTATGTCTGTCCGTCTTCTATTTAGCCATTATTATGTCTGTCCGTCTTCTATTTAGCCATTATTATGTCTGTCCTTCTTCTATTTAGCCATTATTATGTCTGTCCGTCTTCTATTTAGCCATTATTATGTCTGTCCGTCTTCTATTTAGCCATTATTATGTCTGTCCGTCTTCTATTTAGCCATTATTACGTCTGTCCTTCTATTTAGCCATTATTATGTCTGTCCGTCTTCTATTTAGCCATTATCATATCTGTCCTTCTTCTATTTAGTCATTATTATGTCTGTCCTTCTTCTATTTAGCCATTATTATGTCTGTACGTCTTCTATTTAGCCATTATTATGTCTGTCCGTCTTCTATTTAGCCATTATTATGTCTGTCCGTCTTCTATTTAGCCATTATTATGTCTGTCCGTCTTCTATTTAGCCATTATTATGTCTGTCCGTCTTCTATTTAGCCATTATTATGTCTGTCCTTCTTCTATTTAGTCATTATTATGTCTGTCAGTCTTCTATTTATCCATTATTATGTCTGTCCTTCTTCTATTTAGCCATTATTATGTCTGTCCGTCTTCTATTTAGTCATTATTATGTCTGTCCGTCTTCTATTTAGTCATTATTATGTCTGTCCTTCTTCTATTTAGCCATTATTATGTCTGTCCTTCTTCTATTTAGCCATTATTATGTCTGTCCGTCTTCTATTTAGTCATTATTATGTCTGTCCTTCTTCTATTTAGCCATTATTATGTCTGTCCTTCTTCTATTTAGCCATTATTATGTCTGTCCGTCTTCTATTTAGCCATTATTATGTCTGTCCGTCTTCTATTTAGCCATTATTATGTCTCCGTCTTCTATTTAGCCATTATTATGTCTGTCCGTCTTCTATTTAGTCATTATTATGTCTGTCCTTCTTCTATTTAGCCATTATTATGTCTGTCCGTCTTCTATTTAGCCATTATTATGTCTGTCCTTCTTCTATTTAGCCATTATTATATCTGTCCTTCTTCTATTTAGCCATTATTATGTCTGTCCGTCTTCTATTTAGTCATTATTATGTCTGTCCTTCTTCTATTTAGCCATTATTATGTCTGTCCTTCTTCTATTTAGCCATTATTATGTCTGTCCGTCTTCTATTTAGCCATTATTATATCTGTCCGTCTTCTATTTAGCCATTATTATGTCTGTCCGTCTTCTATTTAGTCATTATTATGTCTGTCCGTCTTCTATTTAGTCATTATTATGTCTGTCTGTCTTCTATTTAGTCATTATTATATCTGTCCTTCTTCTATTTAGCCATTATTATGTCTGTCCGTCTTCTATTTAGTCATTATTATGTCTGTCCTTCTTCTATTTAGTCATTATTATGTCTGTCCGTCTTCTATTTAGCCATTATTATGTCTGTCCGTCTTCTATTTAGCCATTATTATGTCTGTCCGTCTTCTATTTAGCCATTATTATGTCTGTCCTTCTTCTATTTAGCCATTATTATGTCTGTCCGTCTTCTATTTAGCCATTATTATGTCTGTCCGTCTTCTATTTAGCCATTATTATGTCTGTCCGTCTTCTATTTAGCCATTATTATGTCTGTCCTTCTATTTAGCCATTATTATGTCTGTCCGTCTTCTATTTAGCCATTATCATATCTGTCTGTCTTCTATTTAGTCATTATTATATCTGTCCTTCTTCTATTTAGCCATTATTATGTCTGTCCGTCTTCTATTTAGTCATTATTATGTCTGTCCTTCTTCTATTTAGTCATTATTATGTCTGTCCTTCTTCTATTTAGCCATTATTATGTCTGTCCGTCTTCTATTTAGCCATTATTATGTCTGTCCGTCTTCTATTTAGCCATTATTATGTCTGTCCTTCTTCTATTTAGCCATTATTATGTCTGTCCGTCTTCTATTTAGCCATTATTATGTCTGTCCGTCTTCTATTTAGCCATTATTATGTCTGTCCGTCTTCTATTTAGCCATTATTACGTCTGTCCTTCTATTTAGCCATTATTATGTCTGTCCGTCTTCTATTTAGCCATTATCATATCTGTCCTTCTTCTATTTAGTCATTATTATGTCTGTCCTTCTTCTATTTAGCCATTATTATGTCTGTACGTCTTCTATTTAGCCATTATTATGTCTGTCCGTCTTCTATTTAGCCATTATTATGTCTGTCCGTCTTCTATTTAGCCATTATTATGTCTGTCCGTCTTCTATTTAGCCATTATTATGTCTGTCCGTCTTCTATTTAGCCATTATTATGTCTGTCCTTCTTCTATTTAGTCATTATTATGTCTGTCAGTCTTCTATTTATCCATTATTATGTCTGTCCTTCTTCTATTTAGCCATTATTATGTCTGTCCGTCTTCTATTTAGTCATTATTATGTCTGTCCGTCTTCTATTTAGTCATTATTATGTCTGTCCTTCTTCTATTTAGCCATTATTATGTCTGTCCTTCTTCTATTTAGCCATTATTATGTCTGTCCGTCTTCTATTTAGTCATTATTATGTCTGTCCTTCTTCTATTTAGCCATTATTATGTCTGTCCTTCTTCTATTTAGCCATTATTATGTCTGTCCGTCTTCTATTTAGCCATTATTATGTCTGTCCGTCTTCTATTTAGCCATTATTATGTCTCCGTCTTCTATTTAGCCATTATTATGTCTGTCCGTCTTCTATTTAGTCATTATTATGTCTGTCCTTCTTCTATTTAGCCATTATTATGTCTGTCCGTCTTCTATTTAGCCATTATTATGTCTGTCCTTCTTCTATTTAGCCATTATTATATCTGTCCTTCTTCTATTTAGCCATTATTATGTCTGTCCGTCTTCTATTTAGTCATTATTATGTCTGTCCTTCTTCTATTTAGCCATTATTATGTCTGTCCTTCTTCTATTTAGCCATTATTATGTCTGTCCGTCTTCTATTTAGCCATTATTATATCTGTCCGTCTTCTATTTAGCCATTATTATGTCTGTCCGTCTTCTATTTAGTCATTATTATGTCTGTCCGTCTTCTATTTAGTCATTATTATGTCTGTCTGTCTTCTATTTAGTCATTATTATATCTGTCCTTCTTCTATTTAGCCATTATTATGTCTGTCCGTCTTCTATTTAGTCATTATTATGTCTGTCCTTCTTCTATTTAGTCATTATTATGTCTGTCCGTCTTCTATTTAGCCATTATTATGTCTGTCCGTCTTCTATTTAGCCATTATTATGTCTGTCCGTCTTCTATTTAGCCATTATTATGTCTGTCCTTCTTCTATTTAGCCATTATTATGTCTGTCCGTCTTCTATTTAGCCATTATTATGTCTGTCCGTCTTCTATTTAGCCATTATTATGTCTGTCCGTCTTCTATTTAGCCATTATTATGTCTGTCCTTCTATTTAGCCATTATTATGTCTGTCCGTCTTCTATTTAGCCATTATCATATCTGTCCTTCTTCTATTTAGCCATTATTATGTCTGTACGTCTTCTATTTAGCCATTATTATGTCTGTCCTTCTTCTATTTAGCCATTATTATGTCTGTCCGTCTTCTATTTAGCCATTATTATGTCTGTCCGTCTTCTATTTAGCCATTATTATGTCTGTCCGTCTTCTATTTAGCCATTATTATGTCTGTCCTTCTTCTATTTAGTCATTATTATGTCTGTCAGTCTTCTATTTATCCATTATTATGTCTGTCCTTCTTCTATTTAGCCATTATTATGTCTGTTCGTCTTCTATTTAGTCATTATTATGTCTGTCCGTCTTCTATTTAGTCATTATTATGTCTGTCCTTCTTCTATTTAGCCATTATTATGTCTGTCCTTCTTCTATTTAGCCATTATTATGTCTGTCCGTCTTCTATTTAGTCATTATTATGTCTGTCCTTCTTCTATTTAGCCATTATTATGTCTGTCCTTCTTCTATTTAGCCATTATTATGTCTGTCCGTCTTCTATTTAGCCATTATTATATCTGTCCGTCTTCTATTTAGCCATTATTATGTCTCCGTCTTCTATTTAGCCATTATTATGTCTGTCCGTCTTCTATTTAGCCATTATTATGTCTGTCCGTCTTCTATTTAGCCATTATTATATCTGTCCGTCTTCTATTTAGCCATTATTATGTCTGTCCGTCTTCTATTTAGCCATTATTATGTCTGTCCGTCTTCTATTTAGTCATTATTATGTCTGTCCTTCTTCTATTTAGCCATTATTATGTCTGTCCTTCTTCTATTTAGCCATTATTATGTCTGTCCGTCTTCTATTTAGTCATTATTATGTCTGTCCTTCTTCTATTTAGCCATTATTATGTCTGTCCTTCTTCTATTTAGCCATTATTATGTCTGTCCGTCTTCTATTTAGCCATTATTATATCTGTCCGTCTTCTATTTAGCCATTATTATGTCTGTCCGTCTTCTATTTAGCCATTATTATGTCTGTCCGTCTTCTATTTAGCCATTATTATGTCTGTCCGTCTTCTATTTAGCCATTATTATATCTGTCCGTCTTCTATTTAGCCATTATTATGTCTGTCCGTCTTCTATTTAGCCATTATTATGTCTGTCCGTCTTCTATCTAGCCATTATAATGTTTGTCCGTCTTCTATTTAGCCATTATTATGTTTGTCCGTCTTCTATTTAGTCATTATTATATCTGTCCGTCTTCTATTTAGCCATTATTATGTCTGTCCTTCTTCAATTTAGCCATTATTATGTCTGTCCGTCTTCTATTTAGTCATTATTATATCTGTCCGTCTTCTATTTAGTCATTATTATATCTGTCCTTCTTCTATTTAGCCATTATTATGTCTGTCCTTCTTCTATTTAGCCATTATTATGTCTGTCTGTCTTCTATTTAGTCATTATTATGTCTGTCCTTCTTCTATTTAGTCATTATTATGTCTGTCTGTCTTCTATTTAGTCATTATTATATCTGTCCGTCTTCTATTTAGTCATTATTATATCTGTCCGTCTTCTATTTATCCATTATTATGTCTGTCCTTCTTCTATTTAGCCATTATTATGTCTGTCCGTCTTCTATTTAGCCATTATTATATCTGTCCGTCTTCTATTTAGTCATTATTATGTCTGTCCTTCTTCTATTTAGCCATTATTATGTCTGTCCGTCTTCTATTTAGTCATTATTATGTCTGTCTGTCTTCTATTTAGTCATTATTATATCTGTCCGTCTTCTATTTAGCCATTATTATGTCTGTCCTTCTTCTATTTAGCCATTATTATGTCTGTCCGTCTTCTATTTAGTCATTATTATGTCTGTCCGTCTTCTATTTAGCCATTATTATATCTGTCCTTCTTCTATTTAGTCATTATTATGTCTGTCCTTCTTCTATTTAGCCATTATTATGTCTGTCCTTCTTCTATTTAGCCATTATTATGTCTGTCCGTCTTCTATTTAGTCATTATTATGTCTGTCCTTCTTCTATTTAGCCATTATTATGTCTGTCCTTCTTCTATTTAGCCATTATTATGTCTGTCCGTCTTCTATTTAGCCATTATTATATCTGTCCGTCTTCTATTTAGCCATTATTATGTCTGTCCGTCTTCTATTTAGCCATTATTATGTCTGTCCGTCTTCTATTTAGCCATTATTATGTCTGTCCGTCTTCTATTTAGCCATTATTATATCTGTCCGTCTTCTATTTAGCCATTATTATGTCTGTCCGTCTTCTATTTAGCCATTATTATGTCTGTCCGTCTTCTATCTAGCCATTATAATGTTTGTCCGTCTTCTATTTAGCCATTATTATGTTTGTCCGTCTTCTATTTAGTCATTATTATATCTGTCCGTCTTCTATTTAGCCATTATTATGTCTGTCCTTCTTCAATTTAGCCATTATTATGTCTGTCCGTCTTCTATTTAGTCATTATTATATCTGTCCGTCTTCTATTTAGTCATTATTATATCTGTCCTTCTTCTATTTAGCCATTATTATGTCTGTCCTTCTTCTATTTAGCCATTATTATGTCTGTCTGTCTTCTATTTAGTCATTATTATGTCTGTCCTTCTTCTATTTAGTCATTATTATGTCTGTCTGTCTTCTATTTAGTCATTATTATATCTGTCCGTCTTCTATTTAGTCATTATTATATCTGTCCGTCTTCTATTTATCCATTATTATGTCTGTCCTTCTTCTATTTAGCCATTATTATGTCTGTCCGTCTTCTATTTAGCCATTATTATATCTGTCCGTCTTCTATTTAGTCATTATTATGTCTGTCCTTCTTCTATTTAGCCATTATTATGTCTGTCCGTCTTCTATTTAGTCATTATTATGTCTGTCCGTCTTCTATTTAGTCATTATTATGTCTGTCCGTCTTCTATTTAGCCATTATTATGTCTGTCCGTCTTCTATTTAGCCATTATTATGTCTGTCCTTCTATTTAGCCATTATTATGTCTGTCCTTCTTCTATTTAGTCATTATTATGTCTGTCAGTCTTCTATTTATCCATTATTATGTCTGTGCTTCTTCTATTTAGCCATTATTATGTCTGTCCGTCTTCTATTTAGTCATTATTATGTCTGTCCGTCTTCTATTTAGTCATTATTATGTCTGTCCTTCTTCTATTTAGCCATTATTATGTCTGTCCTTCTTCTATTTAGCCATTATTATGTCTGTCCGTCTTCTATTTAGTCATTATTATGTCTGTCCTTCTTCTATTTAGCCATTATTATGTCTGTCCGTCTTCTATTTAGCCATTATTATATCTGTCCGTCTTCTATTTAGTCATTATTATGTCTGTCTGTCTTCTATTTAGTCATTATTATATCTGTCCGTCTTCTATTTAGCCATTATTATGTCTGTCCTTCTTCTATTTAGCCATTATTATGTCTGTCCGTCTTCTATTTAGTCATTATTATGTCTGTCCGTCTTCTATTTAGCCATTATTATAACTGTCCTTCTTCTATTTAGTCATTATTATGTCTGTCCTTCTTCTATTTAGCCATTATTATGTCTGTCCTTCTTCTATTTAGCCATTATTATGTCTGTCCGTCTTCTATTTAGTCATTATTATGTCTGTCCTTCTTCTATTTAGCCATTATTATGTCTGTCCTTCTTCTATTTAGCCATTATTATGTCTGTCCGTCTTCTATTTAGCCATTATTATATCTGTCCGTCTTCTATTTAGCCATTATTATGTCTGTCCGTCTTCTATTTAGCCATTATTATGTCTGTCCGTCTTCTATTTAGCCATTATTATGTCTGTCCGTCTTCTATTTAGCCATTATTATATCTGTCCGTCTTCTATTTAGCCATTATTATGTCTGTCCGTCTTCTATTTAGCCATTATTATGTCTGTCCGTCTTCTATCTAGCCATTATAATGTTTGTCCGTCTTCTATTCAGCCATTATTATGTTTGTCCGTCTTCTAATTAGTCATTATTATATCTGTCCGTCTTCTATTTAGCCATTATTATGTCTGTCCTTCTTCAATTTAGCCATTATTATGTCTGTCCGTCTTCTATTTAGTCATTATTATATCTGTCCGTCTTCTATTTAGTCATTATTATATCTGTCCTTCTTCTATTTAGCCATTATTATGTCTGTCCTTCTTCTATTTAGCCATTATTATGTCTGTCTGTCTTCTATTTAGTCATTATTATGTCTGTCCTTCTTCTATTTAGTCATTATTATGTCTGTCTGTCTTCTATTTAGTCATTATTATATCTGTCCGTCTTCTATTTAGTCATTATTATATCTGTCCGTCTTCTATTTATCCATTATTATGTCTGTCCTTCTTCTATTTAGCCATTATTATGTCTGTCCGTCTTCTATTTAGCCATTATTATATCTGTCCGTCTTCTATTTAGTCATTATTATGTCTGTCCTTCTTCTATTTAGCCATTATTATGTCTGTCCGTCTTCTATTTAGTCATTATTATGTCTGTCCGTCTTCTATTTAGTCATTATTATGTCTGTCCGTCTTCTATTTAGCCATTATTATGTCTGTCCGTCTTCTATTTAGCCATTATTATGTCTGTCCTTCTATTTAGCCATTATTATGTCTGTCCGTCTTCTATTTAGCCATTATCATATCTGTCCTTCTTCTATTTAGTCATTATTATGTCTGTCCTTCTTCTATTTAGCCATTATTATGTCTGTACGTCTTCTATTTAGCCATTATTATGTCTGTCCGTCTTCTATTTAGCCATTATTATGTCTGTCCGTCTTCTATTTAGCCATTATTATGTCTGTCCGTCTTCTATTTAGCCATTATTATGTCTGTCCGTCTTCTATTTAGCCATTATTATGTCTGTCCTTCTTCTATTTAGTCATTATTATGTCTGTCAGTCTTCTATTTATCCATTATTATGTCTGTCCTTCTTCTATTTAGCCATTATTATGTCTGTCCGTCTTCTATTTAGTCATTATTATGTCTGTCCGTCTTCTATTTAGTCATTATTATGTCTGTCCTTCTTCTATTTAGCCATTATTATGTCTGTCCTTCTTCTATTTAGCCATTATTATGTCTGTCCGTCTTCTATTTAGTCATTATTATGTCTGTCCTTCTTCTATTTAGCCATTATTATGTCTGTCCTTCTTCTATTTAGCCATTATTATGTCTGTCCGTCTTCTATTTAGCCATTATTATATCTGTCCGTCTTCTATTTAGCCATTATTATGTCTCCGTCTTCTATTTAGCCATTATTATGTCTGTCCGTCTTCTATTTAGCCATTATTATGTCTGTCCGTCTTCTATTTAGCCATTATTATATCTGTCCGTCTTCTATTTAGCCATTATTATGTCTGTCCGTCTTCTATTTAGCCATTATTATGTCTGTCCGTCTTCTATTTAGTCATTATTATGTCTGTCCTTCTTCTATTTAGCCATTATTATGTCTGTCCTTCTTCTATTTAGCCATTATTATGTCTGTCCGTCTTCTATTTAGTCATTATTATGTCTGTCCTTCTTCTATTTAGCCATTATTATGTCTGTCCTTCTTCTATTTAGCCATTATTATGTCTGTCCGTCTTCTATTTAGCCATTATTATATCTGTCCGTCTTCTATTTAGCCATTATTATGTCTGTCCGTCTTCTATTTAGCCATTATTATGTCTGTCCGTCTTCTATTTAGCCATTATTATGTCTGTCCGTCTTCTATTTAGCCATTATTATATCTGTCCGTCTTCTATTTAGCCATTATTATGTCTGTCCGTCTTCTATTTAGCCATTATTATGTCTGTCCGTCTTCTATCTAGCCATTATAATGTTTGTCCGTCTTCTATTTAGCCATTATTATGTTTGTCCGTCTTCTATTTAGTCATTATTATATCTGTCCGTCTTCTATTTAGCCATTATTATGTCTGTCCTTCTTCAATTTAGCCATTATTATGTCTGTCCGTCTTCTATTTAGTCATTATTATATCTGTCCGTCTTCTATTTAGTCATTATTATATCTGTCCTTCTTCTATTTAGCCATTATTATGTCTGTCCTTCTTCTATTTAGCCATTATTATGTCTGTCTGTCTTCTATTTAGTCATTATTATGTCTGTCCTTCTTCTATTTAGTCATTATTATGTCTGTCTGTCTTCTATTTAGTCATTATTATATCTGTCCGTCTTCTATTTAGTCATTATTATATCTGTCCGTCTTCTATTTATCCATTATTATGTCTGTCCTTCTTCTATTTAGCCATTATTATGTCTGTCCGTCTTCTATTTAGCCATTATTATATCTGTTCGTCTTCTATTTAGTCATTATTATGTCTGTCCTTCTTCTATTTAGCCATTATTATGTCTGTCCGTCTTCTATTTAGTCATTATTATGTCTGTCTGTCTTCTATTTAGTCATTATTATATCTGTCCGTCTTCTATTTAGCCATTATTATGTCTGTCCTTCTTCTATTTAGCCATTATTATGTCTGTCCGTCTTCTATTTAGTCATTATTATGTCTGTCCGTCTTCTATTTAGCCATTATTATATCTGTCCTTCTTCTATTTAGTCATTATTATGTCTGTCCTTCTTCTATTTAGCCATTATTATGTCTGTCCTTCTTCTATTTAGCCATTATTATGTCTGTCCGTCTTCTATTTAGTCATTATTATGTCTGTCCTTCTTCTATTTAGCCATTATTATGTCTGTCCTTCTTCTATTTAGCCATTATTATGTCTGTCCGTCTTCTATTTAGCCATTATTATATCTGTCCGTCTTCTATTTAGCCATTATTATGTCTGTCCGTCTTCTATTTAGCCATTATTATGTCTGTCCGTCTTCTATTTAGCCATTATTATGTCTGTCCGTCTTCTATTTAGCCATTATTATATCTGTCCGTCTTCTATTTAGCCATTATTATGTCTGTCCTTCTTCTATTTAGCCATTATTATGTCTGTCCGTCTTCTATCTAGCCATTATAATGTTTGTCCGTCTTCTATTTAGCCATTATTATGTTTGTCCGTCTTCTATTTAGTCATTATTATATCTGTCCGTCTTCTATTTTGCCATTATTATGTCTGTCCTTCTTCAATTTAGCCATTATTATGTCTGTCCGTCTTCTATTTAGTCATTATTATATCTGTCCGTCTTCTATTTAGTCATTATTATATCTGTCCTTCTTCTATTTAGCCATTATTATGTCTGTCCTTCTTCTATTTAGCCATTATTATGTCTGTCTGTCTTCTATTTAGTCATTATTATGTCTGTCCTTCTTCTATTTAGTCATTATTATGTCTGTGTGTCTTCTATTTAGTCATTATTATATCTGTCCGTCTTCTATTTAGTCATTATTATATCTGTCCGTCTTCTATTTATCCATTATTATGTCTGTCCTTCTTCTATTTAGCCATTATTATGTCTGTCCGTCTTCTATTTAGCCATTATTATATCTGTCCGTCTTCTATTTAGTCATTATTATGTCTGTCCTTCTTCTATTTAGCCATTATTATGTCTGTCCGTCTTCTATTTAGTCATTATTATGTCTGTCCGTCTTCTATTTAGTCATTATTATATCTGTCCGTCTTCTATTTAGCCATTATTATGTCTGTCCTTCTTCTATTTAGCCATTATTATGTCTGTCCGTCTTCTATTTAGTCATTATTATGTCTGTCCGTCTTCTATTTAGCCATTATTATATCTGTCCTTCTTCTATTTAGTCATTATTATGTCTGTCCTTCTTCTATTTAGCCATTATTATGTCTGTCCTTCTTCTATTTAGCCATTATTATGTCTGTCCGTCTTCTATTTAGCCATTATTATGTCTGTCCTTCTTCTATTTAGCCATTATTATGTCTGTCCGTCTTCTATTTAGCCATTATTATGTCTGTCCTTCTTCTATTTAGCCATTATTATGTCTGTCCGTCTTCTATTTAGTCATTATTATGTCTGTCCGTCTTCTATTTAGTCATTATTATGTCTGTCTGTCTTCTATTTAGTCATTATTATATCTGTACTTCTTCTATTTAGCCATTATTATGTCTGTCCGTCTTCTATTTAGTCATTATTATGTCTGTCCTTCTTCTATTTAGTCATTATTATGTCTGTCCGTCTTCTATTTAGCCATTATTATGTCTGTCCGTCTTCTATTTAGCCATTATTATGTCTGTCCGTCTTCTATTTAGTCATTATTATGTCTGTCCTTCTTCTATTTAGCCATTATTATGTCTGTCCGTCTTCTATTTAGCCATTATTATGTCTGTCCTTTTTCTATTTAGCCATTATTATATCTGTCCTTCTTCTATTTAGCCATTATTATGTCTGTCCGTCTTCTATTTAGTCATTATTATGTCTGTCCTTCTTCTATTTAACCATTATTATGTCTGTCCGTCTTCTATTTAGTCATTATTATGTCTGTCTGTCTTCTATTTAGTCATTATTATATCTGTCCTTCTTCTATTTAGCCATTATTATGTCTGTCCGTCTTCTATTTAGTCATTATTATGTCTGTCCTTCTTCTATTTAGTCATTATTATGTCTGTCCGTCTTCTATTTAGCCATTATTATGTCTGTCCGTCTTCTATTTAGCCATTATTATGTCTGTCCGTCTTCTATTTAGTCATTATTATGTCTGTCCTTCTTCTATTTAGCCATTATTATGTCTGTCCGTCTTCTATTTAGCCATTATTATGTCTGTCCTTCTTCTATTTAGCCATTATTATGTCTGTCCTTCTTCTATTTAGCCATTATTATGTCTGTCCGTCTTCTATTTAGTCATTATTATGTCTGTCCTTCTTCTATTTAGCCATTATTATGTCTGTCCTTCTTCTATTTAGCCATTATTATGTCTGTCCGTCTTCTATTTAGCCATTATTATATCTGTCCGTCTTTTATCTAGCCATTATTATGTCTGTCCGTCTTCTATTTAGTCATTATTATGTCTGTCTGTCTTCTATTTAGTCATTATTATATCTGTCCTTCTTCTATTTAGCCATTATTATGTCTGTCCGTCTTCTATTTAGTCATTATTATGTCTGTCCTTCTTCTATTTAGCCATTATTATATCTGTCCGTCTTCTATTTATCCATTATTATGTCTGTCCTTCTTCTATTTAGCCATTATTATGTCTGTCCGTCTTCTATTTAGCCATTATTATATCTGTCCGTCTTCTATTTAGTCATTATTATGTCTGTCCTTCTTCTATTTAGCCATTATTATGTCTGTCCGTCTTCTATTTAGTCATTATTATGTCTGTCCGTCTTCTATTTAGTCATTATTTTGTCTGTCCGTCTTCTATTTAGCCATTATTATGTCTGTCCTTCTTCTATTTAGCCATTATTATGTCTGTCCTTCTATTTAGCCATTATTATGTCTGTCCGTCTTCTATTTAGCCATTATCATATCTGTCCTTCTTCTATTTAGTCATTATTATGTCTGTCCTTCTTCTATTTAGCCATTATTATGTCTGTACGTCTTCTATTTAGCCATTATTATGTCTGTCCGTCTTCTATTTAGCCATTATTATGTCTGTCCGTCTTCTATTTAGCCATTATTATGTCTGTCCGTCTTCTATTTAGCCATTATTATGTCTGTCCGTCTTCTATTTAGTCATTATTATGTCTGTCCTTCTTCTATTTAGTCATTATTATGTCTGTCTGTCTTCTATTTAGTCATTATTATATCTGTCCTTCTTCTATTTAGTCATTATTATATCTGTCCGTCTTCTATTTATCCATTATTATGTCTGTCCTTCTTCTATTTAGCCATTATTATGTCTGTCCGTCTTCTATTTAGCCATTATTATATCTGTTCGTCTTCTATTTAGTCATTATTATGTCTGTCCTTCTTCTATTTAGCCATTATTATGTCTGTCCGTCTTCTATTTAGTCATTATTATGTCTGTCCGTCTTCTATTTAGTCATTATTATATCTGTCCGTCTTCTATTTAACCATTATTATGTCTGTCCTTCTTCTATTTAGCCATTATTATGTCTGTCCGTCTTCTATTTAGTCATTATTATGTCTGTCCGTCTTCTATTTAGCCATTATTATATCTGTCCTTCTTCTATTTAGTCATTATTATGTCTGTCCTTCTTCTATTTAGCCATTATTATGTCTGTCCTTCTTCTATTTAGCCATTATTATGTCTGTCCGTCTTCTATTTAGTCATTATTATGTCTGTCCTTCTTCTATTTAGCCATTATTATGTCTGTCCTTCTTCTATTTAGCCATTATTATGTCTGTCCGTCTTCTATTTAGCCATTATTATATCTGTCCGTCTTCTATTTAGCCATTATTATGTCTGTCCGTCTTCTATTTAGCCATTATTATGTCTGTCCGTCTTCTATTTAGCCATTATTATGTCTGTCCGTCTTCTATTTAGCCATTATTATATCTGTCCGTCTTCTATTTAGCCATTATTATGTCTGTCCGTCTTCTATTTAGCCATTATTATGTCTGTCCGTCTTCTATCTAGCCATTATAATGTTTGTCCGTCTTCTATTTAGCCATTATTATGTTTGTCCGTCTTCTATTTAGTCATTATTATATCTGTCCGTCTTCTATTTAGCCATTATTATGTCTGTCCTTCTTCAATTTAGCCATTATTATGTCTGTCCGTCTTCTATTTAGTCATTATTATATCTGTCCGTCTTCTATTTAGTCATTATTATATCTGTCCTTCTATTTAGCCATTATTATGTCTGTCCTTCTTCTATTTAGCCATTATTATGTCTGTCTGTCTTCTATTTAGTCATTATTATGTCTGTCCTTCTTCTATTTAGTCATTATTATGTCTGTCTGTCTTCTATTTAGTCATTATTATATCTGTCCGTCTTCTATTTAGTCATTATTATATCTGTCCGTCTTCTATTTATCCATTATTATGTCTGTCCTTCTTCTATTTAGCCATTATTATGTCTGTCCGTCTTCTATTTAGCCATTATTATATCTGTCCGTCTTCTATTTAGTCATTATTATGTCTGTCCTTCTTCTATTTAGCCATTATTATGTCTGTCCGTCTTCTATTTAGTCATTATTATGTCTGTCCGTCTTCTATTTAGTCATTATTATATCTGTCCGTCTTCTATTTAGCCATTATTATGTCTGTCCTTCTTCTATTTAGCCATTATTATGTCTGTCCGGCTTCTATTTAGTCATTATTATGTCTGTCCGTCTTCTATTTAGCCATTATTATATCTGTCCTTCTTCTATTTAGTCATTATTATGTCTGTCCTTCTTCTATTTAGCCATTATTATGTCTGTCCTTCTTCTATTTAGCCATTATTATGTCTGTCCGTCTTCTATTTAGCCATTATTATGTCTGTCCTTCTTCTATTTAGCCATTATTATGTCTGTCCGTCTTCTATTTAGCCATTATTATGTCTGTCCTTCTTCTATTTAGCCATTATTATGTCTGTCCGTCTTCTATTTAGTCATTATTATGTCTGTCCGTCTTCTATTTAGTCATTATTATGTCTGTCTGTCTTCTATTTAGTCATTATTATATCTGTACTTCTTCTATTTAGCCATTATTATGTCTGTCCGTCTTCTATTTAGTCATTATTATGTCTGTCCTTCTTCTATTTAGTCATTATTATGTCTGTCCGTCTTCTATTTAGCCATTATTATGTCTGTCCTTTTTCTATTTAGCCATTATTATATCTGTCCTTCTTCTATTTAGCCATTATTATGTCTGTCCGTCTTCTATTTAGTCATTATTATGTCTGTCCTTCTTCTATTTAGCCATTATTATGTCTGTCCGTCTTCTATTTAGTCATTATTATGTCTGTCTGTCTTCTATTTAGTCATTATTATATCTGTCCTTCTTCTATTTAGCCATTATTATGTCTGTCCGTCTTCTATTTAGTCATTATTATGTCTGTCCTTCTTCTATTTAGTCATTATTATGTCTGTCCGTCTTCTATTTAGCCATTATTATGTCTGTCCGTCTTCTATTTAGCCATTATTATGTCTGTCCGTCTTCTATTTAGTCATTATTATGTCTGTCCTTCTTCTATTTAGCCATTATTATGTCTGTCTGTCTTCTATTTAGCCATTATTATGTCTGTCCTTCTTCTATTTAGCCATTATTATGTCTGTCCTTCTTCTATTTAGCCATTATTATGTCTGTCCGTCTTCTATTTAGTCATTATTATGTCTGTCCTTCTTCTATTTAGCCATTATTATGTCTGTCCTTCTTCTATTTAGCCATTATTATGTCTGTCCGTCTTCTATTTAGCCATTATTATATCTGTCCTTCTTCTATCTAGCCATTATTATGTCTGTCCGTCTTCTATTTAGTCATTATTATGTCTGTCTGTCTTCTATTTAGTCATTATTATATCTGTCCTTCTTCTATTTAGCCATTATTATGTCTGTCCGTCTTCTATTTAGTCATTATTATGTCTGTCCTTCTTCTATTTAGCCATTATTATATCTGTCCGTCTTCTATTTATCCATTATTATGTCTGTCCTTCTTCTATTTAGCCATTATTATGTCTGTCCGTCTTCTATTTAGCCATTATTATATCTGTCAGTCTTCTATTTAGTCATTATTATGTCTGTCCTTCTTCTATTTAGCCATTATTATGTCTGTCCGTCTTCTATTTAGTCATTATTATGTCTGTCCGTCTTCTATTTAGTCATTATTATGTCTGTCCGTCTTCTATTTAGCCATTATTATGTCTGTCCGTCTTCTATTTAGCCATTATTATGTCTGTCCTTCTATTTAGCCATTATTATGTCTGTCCGTCTTCTATTTAGCCATTATCATATCTGTCCTTCTTCTATTTAGTCATTATTATGTCTGTCCTTCTTCTATTTAGCCATTATTATGTCTGTACGTCTTCTATTTAGCCATTATTATGTCTGTCCGTCTTCTATTTAGCCATTATTATGTCTGTCCGTCTTCTATTTAGCCATTATTATGTCTGTCCGTCTTCTATTTAGCCATTATTATGTCTGTCCGTCTTCTATTTAGCCATTATTATGTCTGTCCTTCTTCTATTTAGTCATTATTATGTCTGTCAGTCTTCTATTTATCCATTATTATGTCTGTCCTTCTTCTATTTAGCCATTATTATGTCTGTCCGTCTTCTATTTAGTCATTATTATGTCTGTCCGTCTTCTATTTAGTCATTATTATGTCTGTCCTTCTTCTATTTAGCCATTATTATGTCTGTCCTTCTTCTATTTAGCCATTATTATGTCTGTCCGTCTTCTATTTAGTCATTATTATGTCTGTCCTTCTTCTATTTAGCCATTATTATGTCTGTCCTTCTTCTATTTAGCCATTATTATGTCTGTCCGTCTTCTATTTAGCCATTATTATATCTGTCCGTCTTCTATTTAGCCATTATTATGTCTCCGTCTTCTATTTAGCCATTATTATGTCTGTCCGTCTTCTATTTAGCCATTATTATGTCTGTCCGTCTTCTATTTAGCCATTATTATATCTGTCCGTCTTCTATTTAGCCATTATTATGTCTGTCCGTCTTCTATTTAGCCATTATTATGTCTGTCCGTCTTCTATTTAGTCATTATTATGTCTGTCCTTCTTCTATTTAGCCATTATTATGTCTGTCCTTCTTCTATTTAGCCATTATTATGTCTGTCCGTCTTCTATTTAGTCATTATTATGTCTGTCCTTCTTCTATTTAGCCATTATTATGTCTGTCCTTCTTCTATTTAGCCATTATTATGTCTGTCCGTCTTCTATTTAGCCATTATTATATCTGTCCGTCTTCTATTTAGCCATTATTATGTCTGTCCGTCTTCTATTTAGCCATTATTATGTCTGTCCGTCTTCTATTTAGCCATTATTATGTCTGTCCGTCTTCTATTTAGCCATTATTATATCTGTCCGTCTTCTATTTAGCCATTATTATGTCTGTCCGTCTTCTATTTAGCCATTATTATGTCTGTCCGTCTTCTATCTAGCCATTATAATGTTTGTCCGTCTTCTATTTAGCCATTATTATGTTTGTCCGTCTTCTATTTAGTCATTATTATATCTGTCCGTCTTCTATTTAGCCATTATTATGTCTGTCCTTCTTCAATTTAGCCATTATTATGTCTGTCCGTCTTCTATTTAGTCATTATTATATCTGTCCGTCTTCTATTTAGTCATTATTATATCTGTCCTTCTTCTATTTAGCCATTATTATGTCTGTCCTTCTTCTATTTAGCCATTATTATGTCTGTCTGTCTTCTATTTAGTCATTATTATGTCTGTCCTTCTTCTATTTAGTCATTATTATGTCTGTCTGTCTTCTATTTAGTCATTATTATATCTGTCCGTCTTCTATTTAGTCATTATTATATCTGTCCGTCTTCTATTTATCCATTATTATGTCTGTCCTTCTTCTATTTAGTCATTATTATGTCTGTCCTTCTTCTATTTAGTCATTATTATGTCTGTCCGTCTTCTATTTAGCCATTATTATGTCTGTCCGTCTTCTATTTAGTCATTATTATATCTGTCCGTCTTCTATTTAGTCATTATTATATCTGTCCGTCTTCTATTTATCCATTATTATGTCTGTCCTTCTTCTATTTAGCCATTATTATGTCTGTCCGTCTTCTATTTAGCCATTATTATATCTGTCCGTCTTCTATTTAGTCATTATTATGTCTGTCCTTCTTCTATTTAGCCATTATTATGTCTGTCCGTCTTCTATTTAGTCATTATTATGTCTGTCCGTCTTCTATTTAGTCATTATTATATCTGTCCGTCTTCTATTTAGCCATTATTATGTCTGTCCTTCTTCTATTTAGCCATTATTATGTCTGTCCGTCTTCTATTTAGTCATTATTATGTCTGTCCGTCTTCTATTTAGCCATTATTATATCTGTCCTTCTTCTATTTAGTCATTATTATGTCTGTCCTTCTTCTATTTAGCCATTATTATGTCTGTCCTTCTTCTATTTAGCCATTATTATGTCTGTCCGTCTTCTATTTAGCCATTATTATGTCTGTCCTTCTTCTATTTAGCCATTATTATGTCTGTCCGTCTTCTATTTAGCCATTATTATGTCTGTCCTTCTTCTATTTAGCCATTATTATGTCTGTCCGTCTTCTATTTAGTCATTATTATGTCTGTCCGTCTTCTATTTAGTCATTATTATGTCTGTCTGTCTTCTATTTAGTCATTATTATATCTGTACTTCTTCTATTTAGCCATTATTATGTCTGTCCGTCTTCTATTTAGTCATTATTATGTCTGTCCTTCTTCTATTTAGTCATTATTATGTCTGTCCGTCTTCTATTTAGCCATTATTATGTCTGTCCGTCTTCTATTTAGCCATTATTATGTCTGTCCGTCTTCTATTTAGTCATTATTATGTCTGTCCTTCTTCTATTTAGCCATTATTATGTCTGTCCTTCTTCTATTTAGCCATTATTATGTCTGTCCTTTTTCTATTTAGCCATTATTATATCTGTCCTTCTTCTATTTAGCCATTATTATGTCTGTCCGTCTTCTATTTAGTCATTATTATGTCTGTCCTTCTTCTATTTAGCCATTATTATGTCTGTCCGTCTTCTATTTAGTCATTATTATGTCTGTCTGTCTTCTATTTAGTCATTATTATATCTGTCCTTCTTCTATTTAGCCATTATTATGTCTGTCCGTCTTCTATTTAGTCATTATTATGTCTGTCCTTCTTCTATTTAGCCATTATTATGTCTGTCCTTCTTCTATTTATTCATTATTATGTCTGTCTGTCTTCTATTTAGTCATTATTATGTCTGTCCTTCTTCTATTTAGTCATTATTATGTCTGTCCGTCTTCTATTTAGCCATTATTATGTCTGTCCGTCTTCTATTTAGCCATTATTATGTCTGTCCGTCTTCTATTTAGTCATTATTATGTCTGTCCTTCTTCTATTTAGCCATTATTATGTCTGTCCGTCTTCTATTTAGCCATTATTATGTCTGTCCTTCTATTTAGCCATTATTATGTCTGTCCGTCTTCTATTTAGCCATTATTATGTCTGTCCGTCTTCTATTTAGTCATTATTATGTCTGTCCTTCTTCTATTTAGCCATTATTATGTCTGTCCTTCTTCTATTTAGCCATTATTATGTCTGTCCGTCTTCTATTTAGCCATTATTATATCTGTCCGTCTTCTATCTAGCCATTATTATGTCTGTCCGTCTTCTATTTAGTCATTATTATGTCTGTCTGTCTTCTATTTAGTCATTATTATATCTGTCCTTCTTCTATTTAGCCATTATTATGTCTGTCCGTCTTCTATTTAGTCATTATTATGTCTGTCCTTCTTCTATTTAGCCATTATTATGTCTGTCCGTCTTCTATTTAGCCATTATTATATCTGTCCGTCTTCTATTTAGCCATTATTATGTCTGTCCGTCTTCTATTTAGTCATTATTATGTCTGTCCGTCTTCTATTTAGTCATTATTATGTCTGTCTGTCTTCTATTTAGTCATTATTATATCTGTCCTTCTTCTATTTACCCATTATTATGTCTGTCCGTCTTCTATTTAGTCATTATTATGTCTGTCCTTCTTCTATTTAGTCATTATTATGTCTGTCCGTCTTCTATTTAGCCATTATTATGTCTGTCCGTCTTCTATTTAGCCATTATTATGTCTGTCCGTCTTCTATTTAGCCATTATTATGTCTGTCCTTCTTCTATTTAGCCATTATTATGTCTGTCCGTCTTCTATTTAGCCATTATTATGTCTGTCCGTCTTCTATTTAGCCATTATTATGTCTGTCTGTCTTCTATTTAGTCATTATTATGTCTGTCCTTCTTCTATTTAGTCATTATTATGTCTGTCCGTCTTCTATTTAGCCATTATTATGTCTGTCCGTCTTCTATTTAGCCATTATTATGTCTGTCCGTCTTCTATTTAGCCATTATTATGTCTGTCCGTCTTCTATTTAGCCATTATTATGTCTGTCCTTCTTCTATTTAGCCATTATTATGTCTGTCCGTCTTCTATTTAGCCATTATTATGTCTGTCCGTCTTCTATTTAGCCATTATTATGTCTGTCTGTCTTCTATTTAGTCATTATTATATCTGTCCTTCTTCTATTTAGTCATTATTATATCTGTCCGTCTTCTATTTATCCATTATTATGTCTGTCCTTCTTCTATTTAGCCATTATTATGTCTGTCCGTCTTCTATTTAGCCATTATTATATCTGTTCGTCTTCTATTTAGTCATTGTTATGTCTGTCCTTCTTCTATGTAGCCATTATTATGTCTGTCCGTCTTCTATTTAGTCATTATTATGTCTGTCTGTCTTCTATTTAGTCATTATTATATCTGTCCGTCTTCTATTTAGCCATTATTATGTCTGTCCTTCTTCTATTTAGCCATCATTATGTCTGTCCGTCTTCTATTTAGTCATTATTATGTCTGTCCGTCTTCTATTTAGCCATTATTATATCTGTCCTTCTTCTATTTAGTCATTATTATGTCTGTCCTTCTTCTATTTAGCCATTATTATGTCTGTCCTTCTTCTATTTAGCCATTATTATGTCTGTCCGTCTTCTATTTAGTCATTATTATGTCTGTCCTTCTTCTATTTAGCCATTATTATGTCTGTCCTTCTTCTATTTAGCCATTATTATGTCTGTCCGTCTTCTATTTAGCCATTATTATATCTGTCCGTCTTCTATTTAGCCATTATTATGTCTGTCCGTCTTCTATTTAGCCATTATTATGTCTGTCCGTCTTCTATTTAGCCATTATTATGTCTGTCCGTCTTCTATTTAGCCATTATTATATCTGTCCGTCTTCTATTTAGCCATTATTATGTCTGTCCGTCTTCTATTTAGCCATTATTATGTCTGTCCGTCTTCTATCTAGCCATTATAATGTTTGTCCGTCTTCTATTTAGCCATTATTATGTTTGTCCGTCTTCTATTTAGTCATTATTATATCTGTCCGTCTTCTATTTAGCCATTATTATGTCTGTCCTTCTTCAATTTAGCCATTATTATGTCTGTCCGTCTTCTATTTAGTCATTATTATATCTGTCCGTCTTCTATTTAGTCATTATTATATCTGTCCTTCTTCTATTTAGCCATTATTATGTCTGTCCTTCTTCTATTTAGCCATTATTATGTCTGTCTGTCTTCTATTTAGTCATTATTATGTCTGTCCTTCTTCTATTTAGTCATTATTATGTCTGTCTGTCTTCTATTTAGTCATTATTATATCTGTCCGTCTTCTATTTAGTCATTATTATATCTGTCCGTCTTCTATTTATCCATTATTATGTCTGTCCTTCTTCTATTTAGCCATTATTATGTCTGTCCGTCTTCTATTTAGCCATTATTATATCTGTCCGTCTTCTATTTAGTCATTATTATGTCTGTCCTTCTTCTATTTAGCCATTATTATGTCTGTCCGTCTTCTATTTAGTCATTATTATGTCTGTCCGTCTTCTATTTAGTCATTATTATATCTGTCCGTCTTCTATTTAGCCATTATTATGTCTGTCCTTCTTCTATTTAGCCATTATTATGTCTGTCCGTCTTCTATTTAGTCATTATTATGTCTGTCCGTCTTCTATTTAGCCATTATTATATCTGTCCTTCTTCTATTTAGTCATTATTATGTCTGTCCTTCTTCTATTTAGCCATTATTATGTCTGTCCTTCTTCTATTTAGCCATTATTATGTCTGTCCGTCTTCTATTTAGCCATTATTATGTCTGTCCTTCTTCTATTTAGCCATTATTATGTCTGTCCGTCTTCTATTTAGCCATTATTATGTCTGTCCTTCTTCTATTTAGCCATTATTATGTCTGTCCGTCTTCTATTTAGTCATTATTATGTCTGTCCGTCTTCTATTTAGCCATTATTATGTCTGTCTGTCTTCTATTTAGTCATTATTATATCTGTACTTCTTCTATTTAGCCATTATTATGTCTGTCCGTCTTCTATTTAGCCATTATTATGTCTGTCCGTCTTCTATTTAGCCATTATTATGTCTGTCCTTCTTCTATTTAGCCATTATTATGTCTGTCCGTCTTCTATTTAGCCATTATTATGTCTGTCCGTCTTCTATTTAGTCATTATTATGTCTGTCCTTCTTCTATTTAGTCATTATTATGTCTGTCCGTCTTCTATTTAGCCATTATTATGTCTGTCCGTCTTCTATTTAGCCATTATTATGTCTGTCCGTCTTCTATTTAGTCATTATTATGTCTGTCCTTCTTCTATTTAGCCATTATTATGTCTGTCCGTCTTCTATTTAGCCATTATTATGTCTGTCCTTTTTCTATTTAGCCATTATTATATCTGTCCTTCTTCTATTTAGCCATTATTATGTCTGTCCGTCTTCTATTTAGTCATTATTATGTCTGTCCTTCTTCTATTTAGCCATTATTATGTCTGTCCGTCTTCTATTTAGTCATTATTATGTCTGTCTGTCTTCTATTTAGTCATTATTATATCTGTCCTTCTTCTATTTAGCCATTATTATGTCTGTCCGTCTTCTATTTAGCCATTATTATGTCTGTCCGTCTTCTATTTAGTCATTATTATGTCTGTCCTTCTTCTATTTAGCCATTATTATGTCTGTCCTTCTTCTATTTAGCCATTATTATGTCTGTCCTTCTTCTATTTAGCCATTATTATGTCTGTCCGTCTTCTATTTAGTCATTATTATGTCTGTCCTTCTTCTATTTAGCCATTATTATGTCTGTCCTTCTTCTATTAAGCCATTATTATGTCTGTCCGTCTTCTATTTAGCCATTATTATATCTGTCCGTCTTCTATCTAGCCATTATTATGTCTGTCCGTCTTCTATTTAGTCATTATTATGTCTGTCTGTCTTCTATTTAGTCATTATTATATCTGTCCTTCTTCTATTTAGCCATTATTATGTCTGTCCGTCTTCTATTTAGTCATTATTATATCTGTCCTTCTTCTATTTAGCCATTATTATGTCTGTCCGTCTTCTATTTAGTCATTATTATGTCTGTCCTTCTTCTATTTAGCCATTATTATGTCTGTCCGTCTTCTATTTAGCCATTATTATATCTGTCCGTCTTCTATTTAGCCATTATTATGTCTGTCCGTCTTCTATTTAGTCATTATTATGTCTGTCCGTCTTCTATTTAGCCATTATTATGTCTGTCTGTCTTCTATTTAGTCATTATTATATCTGTACTTCTTCTATTTAGCCATTATTATGTCTGTCCGTCTTCTATTTAGCCATTATTATGTCTGTCCGTCTTCTATTTAGCCATTATTATGTCTGTCCTTCTTCTATTTAGCCATTATTATGTCTGTCCGTCTTCTATTTAGCCATTATTATGTCTGTCCGTCTTCTATTTAGTCATTATTATGTCTGTCCTTCTTCTATTTAGTCATTATTATGTCTGTCCGTCTTCTATTTAGCCATTATTATGTCTGTCCGTCTTCTATTTAGCCATTATTATGTCTGTCCGTCTTCTATTTAGTCATTATTATGTCTGTCCTTCTTCTATTTAGCCATTATTATGTCTGTCCGTCTTCTATTTAGCCATTATTATGTCTGTCCTTTTTCTATTTAGCCATTATTATATCTGTCCTTCTTCTATTTAGCCATTATTATGTCTGTCCGTCTTCTATTTAGTCATTATTATGTCTGTCCTTCTTCTATTTAGCCATTATTATGTCTGTCCGTCTTCTATTTAGTCATTATTATGTCTGTCTGTCTTCTATTTAGTCATTATTATATCTGTCCTTCTTCTATTTAGCCATTATTATGTCTGTCCGTCTTCTATTTAGCCATTATTATGTCTGTCCGTCTTCTATTTAGTCATTATTATGTCTGTCCTTCTTCTATTTAGCCATTATTATGTCTGTCCGTCTTCTATTTAGCCATTATTATGTCTGTCCTTCTTCTATTTAGCCATTATTATGTCTGTCCTTCTTCTATTTAGCCATTATTATGTCTGTCCGTCTTCTATTTAGTCATTATTATGTCTGTCCTTCTTCTATTTAGCCATTATTATGTCTGTCCTTCTTCTATTAAGCCATTATTATGTCTGTCCGTCTTCTATTTAGCCATTATTATATCTGTCCGTCTTCTATCTAGCCATTATTATGTCTGTCCGTCTTCTATTTAGTCATTATTATGTCTGTCTGTCTTCTATTTAGTCATTATTATATCTGTCCTTCTTCTATTTAGCCATTATTATGTCTGTCCGTCTTCTATTTAGTCATTATTATATCTGTCCTTCTTCTATTTAGCCATTATTATGTCTGTCCGTCTTCTATTTAGTCATTATTATGTCTGTCCTTCTTCTATTTAGCCATTATTATGTCTGTCCGTCTTCTATTTAGCCATTATTATATCTGTCCGTCTTCTATTTAGCCATTATTATGTCTGTCCGTCTTCTATTTAGTCATTATTATGTCTGTCCGTCTTCTATTTAGTCATTATTATGTCTGTCTGTCTTCTATTTAGTCATTATTATATCTGTCCTTCTTCTATTTACCCATTATTATGTCTGTCCGTCTTCTATTTAGTCATTATTATGTCTGTCCTTCTTCTATTTAGTCATTATTATGTCTGTCCGTCTTCTATTTAGCCATTATTATGTCTGTCCGTCTTCTATTTAGCCATTATTATGTCTGTCCGTCTTCTATTTAGCCATTATTATGTCTGTCCTTCTTCTATTTAGCCATTATTATGTCTGTCCGTCTTCTATTTAGCCATTATTATGTCTGTCCGTCTTCTATTTAGCCATTATTATGTCTGTCTGTCTTCTATTTAGTCATTATTATGTCTGTCCTTCTTCTATTTAGTCATTATTATGTCTGTCCGTCTTCTATTTAGCCATTATTATGTCTGTCCGTCTTCTATTTAGCCATTATTATGTCTGTCCGTCTTCTATTTAGCCATTATTATGTCTGTCCGTCTTCTATTTAGCCATTATTATGTCTGTCCTTCTTCTATTTAGCCATTATTATGTCTGTCCGTCTTCTATTTAGCCATTATTATGTCTGTCCGTCTTCTATTTAGCCATTATTATGTCTGTCTGTCTTCTATTTAGTCATTATTATATCTGTCCTTCTTCTATTTAGTCATTATTATATCTGTCCGTCTTCTATTTATCCATTATTATGTCTGTCCTTCTTCTATTTAGCCATTATTATGTCTGTCCGTCTTCTATTTAGCCATTATTATATCTGTTCGTCTTCTATTTAGTCATTGTTATGTCTGTCCTTCTTCTATGTAGCCATTATTATGTCTGTCCGTCTTCTATTTAGTCATTATTATGTCTGTCTGTCTTCTATTTAGTCATTATTATATCTGTCCGTCTTCTATTTAGCCATTATTATGTCTGTCCTTCTTCTATTTAGCCATCATTATGTCTGTCCGTCTTCTATTTAGTCATTATTATGTCTGTCCGTCTTCTATTTAGCCATTATTATATCTGTCCTTCTTCTATTTAGTCATTATTATGTCTGTCCTTCTTCTATTTAGCCATTATTATGTCTGTCCTTCTTCTATTTAGCCATTATTATGTCTGTCCGTCTTCTATTTAGTCATTATTATGTCTGTCCTTCTTCTATTTAGCCATTATTATGTCTGTCCTTCTTCTATTTAGCCATTATTATGTCTGTCCGTCTTCTATTTAGCCATTATTATATCTGTCCGTCTTCTATTTAGCCATTATTATGTCTGTCCGTCTTCTATTTAGCCATTATTATGTCTGTCCGTCTTCTATTTAGCCATTATTATGTCTGTCCGTCTTCTATTTAGCCATTATTATATCTGTCCGTCTTCTATTTAGCCATTATTATGTCTGTCCGTCTTCTATTTAGCCATTATTATGTCTGTCCGTCTTCTATCTAGCCATTATAATGTTTGTCCGTCTTCTATTTAGCCATTATTATGTTTGTCCGTCTTCTATTTAGTCATTATTATATCTGTCCGTCTTCTATTTAGCCATTATTATGTCTGTCCTTCTTCAATTTAGCCATTATTATGTCTGTCCGTCTTCTATTTAGTCATTATTATATCTGTCCGTCTTCTATTTAGTCATTATTATATCTGTCCTTCATCTATTTAGCCATTATTATGTCTGTCCTTCTTCTATTTAGCCATTATTATGTCTGTCTGTCTTCTATTTAGTCATTATTATGTCTGTCCTTCTTCTATTTAGTCATTATTATGTCTGTCTGTCTTCTATTTAGTCATTATTATATCTGTCCGTCTTCTATTTAGTCATTATTATATCTGTCCGTCTTCTATTTATCCATTATTATGTCTGTCCTTCTTCTATTTAGCCATTATTATGTCTGTCCGTCTTCTATTTAGCCATTATTATATCTGTCCGTCTTCTATTTAGTCATTATTATATCTGTCCTTCTTCTATTTAGCCATTATTATGTCTGTCCTTCTTCTATTTAGCCATTATTATGTCTGTCTGTCTTCTATTTAGTCATTATTATGTCTGTCCTTCTTCTATTTAGTCATTATTATGTCTGTCTGTCTTCTATTTAGTCATTATTATATCTGTCCGTCTTCTATTTAGTCATTATTATATCTGTCCGTCTTCTATTTAGTCATTGTTATGTCTGTCCTTCTTCTATGTAGCCATTATTATGTCTGTCCGTCTTCTATTTAGTCATTATTATGTCTGTCTGTCTTCTATTTAGTCATTATTATATCTGTCCGTCTTCTATTTAGCCATTATTATGTCTGTCCTTCTTCTATTTAGCCATCATTATGTCTGTCCGTCTTCTATTTAGTCATTATTATGTCTGTCCGTCTTCTATTTAGCCATTATTATATCTGTCCTTCTTCTATTTAGTCATTATTATGTCTGTCCTTCTTCTATTTAGCCATTATTATGTCTGTCCTTCTTCTATTTAGCCATTATTATGTCTGTCCGTCTTCTATTTAGTCATTATTATGTCTGTCCTTCTTCTATTTAGCCATTATTATGTCTGTCCTTCTTCTATTTAGCCATTATTATGTCTGTCCGTCTTCTATTTAGTCATTATTATATCTGTCCGTCTTCTATTTAGTCATTATTATATCTGTCCTTCTTCTATTTAGCCATTATTATGTCTGTCCTTCTTCTATTTAGCCATTATTATGTCTGTCTGTCTTCTATTTAGTCATTATTATGTCTGTCCTTCTTCTATTTAGTCATTATTATGTCTGTCTGTCTTCTATTTAGTCATTATTATATCTGTCCGTCTTCTATTTAGTCATTATTATATCTGTCCGTCTTCTATTTATCCATTATTATGTCTGTCCTTCTTCTATTTAGCCATTATTATGTCTGTCCGTCTTCTATTTAGCCATTATTATATCTGTCCGTCTTCTATTTAGTCATTATTATGTCTGTCCTTCTTCTATTTAGCCATTATTATGTCTGTCCGTCTTCTATTTAGTCATTATTATGTCTGTCCGTCTTCTATTTAGTCATTATTATATCTGTCCGTCTTCTATTTAGCCATTATTATGTCTGTCCTTCTTCTATTTAGCCATTATTATGTCTGTCCGTCTTCTATTTAGTCATTATTATGTCTGTCCGTCTTCTATTTAGCCATTATTATATCTGTCCTTCTTCTATTTAGTCATTATTATGTCTGTCCTTCTTCTATTTAGCCATTATTATGTCTGTCCTTCTTCTATTTAGCCATTATTATGTCTGTCCGTCTTCTATTTAGCCATTATTATGTCTGTCCTTCTTCTATTTAGCCATTATTATGTCTGTCCGTCTTCTATTTAGCCATTATTATGTCTGTCCTTCTTCTATTTAGCCATTATTATGTCTGTCCGTCTTCTATTTAGTCATTATTATGTCTGTCCGTCTTCTATTTAGCCATTATTATGTCTGTCTGTCTTCTATTTAGTCATTATTATATCTGTACTTCTTCTATTTAGCCATTATTATGTCTGTCCGTCTTCTATTTAGCCATTATTATGTCTGTCCGTCTTCTATTTAGCCATTATTATGTCTGTCCTTCTTCTATTTAGCCATTATTATGTCTGTCCGTCTTCTATTTAGCCATTATTATGTCTGTCCGTCTTCTATTTAGTCATTATTATGTCTGTCCTTCTTCTATTTAGTCATTATTATGTCTGTCCGTCTTCTATTTAGCCATTATTATGTCTGTCCGTCTTCTATTTAGCCATTATTATGTCTGTCCGTCTTCTATTTAGTCATTATTATGTCTGTCCTTCTTCTATTTAGCCATTATTATGTCTGTCCGTCTTCTATTTAGCCATTATTATGTCTGTCCTTTTTCTATTTAGCCATTATTATATCTGTCCTTCTTCTATTTAGCCATTATTATGTCTGTCCGTCTTCTATTTAGTCATTATTATGTCTGTCCTTCTTCTATTTAGCCATTATTATGTCTGTCCGTCTTCTATTTAGTCATTATTATGTCTGTCTGTCTTCTATTTAGTCATTATTATATCTGTCCTTCTTCTATTTAGCCATTATTATGTCTGTCCGTCTTCTATTTAGTCATTATTATGTCTGTCCTTCTTCTATTTAGTCATTATTATGTCTGTCCGTCTTCTATTTAGCCATTATTATGTCTGTCTGTCTTCTATTTAGCCATTATTATGTCTGTCCGTCTTCTATTTAGTCATTATTATGTCTGTCCTTCTTCTATTTAGCCATTATTATGTCTGTCCGTATTCTATTTAGCCATTATTATGTCTGTCCTTCTTCTATTTAGCCATTATTATGTCTGTCCTTCTTCTATTTAGCCATTATTATGTCTGTCCGTCTTCTATTTAGTCATTATTATGTCTGTCCTTCTTCTATTTAGCCATTATTATGTCTGTCCTTCTTCTATTAAGCCATTATTATGTCTGTCCGTCTTCTATTTAGCCATTATTATATCTGTCCGTCTTCTATCTAGCCATTATTATGTCTGTCCGTCTTCTATTTAGTCATTATTATGTCTGTCTGTCTTCTATTTAGTCATTATTATATCTGTCCTTCTTCTATTTAGCCATTATTATGTCTGTCCGTCTTCTATTTAGTCATTATTATGTCTGTCCTTCTTCTATTTAGCCATTATTATGTCTGTCCTTCTTCTATTTAGCCATTATTATGTCTGTCCGTCTTCTATTTAGCCATTATTATATCTGTCCGTCTTCTATTTAGCCATTATTATGTCTGTCCGTCTTCTATTTAGTCATTATTATGTCTGTCCGTCTTCTATTTAGTCATTATTATGTCAGTCTGTCTTCTATTTAGTCATTATTATATCTGTCCTTCTTCTATTTAGCCATTATTATGTCTGTCCGTCTTCTATTTAGTCATTATTATGTCTGTCCGTCTTCTATTTAGTCATTATTATGTCTGTCCGTCTTCTATTTAGCCATTATTATGTCTGTCCGTCTTCTATTTAGCCATTATTATGTCTGTCCGTCTTCTATTTAGCCATTATTATGTCTGTCCTTCTTCTATTTAGCCATTATTATGTCTGTCCGTCTTCTATTTAGCCATTATTATGTCTGTCCGTCTTCTATTTAGCCATTATTATGTCTGTCCGTCTTCTATTTAGCCATTATTATGTCTGTCCTTCTATTTAGCCATTATTATGTCTGTCTGTCTTCTATTTAGCCATTATCATATCTGTCCTTCTTCTATTTAGTAATTATTATGTCTGTCCTTCTTCTATTTAGCCATTATTATGTCTGTACGTCTTCTATTTAGCCATTATTATGTCTGTCCGTCTTCTATTTAGCCATTATTATGTCTGTCCGTCTTCTATTTAGCCATTATTATGTCTGTCCGTCTTCTATTTAGCCATTATTATGTCTGTCCGTCTTCTATTTAGCCATTATTATGTCTGTCCTTCTTCTATTTAGCCATTATTATGTCTGTCAGTCTTCTATTTATCCATTATTATGTCTGTCCTTCTTCTATTTAGCCATTATTATGTCTGTCCGTCTTCTATTTAGTCATTATTATGTCTGTCCGTCTTCTATTTAGTCATTATTATGTCTGTCCTTCTTCTATTTAGCCATTATTATGTCTGTCCTTCTTCTATTTAGCCATTATTATGTCTGTCCGTCTTCTATTTAGTCATTATTATGTCTGTCCTTCTTCTATTTAGCCATTATTATGTCTGTCCTTCTTCTATTTAGCCATTATTATGTCTGTCCGTCTTCTATTTAGCCATTATTATATCTGTCCGTCTTCTATTTAGCCATTATTATGTCTGTCCGTCTTCTATTTAGCCATTATTATGTCTGTCCGTCTTCTATTTAGCCATTATTATGTCTGTCCGTCTTCTATTTAGCCATTATTATATCTGTCCGTCTTCTATTTAGCCATTATTATGTCTGTCCGTCTTCTATTTAGTCATTATTATGTCTGTCCGTCTTCTATTTAGCCATTATTATATCTGTCCTTCTTCTATTTAGTCATTATTATGTCTGTCCTTCTTCTATTTAGCCATTATTATGTCTGTCCTTCTTCTATTTAGCCATTATTATGTCTGTCCGTCTTCTATTTAGCCATTATTATGTCTGTCCTTCTTCTATTTAGCCATTATTATGTCTGTCCGTCTTCTATCTAGCCATTATAATGTTTGTCCGTCTTCTATTTAGCCATTATTATGTCTGTCCGTCTTCTATTTAGTCATTATTATATCTGTCCGTCTTCTATTTAGCCATTATTATGTCTGTCCTTCTTCAATTTAGCCATTATTATGTCTGTCCGTCTTCTATTTAGTCATTATTATATCTGTCCGTCTTCTATTTAGTCATTATTATGTCTGTCCGTCTTCTATTTAGTCATTATTATGTCTCTCTGTCTTCTATTTAGCCATTATCATGTCTGTTCGTCTTCTATTTAGTCATTATCATGTCTGTCCATCTTCTATTTAGTCATTATTATGTCTGTCCTTCTTCTATTTAGTCATTATTATGTCTGTCCATCTTCTATTTAGTCATTATTATGTCTGTCCTTCTTCTATTTAGCCATTATTATGTCTGTCCGTCTTCTATTTAGTCATTATTATATCTGTCCGTCTTCTATTTAGTCATTATTATGTCTGTCCGTCTTCTATTTAGCCATTATTATGTCTGTACATCTTCTATTTAGTCATTATTATGTCTGTCCGTCTTCTATTTGGTCATTATTATGTCTGTCCGTCTTCTATTTAGTCATTATTATGTCTGTCCGTCTTCTATTTAGTCATTATTATGTCTGTCTGTCTTCTATTTAGCCATTATCATGTCTGTCCGTCTTCTATTTAGTCATTATCTTGTCTGTCTGTCTTCTATTTAGTCATTATTATGTCTGTCCGTCTTCTATTTAGTCATTATTATGTCTGTCCGTCTTCTATTTATCCATTATTATATCTGTCCTTCTTCTATTTAGCCATTATTATGTCTGTCCGTCTTCTATTTAGCCATTATTATGTCTGTCCTTCTTCTATTTAGTCATTATTATGTCTGTCCATCTTCTATTTAGCCATTATTATGTCTGTCCGTCTTCTATTTAATCATTATTATGTCTGTCCGTCTTCTATTTAGCCATTATTATGTCTGTCCGTCTTCTATTTAGCCATTATTATGTCTGTCTGTCTTCTATTTAGCCATTATTATATCTGTCCTTCTTCTATTTAGTCATTATTATGTCTGTCCGTCTTCTATTTAGCCATTATTATGTCTGTACGTCTTCTATTTAGTCATTATTATGTCTGTCTGTCTTCTATTTAGCCATTATTATGTCTGTCCTTCTTCTATTTAGCCATTATTATGTCTCTCCGTCTTCTATTAAGCCATTATTATGTCTGTCCGTCTTCTATTTAGCCATTATTATGTCTGTCTGTCTTCTATTTAGCCATTATTATGTCTGTCTGTCTTCTATTTAGCCATTATTATGTCTGTCCGTCTTCTATTTAGTCATTATTATGTCTGTCCGTCTTCTATTTAGCCATTGTTATGTCTGTCCGTCTTCTATTTAGCCATTATTATGTCTGTCCGTCTTCTATTTAGCCATTATTATATCTGTCCGTCTTCTATTTTGCCATTATTATGTCTGTCCGTCTTCTATTTAGCCATTATTATGTCTGTCCGTCTTCTATTTAGTCATTATTATGTCTGTCCGTCTTCTATTTAGCCATTATTATGTCTGTCCGTCTTCTATTTACGGCTTCTGATTACCCCTTTTGTATTTTTAAACGTTTCTTATCACAAGATTTCTTCCCCAGTATTTTATTATTTAAGTTGCTTAAATATAAATCCCATCAATTAAACCAATGTACATTGTAAAGTTGATTTTTTACATGTATTTTCAATACTGATTTTCGTTTCAACAAATCTGTGTGGTATTAGAAATATTTCATGGAAGCCGTAGTTTGTATTATTTCAATTATTTCCATAGTAGATAGTAGATTTTGACTATCCTGTTTTGGTGGTATACTGTCATTACTGCCAACGAGTTTTTTTTTAATTTATTTATTTTGCTTTCCATTATTTTCACTGAGTGTTATTCCAGACAAGTATTGTGCGCACTAAATAATATATCTACGTTTTTTAAACTATCGCCTGGTAAATACTTCTACTGGTGGCTTATTAGTTTCTGTGAGTATCAACCGGCCGGTGGCCAGTGTTTCTGTACTAACATGGTTTATAAGACATACTTATTATTATAATTTCCTGTTCTAAGTAAGGTAATTATTATTAAACTCCATTTCACCTCCCTCAGACATGGGTCGTCGTAGTCGATTTTGCTTATTCTGTTTAAGCCGTTTTGTTTTCTTATCCTGTAGGCGTACGTACCATTGGGTGAATTTGGGCATACATGATGAAGGTTTCTATGCAGTTTTTAAGTTCAATAACTAAATGCATGCACTAATTAATGTTACTTTTTAATTCCTTTAGCGAAACCTGAAAAACCTGTGTTAACATTAACTCACCAAACAATTAAGAATGAAAGAAGTCTGTCGAGTTTTTGTAAAGGAAATGTTGGTAACCCTCCGGGTTCCATTTCTATAGAAGTAAAAAGAGCAAATGAAGACGAATACTCCAAATGCGAAGGGTTTCAGACACCACCGCCTCTTATAACCACAGACGCAGAATGTAACACAGAAATTGAACTTACGTTTTCACATAATTTTACCGATGAATGGAATGATACAAAGATAAGATGCAGGGTAGAAAATTCTGAAACGATTAGCGACGAGGACAACATAAACGATTATATTTCTAATGAGGATACAATTATACTCATTAAAGGTAGGCTATTGTTGTTATCTAATTCAATGAAAAACAAAAATAGAAATACCACACTATCGGACGAATATTACAATCAAATGGGAAAATCGTAGATATATAAACAAAATTTATACACCTAGCATACATAAATATTACAGGTTACTTTCCTGGACTGGTACATGCAATTCAATAAAACGCTAAGAAGTTAACAATCGTTTGAGAATACCGAAGGGGCTATCGAAAATGGACAATCCAGAGAAACTGGCAACACAGAGCACACAAGACGAAGACAAACCAAGCAAAAGCACAACACAATGTGTGATGGAGGATACCACTGTGCGCAAACAAACACAAATAATGTAAATAAGACATGAAACCTTATACAAATAACTGGAGGTAATGACGAACCTAGTAAAAACTGGAGATAAAACTAGTCCTATAGACCCAAACCTTCCTTCTTGGTGAAATGATGCGGTCATGTAAGTAAAATGCCAACCAACACATATAACTGGGTGAGCAGCGTTGTTACTATCATCTGCAAGTCTAAGATGTCTACAACTGAGTTTTATTTTATTGCTCGATTTTTGAACAGATATAATGGCATCGTCAATGTACTATATTAAGCATTTGATAGGTAGATATAGAAATTATTCTCCTAGCGATACAATCATGTTCATGCTATATATGATCTAGCAAATTGCTCATTTACAACTCAAGATATCGGTTAAAAAATTACGCTATCATCAAAATCAATTGATTAATTCACATGAAAATCCAGTTTGTTAAATGATTACATACTTGTTTCAAATATAAACTTGAAAATATATGCATCTTCATTTTGCTTAATGGAGTAGGAGATGCTAATACTTGGTCTTACTCCCAAATGTGTTTTGGTAGATATTTGGCATTGTCATATTTGCTACGAAAGGTTTGAAGATACCAAATGAGGTAATTAGAAGTTGTATCGTAATATCAGTATGCTGCTAGAATGATGCTCTTGTGCTACATTTATATATTTTTTATATTTGTATAATACAGTATTAAATTGTTAATTTGTTTAAATATTAGCTATGTCTGCTATATGTGTAGACTCATTCTAAGCCATCACTCGTCTGTCCGTGACACTATTATATGGTGTTTTATGTAACCTGGTTGTCACTCGAATATCTGTTCGGGCATGTGTACTCGGTGTTCGTATTACGTTTTTTAGTTTGACAAACCTATCAGTTGTTTCATCAGTAAAATCAAAACATGGCCTATAGGATCCGAAACTGAAATAACACCAACAATATATTCCATCTGTTATGTTCTGTCTAAGCAGTGCATGAAGTAAACATCGCTATAAATAATTAGTTTTACAATATTGTATTCACATGTCCTATATTTTTATTTACTACAGATGATTACTGCGTTGGTTACAACGGATATAAGCAACATCCTCGTGGTAATTGTGCTTACTATGTACAATGTCACAATGGCAGAATATTTTCATTGAAATGTCCAGCATCTCTGTGTATTGATGGTCAATCAATTAGCTGTGTAGGCTGTGATAAGGTTAATGCAACGTGTAATTTTCCATAATGTATTACTTCAGAAATGGAAATGGATTGTGTATAACTATCTTTTACACACTTAAATTACGAACTCAACACAACTTTCGAGGACGAATTTAAATTTCTAAATGACACATTGTACCATAGCATGTGTTTCAACATATTATGTATCATCTAGTAATATCAACATCATTTAGCTATTTAACATTGTGTAATAAAATTATTCACAGTAGTCTGAGATCTTAATTCAACACCACCTACAGTTGAACCATTTCGCTGTCAGTGATTTTTTTCAGGTTAAACGTATGTCCTTCATAATTATGTATTTGTAATATATCTACTAACTATATATATTATATATATATATATATATATATATATATATATATACGTCTCAAAATTAAACCAAACAGTGTTAGAATTAGATTTTTAGAGCTGTCAAATTTTTGTTCTTCCCTCGACGGGATTTGAACCCACACCATTGTTACACTGCAGCACCATTCGCTTAGCCTTACGTCCAGCGCCCTAGACCACTCGACTACATCCACTCCCTAAAAAAGGAGCTTCAATAGTCGTAGTGTTACCTTGTCTCGTAAGGCAAATCTAGGGATAGGCGTAAGACATATATATATATATAAACGTCTAAAATGTAGCACAACAACATAAAAAAATATGTTAAAATATAACAAAAATAACTATAAGTCTACAAAAAGACTATAATTATAATCAAATGGACGGATATTTCGCTTGACCGACAAGCTTCATCAGCGTCTGTAAAAAGAGATTTATAAGCGTATGCAGCCTTACTCCTTATACTTCATTTTTATATGATAAAGTTAGAGATCAACTTATCAAGAGTAAAGGGGTATGATATAATTAACTGGTTTAACACCGACACATATTTGTGCCTTTCCCAGGCCAGGACCTAGATTTCCAAGATTTTATATTGTGGTCTTTTTATATGTTCAATGAGTCGAGATCAGAAGTGATTGTTCATTTTGTTGATATTGTAACGAACTTGATAAATTTGTTTTATCACGAAATCTGACATTACGATCGTAAATGTCGGATCGTTGCTTACTTCTGGAATTTTGCTTCCAGAGAAATATTTACTGCTGGTTGCCAGTTATTTCAACTATAAAGTTATTGTGTATGTATTTTAGCTTGCCTATATTTTAATTGTTTGTCATATCATGTATTTATTTATCCATACTCATCCAAATACCAGTGATACATTTTACGATTTGTTGTTGTTTCAATTCACTCAAGTATTCTAACTCAATCTAATCAACCTTCAAGATGTCTCAAAAGGTTGTTGACAAAATGCAGAATCAGTTTGGCCTGGTACGGAAATAATTTCAATAGGTTATGAACTACGAGCATTATAATGCTGCTTTATTTATATTGCATTTGTTCGAGTGCTTGGGACACGAGGAGGACTTACTCATTTATATTTATGGTTTATTTATATAGTACATATACATGTGTCTTACTCTAAGTCTTGAATTGTCATAGATTCACGTATTTAATTATTTAATCAATCCTTTTAGCATCGACCCTTGGTGTCCCCTGCATTTGAATAACTATGGTATTGTTCATGTGCTTTGGACACAAGGAGGACTTTTTCTTCCCTTTATTTAATATAAATAGACAGACAAACAAATATTGGTATGAGTGATATATTTATTCTCTCATGCTTTAAGTATTTATACAGTATATGTATTTAATTTTGAAAATGTAGTTATTTCACATGTATAATATGTGTGCGAATGTGTTATAGTCCTATTTGCACCGGCCCATGGTTTCCTCTGCATTTGTACAACTACCGTACAGTACCATGTGCTTAGGACACGGGGAGGACTTGACCACTACACTACATGTAAATTAACCATTGATGTCTGATGTGGCCAACAATGTCATAGTCGACGGCACTTAATAATCATATTTATTATTAGTATAAGTATTTGGTATATTTTATATAATGTGTATAATAAATAAGATATGATATATGCGGAATAATTTATAGAAATACCGAAGGTTGAATTTAGGTCAACCTTCGTGATTTTCGTTAATCAACCTCCCGCGATTTTATTAAGTTGGATGATTATGGTCATTATGGTCATTGTTATTGTAAATAAATTGTTATATCTTGTAAATGTTATATAAAATATTTATGCTGCAGACTGATATAAAATATCTGAACTTTTACCTGACTTATAGTTCTATAAAATTCAACCTATGCCAGTTCAAAGGATCCATGCAAATTAATGTTTCAGTTGAACCTCTTATGCTCATATGGCCACTCGGGTGAAATCGCTACAATATTGATGGGACTGTTGACCATCACTGTTTAAACCTTCTGAATGTAATACCAACCTGATAATTGAAATTTCTACTCTTATCATGATTAAAGTCTACTCAATATATATCTTTGTTAGCTGTGTCACATAATCGATATACAGGAATAACACATCATGCATTGTCGTGCGTATGGTCTATCTTCATGCAGTCTATGTCCGTTTAGTCCATATGCACTTCAGCCAAATATGGTTGTTAAACACAAACCCACTTATCAGATCTGCAAGCTTAACTAGATTTCTTTTATTCACAGGATAATGATTGTACCGTACTTTGTCATTTTCCTTGATATAGATGTTTGGGGGTTTTCACATGCCATTCGAATTAATATTATGTTTACGTAATACGCGTTAGTGGGAGAACGAGATAAAGACCAGTATATCGGCCCGGTATTAATATATAATGTATAAATAAATGCTGCAAGAAATATCTATTGAACGGATGTCGCATATGGAGCAGGAACTGTTTATCCTTCCTGAGCACCCGAGTTCACCCTCTAATTCGATAATTAGTTTCTAAGTAATGTTTTGTAGATCATTGTTTGTCCTTTTGTCCTTTTATTTTTGGTCATTGTATTGTCGTTTGTCGGTCTTCGATTTACGATTTCTGATTACCTCTTTAATATCGTAAACTCTTCTTGTTATAGTGAATTCTTAGTGAGTGATTGTTATTTAGCGTCAAATGAGCCAGTACTTAAGCTATATCATGGCGAGAACTACTTACCTTTTGACTGCTTTGCACTAAGCCAACAAGTTGATGTTTTTCAGTTATAACTCAATAGAAATAACAATGCGCAGGTAGACGGGTTTGGGTTATGGTGTTTAACACCACTCTAAACAATATTTCAGCTATATCGTGGCGGTCTGTTTTATTAGTGGAAAACATCGGAGTACCCGGAGTGCAGGTAGACGTCTCGCGCTCCAAGGTAATTAGTTTTCCCTTTTATTATACAAGATTGTGTACATTGCGGAGAAGCACCAAATATCAATTCTACAGTCCATCATTTACACACTATTTTGAAAGTATAAGAAAAACAAGTGCTTGCCCGTCTGCTTCCGATATAACCTGGACAATTTTTTGGATATCATGAATCGCTCGGTGAAACATTCAAGTCTTCTGTCTCCTCTATTAAGTACCAATTCTTGAACCGTGTAAATAGTTTTAAGAAAGGTTTGAAGATACCAAGAAGAGTTTGAAGATATCAAAGGGAGGTAATCAGAATCCGTATATTGAAGAAGGTCAGACAACACAATGGCCAAAAGAAAAAGTACAAAATGAAAAACAACGATCTACAAAACATACACATAAAACTTAAAGATGAAGTAACGCTAAAAACGGGAGGTGAACTCAGGTGCTCCGGAAGGGTAGCCAGTTCCTACTCCACTAGTGGGAAAACGGAAGCTGTCAATGGAAAAAGGATAGACAGAATAATAGTCAATACGGGCAAACATTGATCTACAAAATACTACATGGAAAGATAAAGATTAGGAAACACAAACCACATTAAAATCCAGGGATGGACACCGGCAGGGTAAGCAGTTCCTGCACAATTTAACATTTTTCAATTGTCATGATTGTGCAACCTCTGCCATAGTCTTCAACTTGTTGGGGGCGATCAGTTCATATATTTAAGATTAACCAATCCTTTATACAAAAATGTATAAGTAAATTCATTAAGGAATATAATTTTGAATAAATACAATTTTAAAACTGAATAATTCTGACATTATTTGTTCATAAATAAAGTAGATTTAACAAGTGCTAAACATTACCGCATTAGTTTAAACGATTTATTGTGCTAATAATTATTTGGATGCATTTTGATGAAAAACGTTATATGTTAGATATGGTCTAAACATTAATCATGAATAGGGTGGGATTTCATATTGAAATTGTTTCTAGGGGTGGGTGTTATTGTGTTTAAAGCCATTTTCAACAATATTTCAGATATATCGTGGCAGGCAGTTTTATTTGTGGAGGAAACCGGAGTACCCGGAGAAAACCACCGACCTGTCACAAGTCACTGACAAACTTTATCACATAATGTTGTATCGAGTAGATCTCCTTAGTGGAGTTAGGCACTGATTGCATAGTAGGTATAAATCTAACTACCATACGATCACGACCAAGCCGGCCCGTGGAATAGTTTCTAAAAGAATTGATTTACTGAAATGTTTCAATACAGACAAATTGTATTGATGTTAATTAAGTAAAACAATTCCCTATGAGAACCACAATAATCAGGATGTTATTACATAATTATTATTCATTTGTAAACGACTCTAATATTTCAATAGGAATTAACTGCTGAAGCAATTTTACATCTGTTTTATCAAATGAATGAGTAGTAAAATTGGTGGTCTTGTTTTCACTATAGGGTTTTTATATAAGATTATAAGTTTTTTTAATCTCATATGGTTATTCGGTAAACTATGTCATACCAATAAGGTGTTTCCACAATTTTTCCAATCTGAAGTTATGTCTAACAATGTACATTTTGGGTTCAATCAAAGTTGTATTTTCTCTGAGAAAACGTTTTGTTTAAATTTCACATAGGGCTCTAGAATCTTGAATTTCCCTTTTATAGAAAGCACAAATTAGAGTGCCTAATAACAGAGTATTAGGACATTTCAACAAAGTTTTCTTTCATATAGTTGATCAGTTTAATATAAGACAAAATATTAAAAAAACAAAATTTCTCCGATAAGCCCCAAAATAAAACATTTTCTTTTGCTAGCTGGTGTCTTGGATTTCCAATGCATAAAAATATGTACATTTTGTATGAGACAGTCGAATGATCATTCATTTATAATTTGGGTTCAATTATATTATGTTTTTCATATAACATGTTTTATATATTTTCCAACAAGACCTATGCGATATTGACTGTCTTAAATCTCCGATCGAAATACATCATTTAAGAAAACAATGCAAAGAAGAGTTAATCCACGTGTGATTTATAATGCATTGAGTGGTACCAGATGATGAAACTATTAACAGATTTGTCCAGCAAGGTTCTATTTCGTGCAATGGTAGTCATCTTGTATTTCTGGTCCAATAATGAAATAATTAAGATCCATCTTATTATCATTTATGCATCATTTGAATTTTTTAAGAAACAAATTTACACAGTATGCCATATTGCTTATCCTTAGTGACAACAGCCTTGTACTGCCAATCGCAATACACAAACTTTGTAGAAGGTCATATATAAGAGAGCGTTCCCTACCTTGAAGCAACCCCGACAAAACATAGAGTTTGAGAGAAGAACATATTTGAAAAAAGTAGGCCTCACAAATTATTCGTGACTGGTGTTTTTTTATTGCGAAATATCATGAATATGCCACACAGTTGAAAGGACTACTGTTTTAACATGTTTTATGTACCCAATGTTGCTAGTGTTTTTAGAATGTCTATTCTTGATTGTCCCGTCGGTTTTATCTAAGGTTTATTTGAGTGCTTGGATGGATATTACTCCGATAATTGTTAATAATTTGTTGTTATCGATTTAACTATGATATATATTAATTAACAGTTCACCTGTAAAAAGATTAAGTTTGGTCTAAATCTCACGGAATATAATGATAAGCACGTGATCATAATAGTAAATAATTGAATAGTCGTGGCTGTTCAATTTGCCTGTAAACTTTTTATATCAATGCATCAACTGTCTGTACACTATATAGACGTGTTACTGTGTTTATTATTAGAACATTTCTCTTTTAATTTGATTACTGAAAATTACAGTTTTAAATAATGTATTGATTGATAGAACTAAGGTTCTCCTCCATCAGGCATATGTGACCTTTTTTGGCTATCCTGTTTATGCTCTTTGGCTATATCGCTCCAAAACATTAAATTAGTTGGCTTATTGGAAGTTTTGGCAGCAATAAATTCGATTTTTAGCGTACCTGATGAAGGTTATTCCAGAAACGCGTCGTGCGCACTAATTTTGATATCTATGTTTTCATAAATACAGTTTGTACGTAAAGAATCCAACATTACAATGGACACTACTCAATAGAGGATAAGTTCTTTCTCTAGTGTTGTGCGCGCAGTTTTTCTTTTATGTAGTGAATTGTACTTTTGTATTTGACCATAGAATATTGTTTATGCCACAGTTCATCAAAAATGTATTCGGGAAAGCATCAACCTTCGTATGATGTCCCGAGAAAGCATAGTGCCATTAAGATGACATTAATTCGGAAGTACAATACAAATGAGAGTTTGTAAATGAAGGAAGACGATGCTAATATCACATATAGCCTTGAAATGTGCACGAGTTGACACATTCGTTAGTTAACTAGTATTTCCTGATTCTAGGAATTAATCATAGCATCACATTGTTTTTATATTTTGCATACGTCTTTGCTATATAATAATAATAATAATAATAATAATAATAATAATAATTTCCTTTCCTTAAGCAGTATATATTTGAATAAAACTAGTTTACATTGTTCCATTTTCTATTTGAATTATATTTTCAATACATGTACACTCGCTACGTCTTTCAATATCATTTTATATATATAGTACATAATTGTGATAAACATCGTTTTACGCTTTCATTCTTTCACCATTCGATCTGGAAATGATTCAGCATCTACAGACATTTTGTATAATCAGAAATTCGATATTTTAATAGGAATATATTTTTTTTCATATATAATTTATCTGATTTCAAGGTTAAAATATTTATCAATTGATTTTAATATAAAGCAATTTATTTCAATAGAAGTATGTATTGACAATTGTCCTTTAAAATTCAAATTAAAAGAACAATGAAATGGTTACGTATGAATAACATGACGCAAACACACAAGCCTAATATATGTACTGTAAACTGGCTTCAAACAGGAGGTACATGTATCATAATTCATGTTCTTTTTAAGAAATTGGTTACATGATATTAAAAATGCTTCAAATGACGTATTGCAATTATAATAACTTTTTACATAATACAAATCAACTGATTTTCGGATTCCTGTACTGATTTTTTAAGCATGTTGTTGTTTCGGGTAACATAATATTTTGTCGTCGGATACAATTTCATTGTGAAATACATACCAGAAAGTTTATTACCAAAGAAAGGAATTAATTAAAACCAATATGTCAAATAAAAAACAATTAGGAAAAACTGCACCGGCAATAGGCCGATCTGGGATATATTACAGTGCTGGTGATAACAGGCCATTTAGTGTTGGTGAAATGGACAATAATGACAGACCATTAGGAAACACTTACACTGCCGGATTTCAGTATTTTAATTCTAACACTAATGAATATAAAACTGACGAATTTCACAACATCGATCAAAGAGAAAATTCGGATAACTTTGAGAATGACCAAAGAACTATGCAACCGAAAGCAACACGTGCTACAAATAGAGATATTTTTTCATCGACACAACATAAAGAATCAAAATATTACACATCAGAGTGTTCTTCTATCAGTGACAGTACCAGTCAGCCAGAAGAAATGCCAACATGGAGAAAATTATTACAGGATCCTGAAAAGGCTCGATATTATTTGAATAGAGAATGGCCAAAGGTATGTAGATTAACTTATATATTATTGACAGTGTGGTAATTTCTGCCTTTCATTTTATTTGCATATAAATGTCATAATATATTTTAGTGGCATTACATGATTTTTTTTATTAAAAATATTAATGGGCAAAAACAGTCAAATGACAAATGAAAACAACCCCTCTACCGCACCATATAAAACACGTGTATTTATTTTTGACTTTGTCCAAGTAACCATATATCTGGTCACTCTTATTGAAGACCATCTTCTTGAAAGGGCTACCAATAGAACTTCTACTCGAACATTTAAATAACATATTTTCTGAAAATGATAGCAGGTTTCTCACAGGAAAACAAATAAAAAGGATAACTGTTTCAGATAATTCACATTCAATCGTTTGAAAATAGTTCACCCCACTGATGCCGACTATCATCGGGGTATCGGTATGCCTCTGAAATGTCGTCACAAGTGCAATGTGTACATGAATTGTGGTTCTGTATTTCTGGGACAGATGGTAGGACCAGGAGTTATGAGGCGTTCAATTGAACAACTCCCGTTATTGCATACACGAAGCTGAGCGGAGTGGGAGAGTGGTAGGGTCCTATCAGCAGTATATATCAGTTATGAGTTGCAACTGCACTTTTGTGAAACGTCATTTAATACACAGAAGTATATGAATTACTGATGCTGCTATCATCTTTAGACACAAACATGTTTTGAAAAGATAACACTCATGCCACTATATATATATTATACATATAACTTTGAAATCCAGTGGGACAGATATATAGTATGGTTGTCACCTGCTTAGATGTTTGTATAATATACTTTATGCCTGTATTACTATTTCGCACACTGGGGCAAATCTGTTTGATGGTACCAAGATGGCTTTGAATATGACTCAAGATAATTGAAATTAAAATGGTCATTTATTACTAAATGACAGCTATGAATGATAGTTCATAACTATTAAAACAATACTGAGGCAAAAACCATTGTTCAGAATATAATTTCGACCTTAAAGCCAAATCATTCTGTATAACAATAGTAACATCAAAGGTGGGGAAAGGTCAAATGTCACATATTGCTTATGGTCATGCACCAGTGTCAATAACCCCACCTTGCCCCGTGTGCGTGTACGAGCTAAAACAAGGGTAATGCATGTAATATTATCAACATCTTGCATCTAAAAGGATTTCGTGCTATAATTAATTAATTATTTATTAATATTCCCAGATGCTCTTGTCACCATGGGGAAAACAGGAAAATGACACAAGCAATTGAATGTTGAACATGTTCAACATAAAACACAATTACAAAATGACAAGTGTACTAACTACAGGTTTTCCCAGATGATCTTGTCACCATGAACAATTGCATAAAAAGACCTGTAAACATTCACTTAATCCAAAAATAGCATTGGATGATCTGCCGAAAAACCCTGATGCTCTTGTCACCAAAGGCACAATGGCACAATATATATATATATATGTCAGTGGTTATTAATGAGATATTATTACGCCCTGACTCATGGCACAAAAAAAGTGAAAAACAATATAACATTCCACTACCTACAAGCATATTTTCTTATGCTTAACACTATGACTATCTCTAAAGAGTAAATGTTATAATAAAATGCAAAAAATAAATCCTGTAACTATACACATAAATGGAGAACTATTTGTTATCAGATAAAAAGAAAAAAAACCATTCAAATGTTTCATGTTGTTCATGTTGCTGCATAGAGGAAAGGAAATATATGTTATAGTCCAGATGCTCTTGTCACCATGGACCAAACATGTACATTTTCCCACTTCCTGAGCCTCATATCCAAAAGCACTGACCCCTAAAGTTTTAAAACAGGAACTCTTATATATTTTTTGTAAGCGTCTGAAGACCATCTACCCATGGCTTTAAATTTTGCTTCAGACACACCATTAGCAAATGCTGTACTTGCTGCTCCAATGCGGAAACTATGCCTCTTGTATAATGTAATGCCAAGCCCACACCATATAAGAGATTTTAGTTGTTCTGTCAAAAAAGCTCTTGACACTGCAGACCCATCTATAAAAGAAAGGAGTGGCCCTGAAGTGGGTTTCCGCACTTGGAAATAATGCCAAAGAGCTTTGACAGAGAGCACATTTCTGGATCTTTTTTATTACTTTCTATTCATTGCTAGCTCAAATGATGATATACCAGATGTTTTGTGATCAAATTTGATGCTTTGTACTTGCAGGGTATAGTCATTTTTGCCCTTACTTTGGGTGAACTCCCCAATTCTTAAAAAACAATGAAATGCCAATTGATACATGCTTTTAAATAATACCCTAGCGAAATACGAATTTCTGGTATGCGTCAATGAGATTATTAACTGTTTCATCATTGACTGTGTAATTGGCAATCGAGTGTCAAGGGCACGTTTTTTGTTTTGGTATCCCTGTAAACACTTTTTAACTACAAAATTTTGTGTAAGATCTTAAATATTTTTAATTTGGTGATGGTAACCTAATGTTGAAATATATGTTGTCACTGTAGAGCTTGCCAAACCTTTAGAATAACAAAAAGCAATAAACTGGATAATATCTTCAGCATTAACAGGAAAACTCTTGCTTGCAAATTCAAATTTTGTCACAAAGTCCTTGTAACATTGAAGAGCTCTTTGATATGTACTGTGTGTTGATGGAGCTAAAGCATGTTCAATCAGATCAGACGCAATGCCTCTGAGATCATCAGACTTGCTTCGTTGATTGGATAAAAAATTGGATTTCGATGAGGACACTTTTGCAGAAACTGTGAAATCTGTTGACGAGAAAGATGGTCAGCTAAAACATTGTTCAAACCTTGAATGTGCTGAGCCTGAAATAATATATTGAAATGTGTGACCAAACGTCTGACTAATGACATCAATGACTTATCTTTAGATGTTTCTTTATTAATGACATGCATCACGGCCTCATTGTCAGTGTGGAATACAATGCATTTATTTTGCAATTGCAATGACCACAATTCTAACGACAAGACAATATGGAACAGTTCCTTAACAGTGATATAATATTTTTAGGCCAGGTGCCATGAAAATAATGATTTTCAAGATAACCTCCAAACCCAGTGTTACTTGCGTCTGTAAACAAATTTAATATGACTGAATTTTCCCAGTGTTCCGACAGGAAAAAAGACTTCCCATTAAAATGATCAATAACTATAGATCATGCATTTACATCTGCTCTGACTTCCTCGTTTAATTTACGGTGGTGGCGAGGCTTTGTAAGCCCTGTGCTAAGATCAATCAATCTTCTTAAAAAGGGGCGGCCTGGTGTTGTTACTGAACAGGCAAAGTTTAACAGGCCTACAATAGACTGAAGTTCTCTCAAGGTGATAGATGTTTTTTTTTTTTTTATATGTGCTTAGTAATGCCCTAATCTTTTCAAGGTTCTCCTTTGGTAAGCGTTTTTCCATAAGTACCGAATCTAACTCAATTCCAAGAAAGGTTAATAATGTACATGGTAAGACAGTGTTTGCTTCTTTGATAGGTATATCTATGTCTTTAAAGAGTACCATGATTTTCTCTAGATCCTTCCTACAAGTATCATAATCTGGGGGACCAACAATCAAAAAATCATCTAGCAGATGAACAATTTTTTGAAGATAAACCTAGCTTGTTTTCACCTATCCAATGCAGGGCAGTGGTTATTTCTTCAAATAACTGACAAGAATAGCTGAGACCCATTGGTAGAGTTTTGTCAAAGTAAAACATACCGTCAATCGAAAAACCCAGTAATTCCCAATCTGAAGCATGCACCGGCACAATTGTATATGCATTCAAAATATCAAGTTTAAATATCAGGCAATTTGGTCCAAATGTTTGCTTTAATTCCACTGCATCATTTATATTTTGATATTGTACTCTGCGGAAATTATCAGGAATCCCATCGTTTATGGACTGCCCCTCAGGGAAAGACAAATGATGAATGACCCGAGCATCTGGGATTGCATTGTTATCGGACTTTTTAGGAACCAGCCCAAGAGGTGAAATTTGAATGTTTGGAAAGGGTTTCTCCTTAAAAGGACCTTCTGCGTGATTAGCATCGAGTTTTTTTTGTATTTTCTCTTTTAAAGTGTTCATATCATCTTTTGCTGATTTCAAATTGTCATTATGTCTAAAATGTCTAACTCCTCGAAAAGGGATTTTAAAGCCATCGTTTAAACCACTTACAAAATATTCTCTTTTCTGGAAATCATATCCGTGAAGCCAATAGTCTAATTTATCTCTTTTAACAGGGTTTACTAATTGAAATTTATTATTTGTTGTTTGGTTGTTTTGTGGCGGTGGGTGCTTTTGTTGTAGTGGACTGTCGGAGGTTGGCATTTTGGGTAGCCTGAGTATTTTGGGTGGAAGTTGCAACTTGCTTGCCAACTTGACACTGTTTTTTGGTGTGTGGTCCACCACATTTTTGACATGCATGTGTGTACGGACAGTTTCCCCTCTTGCAATAGCCCTTGTTGTTGAAACTGTGGCATGGAAATTTGGTGCGGCATGGGCACGAAAAAACTGGTTTTGTGGTAGAGGAGATGAGGCACTACTTGACTTATATTTTAATTGGAAAGCTCCAGGATTAGGAGCTCCTCTTGATTTTGTGAGACCTATCGCTAATGACTCACCGTGAATTTCTGAATTTAATTGGTCCCATTGATAGTCAAGAGGGCTTGTTTCACGCCACTCTCAACAAATTGTATCGTAATACAAAGCTGCCTCATCGCCAGCTTGTCTTCCTAATCGTTGCACTATGTCAGCATATTTCATTAATGGTGGAGCATCTTGAGGATGTTTTACTGTGTATATTGCCACAAAAATGTGAATCGCTTGCGGCAGTCATGGAACATCCAGCTCTTCATTTATTTCGAACTTTTTCCTACCCTTTTCAAAGCAAAGTAGTGAACCGAAATCAATAGCCGCATTGGCCCAAATTGTTGCTTTCACTTTATTATCAATCCCAGGTCCTAGTGGACGACTTATCCTGGGATTACTTGGTTCTTTCCCCTGTAAATCTACTAATGTGTGTAAATCCTCACCCTGATTATTGTCTGTCAGTGTCAATATATCTGACGTATTTTGAGTACATGTACTGCTACCCTGTGATGTTGTAGCTTCAGGCTGCTCCTTTCCTTGCGGGATGACTCCCATAGAAGTAAGGGTGTCTACTACCCCTTTCGTAACTGCAGGCACAAGTGCCGCCACAAGTGCTGAAATGTCTGCTCCTGCACTGACCACAGATGCGCTTTGCTCAGGTTTTGACGCTCTCCTCCTTTTCTTAGCTGGTAGTTAACTCGACATTCCTGTAAAATTATTCTAAGATTAGAAATCAAGCAAATCACAACATATGGTCAAAAATAATATTGACATGTCATGATCGCCACTAATGCAATATAATTATTGCTTTATTACTTACTTTCCCCACAATGTAATTATTTCCTTAGACTGTATTTATATCTAAGTGTACGGCATCTTCTGTGTCACCATGTGTTAAAAATTTAACACCAATTAAACACAACAGATTAAATAAGATAAAAATATCATAAAATAAAAGTGATTATAATTAACCACGATTCATAATTATCCCCTCAAGTACATTTGTTTACTCCTGTGTTAAAATTAACACAAAATTGCATAATTTGTAAAGACCAGACTAAATATGATAAAAATATCATAAATAAAAGTGATTATAATTCACCACAACTGATGATAAAATTATCCCCTGAAGTACATTTGTTTACTCCTGTGTTACCATTAACACAATTGCATAATGTACACAATAATATATATAAATATATATTATAAAACGATTGTTTCTATATTTGTATATGTTTACTTACTGATTAATTGACTAAATAACAGGTGGTATCAACAGTTATAACTAACTGGCTTTGAGGACCACTGCTATACTTTAATGCCTTAATGTCGTAAACAATACAGGATTGCATCTCTGACTGCCTTATAATATTATTATTTCAACATTCCTAAGTCATTCACATGCACGCCATCATCATAATTATTGTCTTCTGAATTTTTTAAACCTTTTAGTTTCCAATAAAAAATATTCATTCTTGCGCTCAACTCGGTTCTCAAATGTTCATTGGCACACTTAACAAAATTATTATAATCGTCCTGCTCTACTACACGTGTACTTTCTCTTGGTAATAACTGACAGACTGCAATACTAACTACCGAATATCTAACTTTAAATGTATCGCAAAGAGCGACTATCTTCAACGCAACTTCCTCTGCTAATTGTTTATTTGCCCTTCTGGAATCTAAATCGTTGCCCCCGATATGAATAATTATATGGTCTGGCCTTTTTTCCTGAATTAGTGATTCTAATTGTTCAATGTTTTGCTTATTTTTCACTTTTCCTCCACTTATACCGTGTAAAAAAATGGACGGTCTTGGGTGAACTCAGGTGTTCCGGAAGAGGAAGCAATTATCACTCCACTAGGTGACGCTTTTGTGATAATGTATGATTGCCGTAGATACCAGATAATAAACTTGATCAGAAATAGCTAACTTGCACCACGATGCAAACAACCCTATTTTGTATAATCATGAGCTCATGTAAAGGTTCGCTCTCGTGAACTGCGTTGTATTTTCAAACTGGGCGACCGCTTGCTATTGATTCCAGGAAACTTTTGAAGATACAAAAAGGGTAGTCCGAAAGCGCAAATTGAAGAAGGCCATGCAATACAATGGTCAAAGATAAAAAGACAAAAAGACAAACAACGAACTACAAAATTATATAAAGAAAATATTCAAGTTCTCCAGAAGGGTAATCAGTACCACCTCCACTAGTGAGACCAGTGCATCATATATTAGGGATGAAGAGTGTCATCTCAAGCAAAATGAAATATTTCAACAATTTTGTTCATGTTTATATACGGTGTCTCATAATGTAAGATAAAAAAAACAAAACAAAACCATACACTAACCTCAGTCCAGTCGTAGCATGACAATATGAATTTATAAATATATGAATTTAACAAATTAAAAAGAATAAGATTAGATCAACCTGTTCCAGACGCCAACCAAACACTAAGATATAATTTAATTAATTTTGTCAGTAGAAATATTTGTTACAAGCACTGAAGATTATGGCGTTAACATATGCTATTGTTTTATTATGTAATATTCTGCCTTTTCCACTAATAATGACCACATATATACAAATTTACATCTTAGCATATCATATTATATATGTGTCTAGGGCGCTGGACGTAAGGCTAAGCGAATGGTGCTGCAGTGTATCAATGGTGTGGGTTCAAATCCCGTCGAGGGACGTATAGCAGCACCAATCGTTTAGCCTTATGTCCAGCGCCCTAAACCACTCGACCACATCCACTCCATAAAAATAGAGCTTCAATGATCGATGTGTTACCTTGTCTCGTAAAGAAAATCTGGAATTATACGTAATACATGTGTATAAGCGTGTTTAGATGGTACACTCGACCACATCCACTCCCTATATATATATATACGTCTGAAAATTAAACCTCATTGATTCAGAAATCGCCATCTTTGTTAAAACAAATTGCCAAAAATTACATCGGAAACTTCTTATTCACAGATTTATAGGACGTGTAACACATACAAGTTTATTTGAGTGAAGACTTTTATTTGTGGAAACAAGTTATTACTTCCGTATTCGTCAAGTGGACGTTTGTATATTGATTATCAGCACCTGGATGCTGACTACGTAATTTCATTTAGATTACCAGATTGTAGTGGTAAGGAAATACCCGCATGAAACAGTATTGCATGAAATACATCCAGATAGTTAACATTCTTAGCATGACACACTTAGCTAAATGCGGAAATACCGGTTATGAAAGCAATTTTTACCGACATCGCCACCCCCCCCCCCCCCCCCCCCCCAACGTCAACAACATGCTTGTAATGATAATTGGTAGTTCACATATAAGGCATCTGTATTTTTATGTGAAGGAGCACTTTCCACATAACTTTTTCGACCTTCATCCTCGAATTTGAGTGGACCTCGTATTGGTGGATCTTTAGTTGTCGGTGTAGTGTTGTTTGGATCATTGTTTGTCTTATTGTCATTTTTCTTTTGGCCATTGTAGGCCTCTCGATTTATAGCTTCTGATTGCCCCCTTAGCTTGGTATCGTCAAACTTTTTTTGTCTACTTAATGTTCCTTTGCTTGAAAAATTGGTGGCGTCATGAATACAACTGAAATTTTTTCATTGAATGTTAAAAACACAATATGTCAAAATACAATATACGTATTCAAAAGGTTGCAAACGAATATCTTTTCAGAGAAAAATACACATTTTAACGTTTGTATTACATTTAAAAAAAAACCATAATAACCATAATCTTACGATCATCTAAATGAAATAAGAATTGTCTGAAAATTTTATTAATGTTTTCTAATACAATCATGGTTCAATTCTGGGTCCCATTGATAATATTTATCTTTCCGTGAGATGAACATTGTGACACATTTTTGAAATATGAGTATTAAATTCTTTTAAAAATGCTGTGAATAATATCGTTATACATTATATCTCTTGTGAATGTTGTGATTGGAATAACTCGATAATTGTACATCTATTCATCTATGATATCATAAATAATTCCAGATATCTCTGCGTGCATCATATAAGAGGAAGGAACCATACAGAGCCCCAGATGAAGAAGAAGACGAAGAAGTGAAATCCACAAACACGGACAACAGTGAACGAAAAAGAAGCCTTAAAACCCGGCTTGTCATCATATTTGGTCTGATTATTGTAATCTCAGCTATAATACCAGTCGTCGTTGTAACGATGTTATTAAAAGACGGTTTGTAACCTTATAAATAAACGTTAGAGAATACACACTCAGCATACATATTTTAAATTTCCATTGCTCTTTTCAAAGTTTCAATTAAGAACTCAAAATTAAAATGCCGATCCATTCAAAAGTCTTTCAATTGTCTTTAAATTACATTATATATGTATTTGAATAACCATACTTTGAGTAGTCGCTACGGAGTATCTGTCACAAATTTCCACGATATTCCCTTTGTTGTTATCACAATCCGGTCCTTTCCTCATTCATGACTTGTCAGCAGGGTTGTAACAAGAGTAACACGACGGATGCCACGTGTGAAGCAGGAACGACCCTTCCGGCGCACCTTAGTTCACTCCCGGGTTTTAGTGGGGCTCGGGTTGCTCGATATTTAGTTTTCTGTGTAATGTTTTTAGATCGTCGTTTGTCCGTTTGTCGTTTTTTATTTGACCATTGTGTTGTCTGTCCTTCTTCGATTTACGGCTTCTAACTACCCCTTTGGTATCTTAGATTTACGGCTTCTAACTACCCCTTTGGTATCTTAGATTTACGGCTTCTAACTACCCCTTTGGTATCTTAGATTTACGGCTTCTAACTACCCCTTTGGTATCTTAGATTTACGGCTTCTAACTACCCCTTTGGTATCTTAGATTTACGGTTTCTAACTACTCCTTTGGTATCTTAGATTTACGGTTTCTAACTACTCCTTTGGTATCTTAGATTTACGGCTTCTAACTACCCCTTTGGTATCTTAGATTTACGGTTTCTAACTACTCCTTTGGTATCTTCAGAGTTTTATTTCTATATCTTATTTTAATATATGTTCAGATGTCAAGTTCTCTTCTTTTTGTTTATTTGTTGATGATAATTCTTTGTGATTAGACTTATGAAAAAACATACTGTCATATTTAATAGTTACACAAAATTCGGCAGAATCATTTTATCTGAATATTTATCATTATCTATCAAGAAGAGTATGAAGATACCAAAGTGGAAATCAGAATCCGTAAGTCGGAGAAGGACAGGAAATACAAAGGCTAATAGAAAATGGACAAAGGACAAACAACGATCTCCAAAAGATACGCATAAAACTAAGACAATATACGTCTAAGGTTATTATTGATATTTAATCGTCCCTGTCAGCAACTAACCGGCTACTTCGTGACTACCTAACGTCTTCGACCAGCAACCATCGGAGAGATATAATAACCCCTACATTTGCTTACAATATGGATGTCTAGAAACCGTGACTTATGAGGTGGGTTACGGGGTTCGAACACATATCACGGTGTTTTATTGTGGTTCTACATTGTTTAGGTGTCTATCAACTTTCATGTACAAAATCTATTAATCTTATTTGACAAATAGCAACTAAGTGATGTTTTAAAATTAAAATATTTGTTAGAATATATAGCAAGGAAAATATTGTTGGTATTATATACTGACTCAACACATGATCTTAACATGTTTTGTCTGTTCTTCTTGGATGTACGGCTTCTGTATAACATTTTATCATCTTCAAATTTAATCATGAATTATTTCTCATTTATAAAATGCAGATATAGTTCACAAGATATGATTCTCACAATCCCAGTTAACCAGTTAACATGCGATATATTGCTTTGCATGTTCAATACTAGAATTATCTCTGTTGTGCTTTTGTAGTTTATATTAGTATATAAAGATATTACGAATAAACACCCAAGTGATGACAGAAACAGCTTAAAGCACTGTGTAGTACCGTGATCGTTGGTAAGCCCTACTGACTGCACAAAACCATCTCATCACCATCGATGTACATTATGCACATTTAGCAACCATGTGTATGCGTAAACCTTGTGTTTAAAATTATTCACGTTTGTATATTTTTTTTTCAAATCTTAGATGAAACACGGTCAACAACATATGGTAAGTACATGTACTATTTCTTATGAAAACAATGTAAATACACCTGAGAGAAAACGGACCCCATCAAATCATCAGGGGGTACTAAATTGACGTCTCGGATGATCAATGCTAACATATTATAATTCTGAACATTTTTATGTAATTTCTTGATAATCAAGTTACCTATAGTTTCTTGTTTATAAATATAGTGGAATGCATCAGTACGACATTTAATAATGGAGGAACAATGACAATGCCATCAAATGTGATGGCGGGAATTCTAACAAAACAATAAGAGTAAGATCAGATGATAAAGCTATGATTCTTATTGTCAACGCATTATAACAATGTGATGACAATACTTATAAACATTTCGTACTGGTCGATTAATTAACTATGTAATCCCGTGTATGTCTTGAGAGAATTGATTTTGAAGAAAACGCTTCAAGTAGGATACGGTGTGTTAAGCATTTCGGATAATGAATATCGTTCATTAGTATGCACTTTTATATCATGGAAAAACACATTTTAGAAAGTGATGGTCAACAATACCTCCAATATCAACAAAACGTACAATCACAGGTCCTGGCTTGGACCACGCACAAAATGTGGCGGAATGAATTGGCTGATGTGATCCTCTTGATAATTTGAATCTTCAACGGCAATACATATGTAAACAAACGAAACAAAACCTGCACATATTCCCTTCCACTCAAAAAGACCACATATATCACAAAAATTAATGACAACATAATCATAGACAGTACAAAATGCTCGGAGTTAACTAACTACTAGCTAGCAAGGGAGACTCTGTCGGTTCAAGATTATTTCTATCGGGACAAAAACAAATTATAACTGATACCGCTAACATATTTAATATCAATTAGTCATACCCATCGTAATAAATTAATGGTCTTTGTGGGAGACCAGAATAAATAGGTCATCAATTTGTTGGAATCAAATGTTGAACATATGTTACATCTCAAACTGTGAGATTGTAAACAGACTCCTGACATGCCAATCAGCAATACATTTACTTCTATAAACTAATAAACACAAAGCGTTGACTTTCCAAAAATGTAGAATAAAATGGTAGTTGGATATTAAAAAAAAGAAAGACGAACAAAACATTTTTGGTTTATATTGTTATGTTTTGATAATACGTGGTCCTTTTAGATAATGTAAATACTATTTAGTATGCATGCATGAATATTGTATTTTTTGTTTTTTTGTTTGACAGTTTCAAATATATCATTACTAGAGGGGGACGTTTTGTTCCAATAAACAAGTACCATTGTTCTGCGTGTCTCATGTTGTAATCACCTGGACTTCAAACAGCTTCTGCTGTCATCTCGTTTGTGTTTTTGCAGTTTGCGATGCATGAATCATGATTCATCGTGTTGCTATGGTTGATTGAACAACTCGATCTGTTTAACATCTTCATTTTCATGTTTGATTTTTTCCCCATGCATGTAGTGAGAGCCACTATGTCCTTAACGGTCAACGATAGCTACCATAGTGCATTAGACAACCATGCATCAAGTGAATATAAAACGTTTGGACGTCAGTTTTGCTCTGAGGTAAGACTAAACTGTAAACCTTTGCCATCTGTAAATCCCGGTTGTTTGTTATCCCATTCTTTTATTGCATACATATACTTTAGGTATAGATACAATAGAAGCGCGTTATGTACATAGTCTTTAAGTATATTTCGATGTGCAGGTACATATTCATAATACCTCCTCAAAACCTTCACATAAACAGTGCGCGATAAAATTAAAGTAAAAGTTGGATTTATAAGATATTAAGCATTGACATTGCATTTTTTGATAGGTTTAGGACACAGAAAACATTTTACATAAAGTCAAATTTACCTGGTGATGTTTTTCATATCGTGTGTAAATATGCCTTAATAAGGAATCATTGCTTTTTTATTTTTTTTTATTTGCTGTTGTAATTTCTTAAATACTTCCAAAATATTATGTAGATGTATTCAATTAGAATGTCTAGGTTTGTTCATTAGATGTGAATGGCAATACAAATGACTGGTAGATTTATAGATCACAATTGTTGTTGTACAAAACTATTGACAATGCAAAACGTAGGAAGACATCATACAAAACATTAAAAAAGAAAAAAGGATGTGTAATTTATTTTTCGATTTCCTATAGGGTTTAAGATTACATTGTGTCATATTCAACATGTAGGGGTGGATTGATACCGGCATGTGAATCACACTTAGCTTGTACTCTGCAATTGACACATATACAGGTGTGTGTTGTGACTGGGACTATGTGTGACACCTTATTTATTTTCAGTAAGATAATGTTGTCCTTCCCAAAATGTGAAAATGTAATTTGTACTGCAAGGAGAACATCAAAATAATAATCCGAAACGGTAAAAATATTTAGCAAGCGGTTTTGATTTTTTGGAAAAATATACTTGATCTCAAACTATCTTCCGTGATCTTAGAGGAATTTCTAGAATATAGAAATAAGTCATAGTTTCATCGCTAGGTGGCACAACCCCCAAAACGTCCGACAATTGTGGGGAACAAGCCAATTATACAACCTTCCTTTATGATGGACCGTATATAACTTTGCAAGTAAAAGACAACTTACAGTAGGTCAATTACACGTGTATACGTTAAACCAAGCCAACCGTTGTCTAAAACAGGCAACTTGTGATTTTCAATTTAATGCCGTATTTTGCTTATAAAGACTCACGAAACAACCTGTCCATCTACAGTTGTGAACGAATGTATGAGAACACGTATCCAATAGACAATTCCTCTCAAGCCCTACGATGGATTTATATATTTCAGATAACAAAGGTTTATACAGATGGATCCTTAAATAATTACTATGGATGTAGAGTTATTAATCTTATGTAAGTAAATAGTAGGTTTATTGTTTCACATACTACTGTATCGTTCTTTACTATATCTATATAGTTCGTGTTTAGATTTATTTGATAAATGTTAGAGAATACTAAATGGGCAATCAAAAATGGACAATCCAGAGAAACTGGCAACATAGACAACAACAAGACGAAGAAAAACAAAACACAACACAATATAAGTCGGACACCACTATGCGCAAACAAACACAAATAACGTAAATAAGACATGAACTCTCCTGCAAATAACTGTTGTGCAATATGGTTATTGTCGTAACCCTGACTGACATCAGAATACATTTAAACAGTATTATGACTTTCATCGGCTGGTTTGCAAGACTAATTAATAATGTGGATTGCGCATATATTTCTTGTCCATTAAATATCAAAATGAAATCAGAATTTTCCCAATAGAATAGGTAGAACAGATTTAGTGTATGATCATAAATTCAAGATTATAGATTATATAAATTATACTTATTACATTTTAAACCGCAAATATTAATATCACTGTCGTAAATATGAACACGGCGAATATATAATATGTTTGTCGTCCTATCAGTTTACCGTATGCGAATCTACCCTTAGAATACATGTAATAAAATAAATAAACAACAACAACAATAAGTAGACACACAACGAAGCTACATTGATACTGCTACTTTAATAAAATCATAGATATCAAATTTAGTGCGCACAAAGCGTTTCTGGAATTACCGTCATCAGATGCGTTCAAAATCGGAACATAGGAAAGCCATATAACTAAGTGTTGGGAGCAATAAATCCAAAGGGCATGAACAGCATTGCAAAAATCGGCTTGTGTCACCTATGCCTGGGGGAGGGGACCTAGGGTTTACTAAGAATGATTGAATTGGTTTTTTACAATTTCTATTTTAATTCCACTTATACTTTCTTTAAAATGTCTTCACAACAAGCCAGTTTTATATATTTTTTTTAAAAATATATTAAATTCTTACGAGCTATATTTTGATTGAGGATGGATTACTATATATTCAATGCAATCTGGTATTGGATGTATAAATACATGTATGCCTAAGTTTAAAGTGAAAAGTGAAAAGTCTACACGTAAGTATATGTTGCAATTTATATTTAGCAGATATAATTACATCTAGGTTTCAACACTTAAATCAGTTAGATCATGGTTGTTATTTTTATTGATTAACCGTAGAAAACTACCAAATTAACAAATTGTATCACATATATTTGTATCGAGTACATTACGGCATGGGATTGCATTGGTTTGTGTTGTTGGAACTTGAGTTTTCTCAGCACTGTTTGTGATGTAAGTCCATCAACCTTACGATCACGCCACGACGAAGTCTGTACACCCATTGCGTTTATTCGATTCCTCACTTATCAATATTTAATTTTAATAGATGCTGTTTATCTTTAACTCTTTACAGGAACGGCAGTATTATTGTGATTTTTGACGTTATTTTCAATGACACGACTCAAGAGAAAGTCACCGACAGCGTTAAGGAAGAATTGACCATTAATCCCTGGTTAGGCAAGTTCTTCATAGTAACCAATACTATAACTATTATTAACGTTACCACTGAAAGGTTAACGAATCCACCTGATGTACAAGTTGATGATGTTGAAACAAGTTCAACGCCGTTGATGCTAGATTCAAGTTCAAAAATGTTATCACAAGGAATGTCGAAATCATTTGCAAGTATATCTACGGCTAATGAAACTTTAGTTCAAATGTCCACCGAAGATCAATCTATATCAACAAATGTCGTAGAGAGTATGAACATTTTGAGTTCATTTAAAACAACGCCCTCAACATATGAATCTGCATTAATTATAACAACATTCCCAGATGATGTACACATGAGTAGTACTATGCCACACACATTATCATCTACGAGGTTTCAAGAGTTCATGATATCAACAGACATTTCCACAACCATTCAAGAACAAGAACCTATGGTTTCATCTACAATTCCGGTTGAAATGACTAGCAGCCTTATAAATGATACTACAGAAGCTCGACTACAGGTAAAAATCCTTCATTACTTTATATTATACATTTTGATAATACTCTTTCATTTACAGGTCGTTACATATCCTGATTGAATATACCGCAATCTGATTGTCTTAACCATGCCATGAATTGCTTAATTGTAATTACTCAACATACACAAGTACGCATTGATACGATATACGCCAGGCGTTCTACGGACAAAACTAAAAAAAAAACAGTTGACAACTTTAATTTATAGCAATGTTCAGTTATTCTGCAATAGTATAAGATAAATAACGAGTACTGTGGATCGAACTAACCTGTTTGATATAGCAGGAGCATACAATATTGTATATCTGATAGATATGTAAAATGTACATAAAGTGACTATGATATTAAGATCGGGGTTTGTTCTTGGACAGTATGAAATTTATAAGTGTTTTACTCGTTCTGAAAGGTGTTCCTCATATATACAGTTCCAGGAGGTTTTTATGTGTTCCAAATCTCTACCCTGTTAGCCTTCGCCGGTAAAGCATGGTATTTCAAACAATAACAACCCCTTTTTACATATTCATTCACACGTAAACAGTTTTCTTAACCTACGAAAAGAAAGTGTAAGCAGTGATGGTCATCAATTTCACCAATATTAACAAAAGGAACAATCACCTCTCATCATACTGAACACAAAAAAGACCACGACATATGACGTTGGAAATCCCTTCCCAACTTGGGACAGGCGCAGTAATGTGGTGGGGTTCAGCCGGTTAATGGGACCCCAACCATTAGTAATATTTTGTTTTTGAACAATAGTGTTCATATCAAGTATACAATAGCATAATATAATAATTATTTAAGAAAAATATATTAGATGAAATATAGCACAAAATAATTCTGTAGCAACGATTTTATAAAGTCGGTCAGTATTTGCTTAGCCAACAATTCCTGCATTAACATCTTAACCTTGTTATTATATATATCACAATGTATTTTTTCTTTATTTTATTGTATATATAGATCCTCCAGCCAATCCAGTACTAATTTTAAGTGTTGATCAAGTTATAGACCTTGTGTTTAACAACGGAGACTTTTACAGAGACACTGGAACTCATACATGTAAGGGAGACGTTGGGTCTCCTTCTGGTCAGTTAGTCTTAGATATAATGTATCCGAATGGAACAGAGTTTCAAGATATATCTACGAACAACAGTGTTATAAAGAGAGAGAACATAACTACTACTGGTTCTAGGCACAAAGAAAGAATTAGTTTTGGTATTAAATTTACAGAAGAAATGGATGGTGGTAAAATACGATGTAGGATTCTGGGTAATCTTCTTGACAATGGTACAGTCAGTGACGAGTTAAGGCTGATTCCAAGTATGTAATTAGTTACTATGGCAATCGTAAATAAACAAATATATCTTAATATATATTGGTTTCACACAAATCAACATTGAAAATCATTATTTTTTATTGTTCATTAATAGAGCATGTATAAACGCTATTCAACCGAATTATCACCCTTTGAAGACTTATTATGGACGTTCCGTTGTCCAGTTGAAATTCTCGTTCAAAGTCTGTTAATTTGCAAACATGTATATTTTCCACCAAATGTCAATCGCAATAGCAAGGCTCCTTCACAGAGTGGATCTGATAACAGACGCTATATTTGAATTATGTATATTACATAAACTATTGAATGTACTTAAAGAGAATTGTTTCCATTTTCCTTATTCTAATTGATATATCGATTTTTCCAGGAATTGTAGTCCTTGATTTGATGTAAATTCATTTTTAAAATATTTTCGCAAGAAAAGTTTTAAGATGCTAAAGGGCCAATCACAAGCAGGGAATCTATAAAGGACAGACAACACAATGGATAACAGAAAAAGGACAAAATGACAAACAGTGATCTACACTACATTACACAGAAAACTAAAGATTGAGTAACAAACCCGGTAATAAGTCACAAATGAGGAAAGGGCCCCATTACGATTACGAAAAATTGAACATATCCGTGGTCATTTGTGACACATATATTCCATTATAACCAAGTCAAACATGCCGAGCCAAAAGCAATAGTATACAGGTAAAATGTCAATGTATATGGCACACTACACTGAATCACAACCAGGATAATAATAAAAAACAGGAATAGAGCATAAAATTTAAAACTAATAAAAACAAATAGAAAGATAACTAATATAAGGAGAATTAGCACATAAAACGGAAGTGAGAACCGCTGTTTCGATAGGGTAAGTATTTGCAATAGACACCATACTGCTGTTTCGATAGGGTAAGTATTTGCAATAGACACCATACTGCTGTTTCGATAGGGTAAGTATTTGCAATAGACACCATACTGCTGTTTCGATAGGGTAAGTATTTGCAATAGACACCATACTGCTGTTTCGATAGGGTAAGTATTTGCAATAGACACCATACTGCTGTTTCGATAGGGTAAGTATTTGCAATATACACCATACTGCTGTTTCGATAGGGTAAGTATTTGCAATAGACACCATACTGCCGTTTCGATAGGGTAAGTATTTGCAATAGACACCATACTGCTATTTCGATAGGGTAAGTATTTGCAATAGACACCATACTGCTGTTTCGATAGGGTAAGTATTTGCAATAGATACCATACTGGTGTTTCGATAGGGTAAGTATTTGCAATAGACACCATACTGCTGTTTCGATAGGGTAAGTATTTGCAATAGACACCATACTGCTGTTTCGATAGGGTAAGTATTTGCAATAGATACCATACTGGTGTTTCGATAGGGTAAGTATTTGCAATAGACACCATACTGCTGTTTCGATAGGGTAAGTATTTGCAACAGACACCATACTGCTGTTTCGATAGGGTAAGTATTTGCAATAGACACCATACTGCTGTTTCGATAGGGTAAGTATTTGCAATAGATACCATACTGCTGTTTCGATAGGGTAAGTATTTGCAATAGACACCATACTGCTGTTTCGATAGGGTAAGTATTTGCAATAGACACCATACTGCTGTTTCGATAGGGTAAGTATTTGCAATAGACACCATACTGCTGTTTCGATAGGGTAAGCGTTTGCAATAGACACCATATTCCTGCTGTACCGGAATCACAAACGCAGCTATATAACAGACATTTACACAAGAAACCCGGAAGTCAGTAGAAACGATTAGGTAAGGATAGAATCTCTTATTCCATGTTAAACACCATTATTCGTCATGATCCAACACAACGATATGAAATGCAGATTTTAAGCTATGTGCCAACTACAAAATAAATATACATTCTACAGGAAATATCTGTTTATGTGGTGATGATGACAGTGAAAGAGGTCATCCAAAACGATGTGATGTACAGGTACTTTGCATAGCAGATAAGGGTATAATGTACCCTCGAGGTATTGCATGTGAAACAGGCCAATGTCGAAACAGCATAAATGGAACTTGTTCAAATGACTGTTCTTCAGAAGTTTGTAGCCAGCCAGTTCCATCAGGTAGGTATTTTATGGTACTGACGCGTCTTTTTGATATCTTATTGTGGTGTCAATACAAATATTTCGAAAATTGTGAAGACACCAAAGGAGTAACCAGAAGCCGTTAATCGAAGGAAATACATTACGATGACAAACATAAATATAGCAAAAGGACACACAATGACCTACAGAACACTACACAGAAAACTAAAGATCAAGTGATACGAACCCAACTAAAATGCGGAGACGAACTCAGGTGCTCCGGAAAGGCAGGTATTTTCTTCCCCACTAGTGGCATTCGTCGTGTTACTCTTATTGCAAACCCAGTGATAAGTCTAGAATGAGGAAAGGACCGGATTGTGATTGCGACAAACGAAACACATTTGTTGTCATAGGCTTGATTAGTCTTTCTGTTGCTATTTTGCGACGACGAGGTGTTGCCTAGAGATATAAGAATTATCATTACCCACTATTTTGATGCATTGCGATGTAGTGTTTATGTTGGGAGGATTGATAGTTCTGTTCAGGTAAGACATGAACCACGATTTAGGTGAATTAATGAACAAACAAATTTAATTTCACAAATTATTTCAATGAAGACGATTAAATGGTTTATCACATTATGTTGTATCGAGTACACCACGCCATGAACGGGTTTCGAACTCACAACTTCAGTGGTGATAGGCGTGTTTCATCAAGCAACACAAATGCTTTATTATTTCAGATTTTTACATACAACCACCGACAACACCCATGCCCTCTGCACGTAAGTAATAAAAGTTTATTAAAACAATTACTGGAAGCATTGCAATATATACTGAATTGAATGAGAACTAGAACAGATAACTTCGCTTATATGAAATTGTGAAAAAAAGAATTTAGGAAAATGTAATTAATCTAACATATATAAAAAATGATTTATTTATCTTTATAAATCGATCTTTAAAACATAATAATATTCAACCCACTCTCATATTTTGAATATATTTTATTTGGATTTGTTGTCTAGCGCACAGTAGACAAATCCGAATGTATTAGCTGCAACATTTATTGTGTTGAATGTAAAATCTTAATTTGTTCTAGATATTTCATGTAATGATTCAACTGCTGATATATATTCTGGACCAATTGATATCGTCTGTGTATTGAATCAGACAACGTCATTTTCCTGGATAAACGTATCCTACAAGACATCAAGAGAAGCGAATCCTACTCCCATATACAGAATTAATTCTGATGGTGATGGTGAAAACTTTGACCCCGCTGACAGCATTTCAGTCGGCAAAGTTAGCAACATCATAGCGATAACAGTGGAAAATGCAACATGTACGGCTGGTGGTATTTATGTTGTAGAGATTGATATGAATGAAATAACAGCATATGCGGAAAGCATTTTAACTGTAGTTTGTAAGTTGTTTCTATATAATGTTAGAATTTAACTAGATATAGATTAAATATTGATTGATATTTCTCCGTGATTGGGTTAAATAGCTTAAAATGAAATTGTTAGAATCAATTTTTGTTTGGGACAGTGATACAATGTTGTTATTTTGAATTTGGACCCTACTCAAATTACTTTATGTATTAGTTAAGGTGTAAGATGGTGGACAATATGAAAAAGATACAAAAGCACTGTTAAAGCGTAAAGTAAAGTAAATCAACATCTTGCTATTCAGATTTGTTTTCGTGAAGATATTTTAGTTCGCTTGACAACAGTTGTCGATTCCATCACCGTCATAATCATTCACTTAGATGGTCCTATACATAATGTGACTTCTCAAAGGCCACATGATGTAACGAACTGTTATACGGCGGGATTACAAGCTTAATGGGGATGCCATCGTGGGTCATATTTTGACATGTTATTATTACAAAGTTAATGAAAATTTTGATGTATTTCTTGTATTGATACATTACGATTTCAGATTCTCCAGGAAAACCAATAATAAAACTGAATGCTGATCAGGTTATCGACTTAGAATTCGATGACGGTGTCTTCTACAGAGGTGATAGATTTCACACTTGTGAAGGTGATGTAGGAAATCCACCAATACAACTTATCATTGAAATGATGTATGGGAATCAAACAATATTTCAGATGGTACCAGAAGCAGACATTGCCTTTCTACAACCTATGTCAACAAGAAATTATTGTGAAAACAAAATAAAATTAAGTTTGGATTAAGATTTTCCTCTCAAATGAATGGTGGTAAAATGAGGCGCAGGGTTTCCGGGATTTATGATAATAAAACTACCAGCGACGAGGAAACCATGCAGCTTATTCCAAGTATGATATTATTCATTTTATATTTTATACAGAATGACCATTTAGTATAAGATATTTTTGAAGCAATTTTAATAATAATAATTTCTTTGTTAAATACTTCTTAGCACTCGTTTCCGCTAGCATCAAGATAAATATAAACAGGATTGAAAGCCTTTGTCATTTTAGACGTGTTGAAAGGGTAAGCAAATCGTTTGGAAGAAGAGTTTAAAGATACCAAAGGGGTAAGCATGTACAGCTATTAGAATGGTTTCTTGTCTGGAGTAGAAACATTGTTCATGATATTGAAAATGAATACGGTATTGTAGACTTTTATAACGCATGAAGCAAATGTTTCCGCAATACCCATCTTTTATCAGTAATTTTGACATTTTTATTTTAATATTCAGTTATGTTGTCAGTACAAACGAACTGTTTCTGATGCTGAAAAGTATTGGTCAGTGTGACGTCAAACACATTACGAAGTTACCGATCAAAATAATAACGTCAGTTTTGAAGGTCTCTACAAACATCACTAGTATGGACGCTCTATCGGACTCGCTGTGATACTAGTGATAATGTCTGTCTCGAACGTGACAACTGAGCTTATTCTCTGTGTACTTTAATTATTCATTTGTAATAACAAATTCATTTGTACCATATCAGTAGAGAGTGTAATGGTTAGCATACTCACCACAAGCGCAATAGTGGGTGCAAACCTCAGATGAGTCAAACCATAGACTGATAAAATGTATATTTGCTGCTTCACTGCTAAGCTCGCAGCATTAAAGAGTAAGATCAAAGACTTGTTGGGTCAGAATCAGGATAATATGTCTATGTGAGTTGGTACTATACAAATCCAAATCAGCGTGCTGATCTAGTACAAATTGGACTTCCACTTAACTTGTTCTCGCCATGATATAGATGAAAATTAGCATTAACAAACATTCACTCACTAACAAATACATATGTACTCCCCTATGTAATAACATTGAGCAAAATTAATTAAGTTAAAACGTGTCTTGATAAATACGATGAAAAACAGATGAGAGGATTTGGTATTTGGTGCTTATCCACAACAACTAATAACTGACTCAGATTCAGTATAATGTGTCAGAGTGTAGTGACATGTATTCCTTTTGAAGATTAGTTCAGTGACCTTGTACTGTAAAAGTTAGATTATGTTCGTCTAGTATGTAGAACGTAATCTTCATTTCATCAATCAGTATCATGTTTACGTCAGGATATTTCTGACTTCGTTTTAAACATACATCCACTTATAATTTTATTTTAGGTAGAACAACAATTAGTTTATATATTTATATTTCAGGGGACATCTGTAAGTGTGCCACTGGTGGAAGTCTCAGGGGTCACCCAGAAAATTGTAAGGCAAACGTTATATGTATACAAGGCGAGCAAGGTGTTATGCATCCATTAGGAGCTGCTTGTCAGCAGGCTGGATGGTGTCGAAATAGTATAACTGATGCGTGTGCTGATAATTGTTCCGCCGCTATATGTATGGAAGAGGTTCCATCTGGTAGGTTGTGTATTTCCTTTCTATTGCCCGAAAAGACCAATTTAAGGCAAAGTTATGTAATTTATTGTTCTGTATGGGAATAATATATATATATATATATATATATATATAATAAGCTATGTACTATCCAACAATAAAATGCAATTTTTGTCTCGTATGAAAGTTAGATTTGAAATCATGCTCTATCACCACTAAAGTTTGAGAGATTGATTCCCGTTCGTACCATTATGTACTCTATTCTGAAAGTGTAAATAGTGACAGTCACCAATTCTACCAATATCAACAAAACGAACAAAAAACTATCAACGCAAATCATTGAACATAAAGAGACCTCAACATATGATATGCCAATAGATATGCAGGTTCTGTCTTAGAACTGGCACAGAAATGTGACCGAGTTAAAGAAGTTAATCCGATTCCAGCCGCGCTTGATAGCTTGAACTCCGACGGCAATACAGTAATAACACAATTTTAAAAATGAGCATCCATTCAGTTCCACTAACAAAACCACACACTATTTCAAAAATGATCACAATATAACCTAGGTTGAAGTCATCTCTACAAAAATTTAGCGGTCGTCATCACGATCTGGTTGACCGCTTCGAAATATATGAGTAACAGGGCGTGTGTCCTATAAGAAGCAGAAACTACATACCTTTCGCGAGCATCTGGAATCACCCTCAGTGTTTGGTGGGGTCTACGTTCCTCGTCTTTTTATTTTTCTGTGTTGTGTTTTGTTTGTCTTCGTCCCGTGTCATGTGTGACAAGTGTTACCAGTGCCTCTGGATTGTCCATTCCTTTTCCTTTTGGTTTTCGTTAACGTTACTAGATAGTGCAACAACAGGTCAGTAAATACTCGCACTTATCTTTCTACTAGCTGAAAAGGTGGAATCTGTTGTTTAAGGATCATTATTGTTATGACAAAATATCATAAATGATGCCTATAACAGATTTAATATCCGTTAGTCATCAACCTCTTGACAAATTAATGGCCTTCGTGGGCCACCAAAAATCAATAGGTCATCAATTTGTTGAAATTATGAATATAAAATAGCAATACAATATGAAATGAAATATCGATGTACTGAATAACTTGCTACTTGTACATACTAGTTCTCTGCCACTTTATGTGATAATGTTTTGGTTACTTACGGCAGCTGAGTAGTTTTTATGGGTACACTGGCTTCCTTTGCCGCGAAAACTGACTGACATGAAATAATTGAAACATATTTGAGAGTGGTATTAAGCTACTATATTTCTACTCATTCTGAAAAAAAAACGTTTGAGAAGATCGAAGGGGCATTCAAAGATGGTCAATCAAGAGAAAAAATTCGATGAAAATTATTTTAAATTCTACTATGCAAACATATCTTAACCACAGAATTCTGATAAAGATATTGTTCTGCACAGATCGAAATAGAAGTGAATTAAAAATTTCACAAATAAATATCTATATTGATGTAATGATGTATACAAACGTTAATGTTTCACAACGTAATACTTCGCTAATATGAAATGTAGTTTGAAGGCTTGGGCCAATAAATTTAGTTCCCCCCGCCATTTTGTTTTTATTACAGTGCCTGTCCTATGCCTAGGTTAGTCATCAAACATGTATTTGTGTATAAGAGTTATCCATTCTATGGTTGTTCTATTGGATTTCTGAACTATTCCGACAGTTTAATATTGTTTGTTTTTCCTTTTATTATTTCAGATTTTTGCACAACTCCTGCTCCACCTACAACAACCCTGGCACCATCTATGTGTACGTATAATTTATGATTTTACAACCTGTTCCGTATTTGATTACTTAAAGCTTTAAACACGTATCTCACAAACACCGCGATGGAGTATTATAATAATTAGCCCATCAACATGAATATTTGTAAAGTTTTCGCAGAAATCTTGATAGAGAGTACCATCCCTACGTAAAGCATAACACGTAACATTAGACATGAAAAAAATGTAATCATTTAAAATTATATACATAAACTGAGGAAACGAACCCATCATAATGTCAGACAGAATGGACATGTTCATTTTTAACACTTCTTTTTACATATACCGGACAACAAAGACTCCTCTATGCTTAAACGATACCATCGTGCTCATGCTCGTATGATACTTGGATTTACAACTATCTATGCAATCAGTGCCTATCACCACTAACGTTGTAAGTTCGAATCCCGCTCAGGCAATGTATGTGATAAAGTTTGTCAGTCATTTGCGGCAGGTGGGTGGTTTTCTCTTGGTACTCCGCTTTCCTCCATCAATAAAGATGTTGTTGAAAGTGGCGTTAAATACCATAACCCCCTTCTTTAAAATAAAAAATACGACTATTTGTATTGCTTGTTCCACCACAGGTAAGTTTATATAGTGTGGTAAGAAGGATAAGATTGCAATGCATGCGACCTTTTAGTATTTTAAAAATTATAAGGAATTACCATGATCTAAATTATTGAATGATTCTTTTAAAATTAAAGATATATGTTTTAAAAATTATTCTTTATTGTGTCAATGCAATGTAGCATATATATATATCGGTTTAGTCCATTACAGGTGGCATAAGGCCGATAGCAAGCCGATGCATGTAACATATAACCAATAACAAGGTCAATACAGAAATCATCACGTAATAATATCATAATATTGTTCATCGTTTTGGTTTTCTGTGTTGTGATTTAGTGTTTTGTTATCTTCGTCCTGTGTCTTGTATGCCCAATGTTGCCAGTGTCTCTGGATTGTTCCTTCTTGATCGTCACTGCGGGTTTCTCTAACGTTTATTGTGTGATCTATTACATCTCATTCAACAGTGTAAATTGACTCCAGACGTTCATTGTAATAACGAGAAATATGGTATGAATTTTTTATTAATAAAATCTTAAATCTTCTGCAATGACATGAAAGTGTTTCAATTTTTTTTTTTTTTTTGGTGTTGGTGTAGGGTAAATGAGATGATTTGATCGAACATCGTGGAGAATAAACCTTTCATATACAAAAGGTGTATGCAAAAAATGTTATCAATTATACAACCGCAAAGGTAAATTCACAGTCCAGGGAGGAAAGCAAGAGCAGTAAAAAGTAATGAAGTAGAGAATCAGAATCGTGTATCAGTAATGTGTATCACTATCCTAGTAATGCATTTGATAGATAAACAATAGCGATAAATTATAAGTATTTCAAATCACTATTACACAACATATTAAGCTAACTTGGTTAACCGTTACGGGCTATCTGCCACACATGACAATGGACATGTTCCGTTTGTCGTCATTACAACCTCGTCCATTCCTCCATACAAGAATAACACAACGGGTACCACTGGTGAAGCAGGAACTGCCTACCGGATCACGTCAATTCATCCCGGTTTTTTGTGGGGTTTATGTTGGGGTTTTGTGTGTAGTGTTTGAAGATTATTGTTTGTCTATTTGTCCCTTTCCTGTTGGCCATTGTAATGTCTGTCCTTCTTCGATTTAGGGTTTTTGATTACTCCTTTGGATCTTCAAGCTTTTCGTAAGTATTCTCATTTGGTTTATCATTTCAGATATATCATGTAAAGATATTGGCGCCTTCCAGTATTCTGGCCCAGTTCATATCATATGTAATATTCAAAATAATCTGGACTTTTCCACAATCAACATATCAAAGGATGGCGTTAATATTGCACAGATAGAAAATGATGACTCAAATAATCCATCAGTGATAAATGAAAATCTGGATTTTTCTATAAATGATACTAATATTACTATAACAATTAAAAATGTGACGTGTAATGCTGGTGGAGTGTATACAGTTGTAATTATAATGACCAATACCACTGCATCAGCTGAAGCAAGGTTATCTATTAAACGTGAGTATAACCAGTTGCTTTGTTTTGTCTTGTTTTTTGTTTTTTGTTTTTTGTTTTTTCCTTGCATGACCTCATCACTTCATTTAAATGAGAGGATTGGGCCATTTACAAAAGTCTAAGCCACCACCTTTTATTGAAGTACATTTCCTAAGCGCAGAAAGTGAGCGATCATGTCTATGTGTTTTAGTGGCATCGCAGTCCCCTCCGTTTTTAAAATTTTACGATTAACTATGTGGAATGATATAATGTTTCATTTTGATCTATGGTATGATATGCATCCGAATATCAATGCAATTACTTGAACGTATGCTTGACGTTTTCAGATGTGCTTGGATCGTTAGAAAATAAACATCTAAATGTCAATAGAAGGAATATATATACAGTATTATATAATCAACTTGTTATCGGAACCCATCCTATGACATCGAAGGAAGATTCGTGTTGTATATTTTCAGCATGCTAATTTCCTAATAACATGTTACGTGAATATGTAAAGCATGGAAATTATTCATGATTTGACTGGTAATACTAACAAGACATTTGTCGACTGTTCCATATGCGCATATGTTCCATTGTATATGAACAGATTATATACATATGCATTTTGTTACTCTAAGTGAATTAATTTGTATACTTTTTAACAGGTTTACCAGAAAAGCCACAACTTGTAATGCATCCTGATACAATCATAGATTTAGGGTTTTATCGTGGAGGAAGTGAGCATTCTTGTGAGGGTGATGTTGGTTATCCACCTGGTATGCTTGTCGTTGAGGGTACAAATAGAAATGCTTCCATGTATCACGAAATTGCAAATATTGCATACGTACGAAATACAACTGAGAGTGAAGCGTGTAGTTCCAAACAATATCTGAAGTTTGGCATTTCATTTTATCCCAAATTGGATCATGGAAAGATAAGATGCCGTGTTCAAAATGACCATTACTTGGAATCCAATGGATCATTCTCCACGGAACTTGATCTGGTTCTTATTCCTAGTGAGTATATCGTAGAATAGATAACTTCTTAATGAATAGGAATGAAGACATATATGACCACATTGTTTGTTTGTGGTTTAGTGGTCTGTGTTTTTGTTACGTAGGCTTGCAGTTTATTAACAAGAAATGTCTAAAATCTTAAAATCCAATAAAAAGAATGTTTCTGGTATGATGCGTTTATCCCTATTTAACTCTCAGAAGTAAGATAAATATACAAAATCCGATTGTGATGGCATGGTACAACATATCAGAATCTGAAGAGACAAAAATAAACTTACATACAAACCAATATGTATTCTTTATAACAGGGAACATCTGTTCCTGTGCAGTAGATAAAAGTACAAGAGGTCATCCAGGTAGATGTGATGCCAGGGTGGTCTGTGTTGATATCGAAGGTGTTATGTATCCCTATGGACAATTGTGTGCCAGTGGTCAGTGTCGGAATAGTATAACTGGTGTTTGCACCACTAATTGCTCAGATATAATTTGCAAAGAAGAAGTACCATCAGGTAGGTGTACATATGGTGTTAGGGGGTTATGATGTTAAACGCCACTTTCAACAATATTTCAGTTATATTGTGGCGGTCATTTTTTTTATGGAGGAAACTGGAGTACCTGGGGAAAACCACCGACCTGTCGCAAGAAACTGACAAATTCTATCACTTAATGTTGTATGGGGTTCGCACTCACAATATTAGTGGCGATAGGAAGTGATTGCACATGTAGTTGTATATCCAACTACCATACGATCACGACCACGACGGCCACATATCGTGTAGTCTTTAACATATATTATTTGGGGGAAAATATGATGAATTTCTTTTAAACAAGATGAACACAATGTTGTTTAATAGTTGATCTATTATCTTCAATAAGCAACTTCAACACGTCAATAAACTATAATTCTGATCGAAACGAGGTTGTAAAAATTCAATTATGGATTTATCTAATCATATTTGCAAATATATATATCCTTGATATAAAAGAGAAGATGTGTCTTCTTTTCCAGCTTGTATGTACTATTCCTCTTACAGAATCAAACAGAGATACAAATCAACGAGGAACATGAAACTAGAACATCCTGTCAAGAAATTACTTAGTGCTAAGTTTTTGCTTTAATACGGTAATTTTCTCCGGGTACTCCGGTTTCCTCCACCAATAAAACTGACCACCACGATGCAGCTGAAATATTATTGAAAGTGACGTTAAACACCATAAAGCATAAACCATAATATACGAAAGGGGGTAATCAGAACCAGTAACGCGAAAGACAAATATGACAATGACAAAGCGAAAAACAATAGTCGACAAAACATCACTAAGATTAAACGGGAAGAACCCAACAAAGAACCGAAACAGATATTTCGTAACGGTTAAAAAAGTTATACATTTGGTGATGACCATAACATTTTCGAAGTGATAAATTCAAATTAACCACTAACAACCCTTGGTGCAATAGCTTCCTTGGTAACAGTAGCACTCCATTAGAATAAACGTAATAGGAACAACCGGCTCTGAAATATCGCATCAACTAAGAAATATACACTCAGTTTAGTTTTCAAGTGCTGCTGGCGTTTTGATACATGTAAATGACAAGCTCACCATGGGAAAATTAACATCATTACATTGCTGAATAAGACATGAAGGATATCTGTCTGTATTTATGGTATCATTTACGTTCAATGAGATAGAGATGATAAAGTTAATAAACTTGGAATAGTTAGTGGAAGACCATTATCTATTTATAGGAAATGTAAATGACAGGATTAGATTATTTTTGTTGCTTCTTAAGAAGCTCCTGAGTGAAATCTGCTTCGTACGATTCATTGAACAAGTCGGTGAGAACAGGAGCACAGTTTGGTACTCAAAACTCGAGCATTTTGATTTTGTTAGTTTTGTTTAGAACATTACGTTATATGGCGAATTAGAGTTGTTGTTGTTTACAAAGTAAGATTTGTCCCTTTTTCAGAGCAAGATATGTGTATCCAAGTTGTCGTCTGTTTCATGGATCAGTGTAGAACTTATTCTTGTAGTTTTTATCAAATTTTGTAATGCTATTGTACGAGGAGAGGGGATATAGGTAACAGTTCATGACAAACTCAAAAAGACTGCACGTTAGTAAGCACCACATCTAACTTCATTATCAATCGCAATCCATTTTATCCCTTTTTGGCAATTTGTAGGTCCCTCCATACATCTATCACAGTGCCACCTTGTATATCTAATGACTAATTTATTACTTGTAAACTTGTATATAATAAACAACCATCAATTAATTACACAATCATCTTCTTCTATGTTGTTTAAAGCGGTACAGAATGCATGAAGTGCCATCTAATAAGAATTTTAAGCAAATATGTGATACTGTAGCATATATCAGGAATGTTAAGCACACTGTAATTAAAGCACTTTGATGTTTTAAGATTTCTGTACGACTGTGGAACCATCTACAATAGAATGAACAATGGCTGCACTATGTAAGTAGTTTTAGATTATTTATATTAAGTTTTCCTTTTGTTTATTTGAATATTGTCCATTTTCAATACACAAATGTGATTTAAAGAATAACAACACTTTTGAAGATGTCAGTTAAAACAATGGATTTGTCATTTGGTTATTTTGCGAACATAAAATATAGCATAACTCAGTGCCGAATTATATTATTTCTCATCAATAGTATTTTCCTCAGAATTGTCGTAGTTTGAATTATAATGCATTTGTCCTGTATCTGGTGTACCCATTGTTGCCCGTTTCTCTGAATTGTCCATATTAGTTGTCCCTTCGTTTTTCTTTAGCGTTTATATCAAAACATTTCTGCTCAAACTGACTTCTTTTGAAAGTTTATGACATAATTCTTAATTTGTCGGTAACTTTTGTTGGGGAGGAATTAGAACTGTTATGGGTTGTATTAGTAATTATATAATTCACTCCTTTATCCATGTAGCACAAACCATTGTCTTCGAACACCCGTTATCATGGTGATGTTCGGTTGGCGAGAAGTGAAAAGCTAGTTTTATTATGCAAATTAAAATAAATATATTGTTATATTCATGTATGTTAGTTGGAATTATAATTGCCTGTGCAATTAATGTCTTTCACCACTAACGTTGTGCGTTCGAATCCCGTTCATGGTGAGGTGCATTCAATACAACATTATGTGATCATGATTGTCAGTGAGTTGTGACAGGTCGGTGGTTTCCTCCACCAATAAAACTGACAGCCACGATATAACTGAAATATTGTTGAAAATGGCCCTAGCCCTGTTATATTCATAGCGACTAAGCTAACTAGTATGTGCTACATAGAAACAGCATTATAATGTAACATAGCGTCCGTTACTTTGATTATGAAAAGAAAGTCAAACGATGATGGTCACCAGCTCCGACAATATCAACAAAACCAACAATCACCTCTAACCTTTACTCATTGAACAAAAAAGACAATGACATATATAACATTTGGAAATCCAACTTTTCTTCTTGATATCTGGATCTCCAACGGTAATACCTATACATGTATAAACAAACGTTTAAACACCTGCACCGATGCATAGGACGTCAAAATCGGAAGTGTTTTTATTGAAATTTACTGTTTCTAAATAATGAAAGCCAGCACTGGCTTTATGAGAGATATTAAGTTGAACATCGGTTTTTTTTTTGCATGTTGATAATTCACAAAAAACATCTGAATAATAAAACTATTTTTTTTTATTCTTTTCAAAATAATTCACAATTAATGCATATAATTCAAGGCAATGGTGATGTGCTCGCTCTTGGTGACAGTAGCGTCAATAAATATCTACAAGCTTATTTAGTTTATGCTTAACCCGAAGGGTACCACATATGGAGTAGGGGCTGCTTACACTTCCGGTGTTCATCCCCAGTTTTTAGTGGTGTTCGTGTAACTCGAATTTTAGTTTTCTGTGCAGTGTTTTATATAACATTGTTTGTCCTTTTATTCTTTGGCCATTGTATTGTCTGACCTTCATCGATTTACGACCTTTGGTTACCCCTTAGGTATCTTCAAACTTTTTTTTTCGACACAAAAATAAACAAAATCAAATCTTCTAGCAAGAAACACACTGTTGAAAAAAATGGATTTCCTCGACTAGCCAATGTTATCCTCGTATCTATGAAGCTAAATCTCGATTCAAAGAGTAATTTCTGATATCCCAAATTCTTAATCATTGACTCTCTTCTCATTGTTAATTTGGAAGATACTCTTCATGGTGTTTTTGGAGATAAATGTTTCGAAATGTGATTAATTAGAGGTATCATATTTGTTTTCGTTAACCTTAAGGCTGAGAAAACGTGATTTGTTTTTTGGTACAGGGTGTATCGACATTGTTAAATGACTACAATTACTATTGGTTTTAAAGTTATTTTTCTTTTATGTTTTAGAGAATCATTGTAATGGTAATGGCGGTCTCAAATATCATCCAAAAGTTTGTTTCTATGTACGATGGAATTAAGATGGAAAGATTTTCACATGGACGTACAGAGATATAAGAAGACAACACCGTCTGGATTTAATTGTGCTTTTATATATTGTCATGAAAGATAAACTAATATACACACCTCATCCAGCTCAAGTTAGCAACATTTATTTGTTACGTATTATATATTTTATATCTCACAGAGTAATATTTCAATATTAATTTCTGTTTTGTTGTACTCATGTGGTTATATTATTATTGTTATCATGTTACACTTTTGTGTTAGTATTTAACAGCTTCAAAACCGTAGCTGCAGAAATTTTAAAATGGGTGATAATTGGACAACATACATATATAATAATACTTATATTTACCCTTTGATTTTGTTTAGAGGATTATGGTGGTCATGGTTGTTTTTTTTCTTACCTTAAATATATCTTTAAATTTGACGCGGTTCATTTGTTTCACCATATTCCTTCACGATATTCTGTTTTTCTCATAGTTATCAATACCAATAGTTGTAGTGATGGTTTTACTTCTATTTAATTTCCGATCGGTGTTTGGGGCCGTCTTTGTTGTGATCGTATGCAAACAGTGCCTATTACCATTAAAGTTGTGAGTTCGAATCCCGCTCATGGCTAGGTGTACTCGATACAACATTGTGTAATAAAGTTTGTCAGTGACTTGCGGCAGGTCGGTGGTTTTCATCGGGTACTCCGGCCTCCACCAATAAAACTGACCGCCATGATATAGCTGAAATATTGTTGAAAGTAGCGCTAAGCACCATAACTCTAACCTTAACCCAATCAGTTTTTGTAGGACATCAGTACTAAATTAAACTATGATATATTATAAGATTAAACGCATTTTTTCCGGAGTTTATTTATGTATAACCTGGAACAATTCACTGACAAACAAATAAAAGTATCCTAAAGCATATGCACTCAACTTCATTGTTAGAAAATAAACATATCAGCTATATATTATTATATTTTGAAGATTTTCTTAAACTTTTAGTTTTTTTGTAATAAAACAAATGTTGGTATAATGTCTCGTCACCTAATTACTACTCGACACTATGCGCCTCGTAATGGTTTTTATCTGATGTTCTTGTGGCAAGTATAATTATGATTGGCTAAAAATGTACTTTTAACACTTCATGGAAGCCGTGCTGTGTATTTCATACGGCACAGAAAATCAATAATCGCTCTCATCTATTGCCTGTGCTGTGTATTTCATACGCCACAGAAAATCATATGACATCGCTGTCCATTTACATTGCAGCAGACGACACACATTTCTCAAGATGACAGAAAATCAATAATCGCTCTCTGTGACCATTGTCCAAAGATACACGTATTTATGTTTTTCCTATAATAAGGACATACTTATGAAATACGGCACAGAAAATCATATGACATCGCTGTCCATTTACATTGCGTAATGACTTATGTAACTGGACATAATGCAAACAGTTGGGCCAACTTCAGATTGAATTATTTTAACCCAGACAAAACGACAATTAGTGTCCACGCAAATTGAACATCTTACGTTACTTATCTCACCCACAATATTATCTATGTTCTAATTCGTCGAACTCAACCGAACATAAAGTGTTCGTGAAATAACAACAAGCACCTGTTTATAGGAACAGCTCATCAGTACATGTGCAACAAGTTTACTTTATTATTTATCAAAAACGATGACCTTGTATTATCAATGCTGAACAACATACAATCTACACACTAAAAATATGCAAGTAAGAATATGACAAACACAAAATGGACGTATATTTTATTATGCAACGTAAACGCTAAAGAAATAATTCGTAATAAATATACATGTCGGGGTGGGTGAGCGGGAAAACCTTTCGAACTTTACTGCACTGAAACCAAACTTCGAATTACCATAACACTTTTCCTACTCAAGCAAGACATTTATTCCCGCTTATAATATCCTAAATATGCCCTATATATTAACATAGCATATATATTTATGCATTGTGGCACTATATGGACCAATGTTTAATTTCAATATATATCAAACCTATTGACTATAAATAAACACTAATCAGATATCAAATCCCAGACACACAAACATGTGAATCACTAAACAAGTGTGTAAGCATTAGCACTTGTTCGAATAAGAGGAGTTTGAACATACCAAAGGGGTAATCAGAATCCGTAAATTGAAGGAGCAAAGACAGCACAATGGCCAAAAGAAAAACGATAAAGGACAAACAATGATCTGCAAAACACTACACAGAACATGAAACTTGCTAAAACCTGGGGGTGAACTCATGTGATGTAGAAGGGTAGGTAGTTCCTGCTCCAGTAGTGGCACCCGTCGAGTTACTCTAGTTACAAACCCGATGTTAAGTCATGAAAGAGGAAAGGACCGGGAAGTACTTACGACAAGTGGAACATATCCGTGATCATTTGTAACACAGATATTCCGTAACGGTTAACGAAGTCATGAAGGACACAGTAAAATTTTCGAAGTAATGACTTCAACTTGCCCAATGGGTACACTTGGTTCAGTTGCTTCCTTGTTAGCAGCAACCCTCTATCAAGGAAATCCTAATAGGAACCGAAAGTTCAGGAATATCGATCAACTGACCGATATATACTCCATATGTAGGTTATATAACTTTAATAAATATACGTTTGTGTAATATTACTTAACCTCGTCATATTGTTGTGCCAGTCCCAAACAGGACATTGACTTCCAACGACATATGTGGTGGAGTTGTCTAGGTTCAATGATTGAGGTTAGAGGTGATTGTTCGCTTTGTTGATGTTGCGATGATAAGAGATACATATTTGACTTGGTACTGCAGTAAAGAGATGATAAAGGCGGGTCCACATGTTGTGAACATAACCTGAGGAACTATATTGCTTGGCTCTATAATGGACATCAGACCAAACTTGTGTGCTTCTAGATAAAGAGGCAAATGCTAGTTTAGCTTGCCAATTTACCTTCAAGTGTTACAAGAATATCTTTTCTCACTCTTGAGACAGACCAGTTCCTGTTTTTAGCGATGTGAGATTTTCTCATCTTGCACTAGTGCAAGACAAAAAAAAATCACGTGCGTTTTACTGGAAAATGCATGCTGTACAGTTTATGTCAAATGCCCCCAACCCTACCCCCCCCCCCCACCCCCACCCCCACCCCCCAATTCTCCATGATTTTCCTTTTTAGAATAAACAATTCACTGTATATAAGTTTTCAATCTTTTATAAACACGCAAATCCTCACAATCAGCCATAGTATTACATAATAACCTTCACGCAATACACAAAAATACGGAACTACTTTTTTGATTGACATGAAGGGGAAATAACTCGCATTGTTTACATGAAGTTTACAAACAAACACGAAACTAAAAACAGCTGATAAAAGTGAGAAATAAAATCAAACATCGGCAAAAAGTGCAAAACAGGGAAATCTCCGACACCTTCGGGTGTCGGAGATTTCCCTGTCTTGCACTTTTGCCGGTGTTAGATTCTATATATCTTGGCCACAAGTTGTTGGAGTTCTAAAATAGAACTTGTCTATCCTTCATCCGAAAATATTACCCTTACGTCTTCGCCCAAAGCGGCGTGGGTGTCCGAGAGGATCTAAAATAGTGTCATCCCTATTTCCGGTAATAAAATATGATAATTCAGAAATCTAGAAAAAGTTCGAATGAATTCCGACTCCACATACCGGCAAGACTTCCATTTGAAGCCCCGTTTGCATTTATATCAATGATTATTAACTCAATACAAGTAGCTTAAAACAAGCTTAATAAGACAACTGAGGCATTTCATAAAACCGAGTAATGGACTGACTGAATTCACAATGTAAATAAATCCCACCGAAAATACCCGATAAAATCCGAAAAACCCACAACGCTTTTTTTCTTTTTTTTTTCTTTTAGCTAAATACGGATAACATCTTTTCATAGTTATATAATTATCCATCGTAGATCTAGTAAACTACGTATTTGTAGAATAGGAATAATAAAATGTATTTTCTTCAAAACAATTTAATAAAGAAATATCTGTCACTCTAGTACATGTCATAATTTTTGCAATTCATCGTTTTAGAACATTTTCAATAATAAAGGGAATTAAACTCAAATAATTCAATCAGATAAATAGTGGAACGAGGTGCTTTCAGTGAAGATTGGTTCATTCATGTTATTTCACAGATTACACAAATAAAGATTTTGATGTTCAAACGGAACTTGTAGCGCTTGTACAATTATTTTTGTTTTCAATTGAAATCTACAAATTAAGATAATGCAAGTATAAATATATAATTGCTTTCAACATTTTTTGGGTCATATTTTATATTTCTGTCCATGATTCCGTCCATAAATGGAAGCGCCCATTAGTGTCAACTGGTTTTACAAATCACAAATTTCTATTATGTTCATTGGTTTCTAACATGTATAAAAATGTACATAGTTTATTTGTCTGGATTAAATTTTGAAGATACCAAAGGGGTAATCCCAAGCCGTATATCGAAAACGAACAGAAAATACAATGGCCAAAAGGAAAACGAAAATAAAAGACAAGCAATGATCTATAAAATACTGCACAAAAACAAAAGATTTAGTAGTACAAAGCTCACCAAATAAACCAACTGGAATGCAGTCCGGTGCTCCGGAAGGGTAAGAAGTTCGTGTTCAACTAGTGCACTCGTCATGGTACTGCTGCACGACGTGCTAGCAAACAAGATTGATTTGTTCATGTCATTTCACATATTACACAAATTCATATTTATACTTCAAACGTAACTGTTAACATACGTACAATTATTTTGTTTTTAATTTTATTCTACAAATCATGATATTATATACACGTATTAATTTACATAATTGATCTCAGCGTATCTTATTTTACAATTATATAATCTTTTGTATGTTCCGCCTCCTAACATTTCGGAATCTGAAATGAGTTTTGAAAATTCACCGATTTTTTATGCTAAAAAAATCATTTTCAATAATATGTAAAACAATATTGGAATAATTGCGTTCTTCATATAGATTCAATGCATGCTGTGTGTTTATTTTTAAATCTCCTTTTAAAAGTTTTGCACTTTCTCATTTTTCAAGTGTATCATATAAATATATTGGCCTCAATAACATACAAATAAGATTCGATTTCGTTTTAAATAAAAAGGCTAAAATGACTTGTTATTCAATATTTCTAATTAAATTGACATAATAATGTTTAAGAAATAGTAGGTATGTCATGCGACGACCAGATACAATCTCTATTGAAAATGGTTGTATTTGCGCAAAAGTCATTGTTTAAAATGTAAATCATTTTTTTTTAGCCATTTTCAATTTGAAAGAAATTCTATTGTCATGAAATCATGTGTGAAAATTCTGTAGCACATAATTATTTTTGTCATTTAATTGAAAGTCTCATGATACTATTTATACTCACGCCATTCATCGCGTTTGTACAAGGTGGATATTTAATGATAATATGATATATAGATTAATTTGTGAAATATAAGTATGATAAGCTTTTAAAGTCTTAAAAATATATTACTTTACGAAAGCAGGATTTTATTACGCTATTAGTTGTGAAAATTAGGAAAAATCAGAAATAAACATTTAATTACTTATGGATACTTATTTTATTCCTGATAATACACCAGAGTAATGTGGATCCCTAACGGAGATACATTCCACAATGAATTATTGAAATTATGAGGATAATCATGAAAATATTATTTTTAAATTCATAATTTAAGTGACCAAAATGTCTACAAAGAAATCTGCAAATAATGTCCAAGAATTTCACGATATTGGTATTATTGGGGACAGTAGGAATGATGAAAATGAGGACGACCTTGTCGTAAAAGAGGAATACGACCCATCACCTACTTTTCATGACAGGCATGGCCATAGTGATGTCGGTATTCATATGACCGAAAATCACTTTCATGAGGATATACAACTGTCACATTCAAACAAGAAGTTAGAAAAAGATACACAATCAAATAATAAAAATGTGGAAGAAACTTCATTTCAAAATGCCAACCCATTAAAGATCAAAGTTTCAAATGGTGATAGTCACGACGAAATTCAATTCTTGGAATCTATTGTAATCAAAGAAAATAAAAACGCCGAATTAGAAGTTTCAACGTCTACCAACAAAAAGACTGACTTAGGTTACAACAATTTATCAACACCCCAAAATAACAACACAGGAAATATTTCGCTGTGGTTTAAATTCGTGAAGAGTGTAAGTATAGTTTTCATTTTAGACAATCTGTTTTATTTACTCGTCATTAAGATAAAGGGCAGTTTTAATTGTTCCTTTATTGGTATAAAGCAGACTTTATGCAGGGTTTTCTTTTCAAGAAATACGAAAATAAGATAGTTTTGTCCTAAAATTGCACATTCTGCTATATGGATGTTGTCCTTTCACTACATAATTCTGGGACCGTCGTGAGCGTGATTGTATGGTAGTTGGATTTACAACTACCTGTGCAATCTGTGTTCATCACCTCTAAAGTTAGAAGTTCAAACGATGTTCATGGCGAGGTGTACTCGATACGACATTATGTGATAAAGTTTGTTAGTGACTAACAGCAGATCAGTGGTTTTCTCCGGTTTCTTCTGTTTCCTTCACCAATAAAACTGACCTCCACGGTATAACTGAAATATTGTTGAAAGTGGCGTTAAACACCATAAACCACAAACCACCTAAATAATTCCACATTTGGGGACTGTGTTGATCACATCTATATAACTGAGCCTGTAATAAAGGATGTGTCTGCTTCATACATTGACCTACACCTAGAAATTAAAAATTCCCGCATTTGGAGTTAATAATCCACAACTCTTACGTGACGCTCGAGCATGGAGTTTGTATTCAGATTTTTTTTTTCTGAGCTCTAAATTATTAAGTTAATGATCTTTAAAGAATCGTCTCATCTTATCTCTTAAAATGTGAGACTAAAGGTATCAGCACAACAAAAGGGCGGCGTATTCGGAGAGAGAGGGCATTTCCTTTCAGTGAAGACTATGTCATTTATCACCCGTTTCTGTCACTGATTATATGCTCTACGTTTATAGCATTCAATCACATGTTGCACCATGCAATTCCATATCTTGGTTAATGATAATTATATATAAGTGTATCGAACATACATCTCTTTTTTTCACATTTCCTTTTTAACAGTTGAAAAGTGTCGATTCAGCAGAGAAATATGTAGTTACAGACGAACAACAGCCCCTAACATGGAAGAAAAAACTCCAGTATATTACATTGTTTGTTGGTGTCGCTATCCTTCTAGTCATTCCTGTGGTCATCGCTGTCATTACCTCTGGTTCAATCAAGGAGGATGATACAGGTACAAGTGATATAAAATTTTATATGACAAGAATTATTACACAGAAACCACATAAGCTTATCATTTCAGAATCAGTAGAGTGTTAACAATGATAGTCGCCTATTTGCGAAATTTTGTCAACAGCCACAACAATATTCATATTCGTGAAATGTATAGATTGTCGTATACCTTCTTTTCGAATACATTACATGTTTTAAAATTAGCATCAACAACAATTGGAACAAACAATCTTAACTTATTGATATGTCGCACATTTCACAACTCTAACCTTTTGGCGGGAATTATGAATATTTATAAGAAACTGTTACAATCTCCTCTATATTCAGTAACCGATTAAAAAGTGCATTTATTTGCCAAGAAATACAAAATATTGCACCGTTAAGCTTGATGTTATTATAAAGTTAGAACATATCCTAAGATGTCGAAATACTTGGAGTCGTAAAATCACAATACAGACTTAGATTGCACAGCTTTTTTCTGTAACAAGCATTTTAAAGATAAATTGGTTTAGCTTGTTACTGCATTTTGCTTATAACGACATACTTAATCTCACATGTCACCACACATGGAACAAAATGATAGTAGCAGCTACATATGGTGCTGATGTGTGTTTCCTGTCAAAATATGTTAACCACACATTTCTATGTCCCCGCCACTAAGTGGCCGGGACATATAGTGTTACCCATGTCCGTAATTCCGAAATAAAACGGTTGCGACCACTGTTTTTCGCTATGCTTTGAGATATTGACTTGATATTTGGTATGTGGGTGTATAATGATAAGCTATAGATCAAGTTTAAGTTTCGTTTCGGTCAATTGAAATTTGACCAAATATTTAGTTGTCACCACTTGTTTTCGCTATGCTTGGAGATATTGACTTGATGTTTGGTATATGAGTGTATAATGATGAGTTACAGATCAAGTGTGCATTTCGTTCCGGTCCAATGAGTTTTGGCCGAGCTATGGTCCTTGGACTGAAATTTGACCAAATATTTAGTTGTCACCACTTTTTGTCGCTATGCTTGGAGATATTGACAAGATGTTTGGTATATGAGTGTATAATGATTAGTTACAGATCAAGTTTACATTTCGTTCGGTCCAATGAATTTTGGCCTAGTCATCGCCCTCGGACCAAATATTTAGTTGTCACCACTTTATTTCACTATGATTTGAGATATTGACTTGATTTTTGGTATGAGACTATATAATCATAAGTTACAGATCAACACTGAAATTCATTTATGTTTAGCCTATTACTTAGGGAGTTAAAAAAGGGTGAAACATTTGCGAGCCTCCTTAATATTCACGGCGGGGACATTCGTGTCGTTCCGACACATCTAGTTTTATTTATTTATCAATGTTCCATGATGTAGAAATGAGTGCATTTTATATTTCGAACAAAGTGCTTCCAAAGTTAAGATGCTTTATGTACTGGATTAGCTAATAAAGGAATCCTTTATTTCAGCGACCAAACCACCAGCTATCGAATACGGTATGTATCATAACCGATATTGGTTATTTTATTTTTCTGTGTGCAATACTTTTCCATGTAGTGTTTTGTAGATCACTATTTGTCCTTATGTTCTTTGTCTTTTGATCATTGTACTGCTTGTGATCTATAACACACTACATAGAAAACAAGTGATTCAGTAACATGAACACCTCAACCAACCGGTTGTGAAATCGGGTTATTCTTAAAAGGCAAGCAGTTCCTGCTTCACTAGTGGAAACCGTCGTGTTACTTTTAAACGATACGAACATTATGTGATATGGAAGTTGATGTCTCGCCTCTCATATGTAGTATCACTTCTTATAATATGACATGTATACTTTACATGCGATAAAGTTCACGTGACAAATAGCGAGATTTATGTCGTCCTTGCAGAATTGTTTCATTCTTTTATTATTTATTGTAGTTCATGCTTTGATGGATTTGACAGTCAACGCTAGTTTCACTTCAGCGTTACAAAGCAAAGAATCCTACAAATATATGGCGTTTCTATCGGACTTTTGCTTAGAGGTAAATTATTACTGCATATACTGTATATATGACTGCAAAGTCGAATTAAAATTGGGTATTTTTTTTATTATTATATATTATTCGGCGATTTATCAACATCTGGTAAATTCTCATATCGAGTGACGTCATAAGACACATTTCAAAGAACTAATCAACTGCAATTCTACACAATCTTAATAGTGCTTAATGCTATTGCGGTTAATGAAGGAATAGAGAGTTTCTTATTGCGAAAATAAAGTTACCTGGCATAACCCGGTACAGAATATTGGTATTTGTTGTACAATTTCTGAGTAAACGGAATAAAACGATACCGTAAACATCAATTCTTTTTGAGTTGACTATTATATGACAGATCACACATATTTGTGTGACATTTATGATATAAATTTGACAAACTATTTGAAAATAGTCCTTCATTTTATCAAAGATGGTCTCCAAATTAAGGACAACTAATATGAGGTTTGTTTGTAAAACGTAGGCTTGTCTAATAATTTGTGTTGAGTTTCCAAGTGATCAAATTAATATAAATACTGTTGCCATCATTTCAATTTCTATTTTTAAGATAGATAAGATCTACAGAAATACAACTACTAGTATAGGAGAAAACTATGTGGGATGTTCCATTCTAAAGTTGCGGTATGTAATATAGGTATATTTTTTCACCACAAATATACAAGACTTAACAGCTGTTCATAGACATTCCATATACAACATTTTTGCTTTGAATTCAACTAAATAGTGTATGCTTTTTAGCAGCAAAATTGGTTTTTATTAAAGTCAAATTGTGCAGTTTTGTGTAAGTTATACATTCTATCTCAATCTTTAACAGAATGTTCATTACAGTAACCATCTCTCTTTAATCAAATAATTTATTCGAGTTCTCTTCATGTTTCCAGGTCCCATTTTTGTCATGATTGCATAGTAGTTGAATTGCTATCTATCAACAAGAAGTTTCGCTGGTCTACCATCCATGTTGAGGTGTACTTGATACAGTTTTATATGATATAGAGCATTAGGCACTTCATGGAAACATTGCAAGATTGTTAAATGCGCTTAGCAACAATTAACCTCATGATATTTTTATGACTTGTTTTATCATCCATTTTCCCTTTAATCTAAAGTTAACTAATTACTCATTAACATAGATTTAAAAACATTATAGATATATGAATAAAACTAAAGTTGTGAGTTCGAATCGCGCACAGATGGCCAAGTGAACTCGATACAACTTTATATGGTAAAGCTTCTCAGTGACTTGAGGCAGGTCTGTGGTTTTCTCCGGGTACTCCTGTATTCTCCACCAATAAAACTGACCACAACGATATACTGAAATATTGTTGAAACACCATAACCCTAACCTATATGAATACAAATATTATCTTTATCTTAATTTACTAAGTTGATTTTACAGATCGGGAAGTATAATTGTATCATTTACAATATATGCTGTTAAAATAACAGAGGAATATCTTCGAAGTATTGTTGAAGATATATTACAGAAACATTTACTTACTTCCGATAAAAATATGCTGGGACGTTTTCAAATTATAATAAGCTCCTTGCAGCTTATACAAGTAACTACAGTACACTTAAACGATCCTCCAGAAGTACAAGCACAATTGCCATCTACCACACACTCCATTGTGACCGATTCTACGACTAAACAATCATCAACATTACCTTCGCAGCGAACAACCGTGGATACAAACACTAAATCTACAGAAGAACCAAAATCTTCAACCAATTTGTCACAATCTACAGCTCCAAAACCCAATACGACAACAACTGCTGAAAAGACAAAGACAACGACGGCAACCGTACCTGATGTAACATCCACAGTAGGAGTGAATTCTCAGAGTACATCAATAATGTCATCTACACAAGAGTATCTCAATACATCCGATGCTGAAAATACAGCGTCAACACAGAATACTACAATGTCACCTTCAACTGTTGACACGCCACCCGTATCAACACACATATCGACCACTGGTACATCACAGAACACGTTAACATCAACAACATCGTATTCATCTCCACATCAAACGACAGTGTCTACTACAGATTCTACTGTCGCCCAACATACCCCTAATTCTACTGTTGATGACCAGACCGTCGGTTCGATGTCGACACCGTCTATCACGTCGACCAACACTGACCAGCCAACAACTACAGGTTCTACTGTTGATGACCAGACCGTCGGTTCGAAGTCGACACCGTCTATCACGTCGACCAACACTGACCAGGCAACAACTACAAGTTCTACAACAGAAACAACGGTAAATCCGCCAGCAGGTATATTTTTATTTACATAAATTTTATATTTGATGAAGGGAAATACATTATTTTCAGTATATAAAACCAATATATATATTTATAATTCACACTGCATAATGAACATCCCTTTTCAATGAAAATTAGCTTATCAAAAACAGCATTCCGTATAAGTAGTTCTATCTCATAATAATGCACATAGTATCTATATTTTCCGAAAATCCACGTATTTTTGTTTTATCCTGCAATATATCACATAGCTTTGACTTCGAAATTTCAGTTACATTAATTTAAATAGCAAAATGTTAGTAAACTGTTCATCGAAATACATTAGCGCAGTAATAGAGTAATGGGTAATGCGTGCTAAAATTTCATTATTTATAGGTTGATAATTATATCTTCTATTAAAATGTCAAATGTATTACATGTAGTTGCTGAATTCAAGGCTTTATTTCTGTATTACAATGTGCCAATTTTTGTATAGAATACTGTTAAAAATAGAAATAGAAAATAAAGTCTACAAAAGTGAAGATGAGATTGTTATTTATACCTTCATTTCCTTCAGACATAGATGTCATTAACAGATTTTGGTTTTCCTGTGTACCGTTTTGAATTATTTGATGATCCCATCTTTTGACTTAGAGCGCGCTTGATAAATGTCTTTGTTATTGTAGTTTTTATAATTATAGAAATACTACTTCACATAACAGTCACAAAATGTCGATGCTAGCGTAAAATGGGTGAAACTTGTATAAAACGGTACATGAAAAGTTTGCAATCGGGGAACACATGTCAGCTCATAATTAATTCCGTATGCATTTTTATTTTCTTTGTATAATTTTTCTGTTTTAACTGATTGGTGTATTTTTTAGGAGATATATGTGAAAATGTTTGGGCAATTATCATCATTATAATTAACAATTTATTTAGATAAATATGATTCATATGAAATTATAAATTTATTAACATCTCGCCTGTTAGTTATTTTCGATTGTATTGACTTGGTGTAAACCAATACTTTCAGAAATAGTTCAGTAATATCCAGGCAATCATTTTTATTGAAGGGGGATTCTGGAGTATTGTCCGATCATATTATATCGTGGGTTTTATGTTGCCATGTATTCACGTGCTGTTTTCACCAATTTTAGAGACATTTTTTAAATACCAAAGGTCCCGATATACCTGGAGACGAGATAACAAGCTTTACCATATTAAGTTGCATCAACTAGAAAAAAAATACCTAAATATAATATATCTGATTAATCACAGTAAATGGTACTTGGTCAAGCTGGTCATTTTGGGGTGGATGTTTAGCAACATGTGGTGTGTCACTAAGACAACGGAACAGGAAGTGCGACAATCCAGTACCTCTGAATGGCGGAAAATATTGTGTTGGAAATGATACAGAATATACATCATGTACTATGGATAATTGTCCTAGTGAGTATTGAACAGAACTAAAGCATTCTACCGATTTTAAACACTTTTTAATGTTGCAAGTTTACTGTGAAATTTTTTAATAAATAAACGTTCAACAACGTTTCTCCGAGTACTCCGGTTCCCTCCACCAATTAAACTGACCGCCACGATATAGCTGAATTATTGTTGAAAGTGGCGTTAAGCACCATAAACCAGCATAACCCAACCAATCAATAACAACGAACGAGCCGTTAGAAATCTAGATATTTGCTTGACACAGACACAAAAATGGAGTGGATGCAATCAATTAATACGATCATAAAACTTACATTTGCTTTCTTAAAATATGCCAATCAACATCCAGTTTTTCACATTTTGATATTAATGCATGGTTTCAAACAACCCAGTAAACTATAGCTATATGAACATTAATGGAAATTTGAAAAACTTTTCAATTGATGATGCATAAAAATGTACTTCTTAAACAAAATATGACTATGAAAAAGAATACCACAATTGTTTTCAGACAAAATCTTTTCATTTAATTCTGTATTCATGTATTCTTTCATTCTTAAAGTTGATGGAATGTGGACAGATTGGTCTGAATGGAGCAGCTGTAATGTTACATGTGAAGGAGGCATCAGGATAAAACACAGAACATGTACAAATCCACATCCAAAATTTGGAGGGCTGCCTTGTGTAGGAAGCGATAGTGACACAAGCGTCTGCAATGACAACCCATGCCCTAGTACGTTATTAGACTTGTTACTTATTTCAATACAAGATAAGATATATTTATTTGGATTTCACTTTTAATATGCCAATTTACAATGTTGAATGCATATGTAGATAGTGTATCATAAGGGAGTGGATAAAAGTTATAACACTAACCATATTCCTTGTTCGAAAACACTGTCCCAAAATCAATACATACGGATTGCAACCCTATTATTGCATAATGTTAATGAACTGAAGGCGAAAGTGTTATTTCATTAAATTTATACTTGATATATATTAATAGAATAGACATATTTAAAATCAAATAATTTCATAAATCAGGAATATGTTCCAAAATCATCGCTAGTAAACACCTGAAAATGAATAATTTCAAAAAAACGTTTTCTAATATTTATAGTTATTCATTTGCACAATGCAATGCAAATCGGTACAGCTTCTGTGCATTTAAAAAAGGAATTAACACACTTTCTACCTCAAACCATTTACACGGACCCAACAGCATTTAACCTTGTTCTAAACTCAGCTACATTTTATCTAAATAAACATTCCAATCATTCCAGTCGATGGTAGATGGTCAGATTGGAGTAACTGGACCCAATGTGATGTAACATGTGGCAATGGTAGTATATTTAGGACACAATCATGTACGACACCACAGCATGGAGGACATGATTGTATTGGTAATGACACAGACATCATGGCATGTACCACAGAGCCATGTCCAGGTAATTGTTAACTGTTATGATATATTATACATACAACTTGACTTAACCGTTCACCAAGATGACCGAACGCTGGCCATTTTGACAACATTTTTTCATCGGTTTTACACCTTCTCATAAAGATATTACAAACCGTTGAGACGTATTTCGTATTGCGATACTTATCTATCTTGTATATTTATTTATTTAATTTTTTTGCTTTTTTATTTTACTGGATTAATTTTTTCTATCAACATTGTGATAATTTCTTATTATTTCCGTTGAGTATATTTTTTTTATCTTGTAACAGGAATGCTTACCTTGATGTAAAAAGCAAAACATAAATAAAGTTTAGTAAAACAAGAGTCATTTTGAAAGCCACAAAACATGTTTTTCTTTTTTTAGACGTACTGTTTCGTTATTGTATTATGGAAAATATAACAAAATAGTAGTTGTACTTGACGTTGTGTGTATTGCGTATTGTTATTTCTAATTCTAAATAGAATTGTCCTCGAGTTCCTTGTGCATCATAAAACATACATTGCATGTGTTTTTTTTTACAGTTGACGGTGCATGGTCTATTTGGTCTAATTGTGGAGATTGCAGTCTTACTTGTGGTGACGATGGAAGTCGTGACAGACAACGCTCATGTTCTGCCCCGGCTCCTCAATTTGGCGGTAGTGAATGTATTGGAAACAACACAGAGACTGGTTCTTGTGAGGATACTCCATGTGCAAGTAAGATAATCCAACAGGATATGACATTATTTTTTTTTCCAACATTTTTTTTTAAAGATGGATTATATTTGCGTAAGTGCGAAACTTATTTCTTTGTACACAAATAATGTAAATACTATCAGATTTACACTATTTTTGTAAGTTACAAACATGTCAGTTAAAGTGATATGTTCATAGGAAATGTAGTTGCTATTAGATTATTCCCGATGTTTCTATTGCCAATAATTTCTATAACTTTCAGTAAACGGACAGTGGTCTGCGTGGAATGCCTGGGGTCGTTGTACCCATACGTGTGGAGATGGATATAAAAGTAGGACCAGAGAATGTAGTAACCCGCCACCTATGTATGGTGGAGACTTTTGTGAAGGTTTCCCACAGACGTATACAGACTGTGCAGAGAATTCATGCATGGGTAAATAAATTAGAAAACAGAATTGGAAATAATATGGGGATACCTGTGTCTCGTAAAATATAAATTATGATGGCGGTTATGGATCGAAATTGAAAAATAGTATTACAGTAAAATTTGATTCATGATAATGAATATTATTCAAAAAGATCTCTGAAATCTCAATAAATTTTACAATTCATTTGAAACAAGTGTATACAGTCGTATTTTCTCAAACGTTATAATTTTTTGGTATCAATAAATTTGTAAATTATTTTACAGTTCAAGGATATTGGACTTCTTGGTCTGACTGGGGAGCATGTAATGCATCTTGTGGTGGAGGTATAAGGGTAAAGCAGAGGACATGTTTTAATCAAGACGTCGGTGATGATGCCTTACTAGTTTGTATAGGTGATGACACAGAAAATGATACTTGCAATACTAATGAATGTCCAAGTAAGAACATACATACTAAAGATAACGATAATAGTTAATATGTCTTAATACTTTCCAATCTTATGATTTTGAGCGTCACCTGGTGAAGGTTATTCCAGAAACGCGTCGTGCGCACTAAATTTGATATCTACGTTTTTATTAAAGCTATCACGTTTATGGTAAGATCTTTGTTCATTCTTTACTACAATGTCTAAATTCCAATAGGTTTCCAATACAAATATAAAATAATAACCATCAAAAATTGTCTTCTAAAATGTTACTTTTACGAGTTTTTGGGAAGAATGTAGCGTAACATGTGGGACAGGAATCAAATCAAGGAATAGAACATGTACAAAATGACGAAGGAGAATATTGTGTTGGAAATGATACCGAAATTACTCTTTGTAATACAAGGAATTGTCCAGGTAAACATTACTTTATAGCAAGACGGAATTAACCTAAGTTAAATTGTAATACCTGTAGACAATATGGCAAACTAATGACAAATGTGAAGACAAAATGCTAGGAAAGGTTTAAAGATACCAAGGGGGTAATCAGAAGCGGTAAATCGAAGGACAGACAATACAAAGGAAAAAGAAAATGATCAATAAAGCATTACACAGATCGAGCAACACGAACCCCACTTAAAACCTGGGGTGAATTCAGGTGCTTCGGAATGGTGAGCAGTTTCTGCTATATACCACCCGTAATTACCTAATGATTTATTTGAAATATATTTGTAAAAATATCTTCTATTTACGGAGTAATTAGATTGTTTAAAACCCATAGTGTTTTTATATGACTGAAATCTATTAACATACATGATTATTTCATACTTCATTGTAGGTGGGTCGTGTATAAGTGCGAGTGTTTACCTGCATGGGGATTCTGTTTATATAGTTTGTACCATAACGGGCATGGCGGCATTAATAACAATGACAGTAAAACACAATGAACAAGACATTGCTATATTAAAGGAAACAGAGACAGTATCATTGTACTTTCGCAATGTTACTTGTAATGAGGAAGGAATATACCGTATTGAAGTTCAAGATGGTACATTTAATGGACTCGATATCATGGGGACACTTTCCATTAAGGGTAAGTATTTACACTCAAGAAATGTATTGGAAATATTTCTGATTTCAATTTAATTACGATAATATTAATGATTGCGTGTTTTATAATATTCAAATATATATATACTTCAAATGGGTAGGATGTAGGGGCGGATCCAGAGGGGGGGGGCACCCCCTAAAATTGGAAAAAAATAAAAACAATTGGCGTAAAATCGTGATTTTTCACACGAAATACCCCAAAAATGTTCGCGCCTCCCTCCTCTCGGCGTAATGGGTTGCCGTACAGACGTGAAGACTACCAACATCAGTGCTTTGGAAATGTTGGGAAACCGGCCGGACAATTGGTTATTGAATTTCAACCTTTCAATACTTCACCATTTAAAGCAATACCATCTTCAAACCTCGTTATCTTAAAAAAACATTACCCGTAATATTGACTGTGATAATTTTCAAACTTTGACCTTTCTAATGAACTTAACAACGGAGATAGAACATGGGAAGCTAAGATGCCGGGTAATAAATGATGAGATTCTGATAAACGAACTAGTAGCTTCCGAGGAAGATTTATCTGCATGGCCACGTAAGTATATATACATACATATAGTTTCCATTTCTTCGAAACAGTACAAATATGAGAGAGTAGTAAACAGAAATCTACATGTCTTATAAAGTTCTACAATTGTTTTTTATGTTAAGCATTATGTCTATGAAACAAGTAAACTGTTTTCATGTCAAGCATTAGATTTGACTCCGTTATTAATTCACAGTTGTATATCCATTAGCGTTTCGTTAGCACTTATATTGTATATTTGGATCGCACGATTTATACAATTTATAGAGTTCCAAGTGGTTAAGTTGATGACATCACTTCGAAAGTTTTACTGTCACCGCCATGACTTGAATAACCGTTATGGAATATATGTGTCACAAATGACCACGGATATGTTCCGTTTGTCGTAATCACAATTCGGTCCTTTCCTCATCATAGTTTATCACCGGGTATATCATATGTACCACATGCACGTAGTATAACTGACAAGATTCTGTAGATGTTAAAAACGCAGACCTTGGTTTCATATATTGATATGAAAATATGATTTAACTAGGTCATAACTCAAAATCCACTATATCTATAGCTTCATGGTTACGACCATAACGGTTAAATCCATTAATATTTAGTCTAATATACGCTTAATACCTTGACAATCACGAAGTTCAAAATAATTGCAGAACATTTCAAAATACTCTTAAGCTAATAAAAACGGAATTTAAATCATCCAAAATATATATTTCATGAAGCATGGTTTTGATTGTTGTACATTTCATTATAGGTAACATGTGTACAGATGTTGTACATTTCATTATAGGTAACATGTGCACAGATGTTGTACATTTCATTATAGGTAACATGTGTACAGATGTTGTACGTTTCATTATAGGTAACATGTGTACAGATGTTGTACGTTTCATTATAGGTAACATGTGTACAGATGTTGTACGTTTCATTATAGGTAACATGTGTACAGATGTTGTACATTTCATTATAGGTAACATGTGTACAGATGTTGTACGTTTTATCAATGACGGTCCAGCGACTATGACTTGTACTATGAACAGGACCAAAACTTTTGATGAAATTCAAATTATCAAGATCAAGGATAGTGAAATGACAAACATCTCCAAGATCGATAATAATGGAAACATACAATATCTTTCCTCTGCGAACATTGAAATAACATCTGCTCAAAAATATGAAATTGATTTAAAATTTCAAAATATTTCATGTGCCGATGAAGGACATTATATACTTGTCATCATAAAAGAATTAAAGATGATCGCAACTGTCAGTTGTACCCTAACGCCACAAGGTGAGTATTAGTTCAATAGATGAAAGCGTTAAGGTATAATTATTTTAGAAAAATAATTTTCTTAAGAAATAAGCGATGACTTAATAGCAAATGGATTGTTTTCGCTCATATTTATCAGACAGATTAAATATACAAAGGAAACCATTAAGATATAAAATAAAGGTTTTATTTAAATTTACTTACTTTCTATTTAAATATAATGTCAATATATATGAATAATGCACCTAATGTAAAAATGAAGTACAGTCATTACGTCATTACTGTGAATTTACAGAAATAGTTAAAAACCTATATTTCCTTCACCTTCCAACACTGTCAATTATCAAGGATATGCTCTTCAGCTGTAAAGGTACTACAAAGTAAGACTTTAAAGGTGCAGCCTTGAATAGAGATTTTTATTCTGAAATATTTTGTTGCTTTATCCAAAGGTAAACCAACGGATCCTACTCTCATCATTAATCCAAATATTGTAATCGATTCATCTTTACCATTAACTGGACACCGGTGTTATGGAAATGTAGGATACCCACCAGGAGAGTTAGCTTTGGACATATTAATTGTATTTGAAAGATAACGAAAATACTTCGAGGTACCAGAAGATGTCATAACGAGCTTAAATGATGTCAGATATAGCGAAAACTGTGAAGGCTATCAAAACTTTACATTTACATTGAATGCATCTAGTATACAGAATGGTAAAATATTAAGATGTCGAGTCAAGACTTCTTTCTTGGACAATGATGTTTTTGACGATGATTCCTACTTAACACTGATACCAAGTATGTAAACTTTATCTTATTGTTAGACGTTGTTAGATGAATTGTTGTTTACGATATCATTCGAAATTTCGCATGAATTTTTCTAAAGATTTTCTATGGACACTTCGATTTCCGACACCAATAAAACTGACCACCACTATGGAAATTATTATCGTTGAACATGGCGTGCAAACACCTATTACATAGTAACACCTTAATTCCTTTTTTTTCGATCTGGTAGTAATGTTTTACTATGTTCCAACTTTACTTAAGCGAATAATAAAATTACAAATAATTTATCTGTAGGAATTGGCATTTTACACATATGTGGACAATACTTGCATGACCGCATCATTTCAATAAGATGGGATTGTTTTGGCCCATACAAATAGTTTAACCCCGCCTGTACCAAGCCAGGAAGAGTGAACGGTTTTGTTTATTTATTTGGGGTATCAGTTATTCCTATGATTTGTCTATTACATTTTAGAACTGTGTGGTATTTCTGTTTTTGTTTTTCATTTTATTCAGAGATTTGAAATGTACATGGATGAGATAAAGGTTCAATTATCGTGAATAAAACTGATGAAATAATGTTTTGGTTCAAATGCTATAATTTCGTTTTTACATATTCTGATCATTTCTCAATTTTAGAAGATATCTGTAAATGTAATACCATTGTGTCTGGTATTCGACGAGGGCATTATGTTGAATGTGTAAACATGACCGTTCCTGTTGGAAAGGCATGTCCAGACGGACAATGCCGAAGAAGTATGACTGGAATATGTACAAATGACTGCTCTGAAAATGTATGCAATGAAACAGTTCCTGAAGGTAATTGTGTAGTTAACATAGAACTTGTCCGATGTTGTCCAAATATTACTGATCGTATTATATCGAGTATGCATGGCACCTGAGTTCATTCCTATTTTTAGTGAGGTTCGTGTTACTCGGTCTTTAGTTATATGTGTAATGCTTTGTAGATCGTTGTTTGTCCTTTTTCATTTGGCCATTTTGTTGTCTGTTCTTCGAGTTACGGATTCTGATAAACCGTTTGGTATCTTCAAACTCTTCGTAATGTATACGAAAGTGTGCTTAGCCTGAGGTGTAATTCTATAATCTTTGGTTTACCTCACCGGAATCGATTGTCTGGAATAGCTATGGTGTCTCTCCTTCTCTTCGCATGATGATGTACTCGACTTGTACGTAAGTAACAATGTTTGACAAGTATATACAGAAGAAGTCGTGTAGGTTATTGCGTCACACCGGTCTGCACGATGTAGCTGACAATGGCTGGAAGTAGTAAAATAAATGCTCGTGTGGAGAATGTGACATTGTTAGGACACTATGGCATCGACGCTTCTGATGACTAAATGACTTGTTGGAAGAGGTCATTGGTGTTCCTCTACAAGACGAAATTTGTTTGAATCTGTCCATTATATCCTTTTTTTTCTTAGGGCAATCTAAAATTCTTCTCATAGATCCATCTTAATGCCACACTTTTACCTGCATGGTTTATCGTAATCTTGTTATCGCCATGAACATATTTGACATACTCATCGCTTGACGTCGACAATCAATCACTAAGAGCATTATCCGAAAAATATGTGCGATATTGCGTATAATTGTATATTAAAAATGTAATATTTGAAACCCCCCATTATTTAAACAAATTCACTACCAATTTTAATATTTACAGATTTCTGTGGTCCAACAACAATGCAAACTACCACCAAGTCTACCAGAATACAGGGTAAATTGTCACTTTAATACAATGTTATGCATTATAGAATAATATTATGTAATTGGCTAAAGATTCGCGTAAGATATGTCGTTACTAAGGGCTCTATTTTGAACAAGCCGACATATTGAATTCGTATATTCCAATGTTGCTAAGCAATATATACAACTTGAACAGAATATAAAAACCTCAATTACCCCCCAAGATCTAGTTTTAATGAGATTTCACTCACTTTTGAAGCGCTAATGTAGTGCAAAACCCCCACATAGTACACAGGAAGCGAATATATGACGTCATATCTTTACTACGACCTCTATTTGGTTACAAATGCATTTCGTTGAATTGAAGTTTATGTAAATTTAAGACCAATTTTATATCTACAATTTCATTATTGTTTCTATGTTTCCTGATTTTGCACACTTTCGAGGAGAAGTCTGAAGTTATAATTACACACAAACTTTACAGGTCGTTCCTTGAACACCCATTCCCCGCTATTTTCATTTCATAACATTACAATATAAGCGTCTTAATTTTCAATAACATGGTTATTAAATATGAATGTCAGTTTTAGGTTTTATATAGATAATTATTAACGTATAATATATATTTTTCATATGCTATATTTTAAACTGATTACAAGAAAATTTTAAAAATAGCCGTCGGAGTGAAACAGTTGACTGTTCCCCTACTTCCGGATCCGAACTGTTCCATGCCCGAGAACGATGCACAGTGCGTCATTCCTGTCCAATGCTGTATTTCTTTCAAAACAATGTTGTGCCCCAATTTTTTTAATGGTATGGTATGCTGACTGACATTATCATCTTCAGTGGATTTGTGGTTAGGTGCTGTATATAAGATAATAAAACAATTATTTCATGTCTGTTCAGGGAACAGTCAAAACTATTGACCCGATGTGCTGGAGATGACTTTAGAACTGTTGCCTGAGGCCAAAATCAAAACTATTGTCCCTCGGTGCTGGAGATGACATGGGAACTGTTGCCTTCGGTCTTCGGCCTCAGGAAACAGTTCTCAAGTCATCTCCAGCACCTCGGGTCAATAGTTTTTACTGTTCCCTGAACAGGCATGAAATAACTGTATAATGTTATTTTACAGCTGCTGCCGTACAATGTAATAATACTTTTGCGGTGTTTAACAGTGCTCCAGCTACACCTATATGTGTCCTGAATAACACAGCCTTCAATTCCATACACATAACAAAATTGGCTAATAATGAAACACAGTGGATTGGAAGAGTCAATCCTGATACGTCTGTAGAATTGTCACAGTTTAGTATATATCAAAATATTACCTTGAAGTTAGTAAACACGGAGTTAATAATAACGTTTGACGTGGTGTCATGCGATTCAGGTGGAATATATGATGTGACAGTAATGTTAGATGATAGAGAAGATGTCAGTAATTGTTCTCTTACAATATTACGTAAGTCATATAATTTCTTTTATTTGTACATATAACCCGTTTATTTTTTAGACAAGTATGTTTTATTTCTAAGGATCATGTAGGTTTCTTTGTATTCACGCCACAATATAGCCGAAATACTGCTAAGCTTGGCGTTAAACACCAATCAATCAATCGTAAGTCATATAATGTCGGCAGTGACATGGTTTATCAGATATATTTATTATTGAAATTTACAGTTCCTAAATAATGTAATTATCATTAAAAGTAAAATTCTTCTCCCTCGGGTATAGGTGACCTGAGCCCATTTTGACAACCCTGTGTATTCCCTTTGGTTTTCCTGTTCCCATACTTTTAGATCACTTGGCTTTCCAATCTTTTGACTTAGAACTGAATTAGATATCTACGTTGTTATTACTGAGAAAATTACTGACAAACAAACATTCGAGTAGTGTTCGAATCGACCTAATAGAAAATATGAAAATCTTGTCGAACCCTGGAAGAAATTATTCAGTATATTTATATTGTGTATGTAAAAAATATGAGTTGGTAGTTTAAGTACTCCACAATTGGCCATTTTTCTTATCATTCTAAACATTTTTTTTTAATAATGCAAATAAAAACTACTGACGTCGTGATTTCGCACAGCTGTAATAGATAATAAAACGTTGTGGAATTATTTAGAACAAGGACAAAGATAAAACACCAGACGATATATAACCAAATGTATGTCTTTAATTAAGCAATTATCTTAAAAATTGGCCATTTTTAACAATTTTGTTTCATCTTTCGATCAGGAAAACCAAGACAGCCTATATTACAAATGAATCCTGACCAGGTGATATATCTTGGATTCTACAAACAAGGGCATGCACACGTATGCAGTGGCGATGTAGGTGAACCACCAGGAAATCTTGTCATTGAAATGAAATATTATAATTCCTCCAGTTTTGAGCCAGTCCTTGATGAAAACATAGACATCCAGTCTACACAATTCAATAAGCAAACATGTAGGAATATTACAATGACTGTTGTGCTTGGTTTGTTATTTACACCTGAAATGGATGGTGGCAGAATACGGTGTCGTGTTGAAGATACACCATCTTTGTTGGACAACGAAATTATTGCCGATAGCAAAGATCTCGCCCTTATAAAAGGTAAGTAGCTGGGATATAGCAGACTGGTTAGGAAATCTATCTAACAAGGAATAAAATTATGCACAAGAAGATATGAATGACATAATTAAATATAAAAGCATGCACCTTCGTGTTGAAAGCTAGAATGTTAGAGGTGCTATGATGTCTTGGCATCACAAATCTATCGTCTTTAATAAATAACTGTTAGTGTTTTATGGTGCATATTGTGTACAGAATGAAAACCAACTTTGCTTTATTTTGATATTTGATATTCAATAATATCTAACTTATAACGCAACTAAAGTGTGAACGAAATCAGAGGTTCAGAGAGGCTTACGACTCCTGTTCCACTTATAACGCTTATTGTTAATTGTAAAAAAAAGATAAAAAAATAAAAAAGCATCAGATATTCGTTATGTAAAATGTTTGAAATAAATATTTCTTCTCATAATCTTAATTACATTTGTTTTTTATAGAGGAAATAATGCTTTAATATACGACAACGTATGCCTTTTTCGCATTGTTGCTATTTTCTGTTTTTGTATAAAGCATATTGGTCATTTCATTAAAGTTGTAATACTAACGATGGTAGGATCTATAGTATGATTGTAAGCCATCTGGTCGTAGTTAATATAACTTTGATATTAATATTATTAATGTTTATTAAATTCCCAACACTTTGTTTGTTATTAAAGGGTGAAATATTTTCTATTCAAATTTACTACAAATAGCTCCTACATGCAATGGAAATATCAGTTACAAAATACTGCTATGATTGAACATACTAGGGAAAATAGCTTCCTAGATTAATAGGTATTTAATGCCAAATTTACCCCTTTGGTATCTTCAAACTTTTGTTAGCAAAATTTCAGCTATGCATTGGAATAAATAGCATTCTATTGGTATGACTTCTTCATAAAATGCATTAATCTTTTAATGAAAGCAGGTATATTATTTGTAATTGTATAAAAATAATTAACGGTGTATGATAATATCTAGTGCATATATACTGTTGCCTAGTAGACTGATGATACCCTCCATTTATAACAAATTGTAAATGATATCTCCAATTCGTAGAACCAGATATCTGTTCAAATATTTTGTCCTCAAACATTTTAATGTAAGGTACTGTAATGTCTACTTGGATTTCGAACGATTACATTACTACCCCCTCCCCTTTTACACCATATAATTGCACTGTCTATTTACATGTATTTAAGTATTGTAATCACTAGTAGAGAGTATCTGTAAATGTAATACCAACAGTACAGCCACTAGAGGACATCCAACGGTTTGTGATGTTTTCGTACGGTGCACTAATTACACTGTTCCCATGGGTTTGCCATGTCCATTGTCAACTTGTAGAAACAGCTTAACGGGTGAATGTAATTCTGATTGTTCCACCGAAGCTTGCAGTATACCTGTTCCAACAGGTAAGTTACTTAAGTTTATATAAAGTGCTATTATAAAGGATTGTTAGCTATTGTTAGTCAGTCTACTTGAGATTTATTAAATATGAATGCGAGATGAAAAACACATAAGCAAAACAAATAGACATAGCAATGTACAAAATGTATCTGTTTGCACAAAATTAAAAAAAACCGCTGAATTTCATCCAAACAGTGATATATTTAAATTAAAGGTATACATTTAATGATGATTTTGCTGTTAGCAGGAAGTATTACTATTGCGTCATTTCAACTCCAAGCGAACACAGAGAATACAAGTTGACGTGGATATTAGAGTAAAGTGATGATCTTGATTTGATATTTGAAACGTGTTCTGAAAGAATCATATTCACTTTGTCTGATTAGTACCACCTTTCGTGAAGTTATGACTATTTTTACAAATTATTTAAGCACCATCCATCATAGCAAATTGATACGATTTATGCAATTTGTTTTTCAGATTTTTGCTCAGACTGAATTTGAATACATGCCACTATATCAAATACCAAGTACGTATTGCTGTATTAGAACTTTAGAAAGTAACATTGGGAATTGATCGTTTTTTTCACATTGTTACAGCATTTGCTATATCATTCATGCCTTCAATAGTACATGTACGGGTGTAGTTCTTTGTTTATTTGCATCGCCCCTTTTTGTTTGCCCACCACACAAGAATCCAGGACGGTCATGGTTGTGATTGTATGGCAGTTGGATTTACAGCTACATGCGCCTAACTAAACCTGTGAGTTCGAATCCCACTCATGGCGCGGTGTACTCGATACAACTTTATGTGATGAAGCTTGTTAGTGACTTGTGACAGGTCGGTGGTTTTCTCTGTGTACTCCGGTTTGTCAACTGATAAAACTGACCACCACGATATAGCTGAATTTTTTTTGAAAATGGCGTTAAACTCCATAGCAATGCTCCTAACCCACAGGAATTCCATAATATGTGCGGTCGTGACGTAATTGTGAGTTTCTTCTTTTGAAAATGTTACGCTTCTTGCATGTTGGACAATTTGCAGCGGCTCCTACAAAACAACAGTTTGTTGAGAGTTGTCCGTGGTGGCCCGTTGGAAGTCACAATATATTGACCTTATCCATTATATGCTCATGTCTTACTTCTGACAATCAAAGCATCATGTTGTCCCTATTAATGTCTGTTAACCAGCATTTGGTACGGACATAGCTGTAATACTGATCAACTGATGTAAACAAGCTGTAAGTCAATCAACCTATCGTTTTAATGGGCAATCTGGAAACAGGAAGGTTCTGTGGTCTAAAGTTGCGAATATCAGTTATCGTAAAACCCAGTATGTTTGCCCAAAGGATCGTTGTAAGGAAGTTTGAATATACCAAAGGGGTAATTTATATAGCTTGTTATTTTAAATGGGTTAAGATGGGTTGTTTGAAGTTTGCTTGATGGTGTGTAACGCCACTTTCAGCAATATTTCAGCTATATCGTGGCGGTCAGTGTTATTGGTGGACGAAACTGGAGGACCCGGAGAAAACCACCGACCTGTTGCAAGTCACTGTCAAATGTTATCACATAATGCTGTACATCACGCCCTGGTCGAGATTCGAACTCACAACAGTAGTGGTGATAGGCACTGATTGCATAGGTAGTTGTAAATCCAACTACCATACGATCTCAACCAGGACGGCCCCATGCTAAGATGTGCAATAATTACCAAGTGAGCAATGTAGTTTATGATAACATAAGTTCTTAAGTACAAATAACACAAATTACAGAGAGTTATTCAATATTTTCTTTCGGGTGGTCTTATTGAATTACATTTTGTTTATTTTGCAGATTCGAGCGAAATACCTCTCAATTGCAGTTTTAATGGAGTCATTTCCAATGAACACATAACTGCTGCGTATTATTTGTTGAAGTCATTGCAGAATTTGACAGAATTGCGAAACAATAAATAATAATATCTACATTCTCGATTACATTTCTTAAATTCCTCAACGAAGGTCATAATTTGATCTGAAATTCTTTAGGAAAAAATGTATTTGTGAAATAAAATAATTACATATACACTATTTGATTTTCTCTCGATAATACAAGTGCAGAAGGGTAAGACGGTTCAGAATTAACAATATGAATGACAGTGTGAGATAATATCTTAATGAACATTCGAATGATAGAATAGAAGATTGATTGTTAATTTATTGGTGTTTAGTGACAACTTTAGCAGTATTTCAGCTATATTGTGGCGTAGAATAGAAGACACCATTTACATTTCAGAATCGAGGTTTTACATCGCCGCGCATAAACACAAGAAACGAAACAAAAAACGGTGATTCAAAACAACGGCCATGATGTATGGCCAACGTGACCAAAGAGAGGAATAAATTGTTTCCCTTGCATCGAGTAAACGAGTTCATGAAGAATAAAAAGGAGCATTAATAAGAAACCGAAAATTGCTGTAATTATATGAAATATATCACAGTACACATAACTGACAAGGTGTACAAAGGTTTTAATATGAACAGAATTTATCTACAGAATTAAATGAAAAGCAGAAGATACCACACCTTCAGAACCGTTATATAATGTTACCAGCAAATCATAGAAACAGTCGCATTCGATACCCCTCAGAACAGTTATATAATGTTACCAGCAAATCATAGAAACAGTCGCATTCGATACCCCTCAGAACAGTTATATAATGTTACCAGCAAATCATAGAAACAGTCGCATTCGATACCCCTCAGAACAGTTATATAATGTTACCAGTAAATCATAGAAACAGTCGCATTCGATACCCCTCAGAACAGTTATATAATGTTACCAGCAAATCGTAGAAACAGTCGCATTCGATAACCCTTACACACATAAAATTATACATGATCGCTCAATATTCTACGTAGAAAATTCAAAATCACATGGCGTGTTGAACTAATTTATCAAGTTATGATCCTTAGTCTCCCCTCTAAGCAAAATAATGCGGTTCTGTCGGGTTTTTTTTCACATGTGGGTGATTTCCAGACCTTCACATTTACATGTACATGGAGGGGCAGTATAATTGTAAAGAACACAGAGTACTAAGTTTGTTCTTTAGACATAATATATGTATTCTTCGTGATGCAAAAGAGTTGTCTTATGTCTTATGTGTCACTATACGCAAATGTTATGAAGTATCAATAGGTGTCATGTTTTTTGACAAGTCTGTCCGTCCCTCTTAACCTCATGTTGAATTTTCATGAATAATTCTACGAAAACCTTCCTTTGCAAATCTCTCTCTCTCTCTCTCTCTCTCTCTCTCTCTCTCTCTCTCTCAGACTAGTTTGAACAGCATATTTCTGCATTACTTCTGCTTTCAGATTTGTTTTTGAATATATAAGATTTCTATTTCCAATGCTCGCCCCAAGTTCGTAAAACAACCTTTTTCAAGAAGTTTTTCGTATTATGCTCGGTTCGTGTTGATGAGTTATTCTGCGTAGTGTTTTACCTAATATTGTTTGTCTAGTTCGTGAGTCTTTTTTTCTTTTGATCATAATATTTCCAGTCCTTCGATTTATGACTGATTTCAATGTTGGTATCATCACACTTTTCGTGATCACATCAGAATGAAGTATAGGATGATAATGATGGTATGAACTCTTTGATAGTGTAGTTGTATAGCAACTACCAAACAATCCAATTAAAAAAAAACTAAATAACAAGAATGAAGTGCAAACTAGAGATTGGCATTTCCTAGATGTATAGTATATAAGAATTTTACGAATTTAATTGTAGACTATTAAATATTAAACTGGTTATTGACACATTTTGGTTGGAAACAAAATACAAAAATATGATTAATGTAGGTGATATTAACATAACTACCTGCTTATCCGGTTTATTTCATAAAATTTTATCAATTATTATGGGTCGACCACCTGCTATACACAGTAAAACGAAATGCATAGATGATGCGCTAGTCTAATACGGAATATGCATTTCGTTTTACTATGCATAGCAGGTAGTATATATATATATATTTGAAGAGCAATCACTCGAAGTGTACGTTGGGGTAATGGACATACTTCCAAATCATGACCACTTCATATATTCATTTATGGACTTTTCTCAAGTTGATATTTGCAAACTATCTAAACAATAGGTAACTGAAATCTAAATGATTTCTTCTGTATTACGCTATTTCTCAATCATGAAAGGAGGGTTAAGATTCTATAAACCTCTGTTTTGTACGGTATATTATATTGTCGACAATCACTGTTTAACTGTGTGTTTTAAATTCAAATAGAGGCCAGACATCATGTTGGCAGGAGTTTGTAAATTGTGATTAATTGATGTCTGATCAATTATTGAGAATGTATTACCAAGAAGACATAACTAGTAGATTTGATAAGACTAGAAAATTGGAAACTTTGACATTTGAAATTTTGACAGTTGCCGATACTTATATTTTAATGTGAATAAATCGGAAAGTCGTCGTATGAAATATTACTGCACATGCAGTTTACCAGATGGATCGAGATATATACAATCGAGCGGCTAACTACATGAGGACTGATTTTATTGATGATAGCGGGGTCTCTCAAGTAGAAGTCTTGTATGGTATATAAAAGGATGATTATTCTTAGTTAAAGTTTGGTGACATGGAGATCATGGAAAATGTTCATACTGAATAAATGACTTCGTTATAGTACAAGGAAACTAGAGGTACAGATAATTGAGGGACAACAATCGTATCGTCGTTGGGTTTACATCTTCCAGGGGAGGTAATGCAACGTAGAATATCGAAGCACGAAATTGGACATCATTTTGTTTCGTCTAGTTGTTGTATTTATTTGCAGCTTTGATTATTGCACAAAAACATGGAATACGATAGTGCATCAAATTATTTCTATTAACCATTGACATGTACATCATGTTGAACTATCCAGTATATTCATCGGCTATTTTGTGTGAAAAGTTTATTCTGTCGTCCCATAACATTACCAATTTGGTATAATGTATATTTTGTTATTTATCGAAAACTATGGGCCATTTGATGCACTATAAAAGTGCATGTTATATTTGTAATAAATAATAAGCTAAAACGTAGTCCCGGGGCAGAACAAAATGGCGTTCGGTTTCAGATTTCGACATCTTACGGTATGATGTACATTCATCCTCTTACTTATAAACCCTTGCATGTTGAGGGCAGTCGTACATTCATTCCTTACTATAACCACTTAAGTTAAATTTTGGCGAGATGTATTTGGTACAAACTCATGTGATATGTGTCTCTGTTATTTTCTCTCTGTACTACTGTTTCATTCTCTAAATGATATAACTAACCATCCTGATGTAAATGAAATATTGTCAAACATGGTTGTAAACATCTAAAATCTCCTAAAATATAAAATATTTTTTTGGAATAGTATACCAATGCTGCAGGCTATATGTGGTAATATGGAAGATCGCAGATGACTCTGTCGTGTACCTATGTCCACATGATGGTATGCATTTATAAATTAACAGATAGATAATGCTTAAATGAAATTTAAAAAACAGTAATTTGCATAAACAATTAATTATGTTGTAGACAAGGGTGTAGAATAAAGATATGAAAGCTAATTATGACGCGATAGGTCATAAAATTATCATAACTCTGTCCAGGCATCACGACATCTATGTTACATCTGATTTAATATTACAATTTGGAATTTTATCAGCTTCAATAGAATGAATATTTTAACATTTTATTTGAACAAAAAGGAAACTTGTACTTGATTTTTACTCCTGTAAGCAATGGAATTTTCGTCAATTTCGGCATTGTTGCTTATTTTGTGTATCTTATTTTGTAATGCTCAAAATGGTAAGTAGATTGTTTATCTATTAAGTAAAACTGGCTATCTTATTTAGGTATTTTGGTTTTATTCCTCCCAATTTTTTGTCGAATATATTGACTTTCCAACCTTTTGACATTCAGCGTATCTGATGAAGGTATTACGGAAACGAGCTTCGTGCGCTCTAAATTGGATATCTACGTTCTTATTGCATAGTTTAAATATACCACTATTAACACATGACATCTGTATGTTACTGCAAATTATATAAATTGTATTTCCTTGATTTCATAGGTGTTCGAAGTGTAGATGTATAACAAGTTAGGTCATTTAATAGCAATTTGCGCAGCAAATTTTCTTAGAAACACTGCCATCAGTAGGTCCGACGTCAAAGCAATGAATGCAAGCAAGAAGCCAATATCGAGTTTTCGGCAATGAATGTATAATAGCATAACAGATTATTGAGGCAAATTAAGCATGACGATTGGTGTGCCACCTTTCATTATTTTTCAAATCTCGTAAATGGATCCTTTATTAAGACAAATCTCACATTCATATTTCACTTGTAAGACATACCATATTAAGGTCAAACAATGTTTCGATTCAGCAACAAAGGAATAGTACAAGCACAAGCTTTAAAAATACAAGAAAGCAAAAGAATAATGGTTGATAATGCTGTTGTGCCATAAGTTATTTGACGAAAGTCTTTGAAAAGATGGACCCAATCTTAATTTTATTTTCTCGAAATTGACAAATAGGTACATTGCAACAAAAATCAAAACCAAATATTAGAGAACATATTCGTGCATTATTGGATACAACAGTATGTTCTCATCATGAAGTGCACACTTATATTTCAGAGTATCTTCCTGATTTACAATCATTAGATTTGTTCAGGGACCATCCTGTTGATATTGGATTTTTACTGCCAGATTCACTTTTAGCAGATTCTTCAGTACCATCGTCACTCATTGCAAGTGTCAATAATACAGACAATATGGCTACCAATCGGCCACCAACTGTACTTTCAATGTCTGCCGCAAAATCTGTCAAGAGTACGGCAGTGTTTAGCATGAAGAATGCAAAATTTGCAAAACCTCCATTAGTATCAGAAAACATGACGTTACATATACCAGCTACTAAAGTGACAAAACTTCCGGTCATTCCTACACACGTGACAAAACTTCCGGTCACTCCTTCACAAGTGACAAAGCTTCCGGTCACTCTTACACAAGTGACAATAACCCCACCACCGCCAGTGGAACAATCTTCTGCTGTAACCTCACTACCTCATGCGAAGAAAACAACGAAACTACCAACAAATTTGGATATTAGTGGTAAAGTGGTTCATCAATTTTTACCAGAGAATGTCTGGAATGATATTAAAATGCAGGCAAATTCTTTGGACTCTATATCACATACATTTAAGGACAGTTTTAACATAGCTGAATCTTCTGTCCTACTATCTGACGTCTTTAAACAACCATGGAACCGTCAACATACGATACGAGGATCTTTTATTTTACCAACAGATCCTTTTCTTTCGCATAGAAATCGATCAATAAGAAAAAAGAAAAGGAAAGAAAAATTAATATCAAAATATAAGAAGCAGACAGACAGACTGCAGAAACAAACACCAAACCCATCAATAGAACAACTGACAAATATTCTTAAACGAGAAAGCACTCTTCTGAATATAGCGCTTGGATTAATCAAGAAAGATAAATATTATTTGACAAATGCATTGTTGAAAGGTAGAGCTAAGTGTCAGTATAAACCTTATCGTCTCGATAAACGATTTTTCATGGAGCTAGTAGGAGACGCTGGTTGGATCAAACGAAGATGTGCCTTAGGAACAGCGTACGATCAAGAAACATGTGAATGTTCAATCAATATTGGATATCAACCAGCAGGTTAGTATATATTATAATTGTGGATGCATATTTGATATCTTATCAAACCATAGAAATTAGTTAGGAAATTAAGCAAATCAATGACAGTTGTCCGTTACATTATGATACATGTATATTAATGATATAATTATTATTCGTCTCACATTTTCAACTACGCCATAATCTAATTTCAGAAAGACTTAGAATTACATCATTGTATTCGTATGGATGTTGAGTTTATGATACCAAATAATTTTGAAGCAAAAACAAAATGTGTAAATGTCTTTCTGAAAGGTATTCCAACATAATAAAATCAATCAGTTCCTTTAATACCGTAAGTTACAGACAATTATATTTTATGTTCATTTTAGTTCGAAGCGCATCGTTAGTTAGATCGTGGGTTCGAGCCCTGATCGTGTCAAACCAAAGACTATAAAATTGACAGTTGTTGCTTCTCTGCTTAGCACGTAGTAAATAAGGAGCGAGAGCAAAGACTGAATCAGAATAATGTGTAGGAGTGGATCGACTGTTGGTCTAGCACATCTCTTCAAAATGTAGCTTGTTCTGAGCGACCAACATGCATTAAAAACATTAAAAACACAAATAAATATAGTAAAAACAAGAAACAACAAAAATGTTTTTCTTAATTATAAAATGCTGTTTCATTTGTTTGATATTTTTCACAGGATGCACCCCTGAGGTGGTTATGGACTTTAACAAAGGTGTTATAGAAGATCAATCAGAAAACAAAATACCCTGTGGTATAGAAGGGGTAGTTTCTCTCGGTTATTTGGCATATTTCAATGGTGCCAGTCGTATTATTTTCTGGAGATATACAAATTTTGACTTTCAAAGGTCTATTACTTTGAAATTCCGTTTCAAGTCACAGTCTCAATCTCGGAATGCACCTCACCCCTTATTACCAATTGTGGAACTGGACATGACGAACCGTCTGTTGGTGTTATTTTAAACAGTTTCTCAGATGTTTTAACATTTTTTGTCAAGACAACAGATTCTGAAATTAAATTTATTACATTCAAGATAAATGTGAGTAAAGTCATTATATATATTTCAGGACTTGGTTGTATCAAATTTAGTGATCAAAGGTTACACTCATTTGTCATTAAAGAAATAATTCATGGAAGTCAGAATGTGTTTTGAGTTTTAACATGGGTTGGCGGATATTAGTATTTAATCCCGAACGGTAGCGAGGGATAACATTTACTAATATCCTGCCAATCCATGTTAAAACTCAAACACATTCTGGCTTCCATTAATTATTTCGATTCTGATATATCTAACAGTACAAATACGGTAGTATACTTTGATGGGAAAGACGGTAATTTATATTTACGTTTTCGGACAATGTCGCACACAATTTATTCTGCCAAATTCGAGCAGACGATAACTCATCAACATGTACTCTTACGACGGGAAAGTCAGTCTTATTGATGGAGCATCGTATCAATAATATTGTGTTTGCACGTTTTAATTGCACATCGCATATTTATTAATTTGGGATATCTTGATTATTTTCAGTGAATGTAGATGCTTAGAATGTTAACAACCGTGTAAATAATTTTATTTTGTGATTTTATATGTGTGTACCACGCATGTGCTAATGATATTTTGCCATCTAATAAATCGCTCGTTTGTTTGCAAAGCGAAAGAAGGACGTCATATTAGAATTGCGGATCTTTACTTTGGAACAATTTGATAGCATCAATGTTAGTGACAGTAAATGAGCTGCTAATGACGAAATTGTTTATTTACTTACTTATTAGAATTTTAATATATCTATATTTCATGTATCTAGTTGTTTTCGTCCTTATCGATTTTAATTTGTAATTGAGTGTGAGGGTTAGGGTATTTAACGCCACTTTCAACAATATTTCAGTTATATTCTGGCGTCGATGTTATTGGGGAAAAACCACCGACCTGTTGCAAGTCACTGACAAACTTTATCACATAATGTTGTATCGAATACACCTCTGTATCAGCGGGATTCGAACTCACGAATTTAGTGGTGATTATTTGTAATTGATATATATGCATGTTTATGTTGAAATGATAGATATTACCTATATTATATGACTTTCACATTATCCAACATTCTATTAAAAAATAATAATAGTACACTTAGTCACACTTAGATTTGATAAAATTTGATAATCCGACGATTTCATTACTCTATGCAGTCAGTTCTGAGGAGTTGTAGTCAAGTTAGTGGTGGGTATATATAATAATGCGTGTCCGTGGATTTTTCTGGATGCTGCCGTTTTCTGCACTGATGTCATAAATTAAAGGACGATGCAATGGCTAAAGAAAAGGGACAGACAAAACGAATGGTTGACAAAACACTACACAGAAAACTAGGGAGTGAACAACACGAACCCTACTAAAATACAGGGGTGAACATTAATACCCCGAAATAATAAGCAGTTCCTGCTCCACGAGTGGCAACATTCGTGCTACTGTCAAACGGGACAATCATCATCCGATATGGAAATCGTTTTTGAAATCTATCAAAGATATCCATTTCTTCAACAAAATTTATTTTTAGTTACGGCGTTTTGTTTTAGTTAATTTTGAAAAATCTGTGGATGTGATCTGTTTATTCCTTTTATACACAATCAAATTTCTTCCTTGCAGCCAATGGAATGGAATGATGTAATATATTCATACGATGGTGAACACCTAACGGGAAAAGTAAATGGTTTAGAAAAGAGAGTTTCTGTAACAGGTATTATAATAATTTTAATCATGTACGGCACTTTATTTAATTCGCTTTAATCTCATTTTTACGAAATACATTAGAAATATTACATACCAGTCATAAAAAATGCAATGCAAATAGTGACTGTCCATTATATCATGTCTCATAAACTATATTTATCTATTATCAAAATTTCAAGATTCTAAGAAAAAATGTAAGAATAATTAAGATCAGTATTCCTCTTCCTCTTTTGTGTTCAGTAATTTGATGTGAGAGGTAGTTGTTCGTTAATGTTGATATTGGTGGAATTATCTACCATCACAGCAGTGATGTAAAGGCCCTGTTACACGGTAAAGCAAGTATCGCGATACTTGTATCATGCAACTTTTTGTATCATGATCCTTGTTAGTTTACACACTAAATCAAGTAGCATGTTTCATGCAGAGTTTGTTTACAAATTGTTCCCGCCAAAATGGAGAATCCTGACATTAAAGACATTATCATACAAATTGAGGAGATCTGTTCATTTGACCAAATAACATCACTAATTTGTTTCCCTTTCCAGTCATGTTGTAACCTCTTGACCTCAAACCAAGATCTCTGATTGGTCAGAGATCAAATGTATCGTGATCCTTCCTGTACAGAATAGAACATGTTCTATCCCAAAGTGTGTATCATGCAACTATCATGCAACTTCTAAAAGTTGCATGATGCAGAGTAATAGCACTGTTTACACTATATTTTTTTGTTTATGATACAAGTTTCATGATACCTGCTTTACCGTGTAAGAGGGGCTTAAGAGAAATATGCTATGATCTTAAACTTTCTTTTCATAATTACATGTATATAATTCAAAATATAAATTTTGTGAAGTGCCAATGACGACATTTGAGACAAAACGAATATTTGTAATTTCACAGCAGTATAGGGGAAATATATTATGATGTTAACAGCATACATGTACATGGAGATTTAAAATTTCAATTTCTGTTCAGGAAACATCGAAATTCGTTCAGCAGAGATGTCTTTTGGACATTGTGAAAGATATGGGTGGTTTAAAGGATTCATGGATGATGTAAGTAAAACAAACGTCATACTTAAAAACCGCGTATCTGTCACTATTTTGAGTATATATATATATATCTTGCATGAAATATCAGGACAAATACATTTAATTAAAAATGTTTTTCCTGTCTTGAGTTTAGTGACACATGTTGTACACTGTAAAAAATCGGTGTTATGTTACATCATCTACAGGGTAAATAATTTTAAAAAGAGGTGTTTCCGAAGTAAGTGGTGTAAGTTAAGTTGGACTTTACACATATAACATACATTTAATGTTATATGGTGTCAACTGTCCTAAATAAAAAATCTTTCCGCAAAAATGATACAGATTTTAATCAGTAATGTAAACTAACTCCAAAGTTTATGAACTAAATCATTGTAGCAAGATCACTTTGCCTTGTCAGTGTAACGATGCCATCTAGACGTGCGTGTACACACCGCAGGCGCTGAGTTCGCCTTCATACCATATATATATCTGGTGTATAATTATCAGATCGCTGAGCTGTACATGTTCGTTCGGGAAGTTGACCTTTGTCAGCTTGTTCAGACAGAAAAAGAAAAGAAAAACAGAATTCATTACGCAATAAAAGATCGTTGTTACCGGAGACATATATATATGTTTTATATGTCTCTGTTGTTACCTGGGCTTTTTTTTTTGTGGTCGTACACGACCTTGATCTTGATCTTCACGGGAAGATAAACAGAAATAAAAGAACTAGGATGGTAATTATCTTTTTTTCTCATTTACTCTTCTTTTTTTTCCGGCAAGCTAAATATGTATATATTCGTCCTTGTTTTGACTAATCCCAGAACCAATTAAATATGTAAATCTAATGAAACATAAAATATTATAAGCATAAAAGTATGAAATAATTCTGTGAGACTTGACAGGTCCAGTGCGAGCCATGGGTTCACATTGCGGCAGAGAAAGGAGAAAAGCGACACCGAAATTAGTGTTAAAATTCTACGATTCGTGTTACGGCGGGAAACAGAGTTATCGATCGTCGTTTTTTTTTAATCAGAGTTATTGATGCGCTTTATGCTTCATCATTGTTTCCTTTGGAGAAAAGCATACACCAATTTTGATCGCATGTAACACTTCCGAAGCGAACGTACTGCACCTCAAGTTGACACGGCGGTAAGCTACAGTTGTCCCAAAGTGCATTTCACAATGATATGTAGAATTTGTAGTAAAGATTTTAACAGTGTCAATTCTTACATCAAGCATATACAATGTATCTTTAATCCACAGAGGGGATCCAAATTTTAATATAGCATGTGGAATAGAAGGATGCTATAGCACCTTCAGGATGTTTTCCTCTTTCACAAGCCACATTTCAAGAAAACACGTGTTCAACAAAATACAGAATGTCAGCATACACAATTTTGTTTTGTCCACACTGTCAAAAATCACAACCCTGCAAAACTGAGTGATTTGGTTGGACATTTAGGAACACACATACGAAATGATGAATCTTTAATATGTCCACATGAAAACTGCAATAGGACATACCAATGTGTATTCATCTTACGGTTGGTTGATTCTTGCCAGAGTTATGGTCCTTTATGTGCCTAATGGGTATGGTTCATTTTTGTGTCTTGTGTATGCAACTAGTCATTTATTATTTGGCGGATTTTGTTCATATTTGGTATAACGGTTGGGTATGATCTGAGCATGTGCAATTATACCGATTTTCACTGTCCTTTTACTGAAGAAAAATATGGGAAAATGGTGATTTTATCATTTAATGTTAAATATGTTTTATTTTCAGCAATATAAGTTGGTTTACACTCCCAAAACAGCCAGTTAAGCTGGTGTGGGGAACCTCTGCCCAATTTTTTGAAAAATTAAGGCTCCAAAGGGTGTTTTTATTGATTTTTTAGGATAAAAAGGGATAAAAACATTATAGATAATCATATTGAAGTTGTGTATACATTTTTAGTATTTATTTCGCAATAGTATTAGACTAATGCCCTAGGTTTGGAACCCCTTCCAATTTTTTTTTAAATTGGGATTCCAGAAGGGGATTTTTATTGATTTTGCACTGAGACAAGGGTTAAAGCAACCCCTACCCAATTTTTTTTTATGATAGGGATCCAGACATGGTTTGAATTATCTATAAATTATTTTGAAGATTTTTGGGTCGAGTGGAAAAAAGAGGTTTCTGATTTTTTTCAGGGGTTTAAATATGAATCCATAAGTACATCAATAATCACTGACAAAGTGGGAGCGAGTGGGGTATTATATTAGCATGACAACGTGTGCAGTTGCATTTAATATAGGGGTCCAAAATTATAGCAAAGGCTTTATTCGGGAAAAAGCTTTTAAAATCTTCTTTAGAACCAGCAATGGTCAGATTTTGAATGAAGCACAAGAAGATCATGAAAGTTTATACATCTACAAATGAAGGTCTAGGAATCCTGGCAGTGGGAGTCTAGCGGATCGTAACCCTTGGCTAGCGAAGATGAGGTCAGGTGAGCGATACAGGATCCCTTGAGCCTCGAGTTGTATAAAAAAAAACTAAGAATTTTTCAGTGGTTACTTTTCGGATTAATCCTAGTCAATGGCATTTCTTGGCAATTTTTATTTTTATTTTAGATAATGTTTTGACATGATGAAGTTTCTGGTGAAATATGGAATTCATGCAAAAGGCATAAGTGTAGAGGAGACTGAACTGATAAAAGTGAAAGATATAATAAAGGAATCATTTAATATTGAGGATGACATAATCATACAAAGATTTGATAAAACTTGGGAAGAATTTATTGATATCAATTGTAATGAGGAGTTACAGGATTGTGATAAATTAAAGATACAAATTTTGCCTGGAACCCACTGAAAATCCAACATTGCATAAAAGCTTGTCTGCACCTAAAGAATCTGACATTACCATTGCATCAGCTAACTTGCAGATTGATGAAGTAAGTGATTCAGTCATCGTTCAGTCTACCTGGCCAAAAATATTTACAATATGTTCTGAAATTTTTTCATAACGGTTGATTGTAATGCTTACAAAGGAAACTTATGCTGGATTGGAATTGTAAACATGAATTTCTAAACCACATTACAGAGCAGATTACAACTTATACATATTATCCGTCATGTCATCAAGTATACGACGTTGCAAAGGCTATTATTCAAAAGTTTCCCTATCTTTGTGGAAAAAATAGGCAGTGGGTATGATGGGTGGTACATTTGTATAAAGGACAAGCTTAAAAATGTGCGTAGGAAGTCTGACGAACCATCAGCGACTTGTAGAAAGAAACTCAAAATGTCAGACAAGATTCTAACAAGTGTTGCTAGAAAAAGATCCTTTCCAAAAGCAAGCTCAAATATTACAAAACATCTGAAGGAAATGGAAGATGCAATAAATGACCTTGAAGAACAAACACCAAAGGCGGTTGCATATGAAAGATGTGTAACAGCTATCATGTTAATCCCAGAGATGCTAGGAGAGAAAAGTGATGGTATGATCAGAGTATATGATGTAAGTTTCAAAACAATTTAAATCTTATCATATTATACCCATGCTCCGAAGGAGTTGATAAGGTATACTGGTTTTCTTCAATATGCATTTGCTTATATCACTTATTGCAATTGGAGGATCTCAGAACACATTTTAAGGAAGTAATTCACTTCATTATTCAACTTTATAATTACCAGTGTATGGAAAGTGCAAACTGGTAAATAGTTGATTGATGTTTGCGAACCGATAAAACTGTTGATTAGTGTTCTTACCTGAAGCACCAGTCAACCATTTTATCGGTTCACAAATAACACCATTCAATAGTTTTATCGGTTTGCAGACACCAATCAACCATGTATTGGTTCACACTTTCCATACATTGATTACACATATAGGTAATTTGTAACTTTGTCTTAATTTTAGTTACTGTAAATCCAGAATTTATTGCATGCATTTATTATTGCAAATCTTTTGACAGATGATGGTTATTTGATTTCTCTTATCATGATTGTTGTGAGTGTTGCTCATTTTAAAACAGAATACAAATGTAACACTAGAAAATGTAGACACATGCAAGTTTTGATGATTGCAATGGTCATCTAGTATCATTTTTCACATTAATAAAACATCATAATAATTTCTGAATTTACAGCAATTTTACATTTTATTTTAAACATTCACTGTTTGTAAAAGAACCTAAAAAAATAAAAGAAAGTTCAGTGATAGAAAGGTTAAAATCTTCACTCTGCAAATTATTATTTGCTTAACTTCTTTGGCAAATTCCTTAGATAGATTACAGTCAGGATAATGTGTCAAAGTTTAGTAACTAACAAACAGATGATAGTGCAGAGCTAGCTTAATGAAAGAAAATATCAATCATGTGGACATGATAGAGATGAAAACATCAGCTGAAAAGTTGCCTTCTTATAAGCTTTTAACAATCTTTATTTGTTCTGTTATAATTTTAATGATGGGTTAATACCCTGCCACACACAGTGGTTGGTTGTTATGTGATGTCCTTCCATCTGTCTATATGTACATCTTTTCCCCAATTGTACATGTATTTAACTTCTTGTCACAAAACTGAGATCAAGTACTATTTTTGTGTGTTTATGGTTGTGAAGATTAGGCCATGAAATTATATAGCGTGAAATTGTGTGATTGTTATTGTTTTTAGCTGACCTGGCCCTGGGACAAAAGGTCATGTAAGCTTTTGTCTTCACTGGGTGTCTCTCATCTTCCGTCCGTTTTTGTTTGCTTTTCATATTTTTATCATTTCGTCTGAAACCACTGGGCCGATTTGAACCAAGATTTGCATGGTTGGTGCATCAATGGTCTCCTTTCAGAATTGTATCTGACTACTCTAAAACTAAAAGGCAGAACACTGAATAGGTCACAAAAAATACAAGAGTATTGTTAAATAGAAAATGTTTTATAAAATAAAACTACAGTGTAGGCTATTTGGAATTGGTGATTTAAGTGTCTGTGGTTATATTTTGGTTAAGTTAGCATTTAATCCCAGAAAACAAGAAGAATTTTGTAGTTCTTAAGTAACAAAATTAATCTGAAGAGTTTTGAAAAATTTCCAGATGGTACATAAACATTTAAAAATCATTTAAATACAGCGCCTTCTAGTACATGTAATTACTAAAGCTGCAGTGGGCCAGTTTACATTCAGGTGAGCAACATAGTTCGAATATGATTATAAAATATGACAGGGTATCTTTTAGCATCTGTTTAAGAACTGCAGTTTTTTTTCAGGAAAGTATCACAAAAGAAGACATACTGAAAGGAGATATACCAAGGACACCATTTCTTGCTTTCATTGTGCCTTTTGGTAAAACCATACATGATGCAGAAACCTTTTATGTTGTTGTTGAAGGTCAGGTGGTAATAAATGGGGTGGAAATTATAGAGGCATTATTTCTGACTTACAGCCAGTTTTACATTTTTAACATAGAATACTACCAGGACAATATAGCTTCTTGGCAATTTATACAGCATGTCATTGCAGAAAATAAAGGTGGCAAGGTGCTGAAAAAAGTTATCACTCTTACTCAAATTTATGTATGCATTGTATGTTTCTTTTTTTGAGGGGATGTCAGTCACTTGATATTCAAAATGATCCAACTATAAAAATTGCATTGTGTCCAAATGTACTTCTATTGTCCATATATTTTCCACATGCATGTATTCATTTTTGCAAGATAATTATAATACTTTAGAGCTTTGGTATTTTATTAGAAGTAAAGATGAGTGAATTGCTGAATTTGCCAGATTTAGCATTGGAACGAGTATTGTTATATGTTGGAGTTGAATCTTTATTGAGGAATGTTGTTCGAGTAAATAAATATGTGTATAACTTCATATATAGTCATCCACATGTATTGCAACATTATTTTTTTCTAGGAGTAAATGAAGTACCAATTTTCCAGGATCCTGCTCAAATAGAAAAGATATTGAAACATGCTAGGATTTTTCATTGCTTTGAATTACCGTACATGACATGTACATTTGACAAAAGCACTGAATTTATGGACCATTGTATGAACAAATATTTTGTTCAGTCTGCTATATATAATAATAATCTAGAATGGTTAGATCTTTCAGGTACACAGATTTTAAAGTTATCATTTTTGAAACATTTATATAATTTGGATACTTTGGTTCTTGATTCTTGTCAAAAAAGTGATGTCAAAGAATTTGAAAATCTAAAATTCTGTAATCAGTTAAGTAACTTAAATGCTGGATTTACAAACTTGGATGGAGAAACATTGGTCAAGGTTATTAAACCTCCAATTGTTCACATTGACATTTCTGGTATCATGCTAGATTTAGATCATGTAAAAGGCTTGTTGAAAGTCTGTCATTCAACTTTGTTAACTGTTCATTGTGGAATAAACAATTCTGTAAGCAAAGAACAATTTGAAGATGCAAATAGACAATATAGAGATGTCTGTTTTAGTTTTCCCCCACCTCGTTATGATTTTTATTGGTAAAACTGTAGTTGGTCAGACTTTGACGAAGAAGTTGGATAAAGTTGTATGTGTATTTCATTTATAATGTACTTCAATAGAAAGACTGTTTGATTCATTTTCTCATCCAACACCATATTTAACTTAGAAAAAAATCCTAATTTTGCAGCCACTTAAGGCAGGTCAAGTTGAAAATTCCACTTTTGTAACCCCTGGTTAATGCCCTTTATAAAGTACAAAAGGTTAAAATTTGAGGCTTCCTTTTGATTACTTGTATTTGGATCAACCATTTGATTGAAATTTGGATATGATGTAAGGAACCAAGTCAAGTTCTAGTTTGACAAATTTCAGTTTTGTTGTTCCCCAATTATGGCTTACACTAAAACTTATGGTTTTCATTCAATAATTTGTGTCTGACTCAATCATTTTGTTTGTTATAATGAATCATGTGTTCAATTTCAAAACACAACTTACATGTAGTAGCAGACAAACTTTCAAATTCTGCCATTTTAACTCATCACTGTAATACAAATGGGAGGTTTGGTGCACGGTAAAACCAGGTTTAACCCACCATTTTCTTCAGGAAATACATGTGCAAAGTCAGGAATATGACAATTGTTTTCAAATTGTTCCGCTGGTTGATATGGTTAAGCTTCTCTTCGGTTTTTGTAGACTTTCCCTCTTGAATACACCTTGGAGTATGGTACATTTGTTATAACCTTTATTAACTTATTTATAGCAGATGTTCAAGTGCCTCGGGGAGGTTTTGAAGGTAGGGTTATTAATATTTACATAAACATACAGTAAAAAGTAATTAAATTTTGAAGAAAAAGGGGGGAAAATATGGTTTTGGTCAGATTTTAATATGGTGTTAATGGCTATAAAATTAAGGTCAAGGTTGATTTTGATAATTTTATGGTTATGGTTCTTCATTATTTGAAAAACATATTGTTTTCCTTTTCTCTTCCATAAAGTAACCTTTAACCAAATCTTTTCAGATTTTAATATGGTGTTAATGGTTTTAAAATCAAGGTCAAGTTGATGTGATAATTTTACCCTTTGCGGTAAAAGAGTTGTGGTTCTTTTTTATTCGAAAAAATGTCATTGTTTTTCATTTTTAGTTCAATAACTTGGTATCCTTTAACCAGGTCTTTTCAAATTTCAATATGGTGTTTATAGCTATAAAATCAAGAATTATGGTTCTTTAATATTTCCACAAAATATGGAAAACCCAGTTTGCTGTCTATAAGACAGCTTTTCCATTTGTTTGAATTTTAATTAGGTGTTGGATAAGGAAATTAGTTCAATGGTCTTAACAGTGATAAACACTATGTCATAAAGAATTATGACTACATATGAATGGTGCAAGTTATATTTTTTTCTGTTGTTAGCATATTTTTCTGAATATGAAACTTTCAAAAGAGTAATTATAGTTGATAGATATGTGTGTTTTAGCTAAACAATATTTTAAAGATATTAATTTGGAAAAACATTGTAAAACAATGAGTAAATGAATGGTGATTGTAAAACTGTGAGAAAATGGTGACAAACTTGGAAAAATAAAATATTTGTGAAGCAATGAAGAAATGATTGATGACATTAACTTAGACATAGGTTGTTTGTAAAACAAGGAGTAAATGAATGGTGACAAATATAGAAAAACTTATAAAGTATGTGAGTCAATGAGTAAACGAATGGTGATTGCAAAACTATGAGTAAATAGTGACAAACATAGAAAAATAGAATGTTTGTGAAGCAATGAAGAAATGATTGATGATATTAACTTAGACATAGGTTGTTGGTAAAACAAGGAGTAAATGAATGGTGACAAATATTGAAAAACTTATAAAGTATGTGAGTCAATGAGTAAACGAATGGTGATTGTAAAACTATGAGTAAATGAATGGAGACAAGGAGACAAACATAGAAAAAATTAAACAGGCTGGGCACAATGACTGAAAGGGCATATAATGGGTCATTTGGCAGATAATAGGTGAACAAATGACTTATAATTTTACAGTGCAAAATTTTCAATTTTTGGATTTCAAAGTTTCTTATTCAAAAGTGCATTTATTTACTAGTATGTGAAAATCAGCAACTTTTGTTTAGTAACTTTTTGTTTAACTTAACTGTTAAGGAGACCATAGCCTCAAAAATTGTTACAGAAAAAGTTTCAAAACAAAAGTTGCTGCTTTTTACCTAGATAAATGCGCTTTTCAATAAAAACTTTGAAATCCAAAATTGAAAAAAATGACACTGTAAATATATAGACTATTTGTCCAATAATATGCAAAATTACCTATTATATGCCGTTTCAGCCATTGTACCCAACCTGTTAAAATGTTTGTGAAGCAATGAGTAAATGAATGTTGATTGTAAAACAATGAATAAATGATAGATTGTAAAACAATGAATAAATGATAGATGGCATAAACCTTTGATGAAATGTTACACATACATGTATTCAGATACAACATTTTTGTATTGCTTCTGTACATAGAATATAAGATGCAACATGATGCTATAATATTGATTTATGCTAATCTGGCCCAAAGACTATTGGAGCCTTGATTTGTTTTTCTTTTTTATACAACCTTAATAAATTGTGGTGGCTTATTGGTTAATGGGCTATTGTGGCCTTTGGCATCGATTTTGTCTGTAGACACTCATTTCCATGCAAAAACTTTAGTTGTAGTTGGCAGATCCTTGTGAAATTTTATACAAGATAGGTTCCTTGGCACTAAAGGCAGATTGGTAATTAAAAGTGCATGGATATATTGTAGATGTGCACCATACATGTATATTTTCTTATTTTTCTTTTGTCATTTTTAACGATTTTTTTTATCTTGCCATTTAGTAGGTCAGTAGATGTTATATTGTTAATCTGCAATTCATCCTAGACTACTTTACAGAAACAAACCAAATTTGCAGAGATGCTTCTGTGGGGAGTGAAGTTGTGCACCTATTACAATTTTTGGTCACTTCTATTTTTGAGGTTTCTCAGAAGCAAAAACATAGGCGACGACATGTCTTTTATGGAAGACTGACGTCAATGTTTTTCTCCTTACAGAATGTAATAATTGATTTGTCCAATCAGAATTGAGGTAGCTGTCGAGGTTTTCTAACTATAAGGGGCCGAAGGGGCCAAACATCACACTTTTATATGGTACCTGAATTTTTTTCATCCAGTTTGAATGGGATTTTTTATTTGGTTCTTCTTGATGAGGGCTTTCAGTTGTATGTTTAACAGACTTTAAGTATCTCTTACAGTTTCAGGGTTTTCACACTATTACATACTACTTAGAATTTTTATTTCCATCCAATTTGATGGGATTTTTTAAATTTGGTTCCTCTTGACGACAGCTTTCAACATATACAGTTTTTGAACACATTAGGAAACAAATCAGAATGTAAGTCAAATGAACCAACACTGCAACTAATGAATAAGTTCACAAAAGCATGAAGATTGTTACTTTTAGGTAAAGTTTTTAAACATTAAGCATGTATCTTTGATTTACAGAGGGAATTACAGCTTTGGAGATAAGAGGGTCTAAAAGGAGCCATATTTATAACTGGAGATCCACCTTAAAATAAAAAATTGGGATGGGTTTAGGACCGCTAATGCCATTTCACCACAGTTCAGATCAAATCCGTTTTTATACCTTCTATTTTATTTTGCTGTAAGTCTTGAAGTTTCACTGTTCTTCTAAGATACTATTGTAATAGAGTATGACCACATGACTTCTATGAAGGGACTTGATCATAACTTGATGTAATATTTATGTGATTGTACATGTATGCTACCGTATTTGTCCGATTAAGCACCCAGGGCGCTAAACAAAATTGAAAACGGGGGCACTTATTGAGATCAGCAAAATCCAGACTTTTTACCTGTCCGAAACTGTTTCCAATACAGAATTACCTTTAAAGTTGTGTTTCCGGTTTGAAAATCATGGCGAAGATAGCAAATATTGATGTCTTTCTGCAAAAAAAGTGGTAATTTATGATGATCTTAGAGGGCGCTTATTCATGTTTTGTTGGTAAATTAGGTAGGGGCGCTTATAGGAGCAGGGGTGCTTAATAGGATGAATACGTATTTAAAGTATGTTTTTTTAAGTTAATTTGTACTTGCAGTCGGGGAACAATGCAGACTTGTTATATTAAATATTGATACACATAATCTGTTATTTTAATGTTTCAAGCCTCTTTGCTAGTTGGCTCCTTACTCAGAAAATTTGGGAACTGGTTTAGAGCCATTGTCTAGAACATGTGTCTCTTTTTCGACAATGCTAAAGTAGATGAAAGGGGCCGAACAAATCATAATATCAACAACCTATAAAGGAACGAAAAGATCTCTTATGAGCAAAATCAATATTCAGAACACAAGAAAAACATTAACTTGAATTTAGAAATCTTGAGAAAGTCCATCAAGAGTTTCATTATATGATCATCATTTTAATCATATTCATTTTTATAGATTTGACCCAATTTCCTCTTTTTGACATTTTACTCATTTACTTACTGTAGTGTTTATTTTTTGTAACCTGTGAAAGAAAATTGATACACTGCAAACAAAAAATGCATGTTGGTTTGAAGTTACACTATATTTGGTGGCATCTCTGCTGCCACTCATATACTTGTGTAAGGTTACTCTATGAGGTTTGGTGTAAGGTTACTCCAAGAGGGGTGTGTAAGGTTACTCCAGGAAGGGTGGTGTAAGGTTACTCTATGAGTTTTGGTGAAAGGTTACCCTAGATATGGTGATAAGTAATGTGACTAACACATAATTTGGTGTTAGTTGTCTTATGAAAGGGTGTAAAGTTTCCTGTCATACAGATGATATTTTACACCACATACGAGTTAAATTACATTACTTAGGAGATATGTTACACCACTTAAGAGTAATGTTACACTAGTGCAGAGTTATGTCACACCTCATATAGAGGGTAAACGTTACACCAATATTGGTGGCAGCTGAGCTGCCACCATTTTTAGTGTAAAGTTCCACTTTTTTTTTACAGTGTAAGGTGTATATTTACCATACAGTGGTTAACCCTTTAATATCTAGTTCATATAAAAACGTAAAATGAGATGATTATTTAATTGTCATAAATAATTATGACAATGTCATTAGAAACCACAAACAAAATAAACAAAGCACATTTGTAGTTATATTTAATACAATTAATTACTTAAGTAATGAAATTCTTTTTTTTTTTAAATTTATTTATGACACATGGTTAATGGATGGGAAATAAATTAGTGAATCTAAATACTTAAATATTACGTTGTAGACACGATACATATGTAGTATACTGTGTGGTGTTATAATATGTTTTTGTGGTACCGATCGGCGAGACATTTGAGCGAATTGACAGGACAAAAGAGCATAAAAAAACGGAAATAAGAGCAACAACTTGTAACCCATTTGAGCGGGAAAACCCCTCTTCTGTTAACCAGTCATTGAGTCCGTTGCCCCCTGTTCACCACGGAAAAGTCACGTGGAAGTAGGTTTTTGAGCCAGATATTGTCTTGATTTATTTATAAAAGTTGAGCACTATTTTAAAAGTTTGAAACAAATACATGTACATGTAGATAAGGTGATAATCTTATAATTCCGTTCTTGCTTGGTATTTGAACAAAAGAGTACAGGTGTATTGTTCACAAGAAATTTCACCACTTTTGAATCATATAATTCAAGTGGTTATCTTTATTCTTTTCAACATTATGTGATAAAGTTTGTCAGTGACTTGCGCAGGTCGGTGTTTTTCTCCGGGTCCTCCGGTTTCCTCCACCAATAAAACTGACCACCAAATATTATTGAAAGTGGCGTTAAACACCATACCCCCTTAATCTTGACTAAATGATAACTGGTTAACTAAAATATTAACCTCATGTAATACTGTACATGTTAGTACGTAGAGGTTGTGAGCTTCGATCAACAGTCCACATATATTTTTAGGATCAATTGAAATAATTTTTTCACTCAAATGTCCACTAATGTTGTCGCTCAAATGTCCACTAATGTTGTCGCTCAAATGTCCACTAATGTCGTTGCTCAAATGTCCACTAATGTCGTCGTTCAAATATCCAGAGTAAATTTATTTTTTCCCTCAAATGTCCATTAATTTTATTTTATATCCATCCATTATCTATAGGTTACTGTTATCATTAGTAATCATTATGAACCATCTAAAGCTTAACCACCTTTTAAGATATATATGAGTAATCTCAGTGGTCGGCCCAGTCACAAAATTTAATTACTAGTTTTATAAAAATTGTTTTGAAAGTGATTGAACACCAGATATTTAGCCCATTTCACTGTAATGACAAAATAATGTCCTGGAGGGCGGGGTTACATGTTAACGATGCGCATAGATTAAAAGGTTGCTTTATAAAACCCATCATGTCCACCATTTTGGTAGATACCCATTACAACATTATTGTCATTATCATTCCGACTGTTCTTGTAGTTGAATTTGTTAAAATAGAGGATTGATTTACTCTAGCCTTTAATATTAAAACACACAGGTGATCCCAAATGTCTAAGTGTTAAATGGATAGCCAATTATATGCAGGTTTATATTATTAGTTAAATAAACACTCGATCCCAATCGACAATATTATGCAGGTAAAGACAGTAGACAACCCCAGTCATACGAGGTGGTATAACAATACAATTTCTGTAAAGTTCTACATACAACCAGCAGTCTTCTTAGCTAATAATCAGTTAACTAGCTATTAGCTTACATTGTTGTAACCCGAATAATCCAGTCGTTATATTACGCTTTGCTATATTAACTCATTCAGCGATAGTGCCGATAGAGGGCGCAGTATTATTCGAGTTAACATTGTTGTTGTATTATCAATGTTCGTGTTGTCGTAATTTCAAAGAATGTAAAAATATAAAATGAGGGAACAGTACAAATGATCCTCCGATAGAAAAATAACACCAGTTTAACATCATAGAACAAAGATTATCCACTACAAAATAGCAAGCGAGACCAGTATCTTCAAATAAAAAGTGAGCATCTCCTGCTCTATGTGAAGTTATTCACCTTCCTGTATAATGGTGATACATGTAGTCATCCTTATGTGAAATCGTTGTGTACGATCCTACAATTGTTTAATGAGGGCAACATAGAGGAAAACATGAGTAACCCACAGTATAGATATCTGTGAAAGAGACAACTGGGCCAGATGTAGTCATCTGTCAAAAGTATTCGGAAATATAAAAATAAATCCCTATATAATCAACCAAAACCATATTTTTTCAAAAAATTATTGTGAAGTCATTTCTGGATAAATTTTAACATATTTTACACCAATACATTTGGAATTGTCTATATTTTGTTTGTTTATTTGCTCATTATGTTTATATGAGTGGTTTTTATTTTTACAAAATTTTTCCATGATTTTTTTATTTTTAGGATTTATTTTTAGTTGAAATATATAGGAAAATCAAAGTCAATTTTTATTTATTGTGTTTAAATTATGTACAAATAAAAATCACTCATAACAACATAATGAGTAAATAAACAATCAAAATATTGACAATTCCGAATGTATATACATTAAGGTACATTTAACGAAGTGTATTTTTTCCTATTCTAATTAAATTATATTTTCTACAGGTTAAAATATACAGCTGTGTTCCAAAGGAAATATGAAAGAAGACACAGGTCAGGGGATAAGGTGGATTATTATATAACATTTCCTAGGTCTAGTTAAATATAACAAATGTCATTATAATATTAGAAAAGATGTTAAAAACTTAATTATTTATTAAACATTTATGGTAATTTTTTAACTATGTATATATTTTGTTTAACAAATCTGGCCTACAACATGCTCCACATCAAAACAAGAGTTGAATTTCAATATTAAGAATACAACGAAGCGTTATTATTCAAAATTAAAGAAGAATACTGCTCCGAACCTAGCATTCTCTGTTCAATTGGAATTATTTCAATGAAATGGTCCATCATTATGAGTTTCCTAAAATTATCAATACAATTGTGTTTTGTTAACAAAAATACATGAATACATGAAGATTAGGTGAAAAACATTTAAAAAAAATTTCAATTTATTTTCACATATTGATGCTACTTTAGCTTAGGGAATTCCCATCCTGGATCACCCCTATCCTTTCCGCAATTCAACCCTACCCTCCTGTCATTCGATTTTACTGAAAGAAATGTAAGATGTTAAGTTGGAATACATACAGAAAATTAAACAATTCCCAATTTCATCTTTGAGGAAACCTCTATTCATATATGGTTACCATTGCAACATATTTTTATCAAAACATCAAAAACAAGGGCAACGCAAAGTGTGGCGTATCCCCTCGCCTAAAAATTAGACCCTGTGACCTTGACCTTTGACCTTGAAAATCAATAGGGTTCCAGATTCTCTTAAAGGGATATTGTCTACCAGCTGCGTAATTTTTTCATACCCAAAATTATTGTCGATTTCCGTACTGACCTTCATAAAATGAAGATTAACACCGAGTTATGTTGCAAAAGATACGATTTTATGACAAAAAAGACCCAAAACTATCGTTATCAGAATTATTGTCTGGATGACAATATTCAAATCTATTCATATGGCCTTCTATAAGAACACGTCTTGAGCATGCGCACTGTTTAGAAACAATAAACAACATGTGGTTCTTGGGCAAAAGAGAAACTGTCAACGCGTGGAAGAAAGCGGACCTTGACGGATTCAGAGATAAAGAGGAATAGAAGTGAAGTATCTTCCAAATGGAACAAATGCAGGATATATGTAGGGGATCAGTTGGACCGTTGCCGTTGGATGGGGCGAACTCAAGGAATTCGAAGTGCTTGATTATTGTTGATAGGTAAGCCACAGGCGCTTGTGTAGAGTCAAAAATATGCTCGCTATGTACCTAAAATACCACAAGGCCGGACTCACTCCTACTACCCCTGTCACTTCAATCGCTATTTCCCCTGTCAAAGTGTCGATAGGACGCAAATCGCTTACTAATTTGCGTAGTGAAATGATTTTTCTTCAAGGAAAACCCGTTTTTTATATCTTCCTACCATCTACACCCCCATACTGACAGATAATCCTCAGATTTTGTTGACAATGGACACCTAAGTGGCAGCAAAGCGAAAGTAGCTCACGTGCGACATATTTCCGCCTTTCGGTCGTTCTCGGGTTTTATCATATATAATTACTAAACACTAGAAACATTACAAGGCGCCAAAATATGACTGACAAATTGAATGAAAACTTCAGTGCTTCTTGGTATGCAAATAATACTAAAAATAAGGCATAGGAAATAATTGTATTTAAAAAACATTATAATTATACAGTAACAATACTGATATATAATTACGTTTCCCGAACTTTTCTTTCTGAACTTCTCAGGTATGTTTCGTAAGGCAATGATAAAACCCGAGAACGACCGAAAGGCGGAAATATGTCGCACGTGACCTACTTTCGCTTTGCTGCCACTTAGGTGTCCATTGTCAACAAAATCTGAGGATTATCTGTCAGTATGGGGGTGTAGATGGTAGGAAGATATAAAAAACGGGTTTTCCTTGAAGAAAAATCATTTCACTACGCAAATTAGTAAGCGATTTGCGTCCTATCGACATTTTGAACTACTTTTTATCCCCTCGCCAACGAAGTTGTGAAGGGATATAGTAACACTACCTTCCGTCCGTCCGTCACATCCTTGTGAACACTCTAGAATCAACATCCTTCAATGGATTTTGACCAAACTTGGTACATACTTAGTCCTTAAAAGAATTTGAAACCGTATTGATTTTCAAGGTCAACGGTCAAGGTCACAGGGTCAAATATTTACTGCGTAACATCCTTGTGAACACTCTAGAATCAACATCCTTCAATGGATTTTGACCAAACTTGGTACATACTTAGTCCTTAAGAGAATCTGGAACCCTATTGATTTTCAAGGTCGTACATTGTATGTCAAAGATCAAGGTCACAGGCTCAAATTTTTACTGCATAACATACTTGTGAACACTAGAATCAACATCCTTCAATGGATTTTTGACAAAACTTGGTACATACTTAGTCCTTAAGATAACCGAAACCCTATTGATTTTCAAGGTCATAGCCTCATAGGTCAAAGGTCAAGATAACCGGGTTTCAATTTTACCGCGTAACATCCTTGTGAACACTCTAGAATCAACATCCTTCAATGGATTTTCACCAAACTTGGTACATACTTAGTCTTTAAGAGAATCTGGAACCCTATTGATTTTCAAAGGTCAAGGTCACCGGGTCAAATTTTTAGGCGAGGGGATACGCCACACTTTGCCCTTGTTTAGTTTGGATCTTGTAAGTATGATTTATAAACAAGATTTTTAAGAAATAATGTGAAGATCCATAGCAATTTGCATGTTTCACAGTGTGTGAATTTAACAGTAGACCGATGGCCCATGTCTGTGTTAAAATCATGCAGGTTTTTGTAAAATTATCTTAATTTTTTAGGAAAATTACTACAAAAACTGGTAATTTCAGACAAATGTGATTTTGTAGTGATTGATATTTGTACTTTTGATTTAGATATTCTGACCAAGGTATTTCTAGAGTAGAAGAAATGAGCAGCCATCACATTTCAACGAAACGGATGAAACTGGAGAAATCGAGTTCATTTGTGAACCCATTTGAGTATGTTCATTTAGACATATTCTACATTATGTTTATATGTAACATTGTCAATATTGTTCAACACAGTCACTTGTATAACAGTTTCCTATTAATTATTGTGGCTTGCATAGTGATACTACTAGTAGCTATATTATATAGGGATCATGTTGGCTTCTGCGTCATCGTTACATTTTCATCAATCCACAAGCTGAAATGGCCAGTCCTCCTTAGCTACTTACGGGAATGAAACCAAACTTGGACAGAATTGACGCACGTCTGGCACACCAAATATTTTCCTGGAACTTTGATATAATTTTGTCTCTTTATATTGGGTTGTGTAGATGTGTGCTGGATACATGTATATAGATTTAATATTATTTTGAAAAGCTTTTTCGTTATACAGCTGCACATCAGAACCATATAACAATTTTTTTTTCGATATTATACACATACACTGTAATAAACAATTATTTTTTATTCTTACAGTCTCTCAATAGATATTACTGAAGAGGGCAGTGATGTTGGTGATGATTCTGACGATGGGGATTTTGAACCTAGACTCAACTTCATTCTAAGGTTTGTCATGTTAATTTCATATAATTTTGTCCTAATAACAGAACCATGCATGATCATATGTCATAGGAGCTTTATTATACCCCCGCTCCACTGGAAGGGGGGAGGGTATACTGTTTTACCTCTGTCCGTCCTTTTGTCCCAAGATGTGCATAACATTTTTCTCAGTAATTATTTATGGCAGCAATCTGATATTTGATCATAGGCTTCAGAAGGTTCAATCGAAAGTCGCAAACCCGCTGCGTTGTCCATGGTCAAGTCCGGTAGAAGTCCCATCCGATGAAGGGAAAGACATCAACAACAAATGCAGATCAGTTCTGATTTGGGTAACAGACACTCTGTAACCATTGACCAGCTCGTGATGCCTGCCGTAGAACTTCTTGGGGGATGACCACAACCTAAAATCTGTCTACAAATCACTCAAATCCTTCATAAAGGGGACTTGTAATGATATGTTTAGTTGCTCATTCACTATACATTCGAGATATTCATCTTGAATTGAAAGTTAGGGCTCCATAGATCATAATCTCAATTCTATTGTTTTATTCTTGTGAATTACATTGTATGTATTTTTCTACTTCAGGTGGCAGAGAAGTTACAACAAAAAGACAGCTAGATGGTCTGTGCAGCCGGTTAAAGCTGACAAGTCATATTCCTGTGTTCCAAGACTATTAAGGGTCATCATTTGTATGAAACTGCAAGATAATGAAGGAATGAATTAACGTGTGCAGTTGGAAGTAGATGATCCCAGAAGAATCTCGGTCCATCTTGCACCAATTCCACAACCTCCAACTCGGGATAATATTGTAGCATCTCAGAAATTCAGATTTGAAGACCACGACAAAACAATTGACTATATTGTCGCATAAAATAAATTTAGATTGTCACTCTTTGTTTTTCCTGGTCTAACAGAAGTTCTGCACATTTAGAGCAGAAAAGTACCCAAGTCAGGATAATGGGCATTACAAATTGTCCAATGCACAATAATGATAGCACTCAGTGTGTTGGTCTAGTTAGTACAAACCAGGACAACTTTTTAGGACCTCACAAGAAACATCTCTGCCAAGTTTGGTTAAATTCTGTTCGGCTGTTCTCAAGAAGAAGATGAAAATGTTGTTTCCAATAGGGTTTCAATGCAAACTTTAACCTCCGCTGGTGGCCATTTTGAATTTTCAAATGGCGCAAACAGTAACAACACATGTTAAAGACATTCATAGGAACATATATACCAGATTTCAATTCAATCCCTTCAGCGGTTCTTGAGAAGAAGTTTCTTGAAAATCGACCAATCAGACTTTTCAAAGTCACATGGTGGCCATGTTTTTGACGAATCTGCACAAAAGTAACAACTCTTGTGTAGGACCTCATAGAAAACATCTTTGCCAAGTTTGGCTTTGAATTATATAAAAGACTGTCAGTCCATTTTAGAAGAAGTTGTCAGTGCTGATAGAACACAAAATAATAATAAGATGGCAAAACTTTCAAATTAAATTTACAATTCCAGCTGACCAACTTGTGAGATTAACAACTCATTAGGGTTGATTTATTTTTTATTTTTGTTGTTTTAACGCCACTTTCAGCAATATTTCAGCTATATCATGGCGACCAGTTTTAGTGGTGGAGGAAGCCAGAGTACCCGACAATCACCGACCATAGGGAAGCAAGTGGTAAACTTTATCATTAGGGTATATGGGATAAAATACAAAATATTTCATGAACAAGTTTTAATTAAATCGTCTAGGAATGAAACCCTTGTATTGTCCATATAGATCAGGATACTTGTCCCTAATTTTCCAAGTACAACAGCTTGGGATCACACGTCTGACCCCAGCTCCAAGTCGGCCATGTGCCCACATGGTATACTGGCGGTAGGCTGCATACCTATTGGATCTGTTGTAATCCTCGTCATGGGGCATTACTACAAGTTCCTCTCGAAACATTCTAGCAACCCCCAACACTGCCTCATCAAGGACAATCTGATCAAAGTTCTGTAATAAAGACAAGAGATTTAATAAAAACAGAGTAAAGACAGATGGTTATACATTCATCTAGAAAAATGAGCTCTATTTAAAAAAGAAATATAATTCATTATAAGTGAAATAGTTTGCACAAATTCAGTTTAGAGAAATAAAAAAAAGTCTTATTTTGGAAGGAAAGATTTTCTCGTGGGACTTTCTTATGACCACAGTTTTATTTGGATTTTTTGTTGGTATATGGGAGAACCATTTTGGTCTTGCAATTTTTTTTATCAATTTACCCCTCAAGCTATTCAATTTTAATTTTATGTTTTTTTTTCTAAAAAATAATTTTGATTCTGAATCTTGAAGAAAAACATTTGGCTGGACAGGAGAAAAAAATATATTCCGACTTGACATTTTCACAGTATAATCATATACAACATTTTGAAGAAAAAAAATTATTCCAGCACTTCGCCAATCTAATTAAAATTAGATCTACGCACTTGCTCCCTATTTTAGATCTAATTATACCCCCGCTCCCCGAAGGGGGAGGGGGTATACTGTTTTACCTCTGTCCGTCCGTCCTTCCAAAATATTTTTCGTCACATTTTTCTCAGCAACTATTGATGGCAGAAATCTGATATTTGGTCACAAGCTTCACATAGGTATGCCATATCGTGGGAAGCGTTTTTGGAACCATCAGATTCCTACTTCCTGTTTGCCGACTTAGTTGGTTTTTATCCACATTGAACATATATGCACATTTTTCTCAACAACTATTGATGGCAGAAATCTGGTATTTGGTCACAAGCTTCATATAGGTACCCCATATCATGGGAAGTGGCAGGGGTATCATAAGTGAGCATTAGATCACAGTTCACCTTGTTTTAATCAGATTGGCACTTCGCCGGAAAATATGAAAATATGATTTCTGTGGCGTCTGAAAAAAACATTTCTACGGCGAAAAAACGTGACATAGCCCCCTTCAAGGTAAATGGTCAGTCCCATATTATTTTGCAGCAACTGTCTTGTGGAACTAGAAGTAAGGTCTCTTTTGTTTCTAATCCAGCCCAAATTTCTCTGAAACATTCCAGTCAATTAACAAATAAAACAACACTGGCTACGACATTCGTTTTCATCAGACATGTATTTCACTGTGTTCTACATGTATGTCTCTGTTTTCATATTGTCGGTAAAACTGGCTAAAATAAATCAATTTTACACGTGTATCAAAATCTCGGGAACATAACTTATAAGAAGAAAAAAACTAATTTAGTTATTTTTAACGCCGGCAAAAATTTCCGATCGAAAATACGTAGTTGAGCTTGTCCCCATGGGGTGCCTCCTGGTATGTTTTCAATGGTTATCGTGGAAATATCGGCTGAATCTGTTAAGGCATGTAGTTTTCATCAAAGAAAATATATTCCTGATACAGAAATTATTTATTCTACGTCTTTTAGATACAATCGGTTCGTAAATAGGTTTTTTCCTCAACTTTTATAGAAACTTACCTCAATATCCATGCTGCAGCATCCGGGCTACTGACATAAAAATAGATAAATAAATAGAGTTGGCCTCGCCCAGGTCAGTGCATAATTAATTAGCTTCCGGTAACGATGGTCAGCTTTTTTAGTCGAAAAAACAACGTTTCGGAGCGTATTCATCAATAATTCGGTGTTTAATCTTCATTTTATGAAGGTCAGTACGGAAATCGACAATAATTTTGGGTATGAAAAAATTATGCAGCTGGTAGACAATATCCCTTTAAGACACCTACAAGACCTTTAGAAATAAAACATACTTGTCTATAAAACAATCGAAATATACATGCATGTACAAATAAAAAACAAAAAACTACAAATGTGCATTTTATGTAGATGTGCATGAAATAATTAAAATTTGCTCCAAAATTTCCAAGAGGAGACAATTGTAATTTCAAAAAAGTGGGGTGTCGTATATCGATTACATGATACTCTTTTATTAATAAGAACTGATTTTTTACAGATATGGAATGTGGCGTACACTAATTGGTCTTCATGATTCTGTTGAGTATTCTCTGATGGAAGCTGGTCACACAAAATTTAATCCAGATTGGCACTTTGGGCTTTGGAAGGTGAAATGGAGACATACATCTGTAGAAACACTTCAGGAAATGGCAGACAGTGTAACTAGGTCTTCCAAAAATGGCCACAACATTCCTCAACTAGTTGATGATGATGAGAAACCTGTAGTGTTTTATGACTGGGCCTCATTTTTGAAGAAGATATTCAAGCTCATACCACAGCTAAAATCTTACCATCACTTCAGGTACTTGCAAAATATCAATGTAAAAGTTCTGTTACATTTGATTTGATTTTGAGTGTTTTAACGCCACTTTCAGCAATATTTCAACTATATCATGGCAACCAGTTTTAGTGGTGGAAGAAGCCGGTGAGAACCACAGACCATGGGCAAACAACTGGTAAACTTTATCACTTGCGAGTCGAGTGCACCCTTTTGTAATTTACAAAGCCGGGCGTGAGCGCATGCCGTATTGGCGACAGGCTTGTATGAGTTGTTAGGTAATCCAACTACCTAACTCATTTAGCCACCCGGGCCCTCCTGTTATATATGTAAATTTTTAAAAACCTATAAACTAACATATTAAAAGTTAATGTCTTAATTAACAATAGTTCACAACAAGTACTGACCAATCTTACTTAAAGGACTATTAGGCATGAAAAGATAATAAAATATATGAACTGTGGTATTTTTGTTGCTGTTCCCAATCTTGACAATTCCTTAACTGTATTGCACAACTTTATATCAATTGAGATGACTAAAAGTATTCATGTGTACTAATTATGAGTAACAACATATACCGGTACATACAATTGATTTATTATAGATATTTTATGATGTATTACTGCCATATACAATATACATGTACATATATATACATTGTTTTTCAGAATTGAGAAGAATCATCCAGGAATAGTTTTTGCTAGAGACTATGCGAGTAGTGATGAAATTGCTATAAATATTATGAAATCTGGAACAATGCAAAATTTACAACTAGCTCAGTTACCAACAGTTATCCCTCAAAAAGGTTTAGACGCACAACGTCAGTGGTATCTCTACCAGCAAGTTGCTCCTTACTGGAAAAACAAGGAATTGTGTCCTAAGCCGAGTGTCACTAAGCCAATCATAAAGATGAATACAAAATAAATGTACATCTGTATTGTTATTTTCAACAAAAAGTGTTTTATCCTTTATTATATAGTCTTGATGCTTTTCATAAATACCAAAGTAAAAAATAACATCGTTGGAAACATTGAAATCATTATGCCAAATATGATTTAAAATGTTAACAATAGTGGATTTTTTTTACCTTGACCTCTACGTTTCCATGTTGACTTTCAAATTTATGAACACTATAACATGGACACAAACTACACATACACATGGCATGACATTAGGAAGACCAAACATAACTACATGAATTCACAGAAGATACAATACTAAGATAAACACAATGTTTTATTTGCCGACAAATATCCATGATATTTCATTGACCTTGATGTCAAAGGTCAAGGTCAAATTAATTTAATGTGTGTAAATGTACTATATAGCTAGCATATCATAATTGGAATACAAGGTTCATATTAATTGCTTTAAAGGATCCATATTTCCCCCCAGTGAAAATGATATGCATGCCATATTATGGAAAAAATGACAATTTTTTATTGATTTTTTTCCAATATCTGGAGAACCATTAAAATTTAATTCTTTAATATCTCTGAAACTACTTGGTATATACCTATAAAATTTTGCATGTGAACTTTTGGATATATAACCGTCACAAAATTGCAAAAAACTCATTTTGGTCCGAGACCTCATTTGGACCCAAAATCTCATGGCCTGTCACATATGTGAATTGGGGGAGGGGTGATTAATCTCCAGCGGCACCACTGTATCCTGTTTCACCTCAGGGTACATCCTCCCAATGGATTAAGCAAACAATTATCCAATCAAATGGTCACGGATATATTCAGTTGTAATCTTCTAAGAAGTAAATATTGATAATGAAATGGTTCAGGAGATACAAGTAGAAAGCTAAAGGTTCAACAAAATATTATGATATATAGCAGATGTGGTCGAGTGGTCTAGGGCGTTGGACATCAATAGTGTGAGTTTAAATCCCGTCGAGGGAAGAACAAAAATTTGTCAGCTCAAAGATCTAATTCTAACACTGTTTGGTTTAATTTACAGACGTATATATATATATATATATGGAGTGGATGTAGTCGAGTGGTCTAGGGCGCTGGACGTAAGGCTAAGCGAATGGTGCTGCAGTGTATCAATGGTGTGGGTTCAAATCTCGTCGAGGGAAGAACAAAAATTTGACAGCTCTAAAATCTAATTCTAACACTGTTTGGTTTAATTTTCAGACGTATATATATATATATACAAATGGGTAGGTTGGGTGAAACTTTTGGTATATTTTATATGGGTTTGGGCGACATTTTTATTTGGGCGAAAAAAATCGTTTCGCCCTAAATTTCAAAGTCATTTAATAACAATTTATGTGTGCTTAATAGCTTATAGGAAGCGGTTGGTAGTAGAGGTGATAGTAATCTAGTACATAATTTCTATTTAGCTAGATATTTTCAGCGGTTGCTGAGATTTTTCAACTTAAAGTCAAATCGTGTTATATTAGCCTTACTCAAAAGATGCTTGTTGTGGATAAAGCTACACAAACGCAAATATATTTCTTATTTGGATATTATATTTTGTTGAAAATGATACTACACGTAAAGCGTGTTTTCCCCTAATTTTCTGTCTTATTCCAAACAGTGTAATTTTCTTTATCTATTTGTAAATACAATTATTCGTTTTTAACACGAAACATAACGTTTTTTGTAGAGGTTTCAATTACACTTGAATTTGATTTGTTGGGAAAGGATAATTGACACATGACGTGGTCATACTATATATGGCTATTGTAAATAACAACAACTAAAGCGTAAATACATACTAGTGACCTAGTTTAAGTTGCATACCATAGTAAAATATACATACAACCAATAGTATGCATTACGTAATCAGGCTAATATTTTGTTTGACGATAAGACACAACAATAAAGGTGCAGTCAGTGTAATTATTTATCAAGGCTATATTACAGTAATTTGACATTTATAGACATTCACGCAGAGTTAGCAATATGGGAATAATATTAACTTCGTCCTAAGCAGGCAATTGCGAGAATTCATATTAAAATCTAAAATGACAAAGATCCCTTTGGTTATTGAACAAATATGTTTACTCAATATGATGTACATATTGCATGCATGGATTAGGAAATGGCAACATATGTCATTAATGGGACATGATGATCTAACCCTTTCTGAGTACCTGATCTATTTATCTGATTTTTGGAGTTCGTGTTGACCGAGTCTTTACCCTTTTCTTAAGTGTTTTTACCAATTTTTTTGTTTTTGTTTTTTATTTTTTTTAATTCCGGATCGTCCCTTTATTCGAATATCACTCGGAATCTTGTACTTTTGAGATTATCTTATTATTTAGTGAATAACACAAATTACTTGAAATATTAGGCAGCGGAACCAGTGAGGTAGACAAATTGGGGTGGGCAATTCCCAGAAGTAGGTAGCAAAATTATGCCGAAGAAACAAAAAAGACGAAAGAGAAGCAGAGGTAGCTGTTTTTAAATGGAAAGCATAAAATTAGTACTAATAGGAAACACATATATTGACAGTGTAGCAATTTTGGCATCAGCAAAGAATAGTCAGTTTACAAGTCGAAAAATGCATAGTACATGCTTGAGGATATAGCTAACAAATTACGAGCATCGACCTAATTCAAGCTACTGGTATACACAAGTAGCTTTAAATTTAGTAAATTAAATTAAATTAAACAACAAAATTGTATGAACATTGAAAAAGCAGGTAAGAAATACTATAAACCAACCAGTACATTCACTTCAAAAACCTTATTAATAAAATGACAGTTGAAAAACAAAGAGAAAACAAGATACAATGTATTAAAATTTTATAATTTCCAATTTTCAAATTTAATCAACAACTATTAAATATATGCCAATTATTTCCGTCATTGTCTTTCTTTCTTTTTTTTCTTTTTTTTTGTGACGAAAAGATGCCTAATATTTAAGACGACGATGAATATTCTGGGCACATGAACAACCGCTGAATCAATTATATTGAGTGAGTGAGGGATTATTGCTTATCGAGAACAAGTTATTTTTCAATGAGATGATGATGAGGTCCTCTTTGTTCTAGACCAACACGCTGAGTTGGATTTTTATAGTGCTAGCTCACTGAAACAAAAATCCGCGGGTAGACATGTCACTCCACTTCGACACATTATCCTGATTCTGATCCAACCATTATTTGCTATTTCTCCTTAATGATGCGTCCTTAGCGGAGAAGCAACATATACCAATTTTATAGTCTTTAGTTTGACCCGACCTGGGCCAGGACCCTCGGTCTACTGCACTCGAGACGAGCACGATTACCACTACGCCATCGATGTCGTTCAATTATATTGATATATCAAGTTTATTGTTATTTTTATATATAAACATATAGCTGTTTTTATTTTATTTTGCTGTGTCTGAAAAAACCAAGTTCGACAAGGATAGTCTTGGGCGGTTGAGCAAAAACCAAGCAAAACATCTAATATGAATCGTCATTTACTGTTTGGCAAAGATATATGTTGAATATTTTGAAAAATTAATCCAAGGACCTGTATTAAAATATTTGGATAATATGAAGCAGCCGGCCGCGACACTGGTATTACCAGTATTTTACCAGAATCTTCCAGTATCTGCAATACTGGTACAGATACTGGTAAATACTAGTATCCCAGTATTTTCCAGAATTTTCCAGTATCTGCAATACTAGAAGATACTAGTCATTGCCAAAATATGAGTATTGCAGATACTGGAAGATTCTGGAAAATACTGGTTATACCAGTATTGCAGATACTGGAAGATTCTAGAAAATACTGGTTATACCAGTATTGCAGATACTGGAAGATTCTGGAAAATACTGGTAATACCAGTATTGCAGATACTGGAAGATTAGGTACGAAGTTGCGGAATGTACTTGTATATTGGGTTTTTTTTTGTCCTGTTTGTGCGTCTGTTATGAGAGGACGGACAGTGTATAGGGAGACCGGGAGAAAGGAGACTAGGGGCGAGAGAAAGGAGAAGAGGGGAGAAAAAAGAGGGAAGGAAGAAACGTGAAGCGAGGTGGGAGAAATGAGAAAAGGGGTGGGAGAATAAATTCACCAATGATAAAACAAGACATGTAGCGTAATATTTCTGAAAGTTGAATTCACAATTTTAAATTAACGAATGTCCCACCCATTTCTAGTATTTTGATAAAATTGTAATTATTTATGTTTTAACTAGTATGTTTTATTTCGTTATTGTCTTGTTTAGAATAAATTCAGGATACTAAAGTTTCCAGTATTGTGTGTTTTACAATACTAGTATTATCAATATTGCTGGATGAAGAATACTGGAGCTTCCAGTATTGTGTGTTTTACAATACTAGTATTACCAGTATTGCTGGATGAAGAATACTAGAGTTTCCAGTATTGTGTGTTTTACAATACTAGTATTACCAGTATTGGTGGATGAAGAATACTGGAGCTTCCAGTATCGTGTGTTTTACAAACTAGTATTACCAGTATTGTTGGATGAAGAATACTGGAGCTTTCGGTATTGTGTATAGATCAACGATTCTGGTATTCCAGTATTGTAAATGCACGATATTGGTACATCCAGTATTGTATACATACGATACTGGATTTCCGGTATTGTAACATTACAATACTGGTATTTCTAATATTGTACAGTGTTACGATACTGGTATTACCAGTATCGCGGCCGGCTGCTTCATATTATCCAAATATTTGAGCATATCTTTGATCGTGTGGGTGTGAGAGCACAAATACAATATGTACGCAAATATTATTAAGCTGATATGGGTTGAGACACCAAGCAACAGAGGTTCCCCTTTTCTCAGTGTTCTGCCAGACTGACTAGATTATTTGCCGTTTCGAATGCCAATTCGAATTATTTTCTGACCAGATTAGACATTTTGAGAGTCAGTTTGGGAATACGGATGATCTCTTACTCGCATTCGCGTATAACGTGAAAACCACTCATTTCCAACCATCTTCAAATAAAGTACTTCAACCAAAAAAACGGTGGGATGTTCTGTGTCGTGTTATCAGAGAATGTTAGGAGAGCAACTTCTACAATTACTTAACATTAGAGAAAATTCAATTTGCCAAGAGAACTTATTCGAATGGCATCATGGAAAACGAACATCGGCGTTTTTACACATATCTTCAAAGTTAAGGATGCAGTATGCTGAAACTTAGAAAAATGGTGAATCAGAAATTGTTACTGCATGTCACTCAGAGTGGGCTCTATACTCACATTCCTCCAAGGAATATGGTGTCAGCGTTACAAACCCTAGTCACTCGTACCGATACCACTACCATCTGCTGATTATGAAATCTCTACAGCACTTAAATGTCATTATACACCAAGGAGGGTTTTCATACCATACTTGTGTGAATATCAAGTGTTGAGGGATGCAAGGACTGCCTAATGCAACAATACAATCATGATGCAACACACCATCCTAAGGGATTCGTGACCAAGATTCAGATGTGCAAAGAGAGAAGGAAAGCATGGTGCACTATGATAAAGAGGGTGTGGACTAAATAAATTGTATTTATGGTATGTGGATATGACCTCATTGTTCTTATTGATGTAGGTAGTACATGTATGTCATATCATAAAGGCCAATGGTGTAAGAAACCAAAATGACAGACATGCACATAGGGGTGAGAATGTGGTCAACATCAGCAGTTGGTTTCGTCGAGAAAAGCGGGGCAGAAAAGTGGGGTACATGGGCTTACGTCATGAAGTTTTCTGGTGAGTGGTGGTAAAGGCATGGTTAGAGAAAATAGTCTTCGATACATAGATAGGATATGACGAGGATCAAATTATCCAGACGTGTCGGATGAGCCACACTTAGCAACACATCGCTAGACAGGATAGTGTGTCACTAACGCACTAAATTATGGAAATGCACGGCGGAGGTGGCAGACACTACATAAAGTAAAGCTGATGATGACTGGACATGACTGATTTCCAATTTCAAGGGTGGGTGTAAGCATGCATTCCTGTTTTCAGACATACAGACGTTCACATGTTAATTTTTGATGTCAACATTGCAAGATACTGGGAACTACTTCATCAATCTGTTATTAAGATCAACTCGACAATGCTAAGATCAAATCGTGCAAGTGTACCCAGAGTCGTAAGGTCACTGTACATTAAGAAAAAAGATAAATTTAGAATACAAATGTATAAAGAAATTAAAGAAAATCTCATTAACATCAGCAGTAGCATCCTACCCGTACAAAACAAAATGGTAAATGTATATTATAAAGGTAATATGAACTTGAAAATAAAAAGGCTTCGAAGAAATATATAGTTCTGTAGACGTTCGTTACCAAAGCAAAATATGATCGAAAACAACTGAACTGTATCTCTGTAATGATAGCGGCCCTTTCAGAGATGTGGAATGAAGTTATAACATCACAATATATCTTATTATAAATTCAGGAACCTACTGATGGACACATGCATTAAGCATACACAAGAACTATCGTTTCAAGAAAACTGGCCAACTTTAAGCACATATTATATCATATAGTTAAAAGAAGAGAGTATACTCTTTTGTGATTGTTTGATGATGCGACAGGTTATTTTATTTAGATATCCAATGCCACCCACTGCTCTGTGTGGGTATATGCGTCTCCAGATTATATGAATTGTGTAAAAGCAATAATAATAAAACAAAGGGCAAAAACAAACAAACATAAAAACTGCAACGTTTATGAAACGTTTAGATATAAAGTGCATATATTTAGATTTATTTTAGATTTAGATTTGCTCCTTACGAACCCTTTTTACTCTTTAAGGTTAAGGAAAATACGTCTTTGAAAAATGTTCTTTTATTATGAATTAAGTATTGAATGTTTTAATCTATATTTCTCTAGGAAGCTCTGTCGACTCTTGTAATAAAACACAGTGCTTCGCTATTGTCAGTATATTTTGTCTCTTACATGGAATACGCAGAGAGGTACCCAATTTGTAGCATTTAAAGAAAACAGATGCTATTTCCTCAACAAAATCATTATCCTTTCTAGAGCATTTTTAGACAAACATAATCTGTGTATTCACCAAATGTGTATCATCTATATCGCCACGTGCACAATTTATACTTAAGTGGTTCTGCACAGTCAAGAGATTTCACTAGTAATTTGCTGTTTCGATGTACAAAATAAGATCGCATACCTATGCCAATTGCACAAAAACCAGCATTCGTTATATACATGTATATGTATTATTTGCATACGAAGATTTAAGCATCCTCTTTCCTTAATGGAATCACATCCAAATTTAGTCGGTTATTCTTTCATAAAAAAAACCTTTAATACTACATAATCGACGGAAGCTATAATATTATTTAACATATTTTAATTACTTTTACATATTCCAAGAAATAAAATATGTTATCACGCGGACGACTGTGATGGATTGCTTAAGACACCTTATTTCTGAGCTCTTTTTTCGAGTGGAGAATTAATTTGTTACAGTCGGCAGTTCCTCATGTAGGCATGATAATGAAAGTCTCACATACAGTTTGTGGCAAGAATGTTCATCATCAATAATGAATATTAAGGCAATGAACCAAAAATAATACAATAAAACAATCTTATGAAACTACTATTCGTGAAAAAGGACAAACATTATAGTATATCGTATATAAAAATATAAAGACATCTAAGGATTGAAAATCATTTTGTGACATGTCAATTTCTTATTTTGTTTAACAAAAACCAATAACACGCTGATTCTACCAAACATTTCTCTGAAACTTATATTATCAAAATGCTCGAGCTTTAGCCATTGACACCTGGTTGCTATGTTTGGTGGATGTGTTTTTCCAGACGGTAGGCATACATATGGGTACACACTGGGCTCCTCTTCTCACTGACTTGTTCCTTTTTTCGTACGAGGGATAATTCATACATAGGCTTCTCAAGAAAAACGAAAAGAAGCTAGCCTGATACTTTGATGTTACATCCCGGTATATAGTTGATGTACTTTCACTACATAATTGCTAACTTGGTGATTTTGTTAATCGTATCTATCCCACTGAGGTTGAAATAAAGGATACAACAGGTACAGCTAGGTTTACTTCATATTTTGACCTACACCTCGCAATTGACAGTAACTGTCAGATAAGAACGAAACTTTGCCCATTCTGACCTTGCCAAGTATGCGTAGCAACATTCCAGAAGCATCTGCATGTGGAGTATATATTTCTCAGTTGATCCGAGATTACTGAGTGTGTGGTTCCTTTCAGGATTTAGGGTTGCTGTTAGGAAGTGAGCTACTGAACAAATGGTTCTTATTGTCTAAGTTGAAGTCATCACTTCGAAAGTTTTACGGTCGCTACTATGACCACGGATATGTTTCAGTTGTTGTTAGCACTTTCTGGTCCTTTTTTCATTCATGACTTATCACCGTAACTTGTAACCGAAGCAACACGACGGGTTTCGCTAGAAGAGCAGGAACTGCATACCCTTCCGGAGTTCACCCCCGGTTTTTAGTAAGGTTCATGTTGCTTCATCTTTATTTTTCTGTGTAGTATTTTGTAGACCATTGTTTGTCCTTTTGTCATGTTCGTTTTGAGCCGCATCGGTGGTGTAATGGTTAGCGTGCTCGTGCGGAAGATCGTGAGTTCAAGTCCGGTCGGGTCAATCCAAAGAACTTAAGATTGTTATTGTTGCTTCTCCGCTAAGCACGCATCACTAAGGAGTAAAAACAAAGACTGGTTGAACAGGAATCAGAATAATGTGTCCAAGTGGAGCGACATGTCTACTCGCGGACAGTTGTTTCAGTGAGCTAGCACTATAACAATCCAACTCAGCGCGTTGGTCTAGATCAAAGCGGACCTCATCATCATCTCATTGATAAGTAACATGCTCTCGCCATGATATACTAGTAGCTCACTCTTGTTCCTTTTGCCAACTGTATTGTCTTTCCATCGTCGATTTAAAGATTCTGACCCCACCCCTGTATCTCTAAATTATTCCGTAAAGCAACTTTTACGTATTAAATCATAATAGCATTTTATTGTTCAGGTGAAAATATAGCTTCAGCGCTCTGCATGAGCATCTGCTTTATTGTCTTTTTAATATTGAAATGCAATATAGGTAGAACCTGAATAGTGCCTAATGAAATTTTTTTTTCCGTACTGATGTCTTTTTTTAAAAGTGAAAACCAATTTACATGTATAATAAGCTGTGTCCAATGTAGACGGTTCAACAAATAAAATACATTGATTATGAAGTAATAATATCAAAAACGTGGAACCCAATACACAGCAACAGGATTATGTTTGTGCTACTATCAGAATTTGACAATATGTGTCTATTTAGGAATGCTTGAACATGAATAATATAGCGTCATAATATATGTACACAATGATAAACATAGGATGTAATTATTAAAGAGTTCGTTACATGTGATCTTCTAAATTTTACATGTAAACATTCAGCTGGAGCACTGATGAAAAACAAGGACCAGCATTAATGCATCAATTAAACATTGTATTTTTTAGTTAACATATGGATTTCCGAGATTCCTGTCTAATGATGGGTTATTTCTGTGTAAACATTCTGTCCGCAAATTAATGGTTTAGTGTGTGATGAAAATTAAATAAGTAACAAAGTTATTGTAAAGTACTAATGATAAGCACACGACATACTGGAACAGCATGCCACCCGACATTTGCTAAATCATAGTCATTTAAAATCTTTAAATCTCAAGTAACTATCACACTTTAAAAATGCACCTTAAGTTTTTATTCTGCTTTAATAATGCACACCTCGCCGAAAGATTGAATGTAGGCAATACATTGATAAAATGAAAAACACAAAATACCATAGTCAGAACAGTCCAAAAACCTCTAACACAAATATACACGACCCCTCCCTTTCCTGGCTTGATACAGACAGAAGAAGACATTGCATTGCCAGGTGTATGGGCATGCAGATTGTACCGTCAAAAGAGATATACACAATGGCACACATAGCATGAAATTAATAGAATTGTACGTTACATGTGAACTTGTCAATTCTTCATGATAAGCACTCTGCTGGACTGGATCCAGAAACACTGATGCAACAAAAAGAACCAATAACCCGCATCAATACATTAATAAAACATCTGGATTTCCAATGGCCTTGTCATAGTGTGGGGACGCTATGGTCGTGCCTACTACCACTAAAGTTGTGAGTTTCAATCCCGCACATGGTGTACTCGACACAACATTATATAATAAAGTTTGTCAGTAACTTGCGACAGGTAGGTGGTTTTCGCCGGATACTCCGATTACCTCCACCAATAATTCTCACCGCCACTACATAGCAGAAATAATATTGAAAGTGACGTTAAACACCATAACACTAACCTTAATCCTGTTTTAGCAATCAATTATTTTGGGATGAAACATTCTGTCCACAATTTAATGGTTTAACGCATTGGATAATCCTATATCCAATTGTTCTATGCTATGTTACTAATTTTAAGTCTTTTATTGTGCAATATATTTTAAAACTGTGGCAAAGCAGTTGGGACCAGGAAATGTATAACAAATTGCATGAAATACAGAACCCATGTTCTTACGGTCAAAATCGCAAAAAATAAAACAAGTAATCTTGACTAGATATTGTATACATGGTAGAATTACTCATAGTTACATTGTATTTATTAAATAATGAGGAACGACTGTATTCCGTGTATTTCTAATTATTCAATGAAACATGTCTTAATCGACAGCCTGGATGCTCCTGACTTTCGGCTGACATTCTACAATGTCAAAAGTTTATAAGATTTATTAAATGATACATGTATGGTTGCCGATCAAGTGTATTAATTATTGATTAAAATATATTTTTTATGTATTACCTATTTTTATTTTATATTGTGATATGTACATAATTATATTTTAGACGCACTGCAGGTTCCCCGCCTGTATGAGCCCCCGAGGTAAAGGGGTAGTTATTCTAAATAAAAAAATATATATTAACAAATGTGGCAGGCGAAACAATTTTGATTTTTTTTTTAAAGAATTGTTTTCTTTTATTTGAATATATATATATATAACACAATTGTTTTGTAAACAAATATTTTATTTCTAAGAGTCTGGTAGAATTGGAAATTTATTTGTAAAATTTGCTCACGCCACGATATAGCTGAAATATTGCTAAAGTTGGCGTTAAACACAAATCAAACAATAAACCAATCATTTATTCAGTATCGTCCTTGATTCCGCGCATTTTCCTCCTGCATTTTCTAGCTTTCGTGAAGGCTGACGATTTCTTTTTGTAGGCTTCATAGAAGAAATAACAGAACTTGAATATCATTAAAGCGGAATCTTACAAATCTGAGGAAGTTTGAAGGAATTTGTTATTAAGATCTAAATACAAGATCTTAATTAATGTCTTGAAATACATAGTGAATGGGAACAAAGTATGAATTAACTTAGCTTAACATTTTGTGATCTCATTTATATGAGGAAAAGGGACCTGGTGGCTCAATGAGTTAGATAGTTGGGTTACCTAACAACTCATGCAAGTCTATCACCAATACGGTGTGGATTCGCTCCCGACTTTGTAAATTACAAAAAGGGTGCTCTCGACTCGCAGCCGCAAGTGGAAAAGCTTACCAGTTCCTTGCCCAGGGTGGGTGGTTCTCTCCGGGTACTCCGCCTTCTTCCACCACTAAAACTGGTCGCCATGATATCGATGAAATATTGCCGAAACACCAATAATACTGTTAAACCCTAAAACTTAAAATCAAAATCTATGAGGAAATAAAAAGGGAGAGGTATCAAAAAATGCAAACTTTTCATATTAATCAGATATTGAAAGTGCAAATGAGGCATATATATATGCGTGCTAAAATTTACTTATTATGTTGGGAATCAACTTTGCAATTGTAATATATTAAGATAAAAGGTTAGTTTTATCATATTTCACAATCTCAGCTCAACAACTGAAAATTCATATTTTTTCACCAATAGCTTCAAGATTTTCTAATCGATTCTGATAGTTTAATCAGAATACATGCACAATGTACTTATTAAGTAGTTTATTTGCGAATTGGGTATTTAAAAAATATGTAATTTAAGTGATCCCAGGAAAATTGTATTTTCCACTCAACATTGACTGTTAATGTTTCACATTGTCAATGTGGATTTTACGTTTTAGAGTATAAATTGACTGTGAAAGTACATTTGAACATCCCGTTTATATGAACGCTAACAAAATTTATAAAGAAACTTACATTTATTGAGTTTTGAGGAAAATTACAGTTTCTCTTCATAAGAAATAACAGAACTTGAAAATGAATAAAGCATAATTTTACAAATCTGAGGCAGATTGAAGACATTTTTGTTTGTTTGTTTGATGGTGATTAACGCCAATTTCAGCAATATTTCAGTTATATCTGTGGCGATCAGTTTCATTGATGGAGGAAACCGGAGAACCCGGAGAAAACCACCGACCTGTCTCAAGTCATTGACAAATTTTATCACAACATGTTGTACACCTCGCCCTGATCGATATTTCAACTTACAACATCAGTGGTAATAGGCACTGATTGCATAGGTAGTTATAAACTACTGGATCTTATTCAATGTCTTGAAATATATAATTAATGGGAGCAAAGTATGAATTAACATAGTTCTAATATGCTGGGAGCTCATTTCTAGCAGTCAAATAAAGGGGGAGGTGTGCTTAAATGGAAAATTTTCATATTAAGCAGATGCTGAATGTACAAATGACAATATTTGTGTGCTAAAGTTTACTTATTGTGTTGGGAATCAGCTTTACAGTTGTAATATATTAAGATAAAAGGTTAGTTTTATTATATTTCACAATCTGAACTAAACAACTGAAAATTCATATTTTTCACCAATAGCTTCATGAGGGTAAATTGATTTTTGAACATCAATTCTTGGAAATATTTGACTCCTCACATGTCTTGTATAGCTTTTCAGCATGAAAATTGATGTAGAAACATAAGTTAGTTCAAAGAAAGGCTAGAGAAACAGGCTTTTATTGCTCTTAGCGATAAAACAAGAAATTTAATATATGTTGGAAACATGCTCAAATTGTCCCAGGACAGTCACAGACCCAGTTTGACATTTTCCATACAAAAGGTTTACAAAATACACCGAGTTGTCATGTTACAACCTCAATGTGATTATTGTAAAATATTTTGAAAAGTTGTATTGTATGTAAACAGAAGCTATTTAGATATAATTTTATGCTTATTTATGACTTTACAGTTATCAAGAATGGTTGATTAAATGTTTTTTTGTAGTCGAATGGCAGATTATGCTGAAAACAAAATTGCTAGGATTAAGAATTTTCACAATTTCATGTTGTAGCATTTGGTTGGCTTCAAATATAATATATAAGCGGTATCATTTTTGCAGATTTTCTAATCCTACACATTTTTTTTCATACAGTTTTAATCAGAATACACGCTAAATGTACTTATTGAGAGATTTTATTTGAGAATTGGGTATATAAAGAATATGCCATTTTAGTGATCCCTGGAAAATTGTATTGGCACCTCAACATTTACTGTTAATATTTCACATTGTCAATGTGGATTTTATGACTTAGAATATAAATTGACTGTGAAACTATATTTGAACATCCTGCTTATATGAACGATAACAAAAGTTGTCAAGAAACATACATTTATTGAGTTTTGAGGAAAAATTCAGTTTCTCATATCTAAAGAAATAGCAGAATTTGAATATTACTAAGTAAGACATACTTATACAAATCTGAAGCAGTTTGAAGAAATGTTTGATTAAGATCTAAATACTAGATCTTATTTAATGTCTTGAAATAGATAAGTATAAATTAACACAGTTCTAATATACTGAGAGCTCATTTCTATCAGTCCAATAAAAGGGGGAGGTATTCCTAAATGCAAACTTTTCATATTAATCAGAAGTTGAATGTATAAATGACAATATACGTGTGCTAAAAATTACTTAATGTGTTGGGAATCAGCTTTACAACTGTAACATATTTAGATAAAATGTCAGATTTATACGAAAGCTGAGAAGGGCCGTTTTTATCCAGAATTAATAACTCAAAATCAGAAATTCAATATTCAGAATCAGGAATTCAGAATTCAGAATCAGGGGATTATTTCCCACTTTCCCTTTTCCGTGGTTGATTATATCATGTGGTCATTACATATCGGTTAGCTGCTGTAACAATAGAATATAAATATGAAATTATAGAGGAGTGTACTTTTAAGTGGGGAAGCAAGTTTAAGAGAGAGGTACTAAACGTTTGTTTGCTTGTTTGCTTGATGGTGTTTAACGCCACTTTCAACAATATGTCAGTTATATCGTGGCGGTCATTTTTATTCGTGGATGAAACCGGAGGACCCGGATAAAACCACCGACCTGTCACAAGTCACTGAACAACTTTTTCCCATAATTACAACATCAGTGATAATAAGCACTGATCGCACAAGTAGTTGTAAATCCAACTACCATGTGATCATGGCTGCGACGGCCAGGTACTAAAAGTCTGGCGGCAAGTTTTTAAAACTCGAGCAAAAAAACTATGAATAAAAAACAACAAAAAGAAAAGAAAAAAAATAAAGCAAAACGTATTTGTAATTCCAACCATCAAACGATCGCGACCACGATAGCCCCTTTCTGTGTTATTTTATGTTTATATAGTACATTATAGATATTTCCAATTTGGATTTAATATCTTTTCATTGTGTGGAAGACATCATTGTATATACTTGATATTTCCAATAAACAGTCTTATTTTAAAACATATTACTAACGTTGTATAATTTTATTACAAAACCAGACTATATCACTGTAACGACAATAAAATTACAACGTTATCATTGACCTCAATTTAGATGCAATGCATACTACAATTTGAACCTAGTGGCCTCGGTAAAGGTTAAACTCTGACAAGCTGTGAATCAAATGTATGCTTCCCTAGTGATGCAGATTATAATCTTATTTTAAATCGACATTTAATATATACTGAAATTGAACGTTTAAAAATAACTTCCAAAAAATTAAAAAAAATATTGCAATTTAAAATATAATATTTCTACTCTACTATAAAAGAATGATTCTAGCTAAAGACATTTTTATTAAACCAATTAAACTAAAATTACTATTGTCTTCTCATCACATATATTTTGTGAAACGTGGTAAGAACAGTCCATGCACCCCTCCTCCTTTTTTCATGTCAGTAGAAAATCAATTTTTTTTCACACATTAGGTAGATCTAAAAAAAAACATTTTGATAGATACATGAGGCCAACACAGTAGTTCCAAGAATTTGTTTTTAAATGGCTCTTGGCTCTGTCTGTCTACGAATGGTTTGAGGGTATTGACCCTGCAGAATACACAGAAAACAGACAAAATACTTAACTGATTATACACAAGAAACATGAATGAAACCGTTGAAAATAACAAGATTTGTAAGAAAACTTGATCCAACTTTTCATAGGAAAGTTTTTGATTTGAATAAGAAGAGCTTGAAGATATCAAAGAGGCAATCAGAAACCGTATATCGAAGAAGAACGAACAACACAATGGCGAAAGGAAAAAGTACAAAAGGACAAACAACGATCGACGAAACATATATACATATAAAACTAAAGATCGAGTAACACGAACCCCACTAAAAACCGGGGGTGAACTTAGGTGCTCCGGAAGGGTATGTAGTTCCTGCTCCACTAGTGGCACCCGTCGTGCTAATTTAGTTACAAACCCGGTAATAAGTCGTGAATGAGGAAAGGACCGGGAAGTGTTTACGACATGTGGAACATATCCGTGGTCATTTTTGAAACAGATATTCCGTAGCGGTCAACCAAGTTATGGTGGCGACCGAAAAATTCTCGAAGTGAGGACTTCAGCTTTACCAAAAGGAACCCTTGGTTCAGTAGCTTCCTTGTTAGCAGCAAACCTCTATCAAGGAAATCCTGATAGGAACCACAAGCTCTGGAATATCGTATCATCTGAGAGATATATACTCCATATGCAAGTGCTGCTGGAATGTTGCTACATATAAATGGAAAGTTCACAATGGGAAAATTTAAATCATCTCTTTTGTTGTAAGGTTTCGTTCTTAACCTACCCTCACTGTCGATTTCGAGGTGTAGGTCCAGGTATGAAGCAGACCTATTTGTATCTGAGGTATCCTTTATTTCAATCTCAATAGGATAGATGCGATCAACAAAATCACCAAACCTAGAATTATTTAGTGAAAGGACATCATCTATATACCGAAACGTGAAATTAAAGCATCGGGCTAGCTTATTTTCGTTTTTCTTCAGAAGCCCCTGTATGAAGTGTGCCTCATACGAATAAAGGAAAAAGTCGGCGAGAAGAGGAGCACAGTTTGTACCCATAGGTATGCCGACTGTCTGTTGAAAAACACGTCCACCAAACATAACAAATATGTTGTCAATCAAAAACACGAGCAAGTTCTTGTAGGTTCCACTGGAAAGGATGATTCAGATCTGCCCAAGGCGGTGCAAGTGCAAATTCCATCCAATGTGTTTCGGCATTCCATTTCTGAGAAAAGTGTTTTACAGTTGTCAAAAAGATACAATAGGTCATGGTACAAAACTCCACAAAACAGATTTCAAATCATTCATTCATTCTAAAACTGTTGTTATCAGCAAGCTATAGTAGAGGAAGGCAAGAGAGAGATAACCGAACATCGTTTTTATGCGAAATCGTAACGGACATCACAAAACGGAACTCAGAACGTAAAGACACATGATAAGACACCATAAGAAATAACAGAACTTGAAAATGAATAAAGCATAAATTTACAAATCTGAGGCAGATTGAAGACATTTTTGTTTGTTTGAGAGCGTTCAACGCCACTTTCAACAATATTTCAATTATTTCGTGGCGGTGCGTTTTATTGGTGGAGGAAACCGGAGGACCCGGAGAAAACCACCGACCGGTCGAAAGTCAATAACAAACTTTATCACATAATGCTGTACACCTGGCCCTGATCGTGATTTGAACTCACAACATCAGTGGTGGTATGCACTGGTTGCATAGGTAGTTGTAAATCTAACTACCATACGATCACGTCCAAGACGGCCCCAATACATTTTTGATTAAGATCTAAATAGTAGAGTTTATTTAATGTTTTGAAAAAGATACCTGATTGGAACAAAGTATAATTAAATATAAATGACAATATATGTGTGTTAGAAATTACTTATTGTGTTGGGAATCAGCGTTACAATTGCAATATATTAAGATAAAAGGTTAGTTTTATTATATTTCACAATCTGAGCTCAACAACTGAAAATTCATATTTTTTTACCAATAGCTTCATAGGGGTAAATTAGCTTTTCAACATTAATTCTTGGAAATATTTGACTCCTCACATATCTTATATAGCTTTTCAGCATGAAAATTGATATAGGAACATAAATTAGCTCAAAGAAAGCCTAGCGAAACAGGTTGTATTGCTCTTAGAGAAAAAACAAGACATTTAATATTTTTTGATAATATGCTCAGATTCTCCTAGGACAGTCACAACAGACTCGTTTTGATATTTTCCACTCAAACATTTTACAAATTACACTGAGTTGTCATGTTACGGCTTCAATAAGAATATTATGTAATATTTTGAAGAAAAAAAAAGATGTTCCCTATCTGCACAGAAGGTATTCAAATATACATGTAATTTGATACTTATTTATGACTTTACAATTTTTTAGATTGGTTGCTTGAATGTTTTTTGTAGTCGAATGGCAGATTATGCAGAAAAAATTGCAAAGATTAAGAATTTTAACAATTTAATATTGTAGCATTTGGTTAACTTCAAATGTAATATATGGAGATATCATTTCATCCTCTCCGCACGTTAAAGAACCCAGTGTAACAGCTCATTATGAGCATTATGCTCATGATGAGTGGTCCATAAGAGACCTGTTGCACTGGCAAAATTATCCGTCCCTACCCATCACCTTTCCTTGTTTCGAATCCCGTGGCTTTTAAATTTTTAAATGTTCTCGTCCTGAATATAGCTGAAAAATTGCTCACTGGACGCTAAACACCAATCAATCAATCAATCATTTATCAAGATTTTCTAATCCTACACATTTTTCTTCATGATTCTGATAGTTTAATCAGAATACATGCACAATGTACTGAGTTTTATCTGATAATTGGATATTTAAAAATATGCAATTTTAGTGATCACAGGAAAATTGTATTGGCCACTCAACATTTACTGTTAATTTTTGACATTGTCAATGTGGATTTTCCGTTTTAAGAGTATAAATTGACTGTGAAAGTACATTTGAGAATCCTGTTTTCATGAACGCTAACAAAATGTGTAAAGAAACATACATGTATTGGGTTTTTAGGAAAATTACAAGTTCTCCTCATAAGAAATGACAGAACTTGAAAATAAATAATTTTACAAATCTGAGGCGGTTTGACGAATTTTTTTTATTAAGATTTAAATATCAGATCTTATTTAATGTTTTTAAATAAATGCTTAATGGGAAAAAAGTATAAATTATAATAGTTCTAGTATACTGCGAGCTCATTTCTACCGGTCCAATAAAAGGGGGACTCTCATATTAATCAGGTTTTAAATGTACAAATGACAATCCATGCGTGTACGTAGTTGACCTCAAATATAATATATAGGAGGTATCATTTTTGTAGATTTTCTAATCCTACACATTTTTTTCATACAGTTTTAATCAGAATACACGCTAAGTGTACTTATTGAGAGGTTTTATTTGAGAATTGGGTATATAAAGAATATGCCATTTTAGTGATCCCTGGAAAATTGTATTGGCATCTCAACATTTACGGTTAATATTTCACATTGTCAATGTGGATTTTATGCTTTAGAGTATAAATTGACTGTGAAAGTATATTTGAACATCCTGCGTATATGAACGATAACAAAAGTTGTTAAGAAACATACATTTATTGAGCTTTGAGGCAAATTTCAGTTTCTCATATCTAAAGAAATCGCAGAATTTGAATATTACTGAGGCATACTTTTACAAATCTGAGGCAGTTTGAAGAAATGCTTGATTAAGGTCTAAATATAAATTAACATAGTTCTAATATACTGAGAGCTCATTTCTATCAGTCCAATAAAAGGGGGAGGTATTCCTAAATGCAAACATTTCATATTAATCAGATGTTGAATGTATAAATGACAATACATGTGTGTTGAAAATTACTTATTGTGTTGATAATCAGCTTTATAACTGTAATATATTAAAATAAAAAGTCAGATTTATACGAAAGCCGAGAAGGGCCGTCTTGTTCCGGAATTCAGAACTCAGATTCAGATTTTCAAGATTCAGAATCAGGGAGTTATTTCCCGCTCTTCCTTTCCCGTGGTTACTTATATCATGTGACTATTACATATCGGCTAGCTGCTGGAACAATAGAATATGACTGATAAATTATAGAGGAGGTGTACTAAAAGTGGGAAGGCAATTATAAGGGACAGTTACTAAAGTTTTGTTTGTTTGCTTGATGGTGTTTAGCGCCACTTTCAACAATATTTCATTTATATCGTGGCTGTCATTTTTATTGGTGGATGAAACCGGAAAACCCAGGGAAAACCACCGACCTGTCACAAGTCACCGACAGACTTTATCACATAATGCTGCATACCTCGGCTTAATCGAGATTCGAACTCGCAACATCAGTGGTAGTATGTACTGATTGCATAGGTAGTTGTAAATCCAACTACCATACGATCACGACCACATCGGTACTAAAGGTGTGAGACAAACTTTAGAAGACATGTACTAAAAGTGTGGAGGTAGTTTTGAAAACTCAAGCAAAATATAAATAAATGCAAAACAACAAAAATAAAAAAAAGCAAAAAATTAAATAATTAAAAAGGAAAAAAGAAAGCAATTTTTTTGGTTTCCAACTATCAAACGATCGCGACCACTATGACTTCTTTTGTGTGATCTTAAAACGTATAACTAACGATTATAATCACTTTTGTACAATTCTATAACAAAACCAGACTATATCACTGTAATGACAATAAAATGACACCGTTATCATTGACCTCAATTTAGTTTGAGAACAGAAACAATAAAAGTCATTAATCAGCTGCAATGCAGACTACGATTTGAACCTTAGTGGCCTCAGTAAAGGTTAAACACTGACAAATATGTTTCCATAATCTTATCTTAAATCGACATCTAACATTTTCTGAAATTGAACGTTTAAAAATAACTTCCAAAAAATAAAAAAAAATATCGCAATTTGAAATATAATATTTCTACTTTTAATACTATAAAAAAATGTTTCTAGATAAAGAAATTTTTATTAAACCAATTAAGCTGAAATATTCAGTATGTTGAATGTGGGCAGTATACGGGGAAAAAAAAGAAAATTAGTATTGTCTTCTCATCACGTTGTACGTTTCCGCAAATTGGCATTACTTTTCCGCAAGAAAAAAGTTACGTTTCCGCAAATTTATACATTACGTTTCCGCTAATTTCCCCTATCGTTAGCCAGATAAAATTACCTGTTGCCCCCTGCTCACCAACGGGGATGTGGAAGTAGGACTTAGAGCAGGATAATGTTTATTTATATAAAAGTCAGCATTAAAATATATTTACACTATAAAAGCACTATAAAAGCACAGGTAAGTACATGTAGATATAACATCAGTACTAAAAATCATATATCTGTTCTAGCAGAATATTTGTAACCAACGGTTTTTACAAATTCAATCTTTGATCGTTCACCCGCAACAAACTTTTCACATGTTTCGATAGCAAAGTCTAGCCTTTCTTTTTCATTTTTTCTTGTCGCAGCCTGTATATGTAATGTTCTTATTTTTTATGTACGACGTTCTTTGTATTTTAAGAAGAACATCTAAGAAGATGAAAATGCTAGGATGACACGCGTAAAATTGCGCATTTAGGTGAGAGTGGAACGACTCAGGACCGTTTGTGGTTCTTTTAGTGTCTGGATCTGGGGGAGCTGCCCAAATGGTGGGTGGAAACTTCGAATTTACAGTAACATAATTTTCTAGAATGTAGTCAACAAATCTAGAACATTTATGATTTAGCGGTGCATCTGCCATCAAGTCAACAAAACAATCCTCGATGTCATTTGTTGGTAAAAATGCTAGTCCAAAAAAAATAGTCGGACGACTTGTCTTTATATTCTACACTTAAACCGACTGCTTGAATCTCGCGCCACCAACTTTGTCCTAAATGAAAACGGCAGCAACTAATAGTAGAATTTGGAACCTTTGTTAAAATTGCACTATGCATTGCATATTCGAAATCTATATGGAACACTTCAGGTTGTAAAACTAAATTCCTCTCTCGACAAGCAACAATAAGAAGGTCCCACATCTTAATATAACAATCCTCACTTTTAACAGGAAGCAGAGCAAAAACCAAAGCAATAGCATTGCCATTCTTGCAACCGTGGAGTGAATATAACTGATAAAGGTATTTGGGACAATACTTGAATGTTCCATCAATAAAAATGTCTTTCATGTCATTACAGAGGCATTCCAAATTTAAACGGCACGAAAACAATCACAATGCCTGACTCTGTATCATTTACTACAGGTAAATTACAGGTTAATAGCGGAAACGTAATGCTACAATTTGCGGAAACGTAAACATGGAAAATTTCAAAATTTACGGAAATGTAATTCGCCCATTTTTGCGGTACGTTTAAACACCGCTAAGACCGTCTTACTGCACTTAGACTCTAAAAACTGCCAACAAGGACATGAAGGAATGTTTTTTTTTGTGTGCATAATGATTCCTTTAGATGAAAAATAAATTATTCAAAACCTCAATTATGAATTTTGATGGAAAATTAAGAATATTAATAATTTTCTGCTGCTGCATTTGGTTGACTTCAAATATGATATATTGTGATATCATTTTTGAAGATTTTCTATTCCTACAAATTTTTATTTATGCATTTTGATAGTTTTAGTTATATATGTAAAATGTAATTATGAAACAATATTTGTAACGGCGGTAAATTTGGACGACTCCGTTACTATTAATGTTCGGAGGAAGCTCACAAACTTAAACTAAATAAAACACAAAATGTTACTGTACAAGTTGTATATTACAAAATAGACGAATAAGTACACACATGCGTATGATACAACAATACAAGCAAATACGGGTTATCCGTTTAAAATGTGCCTTACAGTATAACAATGTCACTAAAATATACAGCGTCCGTACAAAGTGCCTGTGGGTTTCCAACATCCTTTTCTCAATCAAAACACAATCATTCATATAATAATATTGTACATGAAAGGACTTGCCGAAATTGACACAATAAATGAAATTAATTAATATTGAAACAAATTAGAGTGACAAGTTTCAAAAGCAACATGTTACATAATTGATGATAATGCTATTAATTAGCGCGACACAATAATTGCCCATTATGTCCGAAAGATAATTGAAAGAATAAAGCTCGAAATAAAAAATTTGGAATGAGCAAACATAACTGACCCCCCCCCCCCCCCTTTTAAGTTGTGTTAAAAATTTTAACTACTTTAAATCTTTTGACCCCCTCCCTTTCCTGATTATTGTTGAAAGGCTTCTAATTTCATATGTTGCTATAAATTTCTTTTAGCAAGGATAGTAGCTCATAGGAAATGGAACAAAAGGTCCTTCTGTGTTCATGAAGGCAACCACAACCACATCTAATGCAAAGGATACCCTTAAGTCACTTTGTTGTAATTTTTTTGTCTTCACAGTCTTCAACAAGCCAGGAGTCCACTATTTAAAGAAGCTGCATCTTAAATTTTTGCCATAAATACAATGTACTATAACAATAGTTTTGTTTTAATATATTGAAATAGTATTTTAATCATCAGTTTCACAATTAATCTCAAATCAACAGTATTATGATAACAGAAATTTGCAAATTAAAAAATACTTTATAATACAACAAAACAATTGAGAAAGTATTCATAGTGCCAAAATTATCAAGAGATAATGTATTTTAAAGCCAAATTTCCCTTTATGGGTTTATTCCAACACCAAAGTTTTTTCCAAAACAGTTCAATGAATAGTATTACACACAACAAAAAAAAGGAAAAAAATAGGAAAAAATGCAGAAAGAAGTTAAGAGGCCAAATCATATTTCAATCAAAGCTATATTGTTCAAATGTGATGCTGTCTGAAATCATTTCCCATTGAATGTATATAAATGTGATGCTATAATTTCAAAGCATAATATGCTATTTCAAAATTTTAAGATACCAGGATGCTATCTGAAATTTCTGGGGAGAACACTGATTTGATTTGGTTGTTTTGTTGTCGTATACATAAATGTACATTGGTACTGTTATTGAGAGTGTGAATACATGTTTATTTTATTTTTGTTACCACAAAACATTTGTCAATTGATATTTTTAACTTACATTTTTGTTTATATCTTTATTATTTATAAGTCCCATTTTCCTTCAATTCCATCCATTATTTTTTATTGTTAGTTTTTTATTTGTTTAAAACTCCTCATTAAATAATCAGATGATTGCTTTTATTTGATTTTGGAACAGGAGTTGTTTCTTGCTAAAATGCATCAGTGGCTATGATACTTTATTTTAAGCATACAATACAAAACTGTTCTAATTTGTTTTATTTATATTTTTGCTGGACAGCACATTTTGTTATTTTGTGATGCATTTAATTTTAACAAGCTTCATAATCTAGTCAGAACTATTTAATTGATGTAAGTGCAGTATTATACATATGAATTTATTACTACCTAGTCAGTTTTTCTATTCCTCTAGATTGAAATTTGAAAGTTATTAAAGTGTTTCAGATTTGTTTTTAGCAATTAAATAGTTACCTTTAAAACCATGTTTTTTTTCATGTTTGAGATGTTGAAAGGAAGCCTATCTTGGTGTTTCCTTTGAAAAGAATATACTATCAAAAAAAATTTTTGTCAAGAAAACATATCAGTGGTTCTCCCAAGGATTTTCAAATAGTACCATGGAAATTAAGGTAGCACAGGTTTTCTGAAAATTAAAGCACCATTGCCCTAATACATTCTATTATAAAATTTCACAAAATAGTACCATGGTAGAAAATAGAGCACCATGGTACCATGGTGCTATATGGGCCTTGAGAGAACACTGCATATCCTATGTTCATGCATTGATCTATCTCTTTGGGTTGACTCTGGAACTGTAACGTAGTGAATCAGAAAGCCTCGTTCCTATGTACTCTATACATATATATTTATTTATATGTAGCGAGAGTTTGAAATGTGGCAAAATGTATGCCAAGGAGACATTTTTTCGGCTGAAATATATTTATTTTCATTTTACATGCAAATAGATTTTATCTGTAGTGTATGTTTAAAAAAAATCATGACCCCTCCTGCTTGATCAACCAGAAAAGCAGTGACCCCCCTCTATCAATTTCCAATTTTTTCATGACCCCCCCATTACCTTTTTGCTCCCCCCCCCCCCGGAGATAAATAATGACCGGCCCCTTGGTGATCCGAGGAAAATTGGCCTCTCAATATTTAATTTTAATTTTTCACATTGTGGATTTTTATGTCTTAGGCAACAACCATTTTCTTATCTGGGGGGGCTGGGATTTTTTTGAAAAAAATATTTCAATGCCTAAGCTGACCGAAAAACAATTTAGATTTTGCATTGTAGCTGAAAAAAAATTTATGCTGTCACCGGCTAGAAAAAAAAATATTGCGCTGCTGAATTTGAGTAGTCAATGTATTGTTTTTATGGAAAAATGTATTTCTGTTCCACATAATAGGAAAACAATTTTTGCTTTCCTTCTTAGGAGAAGAAAATATTTTTACTGAGGAAGGTTCTGAAAAAATGTTTACGAGTACAATGAAAACTCAACAGCTGAAAATTCAGATTTTTCGTTAATAGCTTTATGGTGGGTACACAAATGTACCTATGTGTATAGCCATTAATTCTTACAATATTGGACTGTCACACGCCTTATATAATTTTTAGTTGGATATTGGTATGAGAATATAAGTTAGCAAAAACAAAAAATAAGATATTTTTTTAGAGTTCTTATTGCTTTTAAAATAGGCAAATAACAAGAAAACTCCTTTTTATGGATAGCATGCTCATATTAAATAAATAATAAATAAATAAGCTTTATTTAGAGTCGGCATGGTTAAAACAACATACAACATATGCTCTGTTGAGCTTTTAACTAACATATTTTCATAGGAGAGTTACAACAGACCCAATTTGACATTTTCCACACAAATGTGTTACAAATTACATCGAGGTGTCATGTTATGGCTTTAATATGAATAATTGATTATTCTGTAATCTCGGCGATTTGGACCCGGATTTGACATCCCAGTTTTAGGTACGAAATACCGGAAAAAGACCGACTTATTTTTTTTATCAAAATGGCGCAAAAAATAATAACAGATTTGTTAAATCTGTCGACGAACAATGTCTTCATGTGTATCCACAGTATGACGTTTTTAAGCAGTTTGAATATTTGAACGGGTATAAACATGCATGCTTTACAGAAACCAGAGTTGACTTTAAAAGAATGGCAACACCCTTTTGTGTTCATCAGGGGTTTCAAAGTGGGCCGGTACCCGGTACTTTTACCCGCCTGAGATCGTGTATAGTACCGGTAGAAATTACTGAACCCCACAAAATTAGCAGTGGTCAAAACCACAAGTACGATGGTCGATAGGCTTGTGGAATATTTTTCATAAAAAATTAATGATCACGTCAATTGTTGAATTCTCGCATTCAAATCGAACAACTGCGTCACGACCAAGTTGATGAGATATTCCCTGTTTTAAAAATAACTTTACCTTAGAATCGTAAATAGCAGTTTGCGCATGCGGTAAATAGATATGTTTTCGCCCCAATATCTTTTCATCCTTGTGTAAAACTCGGACCGGAACAAAGCTTACATCATTTCAAAATAAAAAAATGACCGATTACAAATTATGTTCAAAGACAATTTAGTGTAATCTCCAGTAATATAAGTATGATTATTATGAATATATGACTACACAATATTTTGTGCGATTTTTTTTATCCATTTAAAACCCAGGGTCGAATCATTCTGGGGCGTACTGTCTTGTTGCTTAACTCCGTCCATATTGTTTATCTTCCGGTATAAAAGAATAAAAACCTATGGCTAATTTATTTACATATTTTGACGGGGCCCTACAGAAATGAAAGTGTGCTGAAAAACATTTTTAAAAGGGGGTACGAGGAGATAAGGGATAGAAAATTACTAGAAATCTTGAAAAAGGACCGGACATGGCTCAAATTCGAATTGCATTGTAATGGGAAGGTCTAAAACCCGGAAGTGGGAAAACACGGAAGTAAGCCCAAAATGGGTACTTAAAAGATCATATCTTGAAAAGACTAAAGTACTCAACCTAGAATAAAAATCTAAACGGATTCTAAAAGCTATTATGCATGGTCTTCACTCTTGGTGAAATCTGAACTCTAAAGTTAATGGGATTTTTCTTTCATAAACACTTAATGTTTTGCAGTCTCTGAAGTACATTTTTTGGTCCATAAAATGCTAAATTTCAGGAGCTTCCGCCCCCTGGATGCCTTACGGCCCTCAGCCTAATTTTTTAGGTACCTCCTAAAATTTAAGAAGTACCTCCTATTATAAAAAACTTTGAAACCCCTGGTTCATATCTGATATCAAAGAGATTTTTTTAAAATGGCTTGTGCTAAGTAAAGTAATATCTTGTACTGGTCAGCGAGTAATTCTCGCCATTTTTTACGTTTTTATCCAATATTTTTAAGAAGCAGGCGAGAAACCTTTGTTTCACCCCATTATTATTGTGCATGACCCATAACGATTTACCTACGAAATGAATTTTCATAAAAGAGAGTGCACGCTGATCGGGGATCCATTATTACGATCCTTATGACAGATGCGGCCTAACGTGAATAATACTGTGCCCTCTATCGGCACTATCGCTGGATGAGGGCTTGAACGCTCTTAATGGTAAAAATGCGTCGGCTGCTGGCTGGTTCAGCCGACCAATCAAATGTCAGTTGTAATATACAGGATGTAGCATCGTGTTATCGGTTTTCGTGCTATTATCGATTTTCAGATATAGCGATTAACAGTGTTAACCCTCCATTCATATGATGATTGGAATTTTCAAAGAATGGCTAGTTAAATATTTCTTTGCGCATAAGATTGTTTTTAAAGCCATTCTTGTATTTTAATATACTCTCGATTACCTGGCAACTTTGTTGTCAGTAAAATGGCATCATCTGTTTCCGTGGCAAATAAAAACAAGGCCGATATACGGGATGGAAACGAATATATAATCCGGAAATGGCTGGTTTTAAAATTTCATGGTTCTGGCCATCTATCAAATCATACTACATCTAAATAAAATAACAGAATGTTTGAAAATTACCACTTTCAAAATTGTGTTTACTTTTGATGTTTTTTTTAGTGCTGAAACCACAATGCACTGCAAAGTGACATGTATTTTATATAAGAAACAGGCACATTTCAGTCAGCTCTTTTGTTTACAAGTACAATCAGTGACCCCATGACAGTTACATGACAGGAAGAGCCGGTGTCTGAGAGGCAGATGACATAGTTAAATTTTATATAGCCCTTCTGGATTTTTTTCCAGCTACTTTATAAAGAAGTAAATTTTTAGCATTACAAAAAGTATGGTTCAGTAGGTAGGTTCACTGTTCTTGGTACTTACGTCTTTAAAAGCAAACTTTAACATCTTTTACAGATGTCACGATGTCTTGTTTATGTTCCATAAATAGAAACCGGAAGACACGTCAAAAATAATGCGTGCGCTGTGGAAATCAAAATAAAATGGATAAAACGAAAACAGATGACGCACGAAAACACATACCGTGAGTCGTGACGATAACCAATATATCAGTGACTTCCTTTACTTCTGTTTGTAAATATTGACAAAACAAACACGGAGAATGATTGTGCACGTGCCTTTGCATATTTAGAAAACAAATACACCTTTATTCTCATAATTATGATTTAAATTGCCATAGATTCACAAATCTTTAAAGATTTAAAAAAATAAAACACTGTGTAATCATTTTTTGAAGTTTTGCTTTCGAGATGATCCGGCCTTAAACAAATGCTGCCTTAGTTGATACGGCCTTGGTTAATGCGACCTCAGTTAAGAATGATGTGTAGCTATGGATATATACGATACATACGATAAAACGACACATTGTGATGATTTGAGTAAATAATTAATTAATTAATTTGTCTATCAGGCGCATAGCAACCCGTATGCAAAAACGCAGTTGCGTACACATCGAAAATTTTGACAAAAATGAAAACATGGTAAATCTAGGACATAAGGTAGAATAAAACTAAATTAATAAACTAAATCAAATTCAAACAAATACAAACATGTTAATAATTACTTAATGTACCTATATTCAATTCCGGAAACTACGCTTATCATTTACGGAATCAGCATAGAATGGTGCGTGTTATATAATCTTGCTTGAACAAACAAACTATTCGTATTTCTTTTTAAAGGAAAACCACAACGCACACCCAAAAACAAAGAGCACATGGGATCGTTAACGTTAATGGAAGCATATTGATATTAGTTTACTTTTAGTAAACTTTTAAAATCTTCTGGTAACCTGGATACGTATCATATGGAACGAACCGGAATAAGAAAAAAAGTATTGGTTTAACGCGGATGGAATTTGCATTTTCCAGTCTGTACAGCCGGTGCACATCGACATCGTTTCGAATTTATTGAGATTACAGTTTATCATGTTTATACATTTTCATACCATTGACAGAGAGTATGAATTATTTCTATTTGAGAAATGTTCCTTTGAAATAAAATTTGCGTAAAAATAGTGAAGACTAGCTAATATTTTTTCCAGGGTAATCTCGAATTCTACAAGGAGAGCAAAGGCTAAATTGTTTCTTGAACACACTTGGATGAAATATTCAAAAACTCAAGATAGTGTCTACTGTGCACCGTGTAGATTCTTTGGTCCATATATGTTAATTGTATTCGATTCCAAATCAAGCTTAATCCACTACACATTTGTCAAAATAAAATTTCTAAGTCAACTACATATTTGTATTATATTGCTCTACTTAATATTTTATTTCTCAAAATTTATGTTCAAAAGTTGACTTGTTGCTCATGAAAATTGGGTTTCCGTGGGATCATTTTTAGTGCCAGGAAATTGCAAGAATGCAGGATTTTGCACCATTTACCCCAGACCCCCTGCCATAAGACCACCTCTGTGAGGTGGGGGAGGGTTTCGTGACCCTCCACCAGACTTTTAAACAGATTTGAGTACACTTCATTTTGGGGTAGCTACATGTACGTCCCTGAGCATGGTTTTTTTTGTCCCGGGCAGGTAGTCGTTGTTTACTTATTTATCTGTTACGAGGAGTTCCGAAGGCAGCTTATCATTGAGGCGGGATTGCTTATATAACATAGTATATCGTATTTATATTGACGGAAACCTTTCTTACGATAAATATACATATATCTATATGTATATTATTTCGAGTAAATCTTGTGAAAACACTACAAGTTCCAATATGTCATGAATATTTATGCTAATAATCTGAATACATTATTTTATTCATCATATCCAAAAAAATAGGTGTGTTTCCGATCGACCGACCGACCCTAACATTTTTTATGCCAAAAAAAAATAGATCGGCAAAATCCGGAAATTCGTCTCCATTTCCGTGTTTGTTTCTGACTTCAACAATTTTCTTCATTTCCTTGTACATTTGATCGATGTTTTGAACCAGTATGCATGTCAAATAATTAATAAGCTGTAGTAAGAAAGAAAGAAACAAGTTGGTGTGATTTTAGAGGAAGGAGTATACTTGCAGGTTAAAAAAAAAAAAAAAAAAAAAAATCTAGACCTACCGACCCTAATGTTGAAGACTATGCAATCGGAAACACACCTATTTTTTTTTTTTGGCCTCGGGGAATGACCATTTACCTTGAAGGGGAGGGGGTATGGTTTTTTTTCTAAAAAAATATTCTGATTCCCAATGTTGCTGAAAAAAATATTCTGATTTTGGTGGAGGAAAAAAATAATAATCTGATTCAGAGTTTTTGTCATATAACTTAATGTTAAATTCTGGAAAAAAAAATTGTGCTTTGCACGACAAAAAAAATAAATATTCTAACTTGTGTTGTCCGGAAAAAAAAATTTTGAACGAAACAAAAAACCATAACCCCCCCCCCCTGCAAGTTAAATGGTCGGTCCCTTAAATAATATTTTTAATTTAAATACAACTTTTACTTTTTAATTATTCTTTTCCCTAAAAACATAGTCACAAAAATATATTGGCATAGTTGTTTATAACAGCGTATACTAAATATATCTCACGGCCGGATTTGCGTAAGGCCGCATAAGCTAAGGCCGCATCTAACCCGAATAATCCAGTCGTTATATTACTCTCCCGCTAGTCGCTGCATTAACGCCTGGATGCATTCATTGAAAAAATCTGTCAAACCGGAAATAGTAAATCGCTATGACTTATGGGTATTACGACATAAAATAGGAGGAGCTAAAGTGTTTGTAAATAATGTTCAATGGAGCGATCAGATGATGTAATGCTGTATGCAATACACATATCCGGATAAATATAACCAAACATGAAATAAAACATATTGAATTTTATTTCAAAGTTGGAAAGTAAATAAAAGCTTGAATTGAATTCAACCCTTATAATGATTTTTTAATTTCATTTAATAAAGATTAAAAAAAAATTATTTTTACTGATGGCTGATTAAAATTGTTTGTCATGCATTAGCTGTCAGTTGTAATATACAGGATGTAACCAATATACAGAAAGAGCTCCTACTGTGAAGCCATCTATTTTGAGATGCCATTCAATGAAAATAACAACTTGACCGTATTGTTACATAATAAGAATAAGAATTGGATAAGAAATTAAAATTTATAGAAGGCAAGGATTTATATAATTAACACATTAAGTCACATTTCATTTATTTAGGCTAACTATTATCAGTTATCAATTAAAAAGACAAAAATGGTTTTAAAAAAAATCAGTCTAATAAGTATTTACCTAAATAACGATATTGTGATGGGTATTTCTTAATAAATTGTATTAAAAATCATTTTAATTTAATCAACTTTCTGTTTATATATTTATTTTCAATAAAATTTCTTTATTATTTCATACCATTTTCCTTAATTTAACTTGTGCATATCCATATTTATAAAATCTTATGTTAACGGCAAGTTACGTGTGTCGACCCTATTATCCACAATAAATACAGGAAAAAGAGATGAAATAATAAAGAAATTTTAATGAAAATAAATAAGTACTCAGAAAGGGGGTAGTAATTCCGTACCACGAGTGCTGTATGAGAATAAAGATATACAATAATGCTAACAATAATCATAAAAAGTCACTTTTATTGTCCCACATACATGTTAGATGCGATATTTCAGCAAATTTAGATTAAAACATAAAAACTTCCCTTACAAGTTGATTCGGCCTTATGACAGATGCGGCCTTAGTTGATGCGGCCTTATGCAAATCCGGCCTTATATCAAATGGATGTTCCGGCCTTATATATTTATGCGGCCTACAGCAAATCCGGCCTTATATCAAATGGAAAAGAATAATTAAAAAATAAAAGTTGTATTTAAATTTAAAATATTATTTAAATATTCATGGATATGATGAATAAAATATTGGAACTTGTAGTGTTTTCACAAGATTTACTCGTAACTCTTGCAAATGTACCGAAACTTAGTAGGAAGCATCTATGGCATGTCCTCTATAAAGATTGCTCATTTCGTCGCGATCCGTTAACAAACATGGCCACCACAGGCAATTCTTGTTTCTGATTGGTTGATTTCTAAAAAATCTTCTCTTCTGTAACCACTTGGCCAAATGAATCGAAATTTGGTAGGAAGCATCCTTGGAAGGTCCTCTATAAAGAATTCTCATTTCGTTCCAATCCGTTAACAAACATGGCTGCCACAGGCAATTCTTGTTTCTGATTGGTTGATTTCTAAACAATCTTCTCTTCTGATCTGAAACCGCTGTGCCAAATGAATCGAAACCTGGTAGGCAGCATCTATTGAAGGTCCTTTATAAAGCTTTCTCATTTCATTCCAATCCGATTACAAACGGCTGCCGCAGACAATTCTTTTTTCTGGTTGGTCGATTCTAAAAAATCTTTTCCTCTGAAACCGCTTGGCCAAATGAACTGAAACATGGTAGGAAACATCTATGGCATGTCCTCTATAAAGATTGGTCATTTTGTTCTGATCCGTTAACAAATATGGCCGCCACAGGCAATTCTTGTTTATGATTGGACTGTTTTTTTAAAATCTTCTCGGAAACCAATTGACCAAATGTACCGAAACTTAGTAGGAAGCATCTATGGCATATCCTCTATAAAGAATGCTCATTTTGACGCGATCCGTTGACAAACATGGCCACCACAGGCAATTCTTGTTTCTGATTGGTTGATTTCTAAAAAATCTTCTCCTCTGTAACCACTTGGCCAAATGAATCGAAATTTGGTAGGAAGCATCCTTGGAAGGTCCTCTATAAAGAATGCTCATTTCGTTCCGATCCGTTAGGAAGCATGGCTGCCTCGGGGAATTCTTGTTTCTGATTGGTTGATTTCTAAACAATCTTCTCTTCTGATCTGAAACTGCTTTGCCAAATGAATCGAAACCTGGTAGGCAGCATCTATTGAAGGTCCTTTATAAAGCTTGCTCATTTCGTCCTGATCCGATTACAAACATGGCTGCCACAGGCAATTCTTTTTTCTGGTTGGTCGATTCTAAACAATCTTTTCCTCTGAAACTGCTTGGTCAAATGAACCGAAACTTGGTAGGAAGCATCTATGGAAGGTCTTCTATCAAGATTGCTAATTTAATCCTGTTCAGTTAACAAACATGGCCACCATACATGTAGGTAATTCTTGTTTTCTATTGCTCGATTTCTAAATAATCTTCTCTGAAACTGAGTAGGCAAATGAACCGAAATTTGGTGGAAGCACCTATGGAAGATTCTGTATAAAGTTTCCTCAAAGCAGAATGAAAGGTGAGAGACACAGGCTCAGCCCACTGAGCCTCTAGTTCCGAAATAACATTTCTTGTGAAAATATATTTGTGTTTGTCCTTAGGACATTTCGTACACTAGTGGATCACTCATACATGTATGAAGTCACACTGTCACTATGTAACGGTATAGACATAATTTATAATTTCAGTTGGCAGTGGTCAGGTGGATGTTGAAAAGAAACAGCAAATATTACGTCAAAAACAAATGATGAGAAAAGGTGAGAAGAATGGTAGTTTTTTGTTAGGATATTGTAACAAATGTTTTTATTGCTTAAATGCATTTTGTTTGTATTATGACATTGCCGGGCAGTTTAAAAAAAAAATGGCTCCTACTGCTATAGCTGTTTAATTTACTCATTTTTATGACTTTATTGGATCTAAATACATGTAGTTCAAAAGATCTGTAATGATTTAATGTTTGTTACTGCAAAAAATCTTTAAGATATCTAGAATAACAAATCCTGATCTGGTTGAAAAGATCCACTAAAATTTGTGTTTCTCTGTGAATTTAAATAAAATACTTTGCTTTATTTATATCACAGGCACTTGTTTCTGGTAAAACAAATATACCTAGATACTGGTATATTTGCAGAAAGTTTTTAGGAGTGAGTTTAATTTGGACATTATTTTCACATGTTGGAGCCATTTTTTTTTAAACAGCTCTGCAGTGTAGCATTGGTAGAATGGGATATTGGCAAAAAGGGACAATCCTGATACAAAGCATACACAAATCTAAAAAAAAGAGAGAATATAGCAAAATCTTATATGAAGTGAATTCCAGAAAATCTTCATCGGTTGGACAAATATGACTGCCGTTACAATGGAAACCTGACTTTCAAATTTAACAATTTTGTAACTGTTTGTCCTTCAAACTGCAAGTTGAAGTGCTAATTGCTATCAATATAACAGTACTAGTTTACGTAGGAGAATATATGATTGTCAGTATTGTCTTAATTTTGTAAATACTAGAGCTGATATCACTAATATATTTATATAAGAAATTAAAGAACTGTGCTATGAACAGTATGTATTACATCGTAATTAATACACACACAAATTATCAAATAGTTTTCTCTTATTGAATAAAAATAGTTTGTTATAGTAAGTGGTGAGTATTATAACTAACCAAACTCTTATGGTAATTTCTTTTTTTTATAGTGCCAAACAATGGTAGTCAATCTGTACAAACGTACTCAGGCAATGATGAATCTGATGGTGACAGTGGAGAAGGTCATACATTAAAGAGTTAAATTGTTATTATTTAGAGATATACCTGTATATGAAAGATTAAAAATGTTATCGATGAATATTGACAATATACAATGTAGTAAAGGTAGAATAACAACATTATGTAAAACTATAATAAATAAAAAATTTAAAAGATGAAAACCAGCAGTACAGGCATCCAGTTGAAAACAAGACAAGCCAAATAGAAAACACATCCCTACAAAATATGAGTGTAACTAGGTGCTATGAATATTTAAACACCTTCTATTCTATGTAATGTTCATATTTAAAATGGTCAATGGAGACAAGAGCTTCAGCTATTCAACGAAACATGTTTTAATCGGATGACTTCCTCTGATATATCATTACCCTAGACTAATATTTAAGTAATCTCTTTTAAAATGAGAACATTTGATTTTTCCTAACTAATAAATAATACTTTAAACAATTTACACCAGATTATTCACATATCAATAGATCTTTGTTCAGAAAATGACAAAATATATTTTCCAGAGGACTCAACAGACTCTGATAGTGTTAATGATGAGGAATGTGAGGAATGTTATGACAAACTGGAAGAACTTCTTGATACTAGAAAGAGCAGGTCTAAAAAAGGAGTAAGTACATCAATGTGGAATATTTGTAATAGTAATTTTAGTACTCGATTATTTATTGGTAATTTTCAGTAACATAATAGTATCTTAATAAGATGTTTACAACATAACATTTGGCTTCAAGGTTTAGGTTTATGGTGTTTAATGCCACTTTCAACAATATTTCGGTTATATCATGGTGGTAAGTTTTATTGGTGGAGGAAAAAACAACCAACCTGTCGCAAGTCATTGACAAAGTTTATCATATAATGTATCGAGAACACCCTGCCATGAGTGGGGTTCAAACTCGCAATGTAAGTGGTGATAGGCACTGATTGCATTTCTAGGTAGTTGTAAATCCAACTACCATGTGATCACGACCACATTGGTCCCCATTTGGCTTCCTTCAAAAGTGAAACCAAGTACAGTCAAACCTGTCTTAACGGTCACCTTTGTATAATGGTCACCTGCTCATAGCGGTCACTTTTGTGTTCTCCTGGTGCATTTTACTATATATTTTAATTCGATATAGCGGTCACCTGTTCAATGTGGTCAGTGGTCACCATTTATATGTAATTTTCAGCGTAAAACCTTTGTATAGCGGGAAATTTATTTTAAAAATAATACCGGAAGTGATTTCGGAAGATCGGTATTTTTCTCAAATGTACCAAAAATCCTGAGGTGCTACAAAATATATTGATTAATTTAATTAACTAAATAAACAAACACCATGAATTTTGTGAATAGTAAATTACATAAAAGACAGTTTATCCCCGGATGTTATTGGAGATTTTTATTCATTACGACGAGAGTAGAAATTCACTCACCAAATATATTTTGTATCTAGTACATCATGTCAAAATCATCAACATCCGTAAATAGAAAAGCTTTGAAATTAGACAACAAAGTGAAAGCGATAAATCATTGTGATGTTGGGAAAAGTTGTCAGTCTGTGGGCGAGGAGATGAGTGTTGGTCGTACCCAGATAATGAACATTCTTAAAAGTAAACGTGAGATTCTTTGACGATTTTGAAAACAATGCTTCCAGTTCAAAGTCGTCTTACTGGAAATTGTACTTTTGTTTATTAAATATCTTTATTTATTTATTTATTATCATATTGAGATAATTTCATCAACAATAAATGTAAACAAGAGTAATATTACGACAGGAACAGAATAACAAGTAAAACATTATTAAAAACATAAGATGTAATGAAAAATGTTTATTTACAACTAGCATGCACTATTTTGTCGAAAAATCAAAACCCTTCATATAAAAGTCACCTGTATATAGTGGTCATTTTGTCAATCTCCCCCAGGTGACCACTATAGACAGGTTTGATTGTATAAAGTGACCAACAAATCATCATACAGGGTGAGGCAGATGTAGTTTAACACCTTTTTTAGTAGCTCACCTTGCCTGAAAGGCAATGTGAGCTTTTGCCATCACTTGGCATCCGTCATCTGTCGTCCATTAACTTTTCACATTTTAATCTTCTCTGAAATATGCCTTTTGTGACATTTTACAGACAAAAACGTAAAATTGAATGATTGTTGCCTCAACTGTGAACTGCATAAACTATGAAATTGGTATTACCTTTACTACTATCTGAATCTCTGCTAAGCACCCATCATTATAGAGTAAGAACAAGGACTGGTTGGCTCGAAATCAGGATAGTATCCAAGTGGAGCGACATCTGTCTTGGAGTGTAATGTCAGTGAATTAACACTATAAACAACCATCATTTTATTACTAGCCCTATAAAGGGTAAAGTAAAAAAAAATGGTTCCAGTTATTAATATTTTGACCAAATTTCAAGTTGGTTTATGCATATTTTCTTTTGTTGCATCTTGATAACTATACATCAGGGTTTCAGCTGGATTTTATTATACTAAGGTCAAATTACCTAACTCGTATAAATTCCTCAGGCCTTTTGTCCTGAAGTGCACTTATTCAATTGGTCAATTGTGTCCTAATTTGCCTAAAACTTATAGGTCATTTAGGCCAAGTAAAATTGATTGTTGGTTTCCCCTAACATATGGAAATTTTTAAGGGCCGGCAGGTTTTTATTTTTATTTTATTTTTTTTATTTTTTCTTTCTCAAGAGATATTACAAATCAGGGTTTTGCTATCTTTCCCGTGAAGGTCAGAAAATATATCATAAAGGTTTTGCGAAAAAATTTGGCATCAGTCTTATTTTTATACATACTGTATGTCACGTACACGTTTTAGATGATGGTCATTTTATCGATATCGTAAGCGCTTTGGCGATCTAGATCAATGACCTTGTCATGTGGAAAAAAACATCGAAAAAGCACGACTGTAATTGTTTACGATAACAAAAATCTCCATATCACTGAGTTAGAAGACACACGGCCGGTGTTTATTTTATTTATTAGTAATAAAATATAATGACCCGGCAGTACAAATTTGACCCGGTTGGGTTAGGGGAAACCGACAATCATTTTCCTTTGGCCTTAATGATATATTAAGGTGTGGTTTGATTCATTAGGATGCAGCTGGAGCTTAATTTAATATTCATTGGTTTCAAACATGCATACTTATTATGATATTTGGAATTGACAGCCAGACAGGTTTTCAGAGGTCACCATTATGATCTCTTTCCAAAAAAAAAGATTAAAATTAAAATCAAATTCCCCAATGAGGAATGAGTCAAAGACTTAAGAGAAAACTACCCTAAATAGGTTACAAAAAAAAGTCAAAAGCTGGCTAAAGGCTATTACAGAAATAAATGAATGGGAAGCATGTTTCGTAAAAATGACCTCGAACGTAATGCATCAGGCTATTTCATTGGTTGAAGTACGGTTAGAGAACCAATCAAACATGATTTAACATATCATGGTAAGGGAAAGATAAATTTTCACTAAAGAATTTTCCGATTGGGTATTGGGAGGGGGGGGGGAATCGACCAATCAAATTAATTGTTACTAAGGCCATGTAAAATTGATTGTTGGTTTCCCCTAACATAGGAACATTTTTAAGGGCAGACAGGCAGGTTGTTTTTTTTTTTTTCCAAAGAGATGTTGCAAATCAGGGTTTTGCTAACTTTCCTGTGAAGGTCAGAAAATATATGATAAAGGCTTTTGTAATGCCAACAATTTTGCATCACTCTTATTTCATTTGATAAATGCGAACATTTCTGTAAATGATTTTAATGAACAACCAGAATGGTTCCACTGGGCACACCGGCGGTGGCCATTTTATACATACTGTACAGGTATATCATGGTCATTTTACCGATATCGTAAGCGCTTTGACGATCTAGTGGTTTTCAATGGGTACTCTAGTTTCCTCTACCAATAAATGTGATCTAGTGACACTGACAGAGAATCATATTAATTAACAAAAATACTCGATCACGTGTCCGATGCATACGTAGAATGTATCGGTCTTTTTGGCCACTTGTTTTGGAACAAACGGTCATTTTGCCAGCAATGTAAAATTATTTCCTGTCATATATGCAAATTATCGGCCCATGGCTGATGACCAACGCCAAACAGAAACCCTGTACATTGAAGTTAATAAATCCAGATGACCATATCTGAGAATAAAGAGATAACAATTTTCTGAACCTTTATTCAAGATGAATCACCATTCAAATTTGAATTGAGTATAGATTTTCAGAATAGAATTTTAAACCAACATATAACAAATAGCAACATTTTTTTCACACTAATTGATGGCAGAGGCATAGGGATTAATTTTGGTACACAGATAACATTTACTGTCCTTGAAAATTTCTTTTTTTATTCTTTTTTCTTCATTTTTTATATGCATGAATTTTTTGTTGAAGGAAAAAGTTTTGAATAAGAAAAAAAGCCTGAAGAAATTAACCAAAAAATAATTTCATACTAAATTTAGCCTTTTTAAAGCTCACTGAAAAAAAACAGAGTAGATTTATCATTTCAATAAAGGAGTTACCGGGTATGTCCAGCTGAAAATGTGTACCATTTCTCCTGTTTTTGTTGCACTCCTGACATATTACATTTGTATATATAAAACAGGAATAAATAGTCCTCAATTACAATTACAACTTAATGAAAGTCCTATAAATTTGAAAATTTCACTGAACTGTAATTAAAAAAAACAACAACCTAAATTAGACACCTCTAATCTCCTGTTTTGTTGCACTCCTGACATATTATACACATTGACAAACAATGCATAAATCACAAATAAATACATATTCAATTTTCAATATGAAAGTTTTACTTGTAAATTAAGACATTTGGCTATCAATCAGGTGATTTTTTAAATTTTATCTGAGGGCTATTCCAGAAATAAATGTATAGGGGGGTCAAGTCAGTTTGAAAATTATCCATGGTGAGTCATGAATTAATTTCGATTTTATGCATTGTGGGTTTCCCGTATCCTGAAAATTTATAAGAACGTAAAATCAACGTGTCAATGGAATAAAACCTCGTGTAAATGAAAAAAAAAAGAAGATTTTTGTGTCTTTTAATCGTGACCACAGCCGTTTTCTGCTAACCGGAAGTGTAGTTCTTCTAGAGTTATCTCCCGTTTCGCTCAATTAAATCACTTCCGGTAGCATGGCCAGAATGGAAAACAACATCAGACGATGTAGTCGCTTTGCTGGCTGATACTTTTAGGGGCATGGGTGCTTATTAGGTCGAAAACAGTCTTTTTTTTTTAAATGTCACAAAAAAGTGTTGCACTCCTGACAATTTTGACCTCTTTTTTCGGCATAAAATTTTTATTACTCAAGATATTGCTTAGATATTTGGCAGAAATATTGTATATGTGAAGTGACACTATTTGAAATAATTGTATTCAATCAAACCATCAGCATGATTAATAAATAATGCATTATATACCTGGAACCATTTTTTTTTACTTTAACCTAAGCATTCAACTCGTACATCTTCATCATCTCATTAAAATGTACCTTGTCGAATAATACAGCTGAATAATTGCTCAATTGTCATTAAGCATCAATTTCTCACTCACTCACGCAAGCAACTTGGCCTATAGCTATTGATCTATGATTTTTCTTACAGGATTGGTGGACAAAATGCTTGCTTTGCAATAGGTAATGGGATTGTCCAAAACTTTGCTGAAAACAAGGGAGAAATAACAGGAATATCTTTCCAGAAAGTTGATGATCATGAAGGAATAGTACAGGCTATTTTTGATAGCAATAACTTTTCACAAGTCAATTGGGAAAATGCTTCAACCAGGAATAGGCAGCAAAATTATTTTCACTTAGATGAACCAGTGTTTGCACCTATATAGAAATGGCATGATTTTTGTAATTTAATGTGGCACTGGAGAGGGGCATTAATGAGACAGGTAACAAACATTCATGGTAACTACATTTGCACATTTTTCTTTGTTAGTAATACAACTACAGTGAAACCTGTCTAAACCGAACCCTGAGTAAACCAAAAACCTGCCTAAACCAGACAGAATTTACAGTCCTATCTACTGAACCCTGAGTAAACCAAAAACCTGCCTCAACCAGACAGACTACAGTCTCATCTACTGAACCCTGAGTAAACCGAAAACCTGCCTAATCCAGACAGACTTTACAGTCCCATCTACCGAACCCTGAGTAAACCAAAAACCTGCCTAAACCAGACAGACTTTGCAGTCCCATCTACCGAACCCTGAGTAAACCAAAAACCTGCCTAATCCAGACAGACTTTACAGTCCCATCTACCGAACCCTGAGTAAACCAAAAACCTGCCTAAACCAGACAGACTTTGCAGTCCCATCTACCGAACCCTGAGTAAACCAAAAACCTGCCTAAGCCAGACAGACTTTTACAGTCCCATCTACCAAACCCTGAGTAAACCAAAGACCTGCCTAAGCCAGACAGACTTTACAGTCCTATCTACTGAACCCTGAGTAAACCGAAAACCTGCCTAAGCCAGACAGACTTTACAGTCCCATCTACCGAACCATGAGTAAACCAAAAACCTGCCTAAGCCAGACAGACTTTACAGTCCCATCTACCGAACCATGAGTAAACCAAAAACCTGCCTAAGCCAGACAGACTTTATAGTCCTATCTACTGAACCCTGAGTAATTTTTTCTTTTCTGTTTCGAGGCTTGTATAAATAATTTTTCAAGAAAATAAGGGTAATAACAAAATTACCGAACTCCGAACAATCTTACAAAAGGAAAGTCAAAACTCATAAGTATATAAACAGGCAAAATCAGTCAACAACCGGAAAACTGAAAATATAAGGATATTGTTTTTATACTGCAATGTCATGTACTCAAATAATTGATAAATTTACACACAATAACATATAAAATCAGCTCTCTCACTTTCTATCCTTTACTGATATGATGTCACATGCGAGTGACCATTTGCCATGACTATATAATGATATTATAAATACAGCTCCGACCTTTTGCAGCCAATTAAATTGCTTGTTACATGCAAGGCAGTATAGTAACACTTTCATAGGGTTACTTGCATGTGACCTGTAATGCCAATGGGGTTTCCTGATCAGATTTCACATGCCGTGACATATCAGTAAAGGAGCAGGTTAGAGATCTGTCAGACTTTGATCAGATTGTATTCAAACAAATGTTGTATGATTCTTACTGTTTACAAGAAATGAGTGGTTTAAACTGCATAAAATTTACAATTTTTGTTGAAGTCAGATTTTGATAAGGTTATTTCTTTTGAATCATTTTGCAATTTCCTGTCTGCATCTTGTTAAATTTTAGCTAGCTCAGCCTCATATGGTTTCTGAGAAAAAAGGGGTCAAACTGACCCAAAAGGTCAAAGGTACATTTTTGTACCAACACCCAAAATGATAATTCTTTATTTCAAGACATTTTGTATACACTATTTCCAGTAAATTCTTTTGAAAATTTACTTTCTGGAATGCTTGAGCAGATTTTTATGAAGCTCTTGCCATTTCTGATATACATGTAGGAGTGGATCAAAAGGGACCAACATCAAGAATTTAGAATTTTATTTTAAGTCCTATTTTATTGGGTTAATGTTTAACATGTGATAGAGATGCCGACTTATCGTTATTTCGGCCGCCATTTTGTTTTCCGGTAGCTGCTGATACATGAAAATGCAATTTTTGATGTCAGATTTTTACAGATAATACTATATAAAGATATAATTTTTTTACATTAATTAATTATCTAAATATTGTTTAAAATCTTTAACTATTTTGTTTCTTTTAATATGGAATCATTTAAATATAACGTGTTCGAATCGAAATCGCTGTTTTCAGAATTTTACCATTCGCGGCACGGTTTTTTCACCAGGGTCCCCCATTTCAATGCCTTGCCCGGCATGTTCCTGACGTTATATAGTTCTATAATTATTATCCAATTAAAGCGCAGATTCGTAGCTTGCGCATGGTCACAGTCGCTTCCGATTTCCTGAGCTTGCTAAACGGAAAATGGTCGTCTCAAAAGTTCCAAGATGAACAAATCAATGAAAAATTTGGAGTAGCGTTCTCCGATGGCGATATTTGTATTTTCTGTTACAATATCAACGTAGGAAGCATACCATCTCAACCATTTTAGATCGCGAACACAGATGATTTTTAGTATTTAAAACGCCCCTAAACATGTCTGAAGGAGAACGTCGTACATCGTTGGAAGTGGAAAGTAAATAGTAACGTCAACGACGCTGGTTGTAACACAGGTGTTATCGTAGGTATGTATAAACCTTCTTCTCAATGTTTTAAACGTACGATTTATTTTTTGCATTGCTTCTTTTCAAGTAGTTTATGAAAAACTTCTTGTCAATTTATAATACTTCCAACTTGCATTCAAAACAAAAGTAAACAAACCGAAAAGGGGGGGTGTAAACAGAGATGAAAGTTTTCCTCTAATCCGCTGATTTCCTCTTTTTTTTTAAGGAAAATATTTGGAAATAAAATGTTTCTAGCTTGGTCCAAACAACTAGAAAACGAGGGTATGGGCTCTAGAATAGGAGTTTCCTCTTTTTTCATCAGTCAATCACTTTCTTCTATACTATAGTCTGTGTACAAAATATTTGTTTTTTTTTATACTAGACTATAGTCTTCACTCTTCAGAAAGTTAATTCTATTCTTATTTTTGTCATGGTGCTATATTTTTATTTGTATTTGCCAGCTTCCATGGATACTCGACCATGATTGAATATTTACATACTAAATTCAAATAAAAGTAAACAAAATGTTATAACTTATTGCATACATATGTATTTATAGACCAATGAAAAAAAAATACCAGTGTTTCTGCTAATATTCTCGAAAAGGGGAAGGTAGTATAAGTAGACAAAACATATATTTTTACCTAGGTTATACAGAACAAGGATCTGACTTTAACTTTGTCCAAAAATGTCAATAAAAACTTTGGGGTCAATACCAAAAATTTGAAACTCTGGTAATTTTTTTTGTCTAAATACATTGTGAATTTATATTTATTATAATAGTAGTTATGAAAGGATAATAAGTACAATGTAGACTAGTTAGAACTGTTTCTTTGTGGTCCCTTCCAGCTTCTGTTGTTTTTTTCCAGTTTACCTGACATTATGCTTTGCTGGTCAAAGACATGTGTGTGATCCAAGCTGGCCTTGGGATATTACCTGAACTAAGGACTGCAGGATAATATACAGCTGATCATGAGTTCATAATATATATCATAATGAAATATTTAGTTTTACATGTAGCTGGATTTATTCAGACCACAATACATGTGACAATAGATGATGTATTTCAAAAATGCACCAGATATTTCCTGAATAATAAATGAATGAACTTAATATTTTGATTGTTTTCATTGAACATGTTTTAAGAAGCAAATTAGAATAGTAATGGGCAAGACTGAAACTTTGACACGGAGAGTAGGGTTAGGGGGTGGGTTATGGTGTTTAATGCCACTTTCAACAATATTTCAGTTATATCGTGGTGGTCAGTTTTATTGGTGGAGTAAACCGGAGTACCTGGAGAAAACCACAGATCTGTTGCAAGTCACTGACGAATTTTATCACACAATAATGTGTTATCAAGTACACCTTAAGTTACCATGAGCGGGATTCGAACGACATGGAGAGTAAGATTGAAACAAATTTACTTGCTCAAATTGTAATAAAGGGAAACCTGAATATAAACAGCATCCTATATAAACAACATAACTTTATTTTAAATAAAGTTCCAGGTTCCAGATGTAGCCTTTTGTAGGAAATGTGTAAACCGTGCAAATAATATCCATCTATTTTAAACACAAGCTGATCTTAAGGAAGTTCAGTTTAGAGGTGTTTCACTATCATGCTTGTTGGGTGGTTGATGCATATAGCATCACTTTCAGCAATTGTACAGCTACATTATGATTGCAAGACATTGAGGTATGAAAACAAAAACACCTACATGTATATCAAGCCGACCAGTTAAATTTTCGGCAAGGGGTAGGTGTCTGGAATCTTCACCCCTTGGGGGGATTACATATTGGTGGTATATATGAAATGAAAAGTATTTAGTTTAAGTTATTAGTTACTTGAGGTTATAGATTTTTAAAATATCTTTAATTTGGTACCTTGATGATCAAATTCTGACTAGAAACGATGGAGTAATCTTAAAAAACGTAAATTTACGCAACAAATTTTAAAGCAATGGCAGCCATTTTGTTTTCAAAATGGCCACCATTATGACAATTATTCCGTAATAAAATGCTAAAGCAAATAAGAGGTCATTGGTACAAACCTACATATCCATTTTTTTCAGTGATATTAATTATATTGATAAAAAAATTGATCAAATTATCTTGGAACAGGTTCCCTGTCTGAGGAATTTTATGAAAAAATGGCAGCCATTTTGAACAAAATGGCCACCATTTCTTGTGTCGACAAAAAAACATCACGTCCAACAGAATGTGCACAACACTGTGGTATTGTCTTCAAAATTTTGTACGGATATCATATTTAGTTTAGGAAATATGAAGCTTTTTGTGTCATTTTTCCATATAACTGCTGTGAAACAGTGCCATTCTCAAATAGTGTTGAACACTAATTGCACACCCACCTTTATGGATTCATATTTCTACAAAAAGATGTAAAAGGTGATTCATATGTTATAATTGCACTCAACACAAGTATTTCTACACACAATTTCTTCTATTATGATGTCAGATAAGTTATTTTCTGACAAAATTATGGCAATGTGAGCCATAATGGACCTTTCGGTCAAGATCAAAAGTGGCTCCGACACATTTTGGACAGTAAAACAAATGGCGAATATTACTTCAAACATGTTCAGTTTCATTTTTCTGACAGAACAACTTATAATCTATGGAAAAAAACAAAAGTAGAGACATTATCTGCTGTTTGGACAAAAAATCAGAACTCTAAAACAGTCATTAAAACCATTATTGATGGCGGCCATCTTGGGAAAATTATTGACCAAAAATAGGCAATTTCAAATGCTCATAACTTTTGAACCCTTCATCCGATTTTTACAAATGAAGGCTCAAAAGTCTTCATAGATTGAGCTCTATCTAATGGTTAAAAAACAGCAAGCATCCCCTGTAATTGATTTTTGACTGGCATCTCTACATGTGAAACTATGTGAAAATGAATAAAATGACTTGATTGAATACAAACTGTATATTGATAACCAAATGAATGATGCAGGGTCAAGTGAGCCTCTAGTTCTTCTCAAGACCTTTAAGCCTTTTGAAACCAAATATGGCTAAATGGATCCTTGTTTAATCAGAAAGTCAACATGATTGTCAAACAGAATATAGTTTAACTTAGAACTCTATAGTGAAAATATTTTAAACATTGTCTTCTTTGAAACCTGGCTGGAATGATTTTAAATGCTTTACAAATTTACGTTTCGTAGATTGGTTGTTATTGCATTTGGAGGTTTTTAAGTATCTGTCACAGTGCACATTTCTGTCAAGTATTGCATGTCCATGGGTATATAGAATATGTTAATTTTGATAAGCTTTGATTTCAATGTTATAGTTAATTTTATTTATCCTCTTTATTACATTGTAGATGCTGCCTCCAAATGGAATCTGCCTGGATCTTTGTATGAAGGCTTACTTAGTGATATTTTGATTGGAGTATCAGCATTCTCGACATTCTACAACAGAACTTAGTCAAATCAGAGACATAAAACTGATTATTGGCTGACACTGGGTAAATGTTTCATCTTTACATATATATTTATATTTGTAGCTTAATAAAAATGAGAAGCAAAAAATTTGGCACCATCAGAACAGATCCAAAATATTACTGGCTCAAAAATCTGCTGTTTGTGGAATGTAAGTTTTTTCGACATGCAAGTAAAATGCCAACCCTCACATATAACTGGGTGATCTGTGTCTAGACCTAATCTTCAACTTTATGTAATTATATTTATTTTTTGTGATACAAATAAGTTAAACGTTGTCATATATATAATGCTACTCTAGTTCTATAAATGAGAGCGTCTTTTAAATGTTGGATAGTATAGAAGGCCATCAAATGATATAGTATGGAAACAGTGGTCAACTATGAACCATAATCTATTTTCCTATAACATCTTTTGTCATCTATGCACAAGTGATAGGATACTTTAATTTTCAACAAGGTTTCTATATCTTCTTAAAAAAAAATTTTGAATGATAAAATGAGAGGATTCCTTGACCTAATCATTTAGTTCTCAGAAGACGGTGGCATTGTTAAAAATTTGAATACAAACTGAAGCTTGTATGTATGAGTTGTGAAATATAAACTCCATATGCAGGAGCGGTTGGTATATAAACTGAACAAGAATAATCATTGAATGGTCTTTTACAAAATATATGTTTTTTTGTTGATCGAAAATCAAAGATGGCCATCATCGCAGGACAAAGTTAACATGGGAACCTATCAGAAATTATTTTAAAATTACATGTGTATTCTTATCTGAAACCACTGAACCATTATTAAGAAAACTTAGCTAGAATGTTCCTGGGATGATTCTTTGCAAAATGACTGTTAATTTGTGTTAATCAGAAATTCAAGATAGGTGCCACATGGTAGTTTTCATACATTTATACAAGAGCCTGTGGGAAAATTAAAAAAAATCTCTCTATGATACTAGAGAATAGATTGAATTGAATTGTCATTGCATTGTCTTTTTTGTGGATCGTAAATTCAAGTTGACAACCACCACAGTAAATTGTTTGACTATGGGAATATAAATGAATTTTTTTGTGCAAAAACTACAAACTGGTTTGATTCCAAATAGTGCATTAACCAAATGAGCGATGCAAAAATATATAATACCAATGACAAATTGCTCAGATATAGCCCTTATAGAATTGAAATTTTTCATCAAATTTTGATGTGTTTTTTTCTTGGAATTGATTATGCAGAGAGCTTACGGTTTAGTTAGTCGACAGATGTCTCCTATGTCTTACATGATGTACTCGATACAACATTATATTTTATTATGTAAGATGAAGTTTGACAATGACTTGCGACATGTCAGTGGTTTATCTCAGCTACTTCGGTTGCTACCACCAATTAAACTGACCACCTAGATATACCGTCTTTTGGTGTCTATTAAATGCACTGGTGCATAAAACGCACCCCCCTTTCCTCCCCAAAAAATCTGGTGAAAATTCTAGTTCCTATCTATAAAACACAGGAAGATTCAGTAAAACATGCACGGTAGAAATCCTCGTTCAAACGGCAAAATACTGCTTACCACAGATCAAGTACTTGTTAATCCATGTATTTTTAATAAACTTTAGATAGAGAAATGTTAAATTAGTTTTGTTAAAAGGGTTTAAACAGATTATTCTAGATTTTGCAAACAAAAATTAGCTGTTTTGTGAATGCAGGAAGTTTATCACTAATGTTTAATTTGAAAACAAGTTCAAAACGGCAGTGAAAATGATACGGATGGAGCAGTTAAATTTTTGTTTGTTTGTCGTTCTTCACACGAATTATGGTTGTTTTAAAAAATAAATATTTAAATATGTTTAATCTTTAATTTGTAAATTCATCAAATAATGAACCGTTCATATGATCAAAGATAGGCAAGCTTGAGTCAAGCTTGCAATAGGAAGTAATTACTATCGATTCAAATATTACATGCGCGTGTCCAAGCTCATAAAGAGAAAACAATACAAAAATAACAACATTAATAAAGTGCTGTATAAAAGAAGTGATATTTAATATAGTGCTGAACTGAACATTATTAGATTACAGGGGTTTCAAAGTGGGCCGGTACCCGGTACTTTTACCCGTCTGAGATCGTGTATAGTACCGGCAGAAATTACTGAACCCCCCCCAAAATTAGCAGTGGTCAAAACCACAAGTACGATAGGCTTGTGGAATATTTTTCATAAAAAATTAATGATCACGTCAGTTGCTGAATTCTCGCATTCAAATCGAACAACTGCGTTCAGCCACGACCAAGTTGACGGGATATTCCCTGTTTTAAAAAGGCACAGGCTACGAATACGACGGAAACGTATTCGTAGCCTGGGTTCTACAAGTAAGACAGGCGGAAGTTGTGACTAAATGATCAACCGGTTTACGGACATGGACATCTATTTTACAGGAATTAATCACGTATTGCCAGCATCTAGAGGCTACGAATACAACGGATTTATCGATTTTCTTAATTCTATTGTTTTTATTTCATTAAATGACAATTTATGAATTTTTTTATATAATTTTCTGTTTGTAGTTTATTTTTATTCCAATAAAATCTGATGCATTGAACAACTAGTCTTACAATACACGATTAAGCCCATAGATTTCACTGGTATGAGTACTTCTCAGAGTACAACTCACACTTCCCAATATTAATTATTTTCAAAATAGACGACGATGGTAGTGCGCTCCGTGTTGGAGCAAAGTATAAATCTTTTACAGATTTAGAGAGCGCCTTAAAAATATTCCAGGAGGATAACTACGTCCAACTTTATAAGCGTATCTTAAGGAAGCTTGGTACAGGGTCCAAATATAAAAACATGGAAGTTGCAGAAAGTGCAGCGGGTCTTTTAATTTATAAGGAGTTGGATTATTCCTGTATTCATGGAGGGAAAAATTGTAGTTCCATTTCCAGCGGTCAACGCCCAAACACAAGGTAAAATCACATACAATATACCTTGAATAAGCAAATGATCATCACATTGATTGCAGTTCTTCATATTAAATTTGCGGCGATGTCTTCAATCATGTTCTGTATAGCAGCAAATACATGTTTCTAGAATGTTTAAGTCATTACAATACTATCGTAAGTCATATGATAAAACACACAAGTTTGCGCTTTTTGTATGGTACCATCTAAGATGTATTGGACTACGTTTTGCGCCGAAAAAAACCTATTGGTGTTGCTGAAATTGCTTAAAATAACTAATAAACATTATTAATTTAATACATTGTATTTACCTATTGTCTTAGCAATACCTGATTAATTTCCGTAAAATAGGTATCCATGTCCGGAAACCGGTTGATCATTTAGTCACAACTTCTGCCCGTCGTACTCGTAGAACCCTAACTCGAATAATACTCCGCTCTCTATCGGCACTATCGCATAGATGCCAACTATTACGATTTTTCCGTAATTGTTACGAATTTCGGGCCAAAATTACGGTGTTACGGTCAACAGTCTACTTGTTATGGATTTCCGATTATTGCCGGTCCGGAACCGTTTAAATATCATTGTGATCATTTAGACACTTCATTGTCTGTTAAAATCGCATAAAGATAAGCGCTTGAGGGATTTCGATTATTTAATACTTTTGGGATTCTCGGGACTATCTATGTAGAAAACGATCTATCCATTTCTTGTTCGATCCCGAGTAGTTAATGAACACAGCACTTTTTGTCAATTTCACGATGTCTGAGGGTACAAGTGAAGCTTCTGCAGCGAAAAAAAGGAAATTGGGACAACGATTTCGTCCCGAATATTGTATTGAGTTCTCTTGCCTTATGAAATCGACACGGGAACATTATGCTTATTGCAGATATTGCAAACAAGACTTGTCCATTCAGCACGGTGGTCAGGATGAACACACATATACAACAAAATAGTTGAAAAGTGCCAAGTCAACAACATATCAGGCACTCCAGAATTAGACATTAATTATTCTATGGGAGGGTGATGGAGGGCCACTTCAGGAAATTTTAATTTCTATTGACAGTAAGTTGAAACATAGAATACATTTGTAAGTGAACATATGTACATGTATTAAAACTTAACTTTTTATTTCTTTTTGTTGCTCATCAATTTTGCATCTAGTTGTCACAAAGAAAGGAAATCATTTGCTCGTCACTTTGTTCCTAGTCTGTAGTACGATTATGGTAAAATTTTATGAAAAATTATGATTACTGAAAAAAATCACAAATTACTGACATCTCAACTTTTTGTTACTGATTGCACCAACAAGGGGTTGGCATCTATGCTATCGCTGGATGAGGGCTTGAACTCTCCTTGTGATAAAAACGCGTCAACTGCTCTCTGAAAGAGAGAGCCAATCAGCAATGATTATTTGCAGAGTATGCGCAAGGCGGTTCTTTCAATTTCCGGTAATGTTTACAAACAACAAATGGAGATCGACAAGTTGATTAACGATGTTTAATTCATTATTTAGTTTTCCTACATTTCTTCTCTTTTCACCTTTTAGATTAATAAGGTCAAACACGTGGGTACAATGAAAACATTTGACACCTGAACGCTCCATTGACCTTTGTTTACAAACATTTCTTAAGCTCCTCCTTCTTTTAGTGTCAAACGTCACTACACACAGTTTAAACCCAGAATGCATTGCTAATTTCAAGCTTCCGATTGACGCGTTTTATCAAAAAAGTCGTTCAGGCGTTAATATAGCAAAGCGTAATATAACGACTGGATTATTCGGGTTAGTAGAACCCAGGCTACGAATATGTTTCCGTCGTATTCGTAGCCTGTGCCTTTTAAAAATAACTTTACCTTAGAATCGTAAATAGCAGTTTGCGCATGCGGTAAACAGATGTTTTCGCCCCAATATCTTTTCATCCTTGTGTAAAAGTCGGACCGGAAGAAAGCTGACATCATTTCAAAATAAAAAATGACCGATTACAAATTATGTTCAAACACAAACTAGTGTAATCTTCAGTAATATAAGTATGATCATTTATGTATTATGAATATATGACTACACAATATTTTGTGCGATTTTTTTTATCCATTTAAAACCCAGGGTCGAATCATTTTGGGGCGTACTGTCTTGTTGCTTAACTCCATCCATATTGTTTAACTTCAGATATAAAAAAATAAAAACCTACATGGCTAATTTTATTTACATATTTTGACGGGGCCCTAACGCGGTTGTTCACAGAAATGAAAGTGTGCTGAAAAGCATTTTTAAAAGAGGGTACGAGGAGATAAGGGATAGAAAATTACTAGGAATCTTGAAAAAGGACAGGACATGGCTCAAATACGAATTACATTGTAATATCAAAACGCAGGCCCCGCTTTTTTTCCAAAATAATTTAACTTTTGTGATTCAAATGTTAATAAATGTCTTCCCGCGAATCGTTTTTGTTTTTTTGCACTTAAGTCGTGTCAATGGTCTTTGATGAGTTTAATTACTGGTAATAAAGTAAAAATAAAAAAGCAAACCAAGGTATTGTGAAAAAGAAAAGGACAAAGCCAACAAAACAAAATTTCTTACCTTACGCCAATTTATATGTCCTTTAAGTCTGTTTTTGAAAGAAATCCCATTTGCATCCTTGACAAACGCCATAGACGTGAAAATTGAGAGAGTTCTAACAGGCTTTTTGATTGACTTAAAGGACATATAAATTGGCGTAAGGTAAGAAATTTGATCATAATTTGAATGGATGAAAATATTTAGCTAGTCAAAATGACTCGTTTACGCATGGGAAAGTCTGTACACAGATGGGAAGTGGTCATCCCAGCGTTTGTACGACTTCGGATTTTCACGCCGTTTTGTTTTGGTTCGTGTATGATACCTCAGCAGTTCGGAGGCCTACACTAACAATTGGGGTCTCTTTGGAAAGGAAAATTACTTGACTTTCGACTGGTGGAAACGTTTTTTGAAAATATTAAGACGTTCCGAAGTTACGATCAATTTAACACGACGACTTAAAAAAATGGAAGCAAGTGAGTTCGCCCCCTTGTAGTATTATATAGTTTTTTTTGGGGGGGTTTTCGGACGCACCTAGCCCCTGTGTACACAACCACACATTTTATTTAATTTGTTTATATAACCATTTAATGATTTACAAGTATTCAATTGTCTTTTTCATCAATATTGACAGGTGTCCCAGTATGTTCTATTATCTTTTCACACCTTGTTATACAGTATACGGTCCTTGACCTTGTCAACTGCTATAAAAATCGATAAATCAAACAAAGGTTCAATACCCAAACACATGTAATTTCACCGCAGGGAAAAAAGAGATTGCATAAAGGTAAAATATCACTCTAATTGGCAGACGAAATAGAAACCCATTCTACATGAAAAACTTGTTTACTTTTCCTAATATAAAGGTGTCACATGACCAATACATCATCTGTACAAATAATATGGTGGCTTCAAACGGAACTATCGGTCAAACAGGCAATGATTTCATAATTTCAGAGAAGCACTTGATAATGCATTGTAAATTTACAAATGCATTGTACCAAACATGTCTGATAGTAAACATTTGACAGTTATTCCTGCATTTGTATGGACAATTAGTTCTGAACAACAACACTGATGCACAACAAGTATGATTATTGACAAACATCGAGAATAAATACATATTTACAAACATTTCAAAAAGGCAATGAACAAGCAATAAGTACAATTTTTATACAATTTTATTTTAAATAACACATATATAATGAACACAATTAATGTTATTTGAACATGAATTCGTCGATCATTGGGAATAATGCCAGTCGTGGACTCGAAGCTACGCTACCGGAAACTCTCTACGTGACCTGAAAAAAAGTGTCTGATACTTACTCCTATGCATACAACGCACCCCCCCTCCCCCCCCCCCCCCCCCCCCTACAACTTATCATTTTAAAGCATAAAACCACGTTCTATACGTACCAAAAGACGGTAGCTGAAATATTGTTGAAAACGACTTTAACCGCCATATTCCTAACCCTATCTCTTATGATTTCTGGGATAAACTTGACTGAAGCTGGCCAACAATAGGATCATCTTTATGGGTTATTGATGGACCGTGATCATTTTTTTTTTCTGTTTTTTTTCAAACAGGGGTAAAAAGGGCCCAATATCAGAAATTTTGCATATTTGAAAGGTAGAGTGAAACCTGTGTAATTTGAATCTCCTTGGAACCAGCTTTTGTGTTTGGAATAAACAGGTGTTAAAATTTCCTAGATTGGGACACTATTTTAGTTCAGTTTACAGAGGATTGCATTTGGTTCAAGGGTCGGTTTTATGCATTTTTAGATCTCCTAAACCAAAGGGGCATATATAATATATGTGGTATGGCTATCACTTGGAGTCTCATGTCATCGTCCATAGACATTTACATTTTAATCCTCTCCTCTGAAACCACCGGGGGGCTTGGGTGGCTCAATGAGTTAGATCGTTGGATCTAACAACTCGTACAAACCAATACGGCGTGGGTTCGCGCCCGGCTTTGTAAATTACAAAAAAAGGGTGCACTCGGCTTGCAACCGCAAGTGATAAAGATTACCAGTTGCTTGCCCATGGTCAGTGGTTCTCTCCGGGTACTCCGGCTTCCTCCACCACTAAAACTGGTCGCCATGATATACATTGTAGCTGAAATATTGTTGAAAGTGGCGTTAAAACACCAAAAATCAATCAATCAATCTGAAACCACTGGGCCAAATGGAACCAAACTTGGTACGTAGAATGAAAGATAAAATATATTACACCGTCGAAACAGTTCCAAAATCCAATTTATTTTTTGTTGATCGAATAAAATAGATAAAAGAAACAAGAGTGAAAAGAGGTGTTTTCTGTTTTTGTAGGTGGAGCATTTATTTTTCAACCAATCTTGTTAACTTTTTCTTCTTTATCATATCATTTTATCAAATACAACTTTTTCACACCGTAATATAGATAAAAACAAAAATGCTCATTTGGCATTGTACAACAATCACACACTTACATGTATTCTCTGATGTTTATAAGATATAATGTCAGGTTTTGACACTAACTTTCAAGGCATACTAGTTCAAAGGACTAGTATAAAAATAAAGTTTCTAGTCCTACTAAGAATGCAGTAGTCCTTCATCAGCGAGTAGAAGGGGTTGTTTGCCATCCCCATGAAAATTTTGAAAAATTAGATGCTAAGTCCTGCATTGTGAGTGTTTCCTGGAGATGTTTTATTGCTTTAACAGAAGATTAAAAAAGGACTTTTCTATGAAGTCACCATGGTTTGATGACTTGGGCTGAATTAATTCATTACAACTTTTGAGTATATGTTGTTAAAATAATTATGAGTTTCAGAGCTATCCATATGTAGGGCTCTTGAACAAAGCTTTTATGGCTGCATATATATATACTATATCTGTACAGGCTGAAATTATATCATTAATACTTTATCATAACTCAACATTTATTATAACAAATCTTTCAAAACCTGATGAGATATCATTTGTAGTTGGTGAATGTCATTTAAATTCTGAAGCAAGTCTTCCTCCTCCTCCTCATCATCATCATAGTAACAAGGAATTCCCATGTATTGTTGTTGCAATCTGATATTTCTCAGTGTCAAATAAACTTTCCAGATCTATAAAAATAATTGTTATGTATACAAACACTCATACGACATAGATTTTAATCGACTGGTTTATTTACTTACTGGAAGTTGGTTGTGCTGGTGTATGATTAACATTGAGAACAGTCTAATAATAATGTTTGGTTCAGACTAGTTTTGTTGATAAAATTATCAATTTTCACCCAAACATTTCAAACACTAACATATTGTATGTATCAACAGTCCACTTTTTACTCACCCAGCGGACTACCAAGGTAAAGGAGTTTTAAACTAGTCCTTCAGAAATTTAACTAGCTTCGGGCGTCAGGACTAGCATTAGTGTTGAACCCAGAATGTGGTCAAAATGGGATCAACACCATAAATTTTGAATTTTTATTTCAAGTTTTGATAGGTTTTATTTCTTATAAAATCTCCTGCCTGCATTTTTTAGACAGGTTTGGCCTAACTCTTACTTACTTTGTTTTCAAGAACAATCACAGTTTAATTAATTGTTCTGAAGAGCAAAATGATTTTTGCATAGATGATTCTTTCTACGATTCTTTTTCGATTTTTACATTGCAGGTCAATGATGAAGTCTGTCTGGAACTAGTGGACACTTTGCTGAAGGGCTTTTTTGATGGGTCAGAACAAATAGGGAATCTTTTAAGTAATCTTTGGAATATATTTATCTATGCAGAAAACTTCAAAAGAAAAATTAAACAAGAACCAGCAGAAACATCTAAGTATAAATCACTACAAGATGGAGTGGTACACTGTCTTGTATATGGATAGAATCCTGAACAACTTGAACTAGCACGTGCAGGTCAGTTTCAAGATCGTGGGAGACAGCGCCATAGGGTTTTACTTCATAAAGCTTTGGGAAGCAGATCACGTTCTAGATCATGTTCCCCATCACCAGTAAGTGATTTGCAGTTTCAAGTGGAAAATAGAAGACCAAATCAACAGAACCTATAACCATCCAGAATATGCTTCAAAATCCAGATGATTATGTACTTGTATGTCAAATTCCTTACATTTTTATTCATATATATAGCCATAGAATTAATGATGGAGTAACAGGAAAAATACTTATTGAAGTTTCTTTTTATGTTAAATATGGACGTCAAACATCCTTTGACTCTCCCTTGAATCGGTCCACTGAACAATGTGCTTAGCAATGTCTGACAGCTTTATCTCACAACCAGACAGAAATATCAGGATTAGTTATTGTCCCAGATGGCATGAAAATAATCAAGATTCAAAGGCAGGATAATCCCAACGTCATTTATTATGTCATAGATAGTGGTGTACCGATCATCGGAAACATCGATTAATCAGTTGGACGTCATCATACGATCCGATGATCGATTCTTAAGCCTTGTAGTCGATTCTGATTCTATAGTGTCTAAGATATATATGCTTAACTTTGTTCTTTGGTTGGTTTTTTTTTTCTGTCTCCATACTGACAAACATATTGCAGTTTTATCCCATCTGGGTTTTTTTTTGCCCTCATACTGACAAACATCTGGCAATTTTGTCCAAGCGTACTTTTGACACTCAGTCAATACACATATTTGAACTATTCTTAGAAATTGAAAAGGGGAGACACCAGAATATACCATTGCATGAACGAATTTGTAAACTATGCAAATTAGAAATAGAGGATGAAATACATTTTTTACTGCAGTGTCCCATTTTAAATTAATTTAGAACTGAAGCTATGCAGCAAATCTCAGATATTTGCAAAATGTTTGCATCATTCATTCATTGGATAACAAATCTAAATTTATTTGGTTACTTTCAAATGAAAATATAATTATTATTAATATAGTCATAAAACTGTTGATGTCATTAACAGAAACTAGAACTAAATTGTTATCTGGGGGTGAGGTTTGTCCTCCGGGTTCTCTTCCAAGTTCACATTGTATTATACATCCAATATAGTGGTATGATATATATTATGCATATACCTATAAGTGTTTACCTATTGAATTATATGCATAACATACAAATATAAGAAAATAATAATAATAATAAATGAATAAATAAATGATACATAATAATAACTATTTAATGAAAAGAATTCAAGTGTAAACTTATGTGTATGGTGTATATATATTTTTTTATATAAATCATCTCTGAAGTTCGACCATTATTATTTTACAACCGATGGGTCACTGTGCTTGTTATATAGCATACATTCGAATGCAACTATTACTATGTCAATGGTATGATTAAATTTTGATTTGTTATTGTTTCATAAAAATTTTGTCATCTTCCAATCAATGTAATCAATCCATAATTATTGTATTAAATTCTTTGTTAATTGTTCTGCCCGAAAGGGCTCCTTAATTGGAAAATAAAAATATTTGTATTTGTATCATTTATCTACTTCCCAGAATAATCCATTTTATATTTACATATGGAAAACGATCTTTGTTTTGTTCTAAGTTAATGTTTACAAATGGAAAAATTGTAGTTTGTAAATATATTATTTGATTTTATTCAAATCTTTACTTTTGTCAAACACATATTTGGACTAGTCTATTATTTATCTATCTATATCAGGTGTTACACATATGGAAAACAATCTTTTGTTTTGTTCTATTTTAAAGTTAATGTTTACTAATGGAAAAATTATAGTTTATAAATTTATGATACAATTTTATTCATATCTTTACCTTTGTCAATCATACTCTTGAAATAAAGACTATTTGATTAATTATAGTCAGTAAATACATTTAGCAAGCAATTGTCACCGATGATCGATCTTGAAAATGTTACTGATTCCCTTCACTAGTCATAGTGACAAATCTTGTTACTTGGAACCAAACTGGACAGCTACATGCATTGTTGAATTATCTGGAAAAAGCAATGGAATCATTGCTTTTAGCTCACCTGCCTTTGGCCAGGTGAGCTTTTGCCATCACATAGTGTCCATTGTCCGTCTGCCGTAGGTCATAAAGCTTCTCCTTGGAAAATAAATTAAACCAATCCTGGCAGGGAGGGTCCTTGGGTGGATCCCTTTCAAAATTATGTCTGACAGCCCGCAATCCTTTCAAGATGGTTATTGTTACTCAATATAGATATTTCTTCAAATATCCATTATGCTTTATTATAAATCATGGCTACATGGCAATCAGTAGTTTAACATATATTCAGGTTTGTATTGTGAAATATTTTGTTCAACAGATTTATACAGATTATACAAATTAGATAAAAGGTAACATTTAAATCTTCTCATCTGAAACCACTGAACCAAATTTTAGTGGTATGGTGCTTGGGTGGTCCCCTTTTAAAATGATGTCTGGCAGCCCTGTCACCATTCAAGATGGCAGCTGTTACTAAAAATAAAGAATTATATTATTGTTATTTTATTATATGTCAAAATGAGCTCAGGGGCCATTGTGGTCGTGATTGTATGGTAGTTGGATTACTAACTACCTGTGCAATCAGTGCCTATTACCACTAAAGGTGTGATTTCGAACCCTATTCATGGCAAGGTGTACTCGATACAACATTATGTGATGAAGTTGTCAGTGACTTGCGACAGGGTGGCGGTTTATTCTAGTACTCCGGTTTCCTCCTCCAATAAAATGATTGTCATTTTATAACTGAAATATTCTTGAAAATGGCATTAAACACCATAAACCATAGATCAACCATAAAAACCAAAATGAGCTAAAAATTTAATAAGAGATACATACACATGTATGGCAATAAGTAGTTTTTATTCTTTCATAATACGATTTATGCCAATTTTGCATAATTATGTTAAGAAAAAAAAATCACCTTAAAATCTTCTTCTCTGAAACTTGAGATGAAATCATCATTGATCCAAGATGGTTGCTATTACTATTACCAGACATTTCTAATGGCAAGGGCCCAGGTGGCTCAATGAGTTAGGTAGTTGGATTACCTAACAACTCATACAAGCTTATCACCAATACAGCGTGGATTCGTGCCCGGCTTTGTAAATTACAAAAAAAAGGTGCACTCGACTCGCAACTTCAAGTGATAAAGTTTACCAGTTGCTCGCCCATGGTCATTGGTCCTCTCCGGGTACTCCAGCTTCTTCCACCACTAAAACTGGTCGTCATGATATAGCTGAAAATTGTGTTAAACACAATAAATCAATCAAATCAAATCAAATAGCAAAATAAGAAAGAATCATCTAAAAAAAAATTCTATGAAATTTAGAAGTCAAATTGAAAACCAGGTGAGTGATTTCTGGCTCCTGAGAAAATAAGTTAAAGTAGATCATTTATAATGCTAGTTTATAAATATAATATAGTCAGATTGATACATGGCACTTTCCAGTCTACTTTTTGGAGTCCACTTCAATCTTTCTTCAGGAAACTGTTAGTTTTTAATACAAAAAATTAAATAGAAATTAAAGGAAGAGAAAACCATTCTTAATACTAAATTAATCATTTTGTTTTAATACATTGGAAAACTGTCAATTGACATTACAATTATTTCTATTTACCCATTAATTGGCTATAATTAATGAAATGTTGTTATGTAGTTTATTTTATTGATGACATGTAAATTTTTACATTGATCTTTGCACATGATAATATATATTATCAAGCAACAAACATGATCTGAAATACTATCATTAATTTCTATCTAACTCTTTCATGACAAATCCTTGATAAACATACTAATTATGGTATGTTTTGCTCAAAATGGACTCGCATCTCGGGGCTCACCTTCGATGCGATATTGTTCTGAGAAATCTATTTTCGTAAAACAAATCAAGGATAATACAGGCATATAATTCTAAATTTTGAGCGTAGCTATTTGAAGTCATTTTATTAATACACTGTATTTTCCATTGACATTTCCTGTAAATGTCTCTTTTAAAATGTATATTTTTTCTAAATGTATTTATTTTATTTCTTATTTCATCTAATTGCTACCAAAACATGATACGATGGGACATGGCTTCTGTCCCATGCCTATTGTAATTTTTTATTTAAATTATAATTATTCATACATTTTTATCTATATGTAGAATGAATTTTATAAATCTTAAAAGTTGTTATTTATTAATGTTGCAATGTATATAAAATTTGCACAAAATTTATCTTATTTAGAAATTACTTTAAATATATCATTTATATATTTATGTCCATCATAAAGATCACATGATAATAGTGTCATTGGTTTGCATTCTTCATCTAAAAAATATAATGCAAATTATTCTGACTGAATGTATGCCAAAATACTACATTTAAAGAAAAAAAATATTGACTTGTCATTAAACATGTTAAAACAAATATTTTGTGGTATATTTTTTAGATGAAGAATTCTAACTGATGACAATATTTATTTATCATGTAATCATGGTTATTATAATGTTTTATTTACATTTGTTGCATATTTATGTCCCCCAAACGAAGTTTGATGTATTGCTATTCTAGGTTTCATTTTCACTATTATTTATTATTATTCTTCCACACATTTTTGTCCGCTCGATTTCTCAGAGATGCCTGGATCAAACTTTATGAAACCTTGTAGGAATATCATATGCCATGTGAAGTTCTGCAGCTAAGGGTTGATTTTTTCAAAATGGCTACCGTTGCCATGGAAACGGCCAAAATGCTAAAAAATTGAAAAACACAAAAATTATCACAGCAGGTTACTCGCCAAACAGAAATTGATGAAACTTGACAGGAACAGCATCCACATCTAGTGGAACGAGGTAAGCCAAAAAAATCGGAATCGTTTGGACAAATTTTGCCGCAGCTGCCATGGAAACCAAAAAGGGGGGATTTAAAAGATTTTTGGATTCCTTTCATGAAATTTTGTAGGAATATCCACCGTAGTGTGTGGCAACTTTTGGGGGTTGCAAAAATTCAAAATGGTGGCCATTGCCATGGTAACCAAGGTGCAAAAAATGTTAAATTCACCCCAGACTCCAACAATTTTTGCAGTAATGTTTCCTGTCACATCCACATCTAGTGGAACGAGATAAGCCAAAAAAAAAATTGGAATCGGTAGGACAAACTTTGCCACAGTTGCCATGGAAATAAAAAAAAGGGGGGATTTTTTTATTTTTTTTTATTTCTTTCATCAAACTTCATGAAACATCGTAGGAATATTCACCGTAGTGTGTGGAAGCTTTTGGCGTGTTGATAAAATTCAAAATGTCGTTACCATGGAAACCGAGGTACCAAATAATGGGGTATGGTGATGTCCGCTACTGCTTTGCTATGGCAATTCTAGTTATTCTTCTTTTTCTTTCTTTCTTCCGTCAAAAGTTTGTCCAACTCATTTCTCGAAGATGCCTTGATCAAACTTTATGAAACTTTGTAGGATTATCATATGCCATGTGAAGTTGTGCCTTTAAGGGTTGATTTTTCCAAAATAGCTGCCGTTGCCATGGAAACGGCCAAAATGCTAAAAAAAAAAATTAAAAACACAAAAATGATCATAGCAGGTTACTCACCAAACAGAAATTGATGAAACTTGATAGGAACAACATCCACGTGAATTAGCCAAAAAAATCGGAATCGGTTGGACAAACTTTGCCGCAGTTGCCATGGAAACGAAAAAGGGGGGATTAAAAAAAAAATTGGATTCCTTTCATCAAACTTCATCAAACTTTGTAGGAATATCCACCGTAGTGTGTGGAAGCTTTTGGCGTGTTGCTAAAATTCAAAATGTCGTTACCATGGAAACCAAGGTACCAAAATAATGGGGTGGGGTGATGTCCGCTATTGCTTTGCAATGGCAATTCTAGTTATTCTTCTTTTTCTTTCTTTCTTCCGTCAAGTTTGTCCAACACATTTCTCGGAGATGCCGTAATCAAACTTGATGAAACTTTGTAGGATTATCATATGCCATGTGAAGTTGTGCCTATAAGGGTTGATTTTTCCAACATGGCTGCCGTTGCCATGGAAATGGCCAAAATGCTAAAAAAATAATGAAAAACACAAAAATGATCATAGTAGGTTACTCGCCAAACAGAAATTGATGAAACTTGATAGGAACAACATCCACATCAATAAGCCCAAAAAATCGGAATCGGTTGGACAAACTTTGCCACAGTTGCCATGGAAACAAAAAAAGGGGGGATTTAAAAAAAAATTGATTCCTTTCATCAAACTTCATGAAATTTTGTAGGAATATCCACCGTAGTGTGTGGCAGCTTTTGAGGGGTTGAAAAAATTCAAAATGGCAGCTGTTGCCATGGTAACCAAGGTGCCAAAAATGTTAAATTCACTCCAAACAGCAGATCCTTTTGAAACTTGACACAAAAATAGATCATTGCTCAAAGTTGTGCTCTTTGTTTTTAAAATTTTCAAAATGGCCACCAATATAAAAATTAAAACAATCGTTAAAAATTCAAAGATTAAAAGATTTCCATGGAAATGGATATTTACAGGGAGTAAGACATGCTGCACCATATTGCGACCATTTCAGTTTGCTATGGTGGCCATTTTGAATCCAAAATGACCACCAAAATACAAAAATCCTCCGTTTTGGTACTTCTCTAGACATGATAGTCAAAAACTGGGCTCTAATTATTTCTGGCTATGTTCTCACACTATTCTTCATTCATACCACTAGTACTTGTATTGTTCGTTTGGGGGACATTTGTAATGCTCTGCATTACAGTAACCAATATGTTTTTACAATTTTTTTATTTTTATGCATATCACATTGTACCCTTATGTACTTGCAAAGAGTCACCTTCTAGCTGTTTTATCATCGTAATAAAGTTTCAACTAATTGTTGATTACAATTAAAACAACCCACATGATGTAAAATAGTTAATATTATAGGAACTAATTTTCTATTTCTCTTAAGAAATTCTCCAGTTAGGGGCATAAATTGTTGACTTTTGTTTGTCTAGTTTTATAAAATTTATAATTAAGATTAAGTGTTTGAAGGAATTCCGAAATCTATAAAATTGAAATATCGTAGACATTATATGAAAATTGAATAGCTAGGAAGGAGATTTTTAGCAAGTGTTTTGTATAAATACTTCATAAATAACCATTCATGGCATATTTTCATAATAAATATTCTTATTAATATTAATGTGTTCTTTTGTCAGTCGTATTAAGATTTTCTGTTATCGATAAGGTTACCCTATAATAATCTTTTGGACTGTCCTTCTATGAAAGGAAACATATCATTTTACCATGAATTATTCTTTTTCCAACTTATAACAACCAAGGAGTACAACACAGTCATTGATGGACTCACACTGAGCAGAGAACGTATTTTCTTTTTTTATGACAGCATACATGTGAACCTTCCGGCGGGAGCATTTTTATCCCGATTTTGAGGATCCCTTCCGTCCCTCCCGTCAACTTTCAAAATCTTCTGCCTGTAAAAAAAATCAAGTACAATAAAATCTTGACCTACATTTTGCAATCAATATTTCTGGAAATTCCCCATTTGGAACTACCGCGCTGACGAAAAACGCCGAGAGATACGAATGGTAAAGGTGAATGTCATATTTAATGATATCCGGTTTTTTAACTGTTTGACACCTTTACAGGTAAATTGGGTCATGGTGATTAATTAAGGTGTTGATGATTATACAACAATTATCCACTGATTGACAGTTAATTGGGGATAAGGAAGTGGGTTTGTGGCACATGCTTAGATGATTAGAAGTGTGATATCGGCAATTAAAAATAGTTATAAACCGTTGTGCAAACAGGAGTCGGACAACCTTTGATGCCGAGGAAAACTTCTTATTTCGATCAAACGTGCAATGAATTCATCTCGGATTGAGTTGTTATGGCTTGTTTGGGACCAAAGCCGATCAAAGTATTATTTAAGGACTAAGTTCCAGGATGGAATTGATAAACCACAAAAATGCCGAAACGTATGCTATCACCCAACGCACGAGCAGCAAAGTGACTTTTTAATGTTAGTGCTCTATATATAATGACTTTATTGTTCAGAACATTCTGTCTTCATTGTTATTGCTTTGTTATAACCTTATGATTATGAATGATTATGAATAAATTATAAATACAGTTTTTATCCTTCATTCATCATATGAAACACTACTAATAAGACAGAAATGTAAACAATATATATTGAAATGGGATGCAGTTGGTTCAATACTGAAACAAACAAAAGGAAAACATGCATCAAATACGTCGATAAAAAATCTCCAGTTACGAGACCAAATCTCCAGCCAAAAATTTGCAAATCTCTAGTTGTAGCATAGCCACTCTATCAAATGTATGTGACAGCAACAATTTTCTAATTAAGAAATAATTCATGGAAGCTATAGATGTATCCAATTTTAACTTGAGTAATATCAATTTTGTAAAAAATTCACTCTAAGCGACAACGAGGGATAACATGCCACCATGAAGCGAAGATAATATTACCCATGTTAAAACTTTATGCAAACTATGGCTTCCATTAATTATTTCGATTCTAGTAGAGAAATTCTATCTTATTTCTTGAAGTGGAAGTCAGTAATGGAAATGCATGTCATAATAAACTCCACTAACTTTCCTGCTTACAGCTGTTTTTCTTATACTGATAACTAGATGGTGTTGCAATTAAGTTACTGATATTTTCCAATTTAATGGCATTTTGATTTTAGCAGCTTAAGTAAGTAAGATGCTCACAAAATCATCAAATAAATCAGAAACCAGGTTCAATTGAAAATGACATCACCAGAAGTCAAAGTCGATAGATTGTTGACTTTATTAATTTTTCCAGAAAAATATGAAAATGTAAAGAAGCAAAGCGTCCAGTTTTATGTTTGTATGCACCATGGTCCTGTATGAATACATGAAATCACTTAAGAATTAGAATTAAAAATCTCAATGGTTCAATAAGCACTTGCAAAACATCATTCTTTAAAGACCCAAAGTTGCTAAACACCTGTCTCATCTCCATGGCAATTATGTTGTACTTGCCGACAAGGCCCCTAACAATATTGTTTTTGTGTGTAAGTCACATTTGGTAGACTGCTTAATAAAAGAATTAGGTATTGACAATTAACTTGGCAACCCTACATATACACCGACAATATATACGAAAGAGGAAATCCTGGACAATCATCAGTCTGTTTTGTGTTCCTTAGTTATTCAGCCATAGATGAACTGGATCTACCGTCACTACTGGATTCCTAAATTACATTAGTGCCCCCATACAAAGCGTTATATTACTGTGTCTGGCAAATACTCCACGAAACCACTTTCAAATTATTAACATAGATTCTATCATCGATCAAAACCAGGATTCAGAGTTACAGTGACACTAGCTAGTCAAGCGTGGTGTGAATCGGATTTGGATTTTGAAGAACTCATAAGTACAGGTATATAAACAGACAAAATCAGTCAACCGAAAAACTGAGAACACCGTAATGACCCTGACTTGGTACAGACATTTCCAAAGAAAGAGAGATTAAAAGAATTAGTCCAACTGTTTTATAAAATAGTGGCCAACGTATATACAAACACCTTTTATTAGGAAGGGACAAATCTTATTTTGTTAAAAAAAAAAACCAGTTTGATTCTTCCAAAAAGTTCTCTGAAACTGATATCATCATAATGCTCGAATTTTTGACAACATATTATGTTTGGTGGACGTGTTTTCCAACAGATAATATGTATACATGTACCTATAAGTGCAAACTGTTCTCATCTCGCTGACTTTATTCGTACGAGGCAGGCTTCATATAGCAGCTTCTCCAGAAGAACAAAGAGAAGCTAGCCCGATCCTTTAATTTCACGTTCTGCTATATAGATGATGTCCTTTCACTAAGTAATTCTAAGTTGGGCGATTTTGTTGATCGCATCTACCCCATTAAGCTTGAGATAAAGGATACCACAGATACAGCTAGATCTGCTTCATACTTTGACAACTTGGGCAAGTGAGGGCCGGTTAAGAACGAAACAAAAGAGATGATTTCAATTCTCCCATTTGAACATTCCAGCAGTATATGTGTGTATGTATATAGAGTATATGTCTCTCGGTTGATCCGATATTCCAGAGTTTGCGGTTCCTATCGTGATTTCTCTGATAGATGGTTGCTGCTAACAAGGATTCTACTGAACCAAGGGTTCATGATGGTTAAGTTCACTTCATTTCGTCGCCACCATGACTTGGTTAACAGTTGCGAAATATCCGTGTAACAGATATCTATGAATATGTTCCACTTGTCGCAAGCACTTTGCAGACATTTCCTCACTCATGACTTATCACCGGATTTGTAACTAGACTAACACGACGGATGCTATTACTGGAACAGGAACTGCCCACCCCTCCGGAACACCTGAGTACACCACCATTTTTAGTGGGGTTCGTGTTTCCCGATCTTTTGTTCTCTGGTGTTTTGTAGATCGTTGTTTGTCCTTTTATCATTATTTTCTTCTGTTCATTGTGCTGGCTGCTTCTTCTCTGCGAATTAAGATTACTTCTTTGGTATCTTCACTCTTCTTAATAATTTGCTCAGCAATTACGCATCTGCTAATAAACATGTATCATGATTTTTAACACAGCTTTATTTATATAGCCAATATTAATGCAGGACGTCATGTTAGAATTGTTGGTCTGGTGTCTTATTGATCGCGTTTGTTTCCAACAGTCTGAAAACAGCATTTGGTGTGATAATATTTGCATGGACCTTATTTATTAATTTGGAGGCTTTCTGTATATTAATTAGTTTTCAGAAAAAAGGGTTATGGTAAATATTCTTCCAAAGTTGCCTTTTTTGTCCATTTATAGAAATATCACATGTACCAATCCTGATTTGTGAGAAAATTCAATAATCCCAATTAAGTGATAGAAACTAAAAAATGTATACTTGTATAATTCAATCCAAATAACATAAATATGCAATAAGTAACTTAAAATGAGATTATATAAACACTTTCAAAAATACAGTAGAGCCAGTTATTCTAGATGCTCCTATTGTTTCCTATTTTATAGTTCATAATGCCTCCTAATACTCTGAAAGCAGTTATCTCCATCTAATATAGAATAAAGCTATTGGAAATTTAAGAGTTCTGACGTTTCGTATTTATAATGACAACATGGTTTTGGTAGATTTCGCCCAAACATTTCTGTACGATTTCGATAAATCATTTCCAAAATCATAATTTCATTAAAAATTCAACTCGATATTTCCAGAATTTTACATATTTCGAAAACATATGTACCCATGTACAGTTGTTTCACGAGAAATACATCATTGTGTAAATTGTATGTGCTATTGACGCCTTTTTGGTCCCAATGGAAAATAATATCAGGTCACCTGTTCCTTAAAATATGAGGGTCTACAACTACCAATTTGCGCTACGAATCAGTGTCTGTAAATATATTCATTCGTATTCTTTTCTGGAATAGTCAGTATTATACATGTGTGTCTGATATACTTTCTTATTAGTTACTTACAGTATAATACAGTTACTAGGTGAGAATACACTTGTCTGTTCTATGGTAACCACCGGCATTGCCACAATAAGAATTGTTAGGTATTTATCTGAATAATTGTATATTTTTCAGACTTAACACATCTTTAACTCCCTTTCAGAAAAATATTTTAATTCCATTCAAATAATGTTCGCAGATTCCGACCTTTGATTTACAGGTGGAACAAATCCGGTTTTTGCTACCATTTGTGATACCAGTACCTATATTTTTGAGTTTTCTCCCTTTGTGTGACATCTAACCCAGTTATTCTGATGTGATAATGTATGCATAGATAGCATGGGACTTATTTACAAACTTGGGGACTTTCTCCACGTTAATCGATTCTCAGAAGAACTGTTATGGTAAATATTCTCCTAAAGCTGCTTTTTTGTTGTTGAATTATATATACTAAGTATCACACCAATTTTCAGTAGAGCCAGTTATTCTAGATGCTCCTATTGTTTCCTAGTTGATAGTTCATAATGCCTCCTAATACTCTGAAAGCAGTTATCTCCATCTAATAAAGAATGAAGCTATTGACAATTAATAGTTCTGACGTTTCGTATTTATAATGAAATTATATGGTTTTGGTAGATTTCGCCCAAACATGTCTTTTGGTACGATTTCGATAAATCATTTCTAAAATCATAATTTCATTAACAAATCAACTCGATATTTCCAGAATTTTACATATTTCGAAAACATATGTACCCATGTAAAGTTGTTTCACGAGAAATAAATCATTCGGTAAATTGTATGTACTATCGACGCCTTTTTGGTGCCAAATGGAAAAATTCTCGGGTAACCTGTTCCTTAAAATATGAGGGTGTCCACCTATCAATTTTCGCTGCGAATCATTGTTTGTAAATAAATTCATTCGTATTCTTTTCTGGATTTGTTAGTATTATACATGTGTATCTGATATGCTTTCTAATTAGCTACTTACGGTATAATACAGTTACTAGGTGGGAATACACTAGTCTGTTCTATAGTAACCACCGGCATTGCCACAGTAAGAATTGTTAGGTATATGCGAAATATATCTGAATAATTGTATATCTTTCAGGCTTGACACACCTTTAACTCCCTTTCAGAAAATACTTTAATTCCATTCAAATAATGCTCGCAGATTCCGACCTTAGATTAACACATCCGGTTTTTGCTACCATTTGTAATACCAGTCCCTATTTTTTTGAGTTTTCTCCCTTTGTGTGACATCTAATCCAGTTCTTCTGATGTGATGATGTATGCATATATAGCATGGGCCTTATTTACAAACTTGGAGACTTTCTCCACATTAATTGATTTTCAGAAGAAGTGTTATGGTAAATATACTCCCAAATATGTTTTTTGTTGCTAGTTTATATGTACTAAGTATCACACCAATTTTCAGTAGAGCCAATTATTCTAGATGCCCCTATTGTTTCCTAGTTGATAGTTCACAATCCTTCCTAATACTCTGAAAGCAGTTATCTCCATCTAATATACAATGAAGCTATTGACAATTAATAGAGTTCTGACGTTTCGTATATATAATGAAATTATATGGTTTTGGTAGATTTCGCCCAAACATGTCTTTTGTACGATTTCGATATATCATTTCTAAAATCATAATTTCATTAACAAATCAACTCGATATTTCCAGAATTTTACATATTTTTAAAACATATGTACCCATGTAAATTCAGTTACTAGGTGGGAATACACTAGTGTGTTCTATAGTAGCCACCGGCATTGCCACAGTAAGAATTGTTAGGTATATACGAAATATATCTGAATAATTGTATATCTATCAGGCTTGACGCACCTTTAACTCCCTTTCAGAAAATACTTTAATTCCATTCAAATAATGTTCGCAGATTCCGACCTTAGATTAACAGGTGGAACAAATCCGTTTTTGCTACCATTTGTGATACCAGTCCCTATTTTTTTGAGTTTTCTCCCTTTGTGTGACATCTAACCCAGTTCTTCTGATGTGATAATGTATGCATATATAGCATGGGACTTATTTACAAACTTGGAGACTTTCTCCACAATAATTGATTTTCAGAAGAAGTGTTATGGTAAATATACTCCCAAAGCTGTTTTTTGTTGCTGGTTTATATATACTAAGTATCACGCCAATTTTCAGTAGAGGCAGTTATTCTAGATGCTCCTATTGTTTCCTAATTGATAGTTCAAAATGATTCCTTATACTCTGAAAGCAGTTATCTCCATCTGATATACAATGAAGCTATTGACAATTAATAGAGTTCTGACGTTTCGTATATATAACGAAATTATATGGTTTTGGTAGATTTGGCCCAAACATGTCTTTTTGTACGATTTCGATATATCATTTCTAAAATCATAATTTCATTAGCAAATCAACTCGATATTTCCAGAATTTTACATATTTTGAAAACATATGTACCCATGTAAAGTTGTTTCACGAGAAATAAATCATTCGATAAATTGTATGTACTATCGACGCCTTTTTACTCCATTCATAAAATGGACTGACTTTTCATATTTCTGTTCATTTGGTGGAAAAATGTTGCTTTATTGGGTCTATATATAACCCAACCCCCCAATTTGTTCTATATATAGTAACAGCAGTCATGTTGGATGACTGACAGTATCATCGGATACAATTTTGAAAGTAACCATGCAAAGGATGATTCAAACCAAATTTGGTTGAATTGAGGCCCAGTAGTTTGTAGAAGAGAAGATTTTTTTTTAACAGTTTACATTGGGGGGTCAGATGACAAGACACAATGTGATGGCAAAAGCTCATCTGACCCTTTGTGTAAGATGGATTAAAAACGATAAAATTTATTAAAGAAACATAAATTATTATCAAGAACAACAATAATTAAAATCTTAAAATACATTGAGGATATAAAACATGATAAATGTTGTAGGATATTTGATATACTAAGCATATGAAAAGAATAGGAAATCAGATCTAAAAAATATGGTTGATCTGACTGAAGGCAGATCTAGAACAGAACATTTCTTTGAGAAAAAAAACTGTTCTAAAACTGGGGATACTATGAGCAAAGCTTGCTGAATAATATCGCAAAAACACACACCCCAAATCTTGTGATACAAACTTGAAATAAAAAATAAATTTGTTTGACCTTGACATTAAACTTAAAGGTAGGTCACAGTGACTTAAAAATCTAATACAACAAAGAAATTCAAAGATGTTCTCCCTATTTAATATTAATTCAGTTACATTGTACATGTCAGATATACATGTACAATGAAACTGACTATCACACAAAAATGATTTCTGATTTGTTATAAAAAAAAAATGATGAAAACTAGAAAAGAAGTATGCCCCCGCACTTGATAATTATGGACAAAGTTGTTTTGTTAGGAGTGATTTAAAAAAAATGAAGTGTGTCTGTAAGACACAAATGATGCCCCCCGCCTGACCATAAGAAATTATAAACTAGTCAACCTCCATTATCTGCATAAACATCATACAAAATATTAAAGCTGTAGCTCCAAAACTGTAGGAGGAGATAGCCGGACAAACCATATCTATATCCGGAGAGACGAACAAAATGTCCAACTACCTGTCATTTAGAGAATATTTGATGAAAATCAAAATCCTGTGGACATGCATACCTCCATTATGTGTATAAACATCATACAAATACTAAAGCTGTAGCTCTAAAACTGTAGGAGGAGTTAGCCGGACAAACCATGTTTCCTTTATGCACCTAGTACGAAAAAAATTACTAAGTCCAATTACCTGTCATTTTGAGAATATTTGAAGAAAATCAAAATCCTGTGGACATGCACACCTCCATAATGTGTATAAACATCCTACAAAATATTAAAGCTGTAGCTCCAAAACTGTAGGAGGAGATAGCCAGACAAACCACGTATCTATATCTGGATGGACGAACAGGGGTAAATTAATATGTCCCCCCCCCGACTCGTCGTCGCAGGGGCATTAAAAAAACATTAATTATGAATCAGTGATTTGAGAATTAATCACCATCTGCATTCATGGTTCTTTGTACAATGTATATATACAGTAAAACCTGTCTAAACCGAACCCCTTTGGAACTGAAGAATTTGTTCGGTTTAGACAGGTGTTTGGTTTACACAGGTTCAAATTAAAGAAATATTTAGTAGATGGGACTGTAAAATCTGTCTGGTTTTACCGTTTAGACTGGTTTTCGGTTTACACAGTTTCACTATATATAGGACGATAATCTATTCTGCTAAACTAGGGTTAGGGTTATGGTGTTTAATGCAACTTTCAACAATTTTTCAGGTATATCATGGTTGATCATAACATGTTATGCATCTTACCTTTATATCCAACTGTCCATTTATACTATATTACAGTCCACATAAAATCACTGTGATGATAGAATACATAACAATGAACTGAGATCAGTACAGAGACAATAAATAGGATACTCTGCCACAAAACTCAATCCAGTGAAAATATGAAATTATTGACCATCTTCAAAAACTGTTATGAACATGCCATCCGCCATACTGCTATGCCTATAATATAACCTTGACAGGCTTGTAAAAAAAAACCCCACAAATAAATAAAAACAAGTAAGTGGATATTAAAATCTGAGGAACAACAATATGATTATGAACTTGGGTTTTATTTCCCAGCAGCTGTGTAGAAAGAATGATTTATTGTTGTGTGACATCAAATATCCCCTATACAGTGACCCTGCCTTGCATTAATAACTTAATCATTACATGTTATTTCCTTCTAATAAGATCAAGTACGTATAGTAACTAATCAACATCCCCCTCCACAAAAAAAATTCCTGAATTCCTCTCTGTTTTCTATAAAGATTCTCTTCCAAAATTTAACCACCATTTAATTTGAACTGACAATTTAAAAAAAAAACCGATGACAAATAAAGATACAACAAACATCTAATTTTAATTAAAGAGCATTAGTTTATGTGGTGAGCAAAGATAAGAGTGAATTCAATATGTCAAAACTTGTGTTCAAGGGTCATGCTTTGTAAGATCATAGTATCGGACTGGCTGATCTTAAAGTTAAGGCTGTTGTTGATGTGTATCGACTGATACATAATAAATTTAGTCCACTGGCAAAAATCCTAGATTGTGTCCGTCAGTAAATCCTGTATATATTCAGAGAAAAACGGTTAGAGAAAGCATAAACAATAGAACAATATGTATTTTATTCTGTAAGTCATGGGCAAGGGTCATGAGACAACCACATGGAACTTTTCGATTACATTACAACGACTTGCACCTCAGTTCTGAAAAAAAAAGTTTTGTGTGCATAATGGGAATAGACAACATTGAAAATTTGCATTCCTGGGCAGAAAATATCTATCAAAATCAAAAAGATACCCGTTCTATACATACTTACATTGTATATGTTTTGTATCTATATCAACTGTAATAAAATTATCTGCACATTTCTTAAATATGCTTCTTTTTGTTGCCATATTGCCATAATAAAAATTTCAAGAGATTTAATTTGAAAGTAAAATGTATCCACCTGTGACCGTAAATCAGTCAGTTAAGACATTTCCTCATTATTCAAATTGGTATTTATATCAAGATTCAAGATTCTTTATTCTCATAAACCAATGCATTACAATGGTACAGAGATAGATACAAACATTCAATATCAATATTTGCATGCACATGACAAGATGATGGATGTAACACAATAGAAACACAACAAAGAAGGAGAGAGAGGTGACTAACCAGGAGGACGTGTTTTTGAAAAAATAATTTTGATAAATTTACAAAGGTGTCTTAACTTAATTTTATTTCTAGATTGGAATAAATTAGCAAATTTTAAAACATTAACTCTAGTCAAATAGGTAGAATCCAATAGACGTCGTCTATCGTCGTGAAGAGATGGGCACTGTAGTACATAATGGAATTCATCACCAATCTCATTTTTATCACATATGTTACATGTCCTATTTTGTCTCTCAATGCCTTGCCACCGACCAATTTCAATAGGCAATCTATGATTGCATGTCCTAAATTTACAAAGTAATTGTCTGTCTTTGTCATCAAGTATATTTAGATAATTTTCGAATTCAAAGATAAAGGCCATGTTCACTTGGGTACTTGCCAAATAAAATGCCAAAAGATCGCCTAAGTCGGCACACTGACCTATTTTGTTTGCATAGGTTTTGTAATGGCGCCCAAGTCACGTTACCTAAAATCGGTCAACCATAAAATAATCATGTGGAACACCAATAGGCCCAGGAGATTGTATTTTAATACAAATGTATATTTATCTTTAAAGGAAAGTAGCATAATCAATATTTCTAAAATAGCTGTCCTGAAAATTGTCTCAGGAATTAATTACTTAATTTCAAAACGAAAACAATACAATTGCTGTGGCCTAACAGAGTTGTAAATATAGGTTAAGATGCACAGTGGAATGTAAACAAACACATTGTATGCAAATCTGTTTTTCTGGAAATATTTGACTTTGATTATTAAAGGAAAACTCCAGTCCATATATTTATGTATTATGAGCGTAGTAATACATGTACACGTATACAGAATTTTCGCGGGTTTAGTAGTTTGGTTCGGGGTGGTATAAAATAAATTGTTTAAAGTAGTTCCATATCGAGGTTGGGCAGTGACCAAATCGGATGCACCTTAAGTTTAACTAGCTGAAGTATTATTTTATGGTACTTTTATTTTATTAAGCTAATTATGCTTATGGCTACAATTGTTGTGTATATTTCAATATTGATTTTTTTCTTTATAGATATGTAGTTGTAAAGTAAAAGAAGAGACAATGTTTCTTTTCATGATGGACAGTAAATGTGATTTTCATTATTGTATATAATAATATGTATGTGATGATGTATGATTGATAAATAATAAATCGAAATGGTCACTGCGCCAGACAATTTCATTACGAGTTTGTCTTTATTTGTTTTATCAACAAATCAGAAGTTGCTTAAGCTTGGATTATTGTACATAAATAATTTATGTTCGCTTGAACATGGTGAATTAGAACATAAGTTGAACAATTGTTATAACAGTGTTCTCGCTAGCCCGTTTTTACAGGGCGCAGCGCCCGCCCTTGTCCGAGTGACGCCCTGCCCTTTTTCTCTATTTGTAGCAGCGCCCTGCCCTTTGTGACTAGCGTGGATGTCTTTTTCCATACCTGTTACTAGTTCATAATAATCGATTTTTTCATATAGGAGTGTTTGCAGTGATGTCATAGGCTTGAGAATTTACCTGTCTGGTTGGCAAGAAATGGAAAATTTCCATTGTCTTTCATTGAAGACTCAACTTTAAATTGTCATTATTTTTTTGTTATTTAAGATAATTCAATAATTCTTTCAGAAGTGAAAATTATATAGAAATAACTAATTCACAATGAAGGTTTGATAAAAATATCCAGAATAAAAGGATTGGAAATTCAATCTTGTTTTATTTAGTTTTGAAGTGTAAAAATGCATTATTTCATATTAGAATTATGAATTTATCATATCAAAATTAAAAAATGTAAACTGACAGAAAAAATATGAATTTTCTTAAGTCTCTAAAACAATTAACAGAACCAAAATTGGTTTGGAAATAAAAAAGTTATAAAAGTTTAAAAATTTGTTATTTTCCTGTCAATTACTTTATTGTTTTATTGCCAACCAGGTATTTGTTTATTGTCATGCAAATTAGTGAATATGACATCACTAATGAGATCGGCGAACACTCCTATTAGATGCATCAAGTCACGATTAGCGTTATCTGTGTAAGACCGCCATTTTTTTTACAGGTAAGTTGTTCACGTGATGATTTATTATTGTTGTTTTGGTTTATTTGGGTTTATTTCTTATTTATATTAAATATTTTAAAATTGCTTACTATAGAAAATACCGTTTTAATCTGTCAATTTTATAAATAAATAATCGTGATTTTGAAAATTATTGAATTCTGAAGTACTGGTTCCCAGCATATATTTCTGTCAACATTCGATTAACGTGCGGTAACAGATCAAGGTAAACACATGCTGATTGTGTGATTATGCTATTTATAGCTTTCGGCGATTGATCGAAGTTGAATTTTAACTTTTTGTCAGGAAATTTCATTCTTCTAATCATAATGATTAATTCTAATTACGATGACAATTAAGATAACAATAGCTGTTGAAAGAAAGTAAAAAACTCGATCATTTAATATAATTTTTTTTTTTAATAATTTCACCCACAAAGGACGGAAATATTTAAGGGATATTAAAGCTCGTTTTAACATATAATTTTTCGGCTCTTGACGAAGGTTGTTTCTTTTCAATTTAATTGTAAAAACAATCCAAAAATAAAGTGCCCTTTTTCAGCCAACGTTTACGCTTAAAAGTGCCCTTTTCAGAAGTAGCGCCCTGCCCTTTTGAAATCCTAGCTAGAACACTGTATAATTCAATACATTGTAACTTTTTATTCGTAAATAACTAATTATTAAACAAAAAACACCTTTATTAACATTAATATACCCAATTAGAAATATGAATATTTGGAATTTCCTGTCGTAGTGTAAGCGGCCATGACACCTCTTCATGTGACGTCACGGGGACGGATCATGTTAGTTGAATAAATACTGTATCTGACTTCCCAACATCGCTCCATTTTGGTTATGTTTTAATATCAGATCAACTGCAATACAATGTTTACAATTGTATACCGTCCTAATTTTTTCTTAATATTGCCATCCCATGTTACATTTTCATAAAACAAATGAGTTTATTATTTGCATTGGGGGGGGTATCTACATGTACGTATAATTTCCTGTGTTACGTGATTGACCGTACGTTAAATAACTGATAACTGTCAGTTTTAACTAGTTTTATGCGTACGTACACATGTTTTTTTCTTTATTGTCGCCAATGATGTCATACATTGTACTTTCCTGTGGTCACTGGTCGATGTGTTGACAAGGGTAGTCCTGATCGGTAATTACAACAAAAAAATTCTTCTCACACTTTCCCTTTTCTTTAGTGCAATAAAGTCATAATGATATTGTAAATATCAAAAGATAAATTTACGACTTTATTTTACGATTTACATAATTTTTAATGATAACATTGCAACTGATCAATGCTGATATAATATACGATACCACTATTGTGACGTCACTGCTCTTTCGGAAGAGCTTTAATTGCAGGTATAATCCGAGAATGGATTATGCCTTTTGTCTTCTCACATTGAAGAGTTCTGAAAAATGGTGATCCCCATATATTATTTGGTGCTACAGGCAACTTCAATCGCCAAATTCTACCTTATGGTATACTATTTTTAACATTCATTAATACAAATGTCTTTTATTTTCACGCAAACTTGTTAAGACCATGACGTTTTCCTTTAAGTCCAAATGGTAATAAAGGACGAAGTCCTTCTAACGGTAAGCTGCCCGATTTTTCCTTCTATATTGATAGCTAAAAATCTGCTCACCGGAAGTTTAAAAAATAGATCAATTGATAATTTAGAAACGCAAAAGAAATCTATTTCAATGAAAAATTCCCAATTCTTTGATTATTTACTCTATGCAAAATCGAAATAAACTTTTAATAAAATTCTAATAAAAAAATCTCTCTCTACGAAACTCCCGATGGAATAGACTGACTCAATCTGTCTCAATCTAGCCGAGGTACGAGCCAGGGGACAGAACTCGTCAGTTTACCGATGGAAGAGCGGCGTATGTAAAATGAACGCCATAGCAAATCGGCTACACAATTCATTCAAAATAAAAGATAATAGCCTCACCGGACGCAATTACAAACGAAATAAAAAGTATGTCCCCTAATTGTTCCTTCAAAACATGAATTAAAAGAATGCTTTTATAAATAGATACCCCGGTAAATTACTCGTGTTTTGGGAGAAAATTTATTCATGCGCAGTTGTTGAATGATGCAGACAACGGGTTTTCATATTTGTAAACAGAAAACGATCGACAATTGCACTTGGAATCTATCGCTAAAATTCATTGAGGTTCGCATATTTTGTTATCTTATGCCTGTAATTGGAAAGAATATGATCTCCTGGTTCTATGCATATGTAGAACACATTGAAATTAAAACAAAAACAGTCAATATAATACATTTTCCTTACCTTGATCTATCCCAAAATGTCAAAATCGTGATGTACCTTATTCATTGAAGAGTCCAAGGAATTCCGAATGCAAACTGGCACACATTTATGGTATGAATAAAGGAAAGGTTTTTATGTCATGTGTATTATATACAAATGGATATGTGAACGTAAATGAATGAATGCTCTTTCAATTTTAACAGTTGTCATTAAATAATTTACACTAGAAAGGTTATTATGATGTCGTTCGAAATTGTGTCAGGATCTAGGTCACAGAGTGACTAGAACGGGGTCATGAAAATCTGTTCCAAGTTAAAACCCGTAACAATGCATTGAATAATATATGGGCTATGATTCAAAAGGAATATTGGTGTTTAATCTGAAATATGAACATGCAATCAGCTTCATCAATTTGGTCAAATTTATAAATTATTATCAGATGCCACGGTCAATATCATCGAAATTGTTCGTAATTGCGTCCGGTGGCGGTGAGGCTAACGTGTACGGATCATCGTATTATTGAAATTTTAGGACTTCGTCCTTCAAACAGGTTGCCTGTCTCATATTAGTAAAATGACACCATTTTAGCACCAAAACCCACAGGGGCTAGGTGCGTCCGAAAAAAAAAGAAAAACATACTATATAATACTACAAGGGGGCGAACTCACTTGCTTCCATTTTTTTAAGTCGTCGTGTTAAATTGATCGTAACTTCGGAACGCCTTAATGTTTTCAAAAAATGTTTCCACCAGTCGAAAGTCAAGTAATGTTCCTTTCCAATGAGACCCCAATTGTTAGTGTAGGCCTCCGAACTGCTGAGGTATCATACACGAACCAAAACAAAACGGCGTGAAAATCCGGAGTCGTACAAACGCTGGGATGACCACTTCCCATCTGTGTACAGACTTTCCCATGCGTAAACGAGTCATTTTGACTAGCTAAATACTTTCATCCATTCAAATTATGATAAAATTTCTTACCTTACGCCAATGTATATGTCCTTTAAGTCTGTTTTTGAAAGAAATCCCATTTGCATCCTTGACAAACGCCATAGACGTGAAAATTGAGAGAGTTCTAACGGGCTTTTTGATTGGCAAGACATTTTATCATAATTTGATTGAATGAAAGTATTTAGCTAGTCAAAATGACTCGTTTACGCATGGGAAAGTCTGTACACAGATGGGAAGTGGTCATCCCAGCGTTTGTACGACTTCGGATTTTCACGCCGTTTTGTTTTGGTTCGTGTATGATACCTCAGCAGTTCGGAGGCCTACACTAACAATTGGGATCTCTTTGGAAAGGAAAATTACTTGACTTTCGACTGGTGGAAACATTTTTTGAAAATATTAAGGCGTTCCGAAGTTACGATCAATTTAACACGACGACTTAAAAAAATGGAAGCATGTGAGTTCGCCCCCTTGTAGTATTATATCCTACCGTGACATCTGCTCGGTCATGCAATAATGTCGGTCATTTGTTTTGATTTACAATTCTCGCGCAGAACGAGACCAATGACGTCATTCTATATATTCATAGCGTACATAAACACAGAGGGAATACTTTTTAACGTCAAAATTACAAGATGAGATTAAAACAGAGAAGTTTGAATTGAATAAATTCCATGCAAGTAAAAAAATCCTTTTTACTAATGTCTTTTTTTCCTGATCATTATGCTTGTTAAATATGTTTCCATCGATGGTATTCCCCAAACATTTGTATTTTTCCGGTTTGTTGACATAATCGACATCACAGTTCATGACCGTTTCTGGAATGTAGGCCAAGCAAATTGTATTTTAAAATACTTTGAAAATATGATGATTGATCATTCAGATTCCACCATTTTCTAGAAAATGGCCGATTTTACCGGGAAAATACATGCAAGTGCTCTCCATTAGTCACAAAATGGCAGATTATTTTGCATTTCCACTGCTGCTTTAATAACAAATATACCCCTTACTTCTTGGGGTAATGAAATGAAATTCACACAGAAGATAGAAAAAGAATTAATTTAACAGCAATAATCAAAATTTATAGCATAAATTGAACAGAGAATTAAATTAAGCCAGACAGAAAAATGAGATTGTCTGGGTAAAAAAAACCTGTCATTATTACAAATAGCATCAACAAAACTGTACTGTTACCACTCTGTGATAATAAATGTGATTAAAATAAATTGAAATCAGTCATCAATTGTTTTACCAAAATATGTCGGTCTAATAGATTGTATTGACAAACGCAAAAACACCAAATTCACTGGATTAAATACTTGTTATGTGGGTAAGGGATAGTCTCAAAATGTGACAGTTTTTTTCAAATGAAGTTAGTTTCATTTGGCTCAGACCACCCACCCACCCCCTCCAAATAAAAGTGTGAAAAACAGAATACCGATATATTATAAACCAAACTCCACCTAATATTGTAGGGCTTAGAACCATGTATTCTCCATATGCATGTCATGATAAAGGGTCTTTCTATGAATCTTTATCCTTTGAAAATCACAGACACTTGATTTCATCTAAGTGTACATATAATTCAACAGGCATACTGTACCAATAAAATGATATTTATAGATTAATATGGACATCTCTGTAATGTGCATTCTTATAGTAAATGCAAAGATCTGGGCCACTTATATATTATTTGTGAAGTATATCAAGAAATCCATTTAAAGCCCTTTCTATACATGTGAACCATAATGAATGTGTATTTTTGAGGACATCTTCTTCTTTTCGTGTGTCCTGCTACCAAATAGTGTTGTCTGCCCAATCTATACCCAGAATTGTCTGTCCTTACACTCTATCCAATCTCTGTCGTCTTCTTCTACTTCTACTTCTTCTTCTTCCAATTTAGGAACCGGATTCACACGTGAATGTATAAGGTTCCGCGAAAACTTTGCGCAGTGTCGGGCAACACAGCAGCCTTCTTCCGACTATTTACAGGTAAAACTATATACAGGTGGGCGCTGGTCTAGTTGCTGTCAGGACGCGCCTTGAGGACGCTCCTGAATCCCTCTACTGTGTTGACCGGAGGTGAATTCGTTGGCAGTTGGTTCCAGTCCCTGATGGTCTTGGGGAAGAACGAATTACCGAAGGCCTCACTGCTCGTTCTTTCTTGATAAAGGCGATCTTTGCCTCTAGTCCTGTTGTCGTTGGATTGGATATATTGGTCGCTGTCTATATCAATTAATCCATTTTTGATTTTATACAGCATGCATAGTCTATTAGTCTTTCTCCTTTCTTCTAATTTTTCCCACTTCAAGGATTTTACCATTTTAGTAACACAGCCAGGTGTTCGGTCTGTGTAATTGTTGAAAACGAATCTTGGTGCTCTTTTTTGTACTTTTAAAGGTTGTCATTCTTTTTCCGGTTTGTCGGGTCCCATACTGAGCTTGCATATACCATTGTTGGTCTCACCATGGATGTATATGCTGCTAATTTCACAGGTTTGGTGCAGTCTTTTAGGTTGCGTCGAATACATCCCAATGTTTTGTTGCCTTTGCCAATTGTGTTGTCTATGTGCCTGTCCCAGGTGAGGTTGTTAGAGATGGTGACACCTAGGTATTTACTTGCGTCTACTGTATCTAATCATAATGTGTGTCCATGTAGTTTGTAAGTTGTTGACAGTGGTGGTCTGTTCTTATGTGTTATTCGAATGACTTGACATCTCTTGGCGTTGAAACTCATTTGCCATTTGTCTTCCCAATCTTGTAACGATGTTAAGTCATTCTGTAATAATACGCTGTCAGCTTGGTTGTTGATGGTACGGAAGAGTGGGCTGTCATCGGCAAATAGCTTTGTTTCTGATGAATTAGCCATTTCTGGCATGTCATTGATGTAGGTCAGAAACAGTAATGTTCCCAAGAAGGTTCCTTGGGGTACATCAGACAGGTCAACGCCTAAAAACCAAGAATCTTGTCAAAATCCGTTTATTAAAGGGTAACTTGATATAAACCGGTTATAATGACCCCATATATTGTAAAATATGTAAAGAATACAATATGACTAATATTTGAGAAGCTTCTTTGTTTATTTTCAAACGAAGATAAGGGATTATATTTTATACGGTGATCAGTTATACAGCGCTGTTCTGGTTCCTTGTTGTAATAGCTTCTATAGTTGCTGAACATTACACTGGTAATATTTTATTAAAAGGAAACCAGCTTAATACAAAGGTAGACTACTTTTTAGGCGTTGACAGAGATTGGAGAGAGTGTAGGACCGACAACTCTGGGTAGAGATTGGGCACTGCCATGTTTATTACTTAATCAATACAATCACAAACTACCGAAAGCCTATTTCTGCAACGTACACAAGAACAAAAACCCGCCATAGGCATCGTGGTATCTGTTGTTTACTCTCTTTGGTCAAAACTTGCTTAATACATTATAGTATTATTATAAATTTGACGACAGTAAACGTTCCTAGAATAGAAAACATTATTTTTTTAATTTGCAAAAGAAGACCGTTGCTTTTCGTTGCGTATGATATTTAGTTGTACCGCAAACAGGAAACCAGAGCTGTGTACATATACACCCATTACTTATACAGTACTAAAGAAACAGTACAATATACAGACTCGAAAGAAATTAAAACGGTGTTCCATTCAATTTTATGCCGTTTTGTAAGTGCATTTTTAAAGATTTATTGACAAATCTCAATGTGCGATTTTGGTTTTTTTCCAAACGTGACAGCTGAAAACCACCCACCTACCAAATGAAACTAACTTCGTTTTGCGACGATCCCTAAGCAAGTTTAATATTTGCATCAAATAATTAATTTTTGATACTTCAATTTCAAACTATTTATAGAAAACATCTTTTGAAATTTTTCAGACAAATCAATTACACTGAAAAAGCTAAAATACTGTACTTTCTTAATCTGGTTTACTTTTTAAGTTTGGTTGGCCTATGACAAAATCATGTGCTTTATTGAACTTTGACCGACTTTATGTGACGTCATACGACGCCATTTGGAAAAGGGAGGGTAAACAAATTTGGGTCAGTATGTAATTATTATCGATCTTTTTTCCACGGAACTTTACACATGTGAGCAAGAATAGATGAGGAACATAATTAAAAAGAAAAAAAGTTTACTTTACAAACATGAACAAAATAATCAAACATTATCCAATGACTGACCGACTTATTGTCAGACGAGGATATAGTATTTTTATTTATTTTTTTTTCGGACGCACCTAGCCCCTGTGCCAAAACCTATGGATATTGGGGCATTATCATGATCAGTTCTCGATAATTTTGCGTGTGTGCAATTTGACAGATTTCGCGAATTCACACATATTTTCTGTTTTCTTGGGTTTTACCTACAGAATACCACCCCACTTAATCAAAGCAAAACAATTACCGTCAGTTCATAGCATAAAATTACCTCTTCGACTAAGCGTGCATTTCTTGTTGGTAATAAAACGACCTTGACTTACGATCCTACTAAGTTGTTTCCCTTAGTTGCTGACTGCTAAATTGATCGTTAAAATTAACGATAGTTTTAGAGTAAAAGGGAGAGTACTATTTTAGCTAGCAATAGTCACGCCCCTATGTTATTGAGGTAAGACATAGGATCGTGCGAAATATGTGGTATGTCAAATAAAAAGTTTTGCTATTTCTATCAACACAGTAATGATAGGCTTTTAATATGTTTTATCATACTTTACATTGGAACATGCTTATAAATGCAGATGACTTTTTTCGACAACATCAAATCCCTTCATACCACTAATAAATAAAATACACCCAAACTCCCTATTTTCTGTTTTTAAAAGAGTAAATTAGGTTTGGGCGAAACGACTTTGGGAGAACTTTTTTATTACACGATTTAATTACCAAAATTAAAGTAATGTTTATTGTTTGCCTAAAAAAAAAGAATAAGTCTAGGGCGCTGGACGTAAGGCTAAGCGAAGGGTGCTGCAGTGTATCAATGGTGTGGGTTCAAATCCCGTCGAGGGAAGAACAAAAATTTGACAGCTCTAAAATCTAATTCTAACACTGTTTGGTTTAATTTTCAGACGTATATATATATATATATATAACTTACCTGAAGATCTGCAACGGCAGTGAAAACGTCAGTACAAGAATGTTGTGAAAAATCCGTCTTGTTCTATTTTTACTAATTTCTTTTATATGTACCAGCATACGGATTTAATTTGACTTTTTAATATATACCAGCATACGGATTTCATTTGACTTTTTAATATATATCAAATGAAATCCGTATGCTGGTATATATAAAAGATATATTATAACGTGTTTCCTGAGTACATTTCAGGAACAACTCTAGAGATAGTCAAATGAAGTAAAAGTAGCAGACTTATTTTTACCTTTTACATTTTTGTTGGGTGTGGCTCAGGTATTTTATTTTATTTTGTATAGAAATACTTTATAAATTAAAACTTTTTTCCTTTTCATTTATTCAAACTTTATGCATACATATACCGTAGCAAATTATTAGGCTTTGTCAAATTTACACTTAATTTATGGTAAATAAACAATCTTACAGATAAGGAATAAAGTTGGATAAATGGGAAGACATCGTATTAGATACTAAACAATAGCAATGTTTATGACATAAAGACATGCAATGGTGACCATCTTAACACTACAAAGAGGTCAATATTTAAATTTCTTAAAGTACAACAGAAAAAATATTTTTATCTATACCCCAGCGTATGACCAGGAATTCCCTGATATGATTAATTAATCTTAAGCTTTAAATTATGTAAATAGTATATCAGGTTTTGAATTTTAAAATAATTTTACTTTGAGTTTTAACATTAAATCATTGCTCATGTATTGAATTAATTGTAAAATTATGTAATATTCAAATGAGGTATTCCTACGAAAAAATGAAAATGTTTATTATAAAAAGGTGACACAATAGATAAATAATAAATTAAAGGAATGTACATGTACGTGGGGTATAAGTGTGACACAACAGAAAAATAATAAATTAAAGGAATGTACATGTACGTGGGGTATAAGTGTGACACAACAGAAAAATAATAAATTAAAGGAATGTACATGTACGTGGGGTATAAGTGTGACACAACAGAAAAATAATAAATTAAAGGAATGTACATGTACGTGGGGTATAAGTGTGACACAACAGAAAAATAACAAATTAAAGGAATGTACATGTACATAGGGTATAAGTGTGACACAACAGAAAAATAATAAATTAAAGGAATGTACATGTACGTGGGGTATAAGTGTGACACAACAGAAAAATAATAAATTAAAGGAATGTACATGTACATAGGGTATAAGTGTGACACAACAGAAAAATAATAAATTAAAGGAATGTACATGTACGTGGGGTATAAGTGTGACACAACAGAAAAATAATAAATTAAAGGAATGTACATGTACGTGGGGTATAAGTGTGACACAACAGAAAAATAACAAATTAAAGGAATGTACATGTACATAGGGTATAAGTGTGACACAACAGAAAAATAATAAATTAAAGGAATGTACATGTACGTGGGGTATAAGTGTGACACAACAGAAAAATAATAAATTAAAGGAATGTACATGTACATAGGGTATAAGTGTGACACAACAGAAAAATAATAAATTAAAGGAATGTACATGTACGTGGGGTATAAGTGTGACACAACAGAAAAATAATAAATTAAAGGAATGTACATGTACGTGGGGTATAAGTGTGACACAACAGATAAATAACAAATTAAAGGAATGTACATGTACGTGGGGTATAAGTGTGACACAATAGATAAATAATAAATTAAAGGAATGTACATGTACATGGGGTATAAGTATTGATGTAGTATAATTATTGAGAGCGGGGCTAAACAAGCTACTATTTTCTTTGTCCTTCTATGTAAACATTTCTTTCGAATGGATCATTACAAAGTCTCCACAACGAAGTAGAAGACTTATTGCTTTTGTTCGGTTGCTTCTTCTTATTATTTCTTTCCTTCATCATCCCACATAAACTTTTCAAGAACACATTTCAAAGATCTGAAGTCCGTTAACTTAAAGTTTTATGGGATGGAAGAGCCTCATTCCAAGAATCGTCAAAATACGCAACATTTTGTCATGGAAGTGCCGATTCGAATAATAACATGCAAATATAATGATAACTCGATCACTGATAAACACAATTTCATATCGTTATAACTGCATTTGTCATGGAAACAAACACATATCAGATTCCCAAATTTCGTAAGTTTCCATATTAAAGCCCCTTAATCTTTTTAGAAGGGGTTCTAAAAAGGTTCAGATGATATCTTGGGTATCAAAAGAGGGATTTGTGAGACTTCCTGTTACAGTTACCTATCTGTATTGTTGATATATTATACGTAGACGGATTGAGTACTACAATGTATATGTTTTATGGACATCGATATATTATATATTTTATTCATTATGATATTGATTTTTTTAAATGTCATTTTTTCAAACAAGGAAGTATGCACTGCTTTTGAATTTATATCTTACGCATTTTATATATTTAATTTATGAATAGTTTTGAAAGCTCCATTCCTGCTATTAGAACACAATGACTCATGCAATTTCGATCAGGAAGAATGTTTAATTTATTGCATATTCATAAATCAAATCAGTCACGGATCTATATTCTTTTGTGTTGTTATTGTAGAAGGAATTGTTTATTACATTTTTAAAAGCCTATAATGGTACAAGGACTCCAATGATATTTAAATTATTTTGGGTTTCCATTCATTTGACTTTGAGCGTACCCGATGAAGGTTTTTTTTTCCAGAAACGGATTATGCACATTAAATTTGATATCTTCGTCGTTATTAATACATTACTTGAATGTAAAGATTCGAGATTCTTTATTCTCACAAACCAAAATGTCAAGACACCATATTATAAGATACAATACTGAATATTTAATATAAAATTTGATTCAGAAAATTTAAACGACGAGCAACACTGATTTCACCGACAAAACCGGGAATGAATCCAAGTACTCGCAAATTTTGTCTTCAGAATGTCTATGTGTATGTACAAAGAAATGTAATACAAATTAGTCTTCATATATCTACGTATGTACAAGTATAACTTGCCCTGATCATCAATGGTAAGCTATAAGTGTTTAACGCCACTTTCAATATATCATGTTTTGTCAGAAGTTTAATTGACAGAGAAAACCTGGGTCCCCGTAAAAATATTCGAGATGCCACAATTCTCCAACAAGCTTCATCACATATTATATTGAATCACGCATACCTTGTCACCGCAGGGAATAAACATCACTTATTACAAAGTAGAGGCCAAGCCACCTACCATGCGGTCGCTTTTGTCATATAATCTATTATCCTGATGAACTTTGTCTTATTTAAATAGTGGATTTTATCAAAGATCGAAGAGGGGGCATCGTGGCCGTGATCGTATGGTGGTTGGATTTACAGCTACCTATGTAATCAGTGTCTATCACCACTGGTGTTGTGAGTTCGAATATCGACCAGGGCGAGGTATACAACATTATGTGATAAAGTTTGTCAGTGGTTTTTTCCACGATATAGCTGACATATTGTTGAACGTGGCGTTAAACACCATCAAACAAACAAACAACAAAAAAGATCAAAGAGAGATTTTGGTTTGTTAACGCGTGTTGTACTTTTTATGAACAATTACCAAATATTTTGCTTGTTGATATCTATGAGTAGAGATATATAATTTCCATCGTCAACCAATAATGAACTATAGTATTTATTAAAGATTTGTAGTTATATGATAATACATTTTAAACAGTGAAAGTCATCAATTTTACCAATATCAACAAAAATGAGCAATTATCTCTCACCTCAAATCATTGAACATAAAAAGATTACGACTTTTGCCGGTGAAAATTCAGGTTCAGTCTTCAGACATACACAAAAATGTGGTACAGTGTTACCGATTTATGGAATTCCAATCCTCTCCATCTTGATAATTGGATCTCAAACAGCAATACAGATGATAAAAATAATAAAACCATGTACAGATTGACTACCATTCAAAACGACAACATACTATCACAAACATGAATGATAACTTAAACATGGACATTATAGTAGCATGGTTAGTGAATTCTCGTACCTTACCCACTACTAAATAAGGAGGTAGAATATGAATTAATGATACTTCTTATAGATTTAATAACACATCTATAGAAGAATGAATATCCCATTAATTTGTTAGCATTACATTTTGATTGAGTGAGTGGCTGGTTGTACAGATTGCATTACGAACAAATATTTAAATAGAAAACTTGCCTGAGTAATTATTTTGATTAAAACAGGGGTCCTGGATTTTTTTATAATAAAAAACTAATCCTGGATTATTATTTTTGCTTAAAGTCCGGTCCTGTGTTTTTATTTCAAATTTTCATCATAGCCCCCCTCCCAAGGGATATAAAATTGTATCATTAATAATAAATTAATAAATAATAAATTCAGATTTTCTATTTAAGATAAATCTCATTTACAAAACCACTGATATTTGTTCAATTTTTAATGCTGATTTAAGCTTTAGTCGCAACAAATTTTTATTTTTCTCTTTAAACTGTCGAAACATAACATTTATTTAACTGTAAAATTCACATATAAAATCCCCCCCCCCCCCTTTTCCCCTTTCTTCTTGCTTAAATCAATGATCAACAACATTCCAGAATCAATCAAATGAATAAATATAACATAGATTTCTTTTACATGTATCTTTTTACCATGCGGAGTCAGTGTGTTTTAAATCGGTCATCAAATCAGGACGCTCATTATTCTTGTGCAAGATAAAAATACATCGCTAAAATTACCTGTGGATGTTTCCTCACTTCAACTCGTAAATTTACATAGAAATCGGAGATATTTCGTCATAAAACTTCACGCATGGTTTTGTCTATCATATTTTTTGAAGACAAACATAAAATGTTATGGCATTTATCAATATTTTATGAGTTTCAACAGTTTTTTCAACACTGTATCTGTTTCTCGATACAGCCGCAACTTCAACTCGTAAATTTACGGAGATATCTCGTCATAAAACTTCACACATGGTTTTGTCTATCATATTTCTTGAAGACAAACATAAAATTTTATTGCATTTATCAATATTTTATGAGTATCAACAGTTTTTTCAACACCGTATCTGTTTATCGATACAGCCGCCCGATTACATATGCCAACTAGTCAGATCACGTGATTATCCCATGTATGTGCATGTATATTTATATATATATTCAATATTAATTACCACTGCATGCATGGGCCTATTTTGTTTTATACGTTTTGTCAAATATTATGTATACAAATCTAAAAGAGTTCCCCACCTATCAGCTTACATGTAATATTACCTGACTATGTCTCATTTTAAAGATCATTATCGCTTATAAAATGCAAATCATTAATGTATAGTCTAAGATCATTGATAACATATAAACTATTAAAAATATCGAAAAATCATAGTATTTTTTTCTTCTTTTTATGTTAAAATTACGGCTTTAAAGACAAAATGTTTAAAATTGCACCTGTAATTGACTTATATAACGTAATACACAATTAGCATTTAAACATTACCATACACAAATACAAGGTGATCAGATATTCTAGTCATTATTTACTATTTAAATGGACGAGTTTAAAAAAACGAACAGAGGTGGTGAACCCGGTAGTTTGGATAATTCTAACTTCGAATCGGTCGCTTTAACCCACTACATAGCAATTTATACTTTTCATGTGTGGTTCCATGAAATTTATCGTTGCTTTAATTTGTCTATAAAGCTAAAATGTATGGTTGATAATTCAAATCGATTTCAGAATCTTTCATAAAATGGATTTAGGTCGTTCTGGAGCTTATACTGATGTGGTTGATAATACAAGAACGTTTACAAATGACCGGTCTTATAGCCAACAACGGGACACCTCTCCATATGGCGAGAGGTTTTCAAATGAAATTGAAATGAACAAAAGAGGAAGTGGTGTTTACAGTCGATTTATTGGTTCATTCAAGCAATCATTAAATGACCATCATCAAGGTAGTGCTTCCATGTCCATAGGAAAGTACATCAAGCATGACGATGAACAAATATTTGAAACAGAACAGAAAACCCCAGATAGCGGTACTTACTCAAGAAATATAGGTTCGTATGGAGATAGAACTACAAACACAGATGGACAATCATACAATAATGGAACAATAGAAAACCATGATTTTACCAGAGGCTCGAAATATGAACAAAGAATCCATGAAAATGGAATACACAAAACACAAGTTGGTTCTATTAGAGACATAGATGATACTGATGGTAGAATGAAAGCGTATCAACAAAGAAATTATGAATATGAAAGCCAACCGAGGTCAAACAAATCTTTCCAACCGTTAAAATATGTAGGAAATACTTTGGACACGCCATTTGAGCAAGATGAAGATTCGCCTGCCAAAAGTGTTGATACCTTCAGACAATCAAATCCGACGCAACCATATATTTCGAAATCGAAAAACAATGGAACTGCAACAAGTACTTCAGATCATGATGGAAATGGTGTTCCACATTTGGCAAAAATGATGTATGACACAGGATTTACTGGTGAATATTTAAAACAGAAATGTCCAAAGGTAAGTTATTAAGACAAAGTAAAACACCGAGGGGTGTTATATAGTAATTTAGTTTTTAGTAATTACTTGATCTGAAATTTAACTTGCATATTAGTTATTTGATTACTATGATTTTCGAATGTATGCTATGTAAATATACATGATTTAATGTTCTTGTACATTTTGTGTCTCTGGATCAAATATAAAGGTGTTTATCAAATCTGAAAAAGCTGGAAATCGAAATGTAATGCAGGTTCAGCTGTATATAGTTGTTACCAGTTTTAGTGGTAAAACACCGAGTGTCGATAAGTACCTTGTAAATAGCTTCACTTACGGTGTAAAAATCAAATAGACTTCGCTGTGAGCTAGACACAGATGCATACCTCTGGTGAAAACATAGTGGTTATCATCAGTAGTAGAAACCCAAGAATCTGAGACAATATCAAACCCAAGTATCTGAGACAATATCAAGCCCAAGTATCTGAGACAATATCAAGCCCAAGTATCTGAGACAATATCAAACCCAAGTATCTGAGACAATATCAAACCCAAGTATCTGAGACAATATCAAACCCAAGTATCTGAGACAATATCAAGCCCAAGTATCTGAGACAATATCAAACCCAAGTATCTGAGACAATATCAAGCCCAAGTATCTGAGACAATATCAAACCCAAGTATCTGAGACAATATCAAACCCAAGTATCTGAGACAATATCAAACCCAAGTATCTGAGACAATATCAAACCCAAGTATCTGAGACAATATCAAACCCAAGTATCTGAGACAATATCAAACCCAAGTATCTGAGACAATATCACCTCATAATATTTGTGTCACGTCTGAAAGCACCACATTTAATGACAACAAAAGTTTCGGTAAAGCTATGTCTGATATCAAATGAAAGTCCTTGATAAAGCCTCCATGACAATAATATATACAAATCCCACACTAGAGGGTTGGAAGGAATAAAAGTATAAAAGTCCAAAGTTTATTGCGGTAAGTGGTCGTATCGTGTATTCAATGAAATATTCGGAGGAGTACGTAACGGAAATAATGCTTTCTCGAGGGAAATTTACTTAGAAAAATAATATTTTCCTGCTCAGAATCCGAGGGGGATTGCAAGGGTTCAATGGAGGGGGGGGGGTGTAATCATTTCTAAATTTTGAAGAGGTTGTTACTTACTCTAAAAGAGAAACCACTCTGATCTTAGCTACGGATTTTATGGTAGGACTCATGAATAATGGATGTTTATTAACGAGAAAAACGAGTGAAAATAGTCCTATCATACCAAAGAGAGACCTAGTAAGAACGATAACTCTTGTAAAACGAAAATATGTTCCATAAAATGTGTCCTCTTTTAGTTTGACACATTTGGATCAATAATTGCGTGTCCATTAGCGTACCATAAGGGTAATTAATGTAATATTTGATTCAAATGGTTGTTTTCTCAATTTTAGTCATAGTTTTGTTTTCTTGGTGCAAGTCCATGTGTACTTATGTTTAAACTTTGCTATCTTATGTAAGAAATGTTTGAATACCAATGAGTTAATCACAGAAGCCGAAAATCGTAACAGAACAGACAATACAATGATCAAGATAAAATAATAAAATACCAAGGAGTTAATCACAGAAGCCGTAAATCGTAACAGAACAGACAATACAATGACCAAGATAAAATAATAAAATGACAAACAATGATCTACAAAACACAAAACAGAAAAATAAGATTGAACAACACGAACATACCCCCACCATAAAATGTGACATTAGTTGAGATGTTCGAGAAAACACGAAAACGAGACGACTGGGTCTTGTCTGTGTTAGGATTTATTTTATTTGTCAATGTTGTACTTTAAAATGAGGACAAATAATGTTGAAGACAATATATATTTACCTATTATTACGTGATGATTTCCGTATTGGCCTAGTTATTAGTCCTCGGGCAGCTGTACAGCTGCCCGAGGACTAATAACTAGGCCAATACGGAAATCATCACGTAATGATATATTTATTAATTAACCATAAAATTTTATCTTATTATGGGTATTTATAAAATTGATATATTTATTAATTAACCATAATATAGTATTATTACGTGATGTTTTTCATATTGGCCTAGTTATAGGTCCGAGGCCTGCTGTATTTGCCTGAGGCGCAGCCGAACGCCAATACAGCAGACCGAGGACCTATAACTAGGCCAATATGAAAAACATCACGTAATGATACCTTTATTAATTAACCAGTCCAATATCTCTCGGGATTTTTCCTTGCAATTGTCGAAATGTCTAGCGGATTCCGATCTAGTTGTTATTGGACTGACTGGAATTGGGCCAATACGGAAAATATCCGTATTGGACTGGTCTTTGCCGTATTGGCCCAATGAAAGTTGTTATATTGTATTGACAGATTTGATCATATAAACATGAAAAGGCTAATAAATCAAAGTTAATTAATAAAATTTTATATTATAAAATCATAAACTTGGCCAATATAAAAAAAACTAAGCCAATATAAAAAAAACTAAGCCAATATCAGAAAAACTAAGCCAATATCGATATTGGCTTAGTTTTTTTATATTGGCCGAGTTTATGATTTTATATTGTAAAGACAGTTTAGGTTGTATTGACAACAATAATATAGAGTTAATTAATAATACAAGTTATTCTGTGCCTTTAATAAACTTTTTTAAAATTATGAAATAGGACCAAATTATCCAGTATTTCATATTTCACTTGATCAATCACCTAATAAGTGTTAAATAAATACACCCGACAGGTAAAAAAAATAAAGTGCAATAATATGATATTATTACGTGATGATATATTTATTAATTAACAATAACATTTTATCTTATAATGAGTATTTAAGATATCATGTAAACTAACCATTTAATATATTTAGAATAAGGCCAATACAGAAAATGCAAACAGGTCAACATTTTATTAAATTCACAACAATAACAGGTTAGAATTTTTTTCAGCATGAACAGTCCTCGAGTTTCTGGTTTCATTACAGTTACTCTTGGGATGAAACAATTTCATTTGTTATTGAGATGCTATGTTTTTTCTTTTATTACTGCCAGTAACAATATGGACATTAATTGTACCATCATTTATGGTTGCTCCGTGAAACACTGAAAATGGGCTTTCCTCTTTTTCTGACTTAATCTTGTTGCTTGTTACATTTGACTTTTGATTGACACAAGTATTCGATTCAGTTACAGGGACTACACTGAACGGTATTTAAGATATCCGTAACTATTTTCATATCAATTTTGGTTTTTTGACCCATGTTCTTGTTTTTGCTTTCTTTCAGGAATGCATCTGTTTCTGCATCAGAATAAATTCTGAATCTTTGTATCACTTGTTGGTTATCAGTTTGGTCTGGTGACTGATTCTCTTTTTCACCTATTTCTACGTTAGAGATAAGCTCTCTAGGCACCTCGTCAAGTTCCCTATACTCGAGAACTTCAGTGTCCGATCCGGTAATGTTGTAACGGATAGCTTCTTGCTTCCATTTGTGCTAGCTCGTCGTATCGGAAGTAATCTTCTACAAGAGCATCCATCATTTCCTCAGTATTGTTTATTTTCTGTCGTTTTCTTGACATTTTGTCTTATCAAACGACAGTTAGTGACGTCACAGGGCGTCTCTATTTTATCTTCGATGTGTATGTAAAATCTAGAGAGATTCCTGAACACTGATATTGGCCGGATCAAAGTCGGCCAATGCGAGGAAATAATCCGTATTGGCCGATTTTGTCCCGTATTGGACGAGTTGTTCTAACTGTATTATTATGGCAGTTTTCATCATATCAAGTATAATAATATAGTAGTTAATTAATAATTCCCTATTATTACGTGATGATTTCCGTATTGGCCTAGTTATTAGTCCGAGTGTAGCTGTATATGGCCTGAGGCGAAGCCGAAGGCCAGTACAGCTGCCCGAGGACTAATAACTAGACCAATACGGAAATCATCACGTAATGATATATTTATTAATTAACCATATAATTTTATCTTATAATGGGTATTTATAGAATTGATATATTTATTTTAATTAACCATAACATTTTATCTTATGATGGGTATTATAAAATTATAAACTCGGCCAATATAAAAAAAACTAAGCCAATATCGGAAAAACTAAGTCAATATCGATATTGGCTTAGTTTTTTTTATATTGGCCGAGTTTATGAAATTATATTGTAAAGACAGTTTATGTTGTATTGAAAACAATAATATAGAGTTAATTAATAAATTGGTAATATTGAATTTAGAGTATTGGATAGATGGCTAAACATCATATTCACTTTTAATGCAATGCTCCTTTATAATAATATATGTGCGTGGACATTATTTGTGTTTGGTTTTTTTTTAGGTAAATCTACAATCTTCGAAGTATCAATCGAGTGGACCAATTGTAGTTCAGAATGACGACGACGAAAGTAGAAATGCTATTTTTAGTAGCAACAAAAACGACACGAAGAAGAGAACCAGAAAGACATGTTGTGTAATTGGGCTTGGCATTGTACTCCTAATTGTTGTTGCAGTGCCAATAATAGTGATTGCAACATTAAAGAAAGATAACATAGGTACAGTGTTTTATAATTATCTGTTTTAGAAAGGGACTTGTCTGAGATAGGCTTCATCAATACAATGGTCAGGCGAGGACACAAGTTTTGACATTATTTGGATGTCTAATCCAGACGATTTGTTTCTTGGGAACTGCTAAATTCTCCATAGTGAGTGCAGGATAGAACCCAAGTAAGGGAAGTCCCCGCTAGCTAGATGTTTATGGAAGTTTCAGTTATGAATAGTATGCCCAGAACACCCTCCTTAATCCTCGCATGGCGGTTATTGATTATAGAAATAAATGGGTGGTATATGTAATCTGCAGGCTAGATTTCGTCACCCACTTTGAAGTATGAGTTGTTAGCATTATTTAAGATTTCGTCACCCACTTTGAAGTATGAGTTGTTAGCATCATTTAAGATTTCGTCACCCACTTTGAAGTATGAGTTGTTAGCATCATTTAAGATTTCGTCACCCACTTTGAAGTATGAGTTGTTATCATCATTTAAGATTTCGTCACCCACTTTGAAGTATGAGTTGTTAGCATCATTTAAGATTTCACAATCACCGTGAGAAGAACAACTATAAAATAAATACTGTTGTTATTTTTGTTTTTAAATTCTTGATTATCTGAGTTTCGGAAGGATTTTTGTTGTTCGTTTACTGTATCCTTTTGTGTTATGTTTATATAATATCACAAGAAACCTTCCATATATAGATGAAAAGTTACCACGCGTCATATAATTTGAATTAAGGCAAATATTCAGTTATAGAAAAACCAAGTGACTGTATTATAATAACACTGAATAGGGTACTTAGAAAAATGGTCTATTATAATAGTTCGTAGAACAACGCCCAAGTTTATTTAAATTTGACAAACAAATGATTGTGTGAATTATCTCTTTACAAACCGGTGAAACACAATCAAGGGAACAGTAGTGTTGCACTTAGGGGTATAAAATAAAGGTCTCTGAATTGTCATCAAAGATTGTTTTCTGTTTTGTACTATCCATAAAGTTTTAGAAACTTAAACGTTATGTAGATTGGTGCATGGGAAATGTTATTTTGACCTGCAGACAAATTGTTCATTAAGAGCTGGTTACGGACACTACACAGGACTATAACATTAATTTAAATACTTTAGACTGTGTTATTTTTATTATTTTGTAACTAGTTCAACATTTTCTCATATTTGAACATATATCAAACATAAATAATGAACAAAAAATCTTAAATACATACAATATTCATTCAATAGTTTTTGCAAATAATTTTGTCAGAAATTTGACCATTCGTCAACTCTTCTGAAACTATTAATTCTAATCTTCAAACCTCATAGTTGTGCAAAATAGAAACTGAACTTTTACTATATCCAATAGAAATTTAAAATGTTGTATCAGATTACATATGTGAATTAAATTTTTGAAATTAAAAACACTGTAAATTTGGTTACGGACACTACATACAAATCATTGAGAGAAAAATTTATTTTCATTTAAAAATATGCTTTGAACTGTATTTCCTTTAGCATTAAACCATGTCAATTTAATATAGGAGTATTCTATTTCTGTAAATAAGTGATTCTTGCAAAAATATTTAAAACAAATTCTGATGAAAAGTAATGAAATTTCAGAAAACTGTTTGTTTTCATATGAGTTTTAACTTAATATTTTAAAATAAACCTATTTCTATTTTGACAAACATGTAAAACATAAGTAAATGTTCTTTTATGAACGCAGGGTAGTCAATGAATCAATACAAATCAGTTTAAACTCTGGTTACGGATACTACATAATTATCTGTTCAGCAGAAATAAACATATCTGTAGTCTTTTGACAACTTTTTTGAAATGTCTTCTAGTTCCTCAGAATCGAAAACAAAATGAGACCGTTTGTCACTCATTGTTGGCTCGGCTACAGTAGCTACCAACTTATCATCAGTTTCCCAAGATATATCTTGTTTGTCTGGCCAGATGTATGTCTTCCCACTTGTTTTCATATATTTTAGTTGAAATTCTTGGTCATCAATATCAAGAATTTGTCCAACGCATACTGTGACTGACTTTCCTTTCTTTGTTGGAAATAAGACTGCTGCAAGCACACCTGGTTAGAAATGTTCTTTATTTGTAGATACTGATTCTTTTTCAGGCTGAGTATTCTCACTATCTGTTTTCCTGGTCAATTTCTATGTTGTCCTGTTGATTTGAGTCTGTATTTTCCAGATGATCTATTTCCATGTCTTCTTCCGATTTCCATGCTATCTTGTTCTGTTTCCATGCTTTCTAACTGCTTTCTTGTTGTACTTTTCAATACTTTTAATGTTTGTGTTTTCCATCTGTGGCAGTAGTCAATATTTTGACACTGATCAATTTCCTCTAAACAATTCAAACAGTAGCATGACAGTTTTCTAGTTTCCAACTTATAGTCATGTCCTGTACTTCTCATGGCATGTAGTTTTCTTGTTCCTTTCAATGTATTTACAATGGTTTCTGGTCGATCTCTCTTAATACCTTTAACTAATATAAACTCATTTCGAGACAGTCTTTTCTTCTCCCTCAGTTTGAGATTTAATTGATATTAACCTTTGTTCACAATGATCAAAAACATCTTGTGATGTGCCAATTATCTTCTTTGAGCTAATGGCTGCCTGGTAGCAGGAATTTTTTACTGTTGCTCCTAAGACCGTCACAAACGTTTTTACCATGACTGGTCTAAAAAGAAATCTGCATACACTGGGTTTATTTCTAAGACTTATTTCTGCAAATGACTTTTTCCCTTTATATTGTGCAGCACACCCATCTGTCCACTGGTGTATTTCTTTTATCTGAATGTGGATATCCTTTGAAACAATATCTAATGCCTGTTTTTCAAATTCTAAAACAGCATCAGCATCATGCTTATTATCTTCACTTATTCCAACAATTGCATGTTTCACTAATGTTTCTTTGTTCTCTCCTTCTTCTTCTTTTATTTTATAATAAATCATCATGGGATGGATTGTTACTTGATTTCTATCAAAACTTCCAGACCGTACCTCACTTTGGAATAAACAGCCATAATTTTCACTGAAATCCATGACCATGACCATGGCTATTGATCCAGATTTCAAATGATATATGCAATTTGTCGTTTGCCTTTGCTGCCATCTAGCCCTGAAAATATGACCAGGGTACACTTCAATGTCTTGCTTCATTTCTGCTCAAATCCATCTGTAAAAGGTATGAAAATTTATTTAAAACAATGCAACATTTTTAATCTAAAGGTTTTCCATTCATGTTAGTGCTTTCAATAGGTTTCTAATAGCTTTTTGTTGAATAAAAGATACCATTAAAGACTTTAAAATGTCATTAAAGACTTTAATTAATAATTTATTAATGTTTGTTGACATAAACAATTTTTTGTCAAAAATTACAATATGCATCTGTACGTCTAAATTTCATGTAGTGTCCGTAACCTTTACTTAATTCTTTAATATCAACTCTTAATTAAAAAATGCTGATATAGCACATGGAACTGGTACCCTATTTGATTACTTGATTTTTAAGATGTAAAAATATAACTGCAATAAGTAATGGATTCTTTTAAAATACTGTAATGTGTATATGAAACACATTGTTAAGATATAAAAACTACAATTTTTGGAAGAAATTAAGTTAAGACCAATAATTTTGAGGAACTATATGGTCAATGATGTTTTCCAAATTGATTTATTACCTGCAAGATGTCACAGAAAGCTACATTTAACCCATTCTACTGTTGAAATATAAGTTTTGTATTTTATTCATTTGGTTACGGACTCTACACAATTGTTGGTAATGAAACAAAGAAAATTAACTTACCTTTATTTATAGAATAGCTTGGAAACTTGATGTGTTTACATTCAGGAAACATATACAGTTGCTAAAATAAACTAATAAATGATGAATCACTCCATAGAATCTTCTTTGGTTTTACTATTCACAATGATGCTACAAAGGAGAAAGATGCTGTTAATAGAGATGAAGTAATCCGGGAATTTGCAACTGATCTTAAATTTCATAAAAATAATACTTTAAAACATGATGGTTCATTTTAAATTAAGTGATTAAAACTCAAAAACTTATGTTTTAAAGAAGGTTACGGACACTACACATATTGTAGTGTCCATAACCATTTTATTTGTTTAAGAGCTAAGCTTTATGTATTATTTTATGCTTAAAGTATTTTTTGTAATCTATGTACATCATGAATGAATAATAATATGATGAAAACTTTATAATGACATTTCTAGTTGCTAAATTTTACATGATTACGGACTCTACATTTTCTGAGAAAACATACTTTTTCCATTAAAAAAAATTGTGAAAAATAATTTTTGCAATTTAGACTTTGAAACGCTTTTCCATACTAATGTACTACATCAGAATAGTAATTCTGTTAAAAAAACTAGTTAAAAAAGAGTTGTATTATTAAGGTTTTGTGGCTCATAACAAGCAGAAGAAATCCAAGATGAAATTTACATAACATACTACCACATTTACAGTTTTGTTAATAATTTCCACAATTTTTATCCTATTTCAACAAACCAAACTTCAAAATAATCCTCGATCTTTTTTTAAACAGTTGCATATACACAATTTAAACATATTAAAAGATTGAAAAAGTTGTATTATCAGGAAAAGGGATAATATTCTAAGTGCAACAACATAACATCGAAAAAGAGCTATTTTTTGTGTACGCTTTAAGTCATATCTCGGAGACCATTTGAGGTACAGTGTCGAAATTTTGGCTGAAACTCGAACAAACATTCACAATAGAAAGAATATGAGATTTACTCTTATAGAACAACAGCAAATGTAAAATAACATCGCATAACAGTAAGTTTCTGCAAATGCTCCCTATATTGTGTTTCACCCGTAAGTCAATGGTTGTGACAGTAATATCATTACTATACAGGTGAAAATAAATACCTATCCAAGGCAAAGGTAATACAAGACGTGTGTCAATTGCCCATTTCAGTGAAGAACATCCTGTTAAAATATAGGTAGAACACAAATATGACAAAGTTAGATTTGAGAAAAATGCACAGACAACTCGAAGATTGGATGTCCTGGAAGGATTATCATATAGTCACATCAATGGTAGCAGCATCATTTCAAATCTGATAGAAAAATTGGCCTTACTATAATGACATTTTCCTAGCAAGAACTCGCATATGTCAATAAAAATAATGTTATTATTTGCAATTTTCTTTGAAATAATCTTTTTGTTTTATCTTCAACGGTCAAAGGAAGGTTATATGTATTCTTAAGGTTTAAATCCTTAAGCAAAAATGTCGTAACAACACGATAAGCAATCGGCATCAAACTGCATAATGGAATCTATCATTGCCTTAATGAAGTGAATCTGCAGAAAAAATTATAAGCGATGCATTTTCATATAGTGAAAATGTATAAAGATAAAGAAGTCAAAAAGTTTTTGTCAATGTGTGACGTAAAAATATTTTTGACATTTACGTCACCGAATATGGTACTGCTTTGACAACTATTTTACCTATTTTGTTCCTGTATTTAAATACTGTTACAGTGACAGCCGGAACCTTTGAACCGTAATGAGAGCGGGAGGTTTGGCGCCTTAAAATCTGATTCAACCCACCATTTCTTTAGAAATGCCTGTACCAAGTCAGGGTCATTACGGTTTTCACAGTTTTCCGGTTGTTGACTGATTTTGTCTGTTTATATAATTATGAGTTTTGACTTTCCCTTTGTAAGATTGTTCGGAATTCGTTAATTTTGTTATTACCCTTATTTGTTATTATTTTCATTTCATGCCGTTTCATATACATGCAATTATATAGTTTGGTAGGGGCCGTCGTGGTCGTGATAGCATGGTTGTTGGATTTATAGCTACCTGTGCAATCAGTGCATATCACAACTAACGTTGTGAGTTCGAATCCCGCTCAGGTGAGGTGTACTCGATACAACATTATGTGATAAAGTTTATCAGTGACTTGCGGCAGGTCGGTGGTTTTCTCCGGTTTCTCTGGTTTCCTCCACCAATAAAACTGACCACCACGATATGACTGAAATATCGTTGAAAGTGACATTAAGCACAATAACCCCTAACCCTATTGTTAGGTACCATGGTCATCGTCAAGGAATCAAAAAGAACTTACTGTGGATTAAGTCGTGAAAACAGCGTCGTATTTGATCACATGTATATTAAACAATTATTGCCTTCAATGGATGTAAACATCCAGAATTGTTAACCTGATGGGGGTTGTTTTCCCGAGGGCTTTAGCTTTAGGACAATTCTGATGTTTACAAATCCATTGAAGGCAATAACTGTTTTATTATACCGAACAACAGACCAATGATTGGGCATTTAAATAAATGCATGTATTTAAACAAAATGTTTGTTTAATAACTTTTGACAAATTTTTAAGAAATGTTAAACTATTTAATGTTTAAAGTTCACAACACAACCAGTGATATAGGACACAAACCGGCCATCAGTAATATTTTCAACAGATTTAAAATGTGTGTTTAATAACTTCAAAAATTTCCTCGGGCCAATACAACCTTCCTTGAGCCATTATGACTAACCTTGGACATATAACCGGTCCAATACTTTTATTAACCAGTCAATTTCAATTTTAGGTAATCTTCATTCTTTTTGAAGAAGGCAATAGTATTGACCGAAATGGTAGGCTTAATAACTGTTTTATCATTTTTCAATATTATTATTTAAATATTAAAATTTTGAAATTTTATGAAAACTGAAATTTTTTAAAATTTTAAATGTTGAATTTTTTTTTTAATTTTGATATCTTTTGAAAATTCTGAAATTTTTTGAATTTTTTATATTTTAAAAATTTTTGAAATATTGAAATTTTTTGAAAATTTTGAACTTTAATTTTTTTTTATTGATTTTAGAATTTTGAAATTTTATGAAATTTTTGAAAGAGTTGTTTCCCTTTTGAGGCACGCAATGGGTTGTTTACCGGGAAACAATAGGGTTGTTACCTGGTAAACAACTAGTTGTTTCCCGTTTGGGTTAATTTTCACAAAACATTAAAATTGTTTCAGGTCATGTGATTTAATTTAAGCCAATGAGAAGTTAGTGAGGTATACTAATTGCTGCTGATGACTGTTGAGGAATAAACATTTGTTTTCAATTTCTTTTGTCAAACTGCTGGCCATTGGTAGTCTTTTAAAACGAAAAAATGACGTACTTTTGTTAGCGAAAGATAAATGAAAAGGGGCTGTAATATCAGACGATATCCACGTTTCAAATGAACGGTGATAGTTTTCGCCTATTCCTATGCTCTTATTTAGATCCATTATTTTATAGAATTTATAAAATGTGAGATATACATTTACTGTGTAAAAAATGATATGATGTTTAATGTTAATTATTATTTTTTCATTTTCATTTTCAAGAAACAACAGCATACTGTGAGTATGAGTTAATTAAAAAAGAAATAGCGTGGCCTGTTTCATTAGACTAATAAAGATATAGCGTGGCTTGTTTCATTAGACTAATAAAGTCATAGCGTGGCTTGCTTCATTATACTAAAAAAGTCATAGCGTGGCTTGCTTCATTAGACTAATAAAGTCATAGCGTGGCTTGTTTCATTGGACTAATAAAGATATAGTGTGGCTTGTTTCATTGACTAATAAAGTCATAGCGTGGCTTGCTTTATTAGACTTATAAAGGAATATCGTGGCTTGTTTCATTAGACTAATAAAGGAATATCGTGGCTTGTTTCATTAGACTAATAAAGAAATAGCGTGGCTTGTTTCATTAGACTAATAAAGGAATAGCGTGGCTTGTTTCATTAGACCAATAAAGTCATAGCGTGGCTTGTTTCATTAGACTAATAATGTCATAGCGTGGCTTGTTTCATTAGACTAATAAAGTCATAGCGTGGCTTGTTTCATTAGACTAATAAAGAATGGCCGAGGTAAATATATTATTCTTGGGTTAATAAATCCTGGTATCCATCGAATTATAAAATATTAAAAGATTTTGGAATGTGCCTTCTATTGAAGTCGATCAGATTAAGACTTTATAAACATAGATTTTCTTTAATAAACAATCTTAATGAAAACGTATTAACATATATTTTACGGTAAATGTTTGTTCAAAAGATTGAACTACTACTATTTAGTGTTGGTGTATTATAATCATGTAAACAATACCATGTAAACATATACATCCCATTATTACAAAGTCACCCCTTGTATACTAAATCTCCGTCGTTTTGGTAAATTGCTGGAAACAATGACAACTTTGCGACATAAATCTACTAGGATTAGTATCTTAATACAATGATTATTTCAATACTATCTATATATAGATTACTATTAACATGTGCAAGAACAGTAAGACAATTTGTCGTAAGTTTACCCATTACTATCTATCATAAGAATGTTCCATACAACCTGTGTATGCTATCTTCTTCTTCTTCTTCTTTTTTTTTATTCTATTTGTTTATTATTATTTTTTTATTCATTTATGGGTTTGGTTTTTTTTATTATTTTTTATTTTTTATTTTTTATTTTTTATAAAAGTTCGCTTCTTAAATGTGTTGATGAACAACTCTTGTATTTACCGTCAATCTTTCTTAAAGTTTTAGTTTGACTGAATTGAAATACACGTTATTTACTCGATTGTATATACATGTAAATAACTAAATCTGTTGTTCATTGGTTCTTGTGGCGTTAGTATTTTACTATTTTATGGACATACAATAAAGTTTTGTTTTATATAAATATATCTTTTTGATTTGATTAGTGTTGTATTTTTATTTCATTTTCATAATCATCGAACACGAGTGATGTTCCTTTCAGATAAAGTTGGTATGAAGCTGACTGTGAACGAGGAGTTTTTAGAAGACCACAATGATACCCAGAGTACGGAATATAAAAATTTTACCGGAATCTTTTGTGATGAGGTAAATTACCAGCCTTAAGTAGCATTGTAGGAAGCATGAAATATGAACATAATTTTTACAGATATCATGGAATATTATCGATGCCAAACATTCATCTCCAAATTAGTTACCTTCATTGCATATTTATATTCTGTAAATCGTCTACAAACTTGCAAGATCAGATTTAGCAAATATTGAAGTTACAAATAGTTATTTATCGTCAGTCCTCATTAACACAATCGTGCATATAACTTTTTTTTTCTTTTTTTTTGGGTAGTATAACACAACAAATTTTGAAAGCCGCTTATGACAACTTTTGTGTCCCGAAATTAAATATATAAACGTTGAAGAATACCAACGGGCGTGGCCGAGAATATAACTCTATTTATAACAAGCTGCTTGTATAAAAATATGTGATGGTTGCCATTTTACTCATTATCATGTAGAAACCGCAACATTTCACTAGAGGGGACATGACCGCATCACTTCACCGAGAGGGGAAATTTAGGCCCATGGAACTAGCTTAACCCCGCCACTTTTTATTGAAGTGTAATTACCAAGCCAGGATTGTGAGTGGTCATGTATATGAATGCTAGAATATCGATTTTGCCCCTCTGTTTATACCATTTGTCTATTAGAATGTGGATTGATGTATTTTTGTTTTTTTTCATTTTATTTATATTCATTAGAATTAAACTTTCTTAAAACTAATTTTATGATAATCTAATAATATCCTGTTTATTTTGTAAAGATAATTTGTTAAAGAAAAGAAAAAAAGCCTGTCATTCATAATTTATGCTCCTCGTTTATATCAAGACTGATGTTATATACTTCTCAATCATAAATGTGAACACTAAAACATGCGATATCATGTAAACAAATAATAATAGCTTATCATTAACAATACTGTCGAAATTGTAAAAGGAAGAAGAGTCTGTTGTAATTTACAAATCGAACGATTTTAATTATAATGGCACATGTATATGGCATTTTCTTCCTTTAGGAATAATTTATTTTTGAATTCCAGATTTTCATATTCATTTTTATAATTAATATCATAATGTCGGTGGTTTTCTCTGGGTACTCTGGTTTCCTCCACAAATAAAATTGACCACCACGATATAACCTTGAAATATTGTTGAAAGTGTCGCTAAATACCATAACCCTAACCAAACCCTATATTATCGCTGAAATGTTTGTTATGCAGATTGATAAAGTATATAAAAGCACTACGTCCGGCTTAGGTACCAACTATCATGGATGTATTGTAACTAAACTACAGTAAGTAATTGTATAAGTATATTTACATTTTCTCTATATATGTTTGTTTGTTTGTTTGATGATGTTTAACGCCATTTTCAATAATATTTCAGTAATATCGTGGCGGTCAGTTTTATTGGTGGTGGAAACCGAAGGACCTGGAGAAAACCACAGACCTGTCGCGAGTCGCTGACAAACTTTATCACATAATGATGTACGCCGCGCCCTGATCGTGATTCGAACTCACAACATCAGTGGTGATAGGCCCTGATTACACAGATAGTTGTAAATCCAATTACCATACGATCACGGCCACGACGGTCGCTTCTATACATAAATAGAATAATCAAGAATAATGTGATCAGCATAATACGAAAACGGCGAAAATATTTTTTGAAAGCACAATACTAATTACGACCATGCAAATCCCAAAAAAACACTAGCCCCTTGCATTTTAGCAATCAGTTTCAGGATTGAATGATGTTTCTCAAGACCAATAACTGAGTGCACCAAAAAATGTATGGATTTTCTAGTAGACTTGCATTAATTAACATAATAATCAAAACATTATATTTTGACTAACGTAATGACGTTTAAACTACACTAAAGGCAAACCTCGCTATCTCATACACGGATAATTTGCTTCCATGAAGTTAAAATGTTGCATCTTCAGCAATATTTATTTCGGTTAACTCGAATACTAAGGGATTTCTAAGTAAGATCACATTTAACTATATCCGTTAACAGTAAGTATGTATTTTTTTTTAGTATTACTTCCTTTTCTGTTTGGCGATTACATTGCAAGATGAAATAGAAAATAGTTTCTGTGATTATAAAATATCATGTGACATTTTAGTTACAATATGTCCAACATATTACATACAAGGTGATCAAATACGTTTTCAATTACAATTGTCCAATCCGATAAGAGGAGACATTGGAAATTCGCAGCCTTTGGATATATGGTAGTAAGAAAGGATATAAATGTAAATGGACTCGAGAGACTACTCAACTTAACACTATCACGAACAATAAATAAATGCAACGAAGTTGTATGTATTTATAAGATAAGTACGTAATATGTTTTTTTGTAGCTTAAATATAATTGCTTCTTTGCAGATGTTGGTTAAATACACCTATATATTCACAGGAGGCGTATGTTGGTGACTTGTTGATTCCTAATGGCTGGAAAGCCAAACGTTTATATAATGCGGGAACACCGTTATGAACATTGAACCAAATTATTATTGTATTGATGTGTTCATTCATTCATTAGTTCAAAATAGTTTTTCTTTTGTATTTTAGGGAAGGCAGTATTGTGGTAGAGTTTAACTTGTACACTATTGGATTAAATGTAATTGAGGCAAACATGTCACATTTCAAGCTAGATTCAAGTCTTGAAAATAACAACCAAACGCTTGGTTCATTTAAAGTGATGGGTGGTAGTTTCAAAGTAGTTAGTGTAGACAAAGTATCGGCCGTACCAGCCATCACTACCATTCCACCAGAAACAACTAGCACCCAAGTGACAACTAGTACGATGACAACAGTAAAAGTCGACACAACATCAGAAATAACTTCAACATCAACTGTAACAGACCCTACGACAACAACTAATGAAACCACTTCAACAACAACTACACTGGACCCAACAACAGTCACTAATGAAACCACTTCAACGACAAGAACTGATGAAACCAATTCAACAACAACTGTTATGAAGGACCAAACAACAGAAAATAGTGAAATATCTTCAACAACAACTACAATGGACACAACAACAGTAACGGATGAAACCACTTCAACGACAAGAACTGATGAAACCACTTCAACAACAGCTACAGTGGTGGACACAACGACGACAGTTGTAGGTATGCAAACGAATGATATTTTTGTTTATTGCGTGTATTACAAAGGTTAAGATGACTAACAATTTTAGAATTACGGAAATACATGTATGTATATATATATATGCCAATCAATGAACAATATGGTCGCTGTAGACTGATTATTTCTTTGTCTTGGAGACAATCATCAAAGCTCTATTTTACTTGTTTTCGGTTATCGTAACGAAACATATTGCTAGAAAAGCTTAAATATATCAAAGGGGTAACTAGCAGTATGTCAGCGATATTAAGGACAAAAACAAATTGAATAATACATTAAAACTATATAGAAATGAGGAAAGGGATAGGTCAATCTGGTCAACGACTGCCACTGATAAAATATGGATAGCTGAGTAGAGACGAATTATTTAAGAAAAATATATTAGATGAAATATAGCACAAAATAATTCTGTAGCAACGATTTTATCAAGTCGGCCAGTATTTGCTTAGCCAACAATTCCTGCATTAACATCTTAACCTTATTATTATATATATCACCATGCATTTTATCTTTATTTTATTGTATATATAGATCCTCCAGCCAATCCAGTACTAATTTTAAGTGTTGATCAAGTTATAGACCTTGTGTTTAACAACGGAGACTTTTACAGAGACACTGGAACTCATACATGTGAGGGAGACGTTGGGTCTCCTTCTGGTCAGTTAGTCTTAGATATAATGTATCGGAATGGAACAGAGTTTCAAGATATACCTACGAACAACACTGAAATAAAAAGAGAGAACATAACTATTATTGATTCTAAGCACATAGAAATAATTCGTTTTGGCATTAAATTTACAGAGGAAATGGATGGTGGTAAAATACGATGTAGGATTCTGGGTAATCTTCTTGACAATGGTACAGTCAGTGAAGAGTTAAAGCTGATTCCAAGTATGTGATTAGTTACTATGGCAATCGTAAATAAACAAATATATATTGGTTTCACACAAATCAACATTGAAAATCATTTTTTTTTATTTTTCATTAATAGAGCATGTATAAACGCTATTCAACCGAATTATCGCCCTTTGAAGACTTATTATCGACGTTCCGTTGTCCAGTTGAAATTCTCGTTCAAAGTCTGTTAATTTGCGAACATGTATATTTTCCACCAAATGTCAATCGCAATAGCAAGGCTCCTTCACAGAGTGGATCTGATAACAGACGCTATATTTGAATTATGTATATTACATAAACTATTGAATGTACTTAAAGAGAATTGTTTCCATTTTCCTTTTCTTAATTGATATATCGATTTTTCCAGGAATTGTAGTCCTTGATTTGATGTAAATTCATTTTTAAAATATTTTCGCAAGAAAAGTTTTAAGATGCTAAAGGGCCAATCACAAGCAGGGAATCTATAAAGGACAGATAACACAATGGATAACAGAAAAAGGACAAAATGACAAACAGTGATCTACACTACATTACACAGAAAACTAAAGATTGAGCAACAAACCCAGTAATAAGTCACAAATGAGGAAAGGGCCCCATTACGATTACGAAAAATTGAACATATCCGTGGTCATTTGTGACACATATATTCCATTATAACCAAGTCAAACATGCCGAGCCAAAAGCAATAGTATACAGGTAAAATGTCAATGTATAACGTAGATGGCACACTACACTGAATCACAACCAGGATAATAAAAAAAAAAACAGGAATAGAGCATAAAATTTAAAGCTAATAAAAACAAAAAGAAAGATAACTAATATAAGGAGAATTAGCACATAAAATGGAAGTATGAACCGCTGTTTCGATAGGGTAAGTATTTGCAATTTACACCATACTGCTGTTTCGATAGGGTAAGTATGTGCAATAGACACCATACTGCTGTTTCGATAGGGTAAGTATTTGCAATAGATACCATACTGCTGTTTCGATAGGGTAAGTATTTGCAATAGATACCATACTGCTGTTTCGATAGGGTAAGTATTTGCAATAGACACCATACTGCTGTTTCGATAGGGTAAGTATTTGCAATAGATACCATACTGCTGTTTCGATAGGGTAAGTATTTGCAATTGACACCATACTGCGGTTTCGATAGGGTAAGTATTTGCAATAGATACCATACTGCTGTTTCGATAGGGTAAGTATTTGCAATAGACACCATACTGCTGTTTCGATAGGGTAAGTATTTGCAATAGACACCATATTTCTGCTGTACCGGAATCACAAACGCAGCTATATAACAGACATTTATACAAGAAACCCGGAAGTCAGTACACACGATTAGGTAAGGATAGAATCTCTTATTCCATGTTAAACACCATTATTCGTCATGATCCAACATAACGATATGAAATGCAGATTTTAAGCTATGTGCCAACTACAAAATAAATATACATTCTACAGGAAATATCTGTTTATGTGGTGATGGTGACAGTAAAAGAGGTCATCCAAAACGATGTGATGTACAGGTACTTTGCATAGCAGATAAGGGTATAATGTACCCTCGAGGTATTGCATGTGGAACAGACCAATGTCGAAACAGCATAAATGGAACTTGTTCAAATGACTGTTCTTCAGAAGTTTGTAGCCAGCCAGTTCCATCAGGTAGGTATTTTATGGTACTGACGCGTCTTTTTGAAATCTTAATGTGGTGTCAATACAAATATTTCGAAAATTGTGAAGACACCAAAGGAGTAACCAGAAGCCGTAAATCGAAGGAAATACATTACGATGACAAAAATAAATATAACAAAAGGACACACAATGACCTACAGAACACTACACAGAAAACTAAAGATCAAGTGATACGAACCCAACTAAAATGCGGAGACGGACTCGGGTGCTCCGGAAAGGCAGGTATTTTCTTCCCCACTAGTGGCATTCGTCGTGTTACTCTTATTGCAAACCCAGTGATAAGTCTAGAATGAGGAAAGAACGGGATTGTGATTGCGACAAACGAAACACATTTGTTGTCATAGGCCTGGTTAGTCTTTCTGTTGCTATTGTACGAAGACGAGGTGTTGCCTAGAGATATAAGAATTATTATTACCCACTATTTTGATGCATCGCTATGTAGTGTTTATGTTGGGAGAATTGATATTTGTTGCTTCATTAACTTAGGCTACCTTGTAAAGTCTTCTCCAAAACATTTATTTAACATTAAGTCCTGTTCAGGTAAGACATGAACCACGATTTAGGTGAATTAATGAACAAACAAATTTAATTTCACAAGTCATTTCAATGAAGACGATTAAATGGTTTATCACATTATGATGTATCGAGTACACCACGCCATGAACGGGTTTCGAACTCACAACTTCAGTGGTGATAGGCGTTGTTTCATCAAGCAACACAAATGCTTTATTATTTCAGATTTTTGCATACAACCTACGACAACACCCATGCCCTCTGCACGTAAGTAATAAAAGTTTGTTAAAAACAATTACTGGAGGTATTGCAATATATACTGAATTGAATGAGAACTAGAACAGATAACTTCGTTATATGAAATTGTAAAAAAGAGAATTTAGGAAAATGTAATTAATCTAACACATAAAAAATGATTTATTTATCTTAATAAATCGATCTTTAAAATATAATAATATTTAACCCACTCTCATATTTTGAATATATTTTATTTGGATTTGTTGTCTAGCGCACAGTAGACAAATCCGAATGTATTAGCTGCAACATTTATTGTGTTGAATGTAAAATCTTAATTTGTTCTAGATATTTCATGTAATGATTCAACTGCTGATATATATTCTGGACCAATTGATATCGTCTGTGTATTGAACCAGACAACGTCATTTTCCTGGATAAACGTATCCTACAAGACATCAAGAGAAGCGAATCCTACTCTCATATACAGAATTAATTCTGATGGTGATGGTGAAGACTTTGACCCCGTTGACAGCATTTCAGTCGTCAAAGTTAGCAACATCATAACGATAACAGTGGAAAATGCAACATGTACGGCTGGTGGTATTTATGTTGTAGAGATTGATATGAATGAAATAACAGCATATGCGGAAAGCATTTTAACTATAGTTTGTAAGTTGTTTCTATATAAAAATAATGTTAGAATTTAACTAGATATATATTAGATATTGATTGATATTTCTCCGTGATTGGGTTAAATAGCTTAAAATGAAATTGTTAGAATCAATTTTTGTTTGGGACAGTGATATAATGTTGTTATTTTGAATTTGGACTCTACTCAAATTACTTTATGTATTAGTTAAGGTGTAAGATGGTGGACAATATGAAAAAGACACAAAAGCATTGTTAAAGCGTAAAGTAAAGTAAATCAACATCTTGCTATTCAGATTTGTTTTCGTGAAGATATTTTAGTTCGCTTGGCATCAGTTGTCGATTCCATTACCGTCATAATCGTTCACCTAGATGGTCCTATAAATAATGTGACGTCTCAAAGGCCACATGATGTAACGAACTGTTATACGGCGGGATTATAAGCTTAATGGGGATGCCATCGTGGGTCATATTTTGACATGTTATTATTACAAAGTTAATGAAAAATTTGATGTATTTCTTGTATTGCTACATTACAATTTCAGATTCTCCAGGAAAACCAATAATAAAACTGAATGCTGATCAGGTTATCGACTTAGAATTCGATGACGGTGTCTTCTACAGAGGTGTTAGATTTCACACTTGTGAAGGTGATGTAGGAAATCCACCAACACAACTTATCATTGAAATGATGTATGGGAATCAAACAATATTTCAGATGGTACCAGAAGCAGACATTGCCTTTCTACAACCTATGTCAACAGGAAATTATTGTGAAAACAAAGAAAAAATTAAGTTTGGATTACGATTTTCCTCTCAAATGAATGGTGGTAAAGTGAGGTGCAGGGTTTCCGGGATTTATGATAATAAAACTACCAGCGACGAGGAAACCATGCAGCTTATTCCAAGTATGATATTATTTATTTTATATTTTATACAGAATGACCATTTAGTATAAGATATTTTTGAAGCAATTTTGATAATAATAATTTCTTTGTTAAATACTTCTTAGCACTCGTTTCCGCTAGCATCAAGATAAATATAAACAGGATTGAAAGCCTTTGTCATTTTAGACGTGTTGAAAGGGTAAGCAAATCGTTTGGAAGAAGAGTTTAAAGATACCAAAGGGGTAAGCATGTACAGCTATTAGAATGGTTTCTTGTCTGGAGTAGAAACATTGTTCATGATATTGAAAATGAATACGGCATTGTAGACTTTTATAACGCATGAAGCACATGTTTCCGCAATACACATCTCATTGACATTTTTATTTTAATATTCAGTTATGTTGTCAATACCAACGAACTGTTTCTGATGCTGAAAATTATTGTTCAATGTGACGTCAAGCACATTATGACGTTACCGATCAAAATAATAACGTCAGTTTTGAAGGTCTCTACAAACATCACTAGTATGGAAGCTCTATCGGACTCGCTGTGATACTAGTGATAATGTGTGTCTCGAACGTGACAACTGAGCTTGTTCTCTGTGTACTTTAATTATTCATTTGTAATAACAAATTCATTTGTACCATATCAGTAGAGAGTGTAATGGTTAGCATACTCACCACAAGCGCAATAGTGGGTGCAAACCTCAGATGAGTCAAACCATAGACTGATAAAATGTATATTTGCTGCTTCACTGCTAAGCTCGCAGCATTAAAGAGTAAGATCAAAGACTTGTTGGGTCAGAATCAGGATAATATGTCTATGTGAGTTGGTATTATACAAATCCAAATCAGCGTGCTGATCTAGTACAAATTGGACTTCCACTTAACTTGTTCTCGCCATGATATAGATGAAAATTAGCATTAACAAACATTCACTCACTAACAAATACATATGTACTCCCCTATGTAATAACATTGAGCAAAATTAATTAAGTTAAAACGTGTCTTGATAAATACGATGAAAAACAGATCAGAGGATTTGGTATTTGGTGCTTATCCACAACAACTAATAACTGACTCAGATTCAGTATAATGTGTCAGAGTGTAGTGACATGTATTCCTTTTGAAGATTAGTTCAGTGACCTTGTACTGTAAAAGTTAGATTGTGTTCGTCTAGTATGTAGAACGTAATCTTCATTTCATCAATCAGTATCATGTTTACGTCAGGATATTTCTGACTTCGTTTTAAACATACATCCACTTATAATTTTATTTTAAGTAGAACAACAATTAGTTTATATATTTATATTTCAGGGGACATCTGTAAGTGTGCCACTGATGGAAGTCTCAGGGGTCACCCAGAAAATTGTAAGGCAAACGTTATATGTATACAAGGCGAGCAAGGTGTTATGTATCCATTAGGAGCTGCTTGTCAGCAGGCTGGATGGTGTCGAAATAGTATAACTGGTGCGTGTGCTGATAATTGTTCCGCCGCTATATGTATGGAAGAGGTTCCATCTGGTAGGTTGTGTATTTCCTTTCTATTGCCCGAAAAGACCAATTTAAGGCAAAGTTATGTAATTTATTGTTCTGTATAGGAATAATATATATATATATATAATAAGCTATGTACTATCCAACAATAAAATGCAATTTTTGTCTCGTATGAAAGTTAGATTTGAAATCATGCTCTATCACCACTAAAGTTTGAAAGATTGATTCCCGTTCGTACCATTATGTACTCTATTCTGAAAGTGTAAATAGTGACAGTCACCAATTCTACCAATATCAACAAAACGAACAAAAAACTATCAACGCAAATCATTGAACATAAAGAGACCTCAACATATGATATGCCAATAGAAATGCAGGTTCTGTCTTAGAACTGGCACAGAAATGTGACCGAGTTAAAGAAGTTAATCCGATTCCAGCCGCGCTTGATAGCTTGAACTCCGACGGCAATACAGTAATAACACAATTTTAAAAATAAGCATCCATTCAGTTCCACTAACAAAACCACGCACTATTTCAAAAATGATCACAATATAACCTAGGTTGAAGTCATCTCTACAAAAATTTAACGGTCGTCATCACGATCTGGTTGACCGCTTCGAAATATATGAGTAACAGGGCGCGTGTCTTATAAGAAGCAGAAACTACATACCTTTCGCGAGCATCTGGATTCACCTTCAGTGTTTGGTGGGGTCTACGTTCCTCGTCTTTTTAGTTTTCTGTGTTGTGTTTTGTTTGTCTTCGTCCCGTGTCACGTGTGACAAGTGTTACCAGTGCCTCTGGATTGTCCATTCCTTTTCCTTTTGGTTTTCGTTAACGTTGCTAGATAGTGCAACAACAGGTTAGTAAATACTCGCACTTATCTTTCTACTAGCTGAAAAGGTGGAATCTGTTGTTTAAGGATCAGTATTGTTATGACAAAATATCATAAATGATGCCTATAACAGATTTAATATCCGTTAGTCATCAACCTCTTTACAAATTAATGGCCTTCGTGGGCCACCAGAATCAATAGGTCATCAATTTGTTGAAATTGTGAATATAAAATAGCAATACAATATGAAATGAAATATTGATGTACTGAATAACTTGCTACTTGTACATACTAGTTCTCTGCCACTTTATGTGATAATGTTTTGGTTACTTACGGCAGCTGAGTGGTTTGTATGGGTACACTGGCTTCCTTTGCCGCGAAAACTGACTGACATGATATAATTGAAACATATTTGAGAGTGGAATTAAGCTACTATATTTCTACTCATTCTGAAAAAAAAACGTTTTAGATTACCGAAGGGGCATTCAAAGATGGTCAATCAAGAGAAAAAATTAGATGAAAATTATTTTAAATTCTACTATGCAAACAGATCTTAACACCAGAATTCTGATAAAGATATTGTCCTACAAAGATCGAAATAGAAGTGAATTAAAAATTTCACAAATAAATATCTATATTGATGTAATGATGTATACAAACGTTAGTGTTTCACGACGTAATACTTCGCTAATATGAAATGTAGTTTGAAGGCTTGGGCCAATAAATTTAGTTTCCCCCTGCCATTTTGTTTTTACTACAGTGTCTGTCCTAAGCCTAGGTTAGTCATCAAACATGTATTTGTGTGTAAGAGTTATCCATTCTATGGTTGTTCTATTGGATTTCTGAACTATTCCGACAGTTTAATATTGTTTGTTTTTCATTTTATTATTTCAGATTTTTGCACAACTCCTGCTCCACCTACAACAACCCTGGCACCATCTATGTGTACGTATAATTTATGATTTTACAACCGGTTCCGTATTTGATTACTTAAAGCTTTAAACACGTATCTCACAAACACCGCGATGGAGTATTACAATAATTAGTCCATCAACATGAATATTTTGTAAAGTTTCGCAGAAATCTTGATAGAGAGTACCATCCCTACGTAAAGCATAAAACGTAACATTAGACATGAACAAAATGTAATCATTTAAAATTATATACATAAATTGAGGAAACGAACCCATCATAATGTCAGACAGAATGGACATGTTCATTTTTAACACTTCTTTTTACATATACCGGACAACAAAGACTCCTCTATGCTTAAACGATACATCGTGCTCGTGCTCGTATGGTACTTGGATTTACAACTATCTATGCAATCAGTGCCTATCACCACTAACGTTGTAAGTTCGAATCCCGCTCAGGCAATGTATGTGATAAAGTTTGTCAGTGACTTGCGGCAGGTGGGTGGTTTTCTCTTGGTACTCCGGTTTCCTCCATCAATAAAGATGTTGTTGAAAGTGGCGTTAAATACCATAACCCTCTTCTTTAAAATAAAAAATACGACTATTTGTATTGCTTGTTCCACCACAGGTAAGTTTATATAGTGTGGTAAGAAGGATAAGATTGCAATGCAATGCGACCTTTTAGTGTTTTAAAAATTATAAGGAATTACCATGATCTAAATTATTGAATGATTCTTTTAAAATTAAAGATATATGTTTCAAAAATTAATTTTTTATTGTGTCAATGCAATGTAGCATACATATATATCGGTTTAGTCCATTACAGGTGGCATAAGGCCGATAGCAAGTCGATGCATGTAACATATAACCAATAACAAGGTCAATACAGAAATCATCACGTCATAATATCATAATATTGTTCATCGTTTTGGTTTTCTGTGTTATGATTTAGTGTTTTGTTGTCTTTGTCCTGTGTCTTGTGTGCCCAATGATGCCAGTGTCTCTGGATTGTCCCTTCTTGATCGTCACTTCAGGTTTCTCTAACGTTCATTGTGTGATCTATTACATCTCATTCAACAGTGTAAATTGACTCCAGACGTTCATTGTAATAACGAGAAATATGATATGAATTTTTTTATTAATAAAATCTTAAATCTTCTGCAATGACATGAAAGTGTTTCAATTTTGTTTTTTGTTTGGTGTTGGTGTAGGGTGAATGGGATGATTTGTTAGAACATCGTGGAGAATACAAATTTCATATACAAAAGGTGTATGCAAAAAATCTTCTCAATTATACAACCGCAAAGGTAAATTCACAGTCCAGAGAGGAAAGCAAGAGCAGTAAAAAGTAATGAAGTAGAGAATCAGAATCGTGTATCAATAATTTGTATCACTATCTTAGTAATGAAGTAGAGAATCAGAATCGTGTATCAATAATTTGTATCACTATCCTAGTAATGCATTTGATAGATAAACAATAGCGATAAATTATAAGTATTTCAAATCACTATTACACAACAGATTAAGCTAACTTGGTTAACCGTTACGGACTATCTGCCACACATGACAATGGACATGTTCCGTTTGTCGTCATTACAACCTCGTCCATTCCTCCATACAAGAATAACACAACGGGTACCACTGGTGAAGCAGGAACTGCCTACCGGATCACGTCAGTTCACCCCGGTTTGTTGTGGGGTTTATGTTGAGGTTTTTTTGTGTAGTGTTTGAAGATTATTATTTGTTTATTTGTCCCTTTTCTGTTGGCCATTGTAATGTCTGTCCGTCTTCGATTTAGGGTTTCTGATTACCCCTTTGGTATCTTCAAACGTTTCTTAAGTATTCTCATTTGGTTTATCATTTCAGATATATCATGTAAAGATATTGGCGCTTTCCAGTATTCTGGTCCAGTTCATATCATATGTAATATTCAAAATAATCTGGACTTTTCCACAATCAACATATCAAAGGATGGCGTTAATATTGCACAGATAGAAAATGATGACTCAAATAATCCATCAGTGATAAATGAAAATCTGGATTTTTCTATAAATGATACTAATATTATTATAACAATTAAAAATGTGACGTGTAATGCTGGTGGAGTGTATACAGTTGTAATTATAATGATCAATACCACTGCATCAGCTGAAGCAAGGTTATTTATTAATCGTGAGTATAACCAGTTCCTATTTAACTAATATTAGATTAAAGTGTGATGTTTTCCCGTGTGTTTTTTCTGGGGTTTTTTCTTCTTCTGTTCGGTTTTTTTCTGAGTATTTTGCTTTGTTTTATTTTATTTTTTCCAGTTGTTATTTCTTTTTAAATTTTTTTTTGCATGACTGCATCACACCATAATACTAGCTTAAGACCCCCATTCTTTATTGAAGGGATTTACCAAGCCAGGAAAATGAGCGGGTCATGTCTATGTGTTTTAGTTAGGTGTATCGAAGTCGCCTCCGTTTCTACAAATTTACTATTGGACTGTATGGAATGATATGTTTTTCATTTTAATTTATGATATGACATGCATCCGATTGTTAACACAATTGCTTGATCGTTTAGAGTACGTTTTTAGATGTGTGTGGACCGTTAGAAAATAAACATCTAAATTTCAGTGAAATGAATATATATACAGTATTATATGATCAACTTGTTATCGGAACTCATCCTATGACATCGAAGGAAATTTAATAAAAATGTTTATAATTTATGAGGATTCTCTTTGTCTATTTTCTGCATGTTAATTTCCCAATGACATGTTAAGTGAATATGTTAAGCATCACAATTTTTCCCTGATTATCAGTTAGATAATACTCACAAGACATTTGCCGACTGTTCCATGTGCGCATATACTCCATTGTATATGAACATTTTATATACATATACATTTTTTTTACTCTAAGTGAACTTTTTTGAGGGATGTTGGATGACTTTGATAGCTTGGTGTTGCAGTAATTAAAATTACAATGTTAAAATAGTTGAACAAAATCACATCTACACAAACTGAGACTTTGTAATAATTAATTTGCATATACTTTTCTATAGGCTTACCAGAAAAACCACAACTTAAAATGCATCCTGATACAATCATCGATTTAGGGTTTTATCGTGGTGGTAATAAGCATTCTTGCGAGGGCGATGTTGGTTATCCACCTGGTATGCTTGTCGTTGAGGGTAAAAATAGAAATGTTTCTATGTATCACGAAATTGCAAGCTTAATGGGGATGCCATCGTGGGTCATATTTTGACATGTTATTATTACAAAGTTAATGAAAAATTTGATGTATTTCTTGTATTGATATATTACAATTTCAGAATCTCCAGGAAAACCAATAATAAAACTGAATGCTGATCAGGTTATCGACTTAGAATTCGATGACGGTGTCTTCTACAGAGGTGATAGATTTCACACTTGTGAAGGTGATGTAGGAAATCCACCAACACAACTTATCATTGAAATGATGTTTGGGAATCAAACAATATTTCAGATGGTACCAGAAGCAGACATTGCCTTTCTACAACCTATGTCAACAGGAAATTATTGTGAAAACAAAGAAAAAATTAAGTTTGGATTAAGATTTTCCTCTCAAATGAATGGTGGTAAAGTGAGGTGCAGGGTTTCCGGGATTTATGATAATAAAACTACCAGCGACGAGGAAACCATGCAGCTTATTCCAAGTATGATATTATTTATTTTATATTTTATACAGAATGACCATTTAGTATAAGATATTTTTGAAGCAATTTTAATAATAATAATTTCTTTGTTAAATACTTCTTAGCACTCGTTTCCGCAAGCATCAGGATAAATATAAACAGGATTGAAAGCCTTTGTCATTTTAGACGTGTTGAAAGGGTAAGTAAATCGTTTGGAAGAAGAGTTTAAAGATACCAAAGGGGTAAGCATGTACAGCTATTAGAATGGTTTCTTGTCTGGAGTAGAAACATTGTTCATGATATTGAAAATTAATACGCATTGTAGACTTTAATAACGCATGAAGCACATGTTTCGCAATACACATCTTTTATCAGTAATTTTGACATTTTTATTTTAATATTCAGTTATGTTGTCAGTACCAACGAACTGTTTCTGATGCTGACAATTATTGGTCAGTGTGACGTCAAACACATTATCAAAATAATAACATCAGTTTTGAAGGTCTCTACAAACATCACTAGTATGGAAGCTCTATCGGACTCGCTGTGATACTAGTGATAATGTCTGTCTCGAACGTGACAACTGAGCTTATTATCTGTGTACTTTAATTATTCATTTGTAATAACAAATTCATTTGTACCATATCAGTAGAGAGTGTAATGGTTAGCATACTCACCACAAGCGCAATAGTGGGTGCAAATCTCAGATGAGTCAAACCATAGACTGATAAAATGTATATTTACTGCTTCACTGCTAAGCTCGCAGCATTAAAGAGTAAGATCAAAGACTTGTTGGGTCAGAATCAGGATAATATATCTATGTGAGTTGGTACTATACAAATCCAAATCAGCGTTTTGATCTAGTACAAATTGGACTTCCACTTAACTTGTTCTCGCCATGATATAGATGAAAATTAGCATTAACAAACATTCACTCACTAACAAATACATATGTACTCCCCTATGTAATAACATTGAGCAAAATTAATTAAGTTAAAACGTGTCTTGATAAATACGATGAAAAACAGATCAGAGGATTTGGTATTTGGTGCTTATCCACAACAACTAATAACTGACTCAGATTCAGTATAATGTGTCAGAGTGTAGTGACATGTATTCCTTTTGAAGATTAGTTCAGTGACCTTGTACTGTAAAAGTTAGATTGTGTTCGTCTAGTATGTAGAACGTAATCTTCATTTCATCAATCAGTATCATGTTTACGTCAGGATATTTCTGACTTCGTTTTAAACATACATCCACTTATAATTTTATTTTAAGTAACAACAACTTAGTTTATATATTTATATTTCAGGGGACATCTGTAATTGTGCCACTGATGGAAGTCTCAGGGGTCACCCAGAAAATTGTAATGCAAACGTTGTGTGTAGACAAGACAAAGGTGTTATGTATCCATTAGGAGCTGCTTGTCAGCCGGCTGAATGGTGTCGAAATAGTATAACTGGTGCGTGTGCTGATAATTGTTCCACCGTTATATGTATGGAAGAGGTTCCATCTGGTAGGTTGTGTATTTCCTTTCTATTGCCCGAAAAGACCAATTTAAGGCAAAGTTATGTAATTTATTGTTCTGTATAGGAATAATATATATATATATATATATATGATAAGCTATGTACTATCCAACAATAAAATGCAATTTTTGTCTCGTATGAAAGTTAGATTTGAAATCATGCTCTATCCCCACTAAAGTTTGAGAGATTGATTCCCGTCCGTACCGTTATGTACTCTATTCTGAAAGTGTAAATAGTGACCGTCACCAATTCAACCAATATCAACAAAACGAACAAACAACTATCAATTCAAATCATTGAACATAAAAAGACCTCAACATATGCCAATATAAATGCAGGTTCTGTCTTAGAACTGGCACAGAAATGTGACCGAGTAACAGAGGTTAATCCGATTCCAGCCGCGCTTGATAGCTGGATCTCCGACGGCAATACAGAAATAAACAATTTATAAAATGTGCATCCATTCAGTTCCACTAACAAAACCACACTCTATTCAAAACATGATCACAATATAACCTAGGTTGAAGTTGTCTTTACAAAAATTCAACGGTCATCACGATCTGCTTGACTGCTTCGAAATATATGAGTAACAGGGCGCTTATCTTATACCAAGCAGGAACTGCTTACCCTTCGCAAGCATCTTGGGATCACCACCAGTGCTTGGTCAGGTTTGTGTTACTCATCTTGGTTTCACCACCAGTGTTTGGTGGGGTCCGTGTTGCTCATCTTGGTTTCACCACCAGTTTTTGGTGGGGTCCGTGTTGCTCATCTTGGTTTCACCACCAGTGTTTGGTGGGATCCGTGTTGCTCATCTTGTTTTCATCACCAGTGTTTGGTGGGATCCGTGTTGCTCATCTTGGTTTCACCACCAGTGTTTGGTGGGGTCTTCGTTCCTCATCTTGGTTTCACCACCAGTGTTTGGTGGGGTCCGTGTTGCTCATCTTGGTTTCACCACCAGTTTTTGGTGGGGTCCGTGTTGCTCATCTTGGTTTCACCACCAGTGTTTGGTGGGATCCGTGTTGCTCATCTTGTTTTCATCACCAGTGTTTGGTGGGATCCGTGTTGCTCATCTTGGTTTCACCACCAGTGTTTGGTGGGGTCTTCGTTCCTCATCTTGGTTTCACCACCAGTGTTTGGTGGGGTCTACGTTGCTCATCTTGGTTTCATCACCCGTGTTTGGTGGGGTCCGTGTTGCTCATCTTAGTTTCATCACCAGTGTTTGGTGGGATCCGTGTTGGCCATCTTGGTTTTACCACCAGTGTTTGGTGGGGTCTACGTTGCTCATCTTGGTTCCATCACCCGTGTTTGTTGGGGTCCGTGTTGCTCATCTTGGTTTCATCACCAGTGTTTGGTGGGGTCTACGTTGCTCATCTTGGCTTCATCACCAGTGTTTGGTGGGGTCCGTGTTGGTCATCTTGGTTTCACCACCAGTGTTTGGTGGGATCCGTGTTGCTCATCTTGGTTTCATCACCAGTGTTTGGTGGGGTCTACGTTGCTCATCTTGGTTTCACCACCATTGTTTGGTGGGGTCTATGTTGCTCATCTTGGTTTCATCACCAGTGCTTGGTGGGGTCCGTGTTGCTCATCTTTTCACCACCATTGTTTGGTGGGGTTCGTGTTGCTCATCTTGGTTTCATCACCAGTGTTTGGTGGGGTCCGTGTTGCTCATCTTGGTTTCACCACCAGTGTTTGGTGGGATCCATGTTGCTCATCTTGGTTTCACCACCAGTGTATGGTGGTGTCCGTGTTGCTCATTTTGGTTTCACCATCAGCGTTTGGTGGGGGTCCGTGTTGCTCATTTTGGTTTCACCACCAGTGTTTGGTGGGGTCCGTGTTGCTCATCTTGGTTGCCCCACCAGTGTTTGGTGGGGTCCATGCTGCCCATATTGTTTTCACCACAAGTGCTTGGTGGAGTTCGTGTTGCTCATCTTGGTTTCATCACCAGTGTTTGATGGGGTTCGTGTTGCTCATCTTGGTTTCACCACCAGTGTTTGGTGGTGTCCGTGTTGCTTATCTTCGTTTCACCATCAGTGTTTGGTGGGGTCTACGTTGCTCATCTTGGTTTCACCACCAGTGTTTGGTGGGGTCCGTGTTGCTCATCTTGGTTTCACCACCAGTGTTTGGTGGGGTCCGTGTTGCTCCTCTTGGTTTCACCACCAGTGTTTGGTGGGGTCTGTGTTGATCATCTCGGTTTCACCACCAGTGTTTGGTGGGGTCCGTGTTGCTCATCTTGGTTTCACCACCAGTGTTTGGTGGGGTCCCTGTTGCTCATCTTCGTTTCACCACCAGTGTTTGGTGGGGTCCGTGTAGCTCAGCTTAGTTTCACCACCAGTGTTTGGTGGGGTCCGTGTTGTTCCTCTTGTTTTCACCACCAGTGCTTGGTGGGGTCTACGTTGCTCATCTTAGTTTCGCCACCAGTGTTTGGTGGGGTCCGTGCTCCTTATCTTGGTTTCACCACCAGTGTTTGGTGGGGTCCGTGTTGTTCATCTTGGTTTCACCACCAGTGTTTGGTGGGGTCCGTGTTGCTCATCTTGGTTTCACCACCAGTGTTTGGTGGGGTCCGTGTTGCTCATCTTAGTTTCATCACCAGTGTTTGGTGGGATCCGTGTTGGCCATCTTGGTTTCACCACCAGTGTTTGGTGGGGGTCTACGTTGCTCATCTTGGTTCCATCACCCGTGTTTGTTGGGGTCCGTGTTGCTCATCTTTGTTTCACCACCAGTGTTTGGTGGGGTCCGTGTTGTTCATCTTGGTTTCATCACCAGTGTTTGGTGGGGTCTACGTTGCTCATCTTGGTTTCATCACCAGTGTTTGGTGGGGTCCGTGTTGGTCATCTTGGTTTCACCACCAGTGTTTGGTGGGATCCGTGTTGCTCATCTTGGTTTCACCACCAGTGTTTGGTGGGGTCTACGTTGCTCATCTTGGTTTCACCACCATTGTTTGGTGGGGTCTATGTTGCTCATCTTGGTTTCATCACCAGTGCTTGGTGGGGTCCGTGTTGCTCATCTTTTCACCACCATTGTTTGGTGGGGTTCATGTTGCCCATCTTGGTTTCACCACAAGTGCTTGGTGGAGTTCGTGTTGCTCATCTTGGTTGCACCACCAGTATTTGGTGGGGTCCGTGTTGCTCATCTTGGTTTCACCACCAGTGTATGGTGGTGTTCGTGTTGCTCATTTTGGTTTCACCATCAGCGTTTGGTGGGGGTCCGTGTTGCTCATTTTGGTTTCATCACCAGTGTTTGGTGGGGTCCGTATTGCTCATCTTGGTTGCACCACCAGTGTTTGGTGGGGTCTACGCTGCTCATCTTGGTTTCACCACCAGTGTTTGGTGGGGTCCGTGTTGCTCATCTTGGTTTCACCACCAGTGTTTGGTGGGGTCCGTGTTGCTCCTCTTGGTTTCACCACCAGTGTTTGGTGGGGTGTGTTGATCATCTCGGTTTCACCACCAGTGTTTGGTGGGGTCCGTGTTGCTCATCTTGGTTTCACCACCAGTGTTTGGTGGGGTCCGTGTTGCTCATCTTCGTTTCACCACCAGTGTTTGGTGGGGTCCGTGAAGCTCAGCTTAGTTTCACCACCAGTGTTTGGTGGGGTCCGTGTTGTTCCTCTTGTTTTCACCACCAGTGCTTGGTGGGGTCTACGTTGCTCATCTTAGTTTCGCCACCAGTGTTTGGTGGGGTCCGTGCTCCTTATCTTGGTTTCACCACCAGTGTTTGGTGGGGTCCGTGTTGTTCATCTTGGTTTCACCACCAGTGTTTGGTGGGGTCCGTGTTGCTCATCTTGGTTTCACCACCAGTTTTTGGTGGGGTCCGTGTTGCTCATCTTTTTAGTTTTCTGTGTTGTGTTTTGTTTCTCTTCGTCCCGTGTCATGTATGGCAAGTGTTGCCAGTGCCTCTGGATTGTCCATTCCTTTTCCTTTTGGTTTTCTCTAACGTTGGTGGATAGTACAATAACAGGTCAGTAAATACTCGCACTTATCTTTCTACTAGCTGAAAAGGTGGAATCTGTTGTTTAAGGATCATTATTGTTATGACAAAATATCATAAATGATACCTATAACAGATTTAATATCCGTTAGTCATCAACCTCTATAGAAATTAATGGCATTCGTGTGCTACCAGAATCAATAGGTCATCAATTTGTTGAAATTGTGAATATAAAATAGCAATGCAATATGAAATGAAATATCGATGTACTGAATAACTTGCTACTTGTACATACTAGTTCTCTGCAACTTTATGTGATAATGTTTTGGCTACTTGCGGCAGCTGAGTGGCTTTGTATGGGTACACTGGCTTCCTTTGCCGCGAAAACTGACTGACATGATATAATTGACACATATTTGAGAGTGGTATTAAGCAACTATATTTCTACTCATTCTGAAAAAAAAACGTTTGAGAATACCGAAGGGGCATTCAAAAATGGTCAATCAAGAGAAACAATTAGATGAAAATTATTTTAAATTCTACTAAGAAAACAGATCTTAACACCAGAATTCTGATAAAGATATTTTCCTGCAAAGATCGAAATAGAAGAGAATTAAAACTTTCACAGATAAATATCTATATTAATGTAATGATGTATACAAACGTTAATGTTTCACAACGTAATCCTTCGCTAATATGAAATGTAGTTTGAAGGCTTGGGCCAATAAATTTAGTTTTCCCCCGCCATTTTGTTTTTATTACAGTGTCTGTCCTAAGCCTAGGTTAGTCAGAGAACATGTATTTGTGTGTAAGAGTTATCCATTCTATGGTTGTTCTATTGGATTTCTGAACTATTCCGACAGTTTAATATTGTTTGTTTTTCATTTTATTATTTCAGATTTTTGCACAACACCTGCTCCACCTACAACAACCCTGGCACCATCTATGTGTACGTATAATTTATGACTATGAATATTTTGTAAAGTTTTCGCAGAAATCTTGATAGAGAGTACCATCCCTACGTAAAGCATAAAACGTAACATTAAACATGAAAAAAATGTAATCATTTAAAATTATATACATATATTGAGGAAACGAACCCATCATAATGTCAGACAGAATGGACATGTTCATTTTTAACACTTCTTTTTACATATACCAGACAACAAAGACTCTTCTATGCTTAAAAGATACCATCGTGCTCGTGCTCGTATGGTACTTGGATTTACAACTATCTATGCAATCAGTGCCTATCACTACTAACGTTGTAAGTTCGAATCCCGCTCAGGCAATGTATGTGATAAAGTTTGTCAGTGATTTGCGGCAGGTGGGTACTCCGGTTTCCTCCATCAATAAAGATGTTGTTGAAAGTGGCGTTAAATACCATAACCCCCTTCTTTAAAATAAAAAATACGACTATTTGTATTGCTTGTTCCACCACAGGTAAGTTTATATAGTGTGGTAAGAAGGATAAGATTGCAATGCATATGCGACCTTTTAGTATTTTAAAAATTATAAGGAATTACCATGATCTAAATTATTGAATGAATCTTTTAAAATTAAAGATATATGTTTTAAAATTTATTTTTTTATTGTGTCAATGCAATGTAGCATACATATATAGTGGTTTAGTCCATTACAGGTGGCATAAGGCCGATAGCAAGCCGATACATGTCACATAGAACCAATAACAAGGTCAATACAGAAATCATCACGTCATAATATCATAATATTGTTTATCGTTTTGGCTTTCTGTGTTGTGATTTAGTGTTTGTTGTCTTCGTGCTGTGTCTTGTGTGCCCAATGTTGCCAGTGTCTCTGGTTTGTCCCTTCTTAATTGTCACTTCGGGTTTCTCTAACGTTCATTGTGTGATCTATTACATCTTATTCAACAGTGTAAATTGACTCCAGACGTTCATTGTAATAACGAGAAATATGATATGAATTTTTTTATTAATAAAATCTTACATCTTCTGCAATGACATGAAAGCGTTTCAATTTTGTTTTTTGTTTGGTGTTGGTGTTGGTGTAGGGTGAATGAGATGATTTGATCGAACATCGTGGAGAATAAACCTTTCATATACAAAAGGTGTATGCAAAAAATCTTCTCAATTATACAACCGCAAAGGTAAATTCACAGTCCAGAGAGGAAAGCAAGAGCAGTAAAAAGTAATGAAGTAGAGAATCAGAATCGTGTATCAGTAATTTGTATCACTATCTTAGTAATGAAGTAGAGAATCAGAATCGTGTATCAGTAATTTGTATCACTATCTTAGTAATGAAGTAGAGAATCAGAATCATGTATCAGTAATTTGTATCACTATCCAGTAATGCATTTGATAGATAAACAATAGCGATAAATTATAAATATTTCAAATCACTATTACACAACAGAATAAGCTCACTTGGTTAACCGTTACGAACTATCTGCCACCAATGACAATGGACATGTTCCGTTTGTCGTCATTACAACCTTGTCCTTTTAGTCCATGCAAGAGTAACACAACAGGTACCACTGGTGGAGCAGGAACTGCCTACCGGATCACGTCAGTTCACCCCGGTTTTTTGCGAGGTTTATGTTGGATTTTTTAGTGTGGTGTTTGAAGATTACTGTTTGTCTATTTGTCCCTTTTCTGTTGGCCATTGTAATGTCTGTCCGTCTTCGACTTAGGGTTTCTGATTACACCTTTGGTATCTCCAAACGTTTCTTAAGTATTCTCATTTGGTTTATCATTTCAGATATATCATGTAAAGATATTGTCGCTTTCCAGTATTCTGGTCCAGTTCATGTCATATGTAATATTCAAAATAATCTGGACTTTTCCACAATCAACATATCAAAGGATGGCGTTAATATTGCACAGATAGAACATGATGACTCAAATAATCCATCAGTGATAAATGAAAATCTGGATTTTTCTATAAATGATACTAATATTATTATAACAATTAAAAATGTGACGTGTAATGCTGGTGGAGTGTATACAGTTGTAATTATAATGATCAATACCACTGCAGCAGCTGAAGCAAGGTTATTTATTAATCGTGAGTATAACCAGTTCCTATTTAACTAATATTAGATTAAAGTGTGATCTTTTCCTGTGTGTTTTTTCTGGGTTTTTTTCTTCTTCTGTTCGGTTTTTTTCTGAGTATTTTGCTTTGTTTTATTTTATTTTTTCCATTTGTTATTTCTTTTTAAATTTTTTTTTGCATGACCGCATCACACCATAAAACTAGCTTAAGACCCCCATTCATTAATGAAGGGCATTTACCAAGCCAAGAAAATGAGCGGGTCATGTCTATGTGTTTTAGTTAGGTGTATCGAAGTCGCCTCCGTTTCTACAAATTTACTATTGGACTGTGTGGAATGATATGTTTTTCATTTTAATTTATGATATGACATGCATCCGATTGTTAACACAATTGCTTGATCGTTTAGAGTACGTTTTTAGATGTGTGTGGACCGTTAGAAAATAAACATCTAAATTTCAGTGAAATGAATATATATACAGTATTATATGATCAACTTGTTATCGGAACTCATCTTATGACATCGAAGGAAATTTAATAAAAATGTTTATAATTTATGAGGATTCTCTTTGTATATTTTCTGCATGTTAATTTCCCAATGACATGTTAAGTGAATATGTTAAGCATCACAATTTTTTCCTGATTATCAGTTAGATAATACTCACAAGACATTTGCCGACTGTTCCATGTGCGCATATACTCCATTGTATATGAACATTTTATATAAACTTTTTTGAGTGATGTTGGATGACTTTGATATCTTGGTGTTGCAGTAATTAAAATTACAATGCTAAAACAGATGAACAAAATCACATCTACACAAACTGAGACTTTGTAATAATTAATTTGCATATACTTTTTTATAGGCTTACCAGAAAAACCACAACTTAAAATGCATCCTGATACAATCATCGATTTAGGGTTTTATCGTGGTGGTAATGAGCATTCTTGCGAGGGCGATGTTGGTTATCCACCTGGTATGCTTGTCGTTGAGGGTAAAAATAGAGATGCTTCTATGTATCACGAAATTGCAGATATTTCATATGAACGAACATCTGAGAGTGGAGCTTGTAGTTCCATGCAATATCTGAGTTTTGGTATTTCATTTCATCCTGAGCTGGATCATGGAAAGATAAGATGCCGTGTTCAAAATGACCATTACTTGGAGTCCAATGGATCATTCTCCACGGAACTTGACCTTGTTCTTATTCCAAGTGAGTGTATAGTAGAATAATATATATATACATGTTCGTCTGCAAATTAAATCCAACAGTGTTAGAATTAGATCTTTGAGCTGACAAATTGTTGCTCTTTCCTCGACGGGATTTGAACTCACATCATTGATGCACTGCAGCACCACTCGCTTAGTTTTATGTCCGGCTCCCTACACCACTAGGCCACATCCGCTATATTAGAATATAGCTTCAATAGTCGAAGTGTTTCCTTGTCTCGTAAGGGAATTCTAGAGATATACATAAGACATGTGTGTCAGCGTGTGTAGATAGTACATGTATACTTAATATTATAATTTGACAGCAATCTAACTGTATATATATTTAGTAACATATATTAGATGCCAGCATAATGACGTTTGTTCAAAATTATAATGATAGCTATAGTTAGGAAAGACGAGTAAAATACATGGATAATTGGATATAACTGGACGATTTTCAAATTTTGTATATTATTTTATGATATTTATACTATTATATAACTAATTGACTAGTTTTATTATCATAAATATGTCACGAATTACCAAATAATGCAGTAACTCACGAATTAGCACAGCGCATGAGTGAATTACAACGTTCTTTGGACAAATTTTTGATAATGAAATTCGTCACATTGTTATAGTATTTATTATATAGATTAAAAATGTTTCGATTCCAATTTAATATAAAATGAATTTAACTGCACTATATTACGTGTGTAGGATAGGGATATACGGTACTGTGATGTGTATCGCTTCAACAACAACGAGTGAGTGATTGTTGTTTAACGCCAATTCAGCAATTTTTCAGCTATATCATGGCGAGAACAGGTTAATTTGCAATGAGATGATTATGAGGTCCACCTTGTACGAGATCAACAGGCTGAGTTGGATGTTTATAGTGCTAGCTCACTGAAACAAAAGTCTGCAGGTAGACATGTCGCTCCACTCGGACACATTATTCTGATTCCGAGACAACCAGTCTTTACTCTTTCCCCTTAATGCTGCGTGCATAGCGGATAAGCAACAAATACCAATTTTATAGTCTTCGGTTTGACCCGACCGGGGCTCGAACCCACGATCTACCGCTCTCGATGCGAGCACGCAAACCATTACGACACCGATACGGTGGGAAAAACCCACAACGAACCCATACGAAACGGCCAAGAGGAAGTCACTATACAGTGACGTCCCTTTGACTGTTTCTTATACAGAAAAGTAGCTTCGACATTAAAATGGAGGGAAATGTAAGGACAATGAAAATAAAACGATAATTTCACTTTTTTAATTTAGTCGGGAAACCCCGTGATTCACAGCTATCTATATAAAAATGTCTAATAACATTGTCCTTAGATCAGAAATATCCTTTATATAAGCATGTAACTCGTATATTTTAAGGGTCATCCTATGCCCACATTGTTTTTGTGTTTATGATTTTGTGATCTGTGTATTTTCTACGTAGGTTTCCAGTTCATTAACAGGTAAAGTTTGAAATCCAATGAAAGATGATATTCAGTTATATTGCCCTTATCGGTTTTTAACCATTAAAGGTTGAGATATCTGCATAGACAGACATGATAACAATTCATATATCTCTTACATGTATACCAATAAATATATGTCTTATATATCAGGGAACATCTGCAGTTGTGCAATACATGGCAATTCAACAGGCCATCCAGGTAGATGTGATGCCAAGGTGGTCTGTGTTAATATAGGTGGTGTTGTATATCCCTTCGGAAAACTGTGCAACCCTGATGATTTGTGTCGGAATAGTATAACTGGTGTGTGCACCACTGATTGTTCTCCTACAATATGCAAAGAAGAAGTTCCGTCAGGTAGGTGTACATATCGATTATGACATGTCTTTTAGCACAAGCTTTTAATAGTAGATTAAACATATTTCGTAAGCATATGTAAAATCGTCAATAAAAAATAATTCTAACCGAAACGAGCTTTTGGAAATTTAATATTTGATCTATCCAAGCATTCAATATTTTCAAATACATAATATACCCTTGACATAAAAATAAGACACAGTTTCTCTTCCAGCTTGCGTATGATACCCCAATTATAGGAGAACACACATATGTGTTGGATCCGCAACAAATGAAGTACATGGAACTAAGACATCCTTTCAAAACTTCCCTTAGTGATATGTTATTGTTAAATATGTTTGAAGATATCAAAGGGTGTAATCAGAAACAGTAAAGCGGGGACAGATATTACAATGACGAAACGAAAAACAATAGTCGACAAAACACCATACAGAAAACTAAAGATTGAACGGGATGAATTCATGTAGTTCGAAGGGACACGCAGTTCTTGTGTCAGTTGTGGCATCCGTCGTGTTGCTCTCGTTATAAATCCAGTGACTAACCATAAAAGTGAAAACAAAGACGGTATTGTGACTACTACAAGCGGAATATATATGTGGAAATCTGTGAAACAGATATTTCGTAGCGGTAAAAAAAACGTCATACATCTGGTGGCGACCATAACACTTTCGAAGTTATGAATTCAAATTAAATCAGTAGGAAACCTTGGTGCAGTAGCTTCATTGGTTACTCAATTAATTAAAAACCTGATAGGAACCACAAGCTCTGATATATCGCGTCAACTGAGAAATATATACTAAATTGTCAAGTGTTGCTGGAGTATTGCTACATGTATATGGCAAGTTCACCATAGAAAAATTGACATCTTTACTTTTGTTGTAAAGTCTCGTATTCAAACGGTTCCCACTGTTTTACAAGCTATGATGCAGACCTGGCTGTATTTGGGGTATCATTTATGTTCAATGGGATATTGATGATAAACGAAGTTTAATCTTGGAATTGTTAGTGGAAGGCTATTATTTATTTATAAGAAAGTGGAAGGAATGAAAGGGGTAGATTCTTTTTTTTCTGTTTTCTTTTTTGCTTCTCCAGAAGCTTCTGTTTGCAGTCTGCTTCGTAGATGAATTAAGCAAGTCGGTTAGAAAAGCAGCACAATTTAGTACTAACAAACGCGAGCATTTTGATTTTGTCAGTTTTTAGAACGTTCTGCTATATGTAGAATCAGAGTGGTTGTTTGTAAAGTAAGATTTGTCTCTTTTTCAACACAAGATAGGTGTATCCAAGTTGCTTACTTTTTATGAAACATTGTAGAACTTATTCTTGTAATTTGTATCAAATGCTTTAATGTTATTGTACGAGGAGAGGGGTTATATGTAACAGCTCATGATGAGGACACACTCAAAAAGACTGCACGTTTTCAGTACCACAGCAACCATCATTCGCAAACCCTATCCAGTGTATCCTTTTTTGGCAATTTATAGACCTCTTCATAGGTCTATTACAATGTCACCTTGTTCATCTACATGCTGGTTTATTGTTTGTAAACTTGCATATTATCGAAATGATAAAACAACAATCAATCAAATTTAGCTTAAGGTAGTAAAGAATGCATGAAGACCCACTTATTAAGACTTTAAACAAATATTTGATACTGAAATATATCAGGAATATTAAGCACAATGTAATTAATCCACTTTGATATTTTAAGATTTTTGTACGACAGTGGCACCATCTACAACAGAATCAGCAATGACTACTACATGTAAGTAATCGTAGATACATTATATGTTGTCCATTTTCAATACACAAATATCATTTAGAAAATAACACCACTTTTGGAGATGTCAGTTAAAACAACTGATTTGTCATTTGGTTATTCTTCGAAGATGAAATATAACATAACTCAGTGCCGAATGATATCATTTCTCATCAATAGTTGTATAGTTTTTATTATATCGACTTTGTCCTGTATCGGGTGTACCCATTGTTGCCAGTTTCTTTGAATTTTCCATTATTGATTACTCCTTCGGTTTTCTTTAGCGTTTATATCATAGCAGTTCTGCTCAAACTGACTTCTTTTGAAAGCTTATGACATCATTTTCAATTTGTAGGTAACTTTTGTTGGGGAGGAATAAGCACTGTTATGGATTTTATTATTAATTCTATTATTCACCCTTTTATCCAAGTAACACAAACCATTGTCTTCAAACACCCGTTATCATGGTAATGTCCGGTTGGCGAGAAGTGAAAAAACTAGTTTCATTTTGCAATTATTTTTTTTAAATCAACATTGTTGCTATATTCATAGCGACTAAGTTAATAAGTATATGCTATATATAAACAGCATTATAACGCAATGCAATATCTTTCGTTACTTTGATTATGAAAAGAAAGTTAAACAGTGATGGTCAGCAGCTCCAACAATATCAACAAAACCAACAATCACCTCTAACCTTTACTCATTGAACAAAAAAGACCATGACATATATGACATTTGAAATCACCTTTTCCTCTTGATAACTGGATCTCCAACGGTAATACGAATATAAACAAACGTTTAAAATACTGCACTAAGGAATGGATATCACTACAAAACTTGAAAAGTGTTATTATTGAAATTTACTGTTCCTAAATAATGAGAGCGAGCGCTGACTATATGAGAAATAATATTAAAGTTGAACATCGGTTTGTTTTTGCATATTGATAATTCACAAAATACGTCTGAGCAATAAATGTTTTTAATCTTAAATGCTTTTCAACATCATTCACAATTAATGCATATATGTTAAGGCAATGGTCATGTGTTCACTCTTGGTGACAGTAGTGTATAACCTTAAAGCAGAAAAAGCAAGAGAAACCAGGACGTGAATTTATTTGATACAGAGTGTATCTAAATGTGTTGCATAACTACAATTAATATTTGTTTTAAAGTTATTTTTCTTTTGTGTTTTAGAGAATCATTATAATGGCAATGATGGACTCAAATATCATCTAAAACCTGTTTCTATATACGATGCCACATGGACATACAGAAATATAAGAAGACAACCTCACCTGGATTTAATTGTGTTTTTAATATATTGTCATGAAAGATGAACTAATGTACACACCTCATCCAGCTCAAGTTATTAACATTTATTTGTTTCATATTATTAATTTCTTTTTTTTATATATATCTATGTAGTTATACTATTATTGTTTCTATTTTACACTTTTATGTTAGTATTTAACAGCTACAGAACCGTAGGTGCAGAAATTTGGAAATGGGTGGTAATTTGACAATATGCATATATAATTATACTTATACAATGTATTTATCTGTTGATTTTGTCTAGAAGATTATTGTGGTCCCGGCTTTTTTTTTATCTTACCTTCAATATTTCTTTAAATTTGATGCACTATTTTCTGTTATGACATTCTGTTTTTTCTCATCGTAATTGATACTAATAATTGTAACGATATTCTTACTATAGAACTATCCTAAGAGACACCACGATCCAAGTAACTGGATATAATTAGTATTGGAGAGGAAAATTTGGGGAAGCATCCAGTTCATGGAGTGTGACAAAAATAAAGTGGTGGAGGGGAGGGAGGGAAAACAAAAATATTTCCCAAAAATTATCAATGAACTCATAAAATTCACTAAGCAAATCTAGAGAGGATAAAATTCACCTCGTGCCCAAATTCGACTGCATCTCGAAAAGTGAAATAATATAATGAATCTCGTGACTTCTCGTGTGATGTCGCTTAGGATATAGAACTATCCTAAGAGATACCACGCTCCACGTAACTGGATGTAATTAGTATTGGATAGAGAAATTTGGTTCCGCATACCACACATAGAGCGTTGACTCATTCTTTTGCAGCGGAAACATATTCTAATCAAAACCTTCCATAACTAACCCAAAACTCAATTTTTAAAACCGTTTTGCCAATTCAAATCTTTAATACTGGAGTGCTATCTGCAATTGTCAAGACGAACATGGTTTGATGCTAGAATTAAAATTTATTTCTTTTTCTCCGTAAATTCAAATCCTATAACATAAATATAGGGCTTTCCGTTTTATCAATACCAATGTACAAATGTATAGGTTCTACAGACCGTTTTCCAATAATAATAAATTCCATATCTCTTAAGCATTGTAAATAAAACAGGAGAAAACAGTTCAATCTCAATTTAAGCAAAAACAAGCCTTGTACATTTATACATAAATATGCAACAATTCACAGTCAGAAAATTCAAAATGCAATGTCATCAGTCTAGATATCAAACTGCTGAAGGTAACTTGTTGGTATCACCTAATTGCTCATAAGTTTTGGAAAATATATCATTGATGATTCGTCAGCATCCCAACATTTACCCTTAGAATGCTTAAAATACTTTCGAATATTAACACCATTCTCTAACTAGCCAATGACTTCAGAAGACGGACTACGTTCCCGTCAAGCATCCAAATGATTGTGTAAAAACCCCAAAACCTGGATCCCTAAAAGACACGTTTTCAAAATCAAAATTCCCACTTTGGGCAACACTTTCAGCACTCATAAAGGAGAATGGAGGTAGGAGAACCTCTCCTCTGTAATTCACCTCCTTATCCATATTATCTTCAACGGTATTAACTTCAGTGTTGCTAGGATCAAACAAGAACTTAACATTGCCATTCCGGAGCATCAATTTTGGCCTTTTACACCTAGGATAACACCCTAGACATTACAGAGAAAAAGTTCTCCAACCTCCATTCCGCGTGACAAAAGCCACTAAGGATTAAATTCTTTGGAAAAGAGGTCAGAAAACTGAAGATATTATGTAACCAGTTAAATGCTAAAATAGTAACTACTTGTACTATGTATAGAAACAAAAATACAGACAAATATTAAGATTGCTTTAACATCGGGCACTCATCTACATGATGACCGTTTTCCTGACAATAAAACACGAACCCCTCAATTTACTAGGAGGTCGAGGCTTATACACAGTAGGTCCTCTTAAAACCCATGTTTAAAAGATGGTCTTATTTTTTAATCGAGCCAAATCTGTAACCGCCACATTAGCTTATGCACCATTGGCAGTAAACCTTTGCCTACCAGTGTGTGTCTCGGCTTAATATCAGATGAGCCTCAGTCATCTACAACATCGGTAAAATTAAATAACAACTAGCCAAGAGTAAAATCAATTTAAAAATACATGTACGAAACAAAGATACAACACACGATTACTAACAGCTGATCGACACATTTAAATCTATTCAGAAATCCACAGGTATAGAAAATCGATATCCCATTGAAACAAAGTCAACGTCTTATTCAAGCACACCTTGAGTAAAATTGCCGTTTTCAATACACGTGTATAAAATAACTAATGAGCTACAATCTAATAATATTATCGACAACTAAAGATAACCTTAAATTGAATAACGACAAAGAAACAAGTGTCAACTAAGCATATCATATTAAGGCACTGAGACCAACAAGCTGTACATAAATTCCCATGTCAAAACAAATATTTTTTAAAGAACTGTTGCCTATATAAATTAACCAGCAACCTAGTAGGCCAAATGAAACTAGGATAAAAATCTGTAGCGTATAATGTACAAAATGTAGGATTACATCTTCCTTTCCATTGACAAAGCAAATAAAAACCGTCATAAAAACGGACGACACCGTTCATAAATTAAATTCAAAACGGACGACACCATCCGCCGACATAAAATCAAAAGGTGACGAAACCGTCCACAAACAAATCAATTCCAACACGGACGAGACGTCCGTGAATAAGTTAAACTACAGTAAAATACGGACGACACCATCCGTAAATAAGTTAAACTACATCAAAAAACGGAAGACACCATCCGTTAAAAATGAAACGAATATGCAGAGGGCACCATCTGCCAGCGACGACACTGTCCACAAACAATTATTCATTCCAAAACGGACGACACCATCCGTAAATAAATTAATCTAGAGTAAAATACGGACGACATCATCCGCTAAAAATGAAAAGAAATATACAGGCGGCACCATCTGCAAGGGACGACACCGTCCACAAATAATTATTAATTCCAAAACGGACATTACCATCCGTAAATAAGGTAAATTAGAGTAAAATACGGACGACACCCTCACAGTGTCACCATTTTACTTGTGGCAATCCATAATCCGTCCATTAGACCCATCACAGTGTCACCATTTTACTTGTGCAAATCAATAATCCGTCCATTAGACCCATCACAGTGTCACCATTTTACTTGTGGCAATCAATAACCCGTCCATTAGACCCATCACAATGCCACCATTTTACTTGTGGCAATTAATAACCCGTCCATTAGACCCATCACAGTGTCACCATTTTACTTGTGGCAATTAATAATCCGTCCATTAGACCCATCACAATGCCACCATTTTACTTGTGGCAATCAATAATCTGTCCATTAGACCCATCACAGTGCCACCATTTTACTTGTGGCAATCAATAATCCGTCCATTAGATCCATCACCATCCGAAAAAACGAAAAGAATATGCCAACGGCACCATCTGCAAGGGACGACAGCATCCACAAGCACGTATTAATTCCAAAACGGACGACACCATCCCTAAATAAGGTAAACTATAGTAAAATACGGACGACACCATCCGTTAAAAATGAAAGGAATATGCAGACGGCACCATCTGCAAGGGACGACATCTTCCACAAACAATTATTAATTCCAAAACGGACGACACCATCCGTAAATAAGTTAACCTAGAATAAAATACGGACGACACCATCCGCTTAAAATGAAAAGAATATATGCAGACGACACCATCTGCAATGAACGATACCATCCACAAACAATTTTTAATTCCAAATCGGACGACACCATCCGTAAATAAAGTACACTAGAGTAAAATACGGACGTCACCATCCGTTTAAAATGAAAAGAATATATGCAGACGACATCATCTGCAATGGACGACACCATCCACAACCAATTATTAATTCCAAAACGGACGACACCATCCGTAAATAAATTAAACTACATTAAAAAACGGACCATCCGTTAATAAATTAAACTACATTAAAAATGGACGACACCAATCGTAAATAAGTTAAACCACATTAAAAGACAGACGACACCATCTGCAGAAAAGAAATAAAATTACGCAAAGTACTTACATTAAATATTAAATATATAATCCTACTAGTTAAAACGTATAGGCTACGTGGAACGCATGAAACACGAAGTGTAAGTAAAGGTGAGACAGAAACACGTGTGTCCTCGGCGACTGCAAATCGAAAAGTGAAATAATATAATGAATCTCGTGACTTCTCGTGTGATGTCGCTGAGGATATCTTTATTTTCATTTCCGATCAGTATTTTGGGCCGTCGGGGTCGTGGCAGTCTGATTAAAATCATACCCCAGACTCAATTTTCATATCGTCGGGGTCTGACAGGTATGGCTTACAGGTCATCTTCTCGTGACCTTTCAATTGTCTAATCAAATCACCGCTTCCACGAACTGGGAAGTTCAGGATAGATAACTCCTGTTTCCCATATCCTGTCGGTAGCACAGCTACACAATCCTCGCCTGACAGAAGAGCTTGTACAATTACTTTTTTGTTCTGCTTTCAAACGATCAACTTTGAATTGGTGGAGAGCTAGAGCGATGGCTGTGTCAATCGTCACCATTTTGAACGGACAACCGAGAAGGCTTTTGCTATGTCGAATCTCATTGGTCAATACTTTGTTTCAATATGCAAATTAATAAGGTCACGAGAAGATGCCATCAGTGCCAATCACCACTAATGTTGTGAGTTCGAATCTCGCTCATTGCGAGGTGTACTTGATACGACATTGTGTAATAAAGTTGTAAAGTTATCAGTGACTTGCGGCAGGTCGGTGGTTTTCTCCGGGTACTCCGGTTTCCTCCACCAATATAACTGACCGCCACGATATAACTGATATATTGTTGAAAGTAGCGTTAACTACCATAGCCCTAACCCTTTTAAACAAATCTATTTTGAGTTTCTCAAATAATACTCAGATTGCTTTGATTTAAAATCCAATAGGGCAATTGAAATATTGTTGAAAGTGGCGCTAAGCACCATAACCCTAACCCGATCTTTCTTTGTAGGACATCAGTACTAAATTAAACTATGATATATTATTATATATATGGTATTCATGGGACATATTAGTCTTAAGTTTATTATCTAGTTTTACCATTAACGTTTTCATCCTATGGTGTTATGCCGGAAAAACCATTATTTTTAATTAACATTAATGAACTGTACTCTTATCCTAATTATTGTAGCACACTATGTATCTTCATAGAATATACACTCAACTTCATTGTTAGAAAATAAACATATAAGCTATATATTAAGATGTTCTAAATGTGTTCTTAAACATTTATTTTTTTTAATAAAACAACTGTTTGTATCATGTCTCGTCACCGAATTACTACTCGACACTATTTGACTCGTAATGATTTATACAACAGGAATATAATACAAACAGTGGTCTTAACTTCATATTGAATTATTTAAACTAATTTTATTTTCTACAGACAAAACGACAAATAGTTGTCATGCATCTTAGGTTACTCTTCTAATCCACAATATTATTTATGTTTTAATTCGTGGAGCGGAGCCAGACATAAAGTAATTATGAAATAAAAACAAACACAATACCTGTGCAGCAAGTTTACTTTTTTTACAAATAAACAAATATAAATGTCCATCAAGGACACATTGACGTTGTAATAACAATGCTGAACAACAGACAGTCTACAAAATAAAAATATACATGTAAGAATATGACAAGCACAATATGGTCGTATATTTAATCATGCAACGTAAATGGAAATAATTCGTAATAAATATACATATCGAGGGTAAATGGGCGTGAAAAAAAAAACTTTTGAACCTTGCTGCACTGAAACTGAGCTTGCATGACCATACAACTTTTCCTACTCAAACAAGAAAAATATTCCCGTTTATAGTATCCTAAATATACCCATGCTATTAACATAGCATTAATATTGATACATTGCGGAACTATTTGGATCAATAATATTTATTTTCAATATACACAAATGTATATCAAACCTGTTTACTATAAGTAAACACCAATCAGATATCATATTCGAGACACACAAATATGTGATTCACTAAATATATGTGTAAACATTAACACTTGTTCGAATAAGAAGAGTTTGAAGATACCAAAAGGGTAATCAGAATCCGTAAATCGAAGAGAGGCAGACAACACAATGGCCAAAAGACAAATGATAAAAGGATAAACATCGACTTATTAAACACTACACTGAACACGAACCCTACTAAAAACCGGGGGTAAACGTAGGTGCTCCAGTATGGCGATCTGTTTCTGTTCCACTAGTGGCACTCGTTGTGTTACTCTAGCTACAAAGCACAATGTTAAGTCATGAATGAGGAAAGCACCGGAAAGTGCTTACTACAAGTGGAACATATCCGTGGTCATTTGTAACAGACATTCCATAACGGTTAATCAATGCATGTTGACAACCGTAAAACACTTTCGAAAAGATGACTTCCACTTAACCAATAGGAATCCTTGGTTCAGTAGAAAACTTGTTAGCAACCTCCCTCTATCAATGAAATCCCGATAGGACCCGCAAGCTCTGTAATACCGATTAACTGAGAGATATATACTCCACATGTAGATTATATAACTTTAATAAAAATATATTTATTATACGTTACATACACGTATCTGTAATATATATTGCTTAACCCTGTCACATTGTTGTGCCAGTCCCAGACACTCCTGGGCGTCCAACGACATATGTGGTGGACTTGTTTAGGTTGGTTCAATGTTTGAGGTGAGAGGTCATTGTTCCCTTTGTTGATGTTGTTACCAGTCCCAGGCACTCCTGGACGTCCAACGACATATGTGGTGGACTTGTTTAGGTTGGTTCAATGTTTGAGGTGAGAGGTGATTGTTCCCTTTGTTGATGTTGCTATAATTTGTTTTCATCACTGTTTAAACTTTCTTTTCATAATTCATATACATTCTATACAATATGCTTAAATTTCTGAGTTAGATTGCTGTCAAATTTACCATCTACACACGCTGAAAGCACATGTCTTGTGTCTATCCGTTCTTCAAACAAGCGTCGTCACTACAATCAAACAACTAGTTATCAGTTGTTTTAATAAGGTCTAGTAGCAGAGTCGAGTGAAAATGCTATTGAGGTTCTAGACAAACTTAGTTATATGCATTGTTAGTTTAATTACCATGAAAGTTATGACTTTTCCACATTCAATACCACCCTAACACACAATCTTGTCAAAGAAATGTTTTCTTATTTGATTAATTGGTCATTCCGTAAATCAGGTTGTGATTCCATATTCTGTAACGAATATAAATATTTTTTAGCGATGATAAAAGAGATAAATATTGTATATTTGACTTTTTGCATTTAGAAAAACCACAAACCGGCAATACTGCCATTAAATCCCTTTTTGCATTTATATCAATGATTATTCTTTCAATACAAGTGGTTCAATTACAATTTACAATTATATAATATTTTGCACATTCCGCCTCCATACATTTCAGAATCTGAAATGAATTTAGAAAATTCACCGATATCCGATACTAAAAAAATCATTTTCAATAATGTGTAAAACAATGTTGGAATAATTCTTCTAATTTAATGCATGATGTATGTTTATTTTTAAATCTCCTTTTGTTAGTTTTGCCCTTTCTTATTTTTGGAGTGTATCATATAAATATATTGGCCTAAATAACATACACATAAGATTCGATTTCGTTTTAAATAAAAAGGCTAAAATGACTTGTTATTCAATCTTTCTAATTAAACTGACATAATAATGTTTAAGAAATAGTAGGTATGTCATGCGACGACCAGATACAATCTCTATTGAAAATGGTTGTATTTGCGCAAAAGTCATTGTTAAAAAAGTAAATCATTAGTTTAGCCATTTTCAATTTGAAAGAAATTCTATTGTCATGAAATCATGTGTGAAAATTCTGTAGCACATAATTTTTTTTGTCATTTAATTGAAAGTCTCATGATATTATTTATACTCACGCCATTAATCGCGTTTGTACAAGGGGGATATTTAATGATGATATGATATATAGATTAATTTGTGAAATATAAATATGATAAGCTTTTAAAGTCTTAAAAATATATTACTTTACGTAAGCAGGATTTTATTACGCTATTAGTTGTGAAAATTAGGAAAAATCAGAAATAAACATTTAATTACTTATGGATACTTATTCTATTCCTGATAATACACCAGAGTAATGTGGATCCCTAGCAGAGATATATTCCACAATGAATTATTGAAATTATGAGGATAACCATGAAAATATTATTTTTAAATTCATAATTTAAGTGACCAAAATGTCTACAAAGGAATCTGCATATAATGTCCAAGAATTTCACGATATTGGTATTATTGGGGACAGTAGTAATGATGAAAATGAGGACGACCTTGTCGTAAAAGAGGAATACGACCCATCACATACTTTTCATGACAGGCATGGCCATAGTGATGTCGGTATTCATATGCCGGAAAATCACTTTCATGAGGATATACAACTGTCACATTCAAACAAGAAGTTAGAAAAATATACACAATCAAATAATAAAAATGTGGAAGAAACTTCATTTCAAAAAGCCAACCCATTAAAGATCAAAGTTTCAAATGGTGATAGTCACGACGAAATTCAATTCTTGGAATCTATTGTAATCAAAGAAAATAAAAACGCCGAATTAGAAGTGTCAACGTCTACCAACAAAAAGACTGACGTAAGTAACAACAATTTATCAACACCCCAAAATAACAACACAGGAAATATACCGCTGTGGTTTAAATTCGTGAAGAGTGTAAGTATAGTTTTCATTTTAGACAATCTGTTTTATTTACTCATCATTAAGATAAAGGGCAGTTTTAATTGTTCCTTTATTGGTATAAACAGACTTTATGCAGGGTTTTCTTTTCAAGAAATACGAAAATAAGATAGTTTTGTCCTAATATTGCACATTCTGCTATATGGATGTTGTCCTTTCACTACATAATTCTGGGACCGTCGTGAGCGTGATTGTATGGTAGTTGGATTTACAACTACCTGTGCAATCTGTGTTCATCACCCCTAAAGTTAGGAGTTCAAACGATGTTCATGGCGAGGTGTACTCGATACAACATTATGTGATAAAGTGTGTTATTGACTAACAGCAGGTCAGTGGTTTTCTCCGGTTTCTTCTGTTTCCTCCACCAATAAAACTGACCTCCACGGTATAACTGAAATATTGTTGAAAGTGGCGTTAAACACCATAAACCACAAACCACCTAAATAATTCCACATTTGGGGACTATGTTGATCACATCTATATAACTGAACTTGAAATAAAGGATGTGTCTGCTTCATACATTGACCTACACCTAGAAATTAAAAATTCCCGCATTTGGAGTTAATAATCCACAACTCTTACGTGACGCTCGAGCATGTATTCAGATTTTTTTTTTCTGAGCTCTAAATTATTAAGTTAATGATCTTTAAAGAATCGTCTCATCTTATCTCTTAAAATGTGAGACTAAAGGTATCAGCACAACAAAAGGGCGCGTATTCGGAGAGAGAGGGCATTTCCTTTCAGTGAAGACTATGTCATTTATCACCCGTTTCTGTCACTGATTATATGCTCTACGTTTATAGCATTCAATCACATGTTGCACCATGCAATTCCATATCTTGGTTAATGATAATTATATATAAGTGTATCGAACATACATCTCTTTTTTTCACATTTCCTTTTTAACAGTTAAAAAGTGTCGATTCAGCAGAGAAATATGTAGTTACAGACGAACAACAGCCCCTAACATGGAAGAAAAAACTCCAGTATATTACATTGTTTGTTGGTGTCGCTATCCTTCTAGTCATTCTTGTGGTCATCGCTGTCATTACCTCTGGTTCAATCAAGGAAGATGATACAGGTACAAGTGATATAAAATTTTATATGACAAGAATTATTACACAGAAACCACATAAGCTTATCATTTCAGAATCAGTAGAGTGTTAACAATGATAGTCGCCTATTTGCGAAATTTTGTCAACAGCCACAACAATATTCATATTCGTGAAATGTATAGATTGTCGTATACCTTCTTTTCGAATACATTACATGTTTTAAAATTAGCATCAACAACAATTGGAACAAACAATCTTAACTTATTGATATGTCGCACATTTCACAACTCTAACCTTTTGGCGGGAATTATGAATATTTATAAGAAACTGTTACAATCTCCTCTATATTCAGTAACCGATTAAAAAGTGCATTTATTTGCCAAGAAATACAAAATATTGCACCGTTAAGCTTGATGTTATTATAAAGTTAGAACATATCCTAAGATGTCGAAATACTTGGAGTCGTAAAATCACAATACAGACTTAGATTGCACAGCTTTTTTCTGTAACAAGCATTTTAAAGATAAATTGGTTTAGCTTGTTACTGCATTTTGCTTATAACGACATACTTAATCTCACATGTCACCACACATGGAACAAAATGATAGTAGCAGCTACATATGGTGCTGATGTGTGTTTCCTGTCAAAATATGTTAACCACACATTTCTATGTCCCCGCCACTAAGTGGCCGGGACATATAGTGTTACCCATGTCCGTAATTCCGAAATAAAACGGTTGCGACCACTGTTTTTCGCTATGCTTTGAGATATTGACTTGATATTTGGTATGTGGGTGTATAATGATAAGCTATAGATCAAGTTTAAGTTTCGTTTCGGTCAATTGAAATTTGACCAAATATTTAGTTGTCACCACTTGTTTTCGCTATGCTTGGAGATATTGACTTGATGTTTGGTATATGAGTGTATAATGATGAGTTACAGATCAAGTGTGCATTTCGTTCCGGTCCAATGAGTTTTGGCCGAGCTATGGTCCTTGGACTGAAATTTGACCAAATATTTAGTTGTCACCACTTTTTGTCGCTATGCTTGGAGATATTGACAAGATGTTTGGTATATGAGTGTATAATGATTAGTTACAGATCAAGTTTACATTTCGTTCGGTCCAATGAATTTTGGCCTAGTTATCGCCCTCGGACTTTGAAATTTGGCCAAATATTTAGTTGTCACCACTTTATTTCACTATGATTTGAGATATTGACTTGATTTTTGGTATGAGACTATATAATCATAAGTTACAGATCAACACTGAAATTCATTTATGTTTAGCCTATTACTTAGGGAGTTAAAAAAGGGTGAAACATTTGCGAGCCTCCTTAATATTCACGGCGGGGACATTCGTGTCGTTCCGACACATCTAGTTTTATTTATTTATCAATGTTCCATGATGTAGAAATGAGTACATTTTATATTTCGAACAAAGTGCTTCCAAAGTTAAGATGCTTTATGTACTGGATTAGCTAATAAAGGAATCCTTTATTTCAGCGACCAAACCACCAGCTATCGAATACGGTATGTATCATAACCGATATGGGTTATTTTATTTTTCTGTGTGCAATACTTTTCCATGTCGTGTTTTGTAGATCACTGTTTGTCCTTATGTTCTTTGTCTTTTGATCATTGTACTGCTTGCGATCTATAACACACTACATAGAAAACAAGTGATTCAGTAACATGAACACCTCAACCAACCGGTTGTGAAATCGGGTTATTCTTAAAAGGCAAGCAGTTCCTGCTTCACTAGTGGAAACCGTCGTGTTACTTTTAAACGATACGAACATTATGTGATATGGAAGTTGATGTCTCGCCTCTCATATGTAGTATCACTTCTTATAATATGACATGTATACTTTACATGCGATAAAGTTCACGTGACAAATAGCGAGATTTATGTCGTCCTTGCAGAATTGTTTCATTCTTTTATTATTTATTGTAGTTCATGCTTTGATGGATTTGACAGTCAACGCTAGTTTCACTTCAGCGTTACAAAGCAAAGAATCCTACAAATATATGGCGTTTCTATCGGACTTTTGCTTAGAGGTAAATTATTACTGCATATACTGTATATATGACTGCAAAGTCGAATTAAAATTGGGTATTTTTTTTATTATTATTTATTATTCGGCGATTTATCAACATCTGGTAAATTCTCATATCGAGTGACGTCATAAGACACATTTCAAATAACTAATCAACTGCAATTCTACACAATCTTAATTGTGCTTAATGCTATTGCGGTTAATGAAGGAATAGAGAGTTTCTTATTGCGAATAAAGGTAATAACAAAATTAACGAACTCCGAACAATCTTACAAAGGGAAAGTCAAAACTCATAATTATATAAACAGACAAAATCAGTCAACAACCGGAAAACTGTGAAAACCGTAATGACCCTGACTTGGTACAGGCATTTCTAAAGAAATGGTGGGTTGAATCAGATTTTAAGGCGCCAAACCACCCGCTCTCATTACGGTTCAAAGGTTCCGGCTGTCACTGTAACAGTATTTAAATACAGGAACAAAATAGGTAAAATAGTTGTCAAAGCAGTACCATATTCGGTGACGTAAATGTCAAAAATATTTTTACGTCACACATTGACAAAAAAAATTCTTGACATATTTGACTCTTTATCTTTATACATTTTCACTATATGAAAATGCATCGCTTATAATTTTTTCTGCAGAGACGGAATATATTTCGACAAGATATTGGTATCGGAATATAAACTTTTTAAGAGATCGAATAAGGCGAATCTTTTTATAGCCCTGGTCCAGTAGCCTGTTTCTCAGATGAAGATGACGTTTCAGGAAATCAGAATAATTGCTACTGCCCCTTGCATAGCGAATCAATTGCGAGATGTAAACACCATATGCAGGAGAAGCTGGTATATTGCTGCACATATTTGGAAAATTTATGATTTTAAAATTGAAGTCGTCCCGCTTATCATAAATTTTAGTACTGAGTTGACCACTGTCGTCAAATTCGAGGTATAAGTCCAAAAATGATGCGGACGAAGCATAAAGTTACCTGGCATAACCCGGTACAGAATATTGGTATTTGTTGTACAATTTCTGAGTAAACGGAATAAAACGATACCGTAAACATCAATTCTTTTTGAGTTGACTATTATATGACAGATCACACATATTTGTGTGACATTTATGATATAAATTTGACAAACTATTTGAAAATAGTCCTTCATTTTATCAAAGATGGTCTCCAAATTAAGGACAACTAATGTGAGGTTTGTTTGTAAAACGTAGGCTTGTCTAATAATTTGTGTTGAGTTTCCAAGTGATCAAATTAATATAAATACTGTTGCCATCATTTCAATTTCTATTTTTAAGATAGATAAGATCTACAGAAATACAACTACTAGTATAGGAGAAAACTATGTGGGATGTTCCATTCTAAAGTTGCGGTAGGTAATATAGGTATATTTTTTCACCACAAATATACAAGACTTAACAGCTGTTCATAGACATTCCATATACAACATTTTTGCTTTGAATTCAACTAAATAGTGTATGCTTTTTAGCAAGCATAATTGGTTTTTATTAAAGTCAAATTGTGCAGTTTTGTGTAAGTTATACATTCTATCTCAATCTTTAACAGAATGTTCATTACAGTAACCATCTCTCTTTAATCAAATAATTTATTCGAGTTCTCTTCATGCTTCCAGGTCCCATTTTTGTCATGATTGCATAGTAGTTGAATTGCTATCTATCAACAAGAAGTTTCGCTGGTCTACCATCCATGTTGAGGTGTACTTGATACAGTGTTATATGATATAGAGCATTAGGCACTTCATGGACACATTGCAAGATTGTTAAATGCGCTTAGCAACAATTAACCTCATGATATTTTTATGACTTGTTTTATCATCCATTTTCCCTTTAATCTAAAGTTAACTAATTACTCATTAACATAGATTTAAAAACATTATAGATATATGAATAAAACTAAAGTTGTGAGTTCGAATCGCGCACAGATGGCCAAGTGAACTCGATACAACTTTATATGGTAAAGCTTCTCAGTGACTTGAGGCAGGTCTGTGGTTTTCTCCGGGTACTCCTGTATTCTCCACCAATAAAACTGACCACAACGATATACTGAAATATTGTTGAAACACCATAACCCTAACCTATATGAATACAAATATTATCTTTATCTTAATTTACTAAGTTGATTTTACAGATCGGGAAGTATAATTGTATCATTTACAATATATGCTGTTAAAATAACAGAGGAATATCTTCGAAGTATTGTTGAAGATATATTACAGAAACATTTACTTACTTCCGATAAAAATATGCTGGGACGTTTTCAAATTATAATAAGCTCCTTGCGGCTTATACAAGTAACTACAGTACACTTAAACGATCCTCCAGAAGTACAAGCACAATTGCCATCAACCACACACTCCATTGTGACCGATTCTACGACTAAACAATCATCAACATTACCTTCGCAGCGAACAACCGTGGATACAAACACTAAATCTACAGAAGAACCAACATCTTCAACCAATTTGTCACAATCTACAGCTCCAAAACCCAATACGACAACAACTGCTGAAAAGACAAAGACAACGACGGCAACCGTACCTGATGCAACATCCACAGTAGGAGTGAATTCTCAGAGTACATCAATAATGTCATCTACACAAGAGTATCTCAATACATCCGATGCTGAAAATACAGCGTCAACACAGAATACTACAATGTCACCTTCAACTGTTGACACGTCACCCGTACCAACACACATATCGACCACTGGTACATCACAGAACACGTTAACATCAACAACATCGTATTCATCTCCACATCAAACGACAGTGTCTACTACAGATTCTACTGTCGCCCAACATACCCCTAATTCTACTGTTGATGACCAGACCGTCGGTTCGATGTCGACACCGTCTATCAGGTCGACCAACACTGACCAGCCAACAACTACAGGTTCTACTGTTGATGACCAGACCGTCGGTTCGAAGTCGACACCGTCTATCACGTCGACCAACACTGACCAGGCAACAACTACAAGTTCTACAACAGAAACAACGGTAAATCCGCCAGCAGGTATATTTTTATTTACATAAATTTTATATTTGATGAAGGGAAATACATTATTTTCAGTATATAAAACCAATATATATATATATAATTCACACTGCATAATGAACATCCCTTTTCAATGAAAATTAGCTTATCAAAAACAGCATTCCGTATAAGTAGTTCTATCTCATAATAATGCACATAGTATCTATATTTTCCGAAAATCCACGTATTTTTGTTTTATCCTGCAATATATCACATAGCTTTGACTTCGAAATTTCAGTTACATTAATTTAAATAGCAAAATGTTAGTAAACTGTTCATCGAAATACATTAGCGCAGTAATAGAGTAATGGGTAATGCGTGCTAAAATTTCATTATTTATAGGTTGATAATTATATCTTCTATTAAAATGTCAAATGTATTACATGTAGTTGCTGAATTCAAGGCTTTATTTCTGTATTACAATGTGCCAATTTTTGTATAGAATACTGTTAAAAATAGAAATAGAAAATAAATTCTACAAAAGTGAAGATGACATTGTTATTTATACCTTCATTTCCTTCAGACATAGATGTCATTAACAGATTTTGGTTTTCCTGTGTACCGTTTTGAATTATTTGATGATCCCATCTTTTGACTTAGAGCGCGCTTGATAAATGTCTTTGTTATTGTAGTTTTTATAATTATAGAAATACTACTTCACAAAACAGTCACAAAATGTCGATGCTACCGTAAAATGGGTGAAACTTGTATAAAACGGTACATGAAAAGTTTGCAATCGGGGAACACATGTCAGCTCATAATTAATTCCGTATGCATTTTTTTTTTCTTTGTATAATTTTTCTGTTTTAACTGATTGGTGTATTTTTAGGAGATATATGTGAAAATGTTTGGGCAATTATCATCATTATAATTAACAATTTATTTAGATAAATATGATTCATATGAAATTATAAATTTATTAACATCTCGCCTGTTAGTTATTTTCGATTGTATTGACTTGGTGTAAACCAATACTTTAAGAAATAGTTCAGTAATATCCAGGCAATCATTTTTATTGAAGGGGTATTCTGGAGTATTGTCCGATCATATTATATCGTGGGTTTTATGTTGCCATGTATTCACGTGCTGTTTTCACCAATTTTAGAGACATTTTTTAAATACCAAAGGTCCCGATATACCTGGAGACGAGATAACAAGCTTTACCATATTAAGTTGCATCAACTAGAAAAAAAATACCTAAATATAATATATCTGATTAATCACAGTAAATGGTACTTGGTCAAGCTGGTCATTTTGGGGTGGATGTTTAGCAACATGTGGTGTGTCACTAAGACAACGGAACAGGAAGTGCGACAATCCAGTACCTCTGAATGGCGGAAAATATTGTGTTGGAAATGATACAGAATATACATCATGTACTATGGATAATTGTCCTAGTGAGTATTGAACAGAACTAAAGCATTCTACCGATTTTAAACACTTTTTAATGTTGCAAGTTTACTGTGAAATTTTTAAATAAATAAACGTTCAACAACGTTTCTCCGAGTACTCCGGTTCCCTCCACCAATTAAACTGACCGCCACGATATAGCTGAATTATTGTTGAAAGTGGCGTTAAGCACCATAAACCAGCATAACCCAACCAATCAATAACAACGAACGAGCCGTTAGAAATCTAGATATTTGCTTGACACAGACACAAAAATGGAGTGGATGCAATCAATTAATACGATCCTAAAACTTACATTTGCTTTCTTAAAATATGCCAATCAACATCCAGTTTTTCACATTTTGATATTAATGCATGGTTTCAAACAACCCAGTAAACTATAGCTATATGAACATTAATGGAAATTTGAAAAACTTTTCAATTGATGATGCATAAAAATGTACTTCTTAAACAAAATATGACTATGAAAAAGAATACCACAATTGTTTTCAGACAAAATCTTTTCATTTAATTCTGTATTCATGTATTCTTTCATTCTTAAAGTTGATGGAATGTGGACAGATTGGTCTGAATGGAGCAGCTGTAATGTTACATGTGAAGGAGGCATCAGGATAAAACACAGAACATGTACAAATCCACATCCAAAATTTGGAGGGCTGCCTTGTGTAGGAAGCGATAGTGACACAAGCGTCTGCAATGACAACCCATGCCCTAGTACGTTATTAGACTTGTTACTTATTTCAATACAAGATAAGATATATTTATTTGGATTTCACTTTTAATATGCCAATTTACAATGTTGAATGCATATGTAGATATTGTATCATAAGGGAGTGGATAAAAGTTATAACACTAACCATATTCCTTGTTCGAAAACACTGTCCCAAAATCAATACATACGGATTGCAACCCTATTATTGCATAATGTTAATGAACTGAAGGCGAAAGTGTTATTTCATTAAATTTATACTTAATATATATTAATAGAATAGACATATCTAAAATCAAATAATTTCATAAATCAGGAATATGTTCCAAAACCATCGCTAGTAAACACCTGAAAATTAATAATTTCAAAAAAACGTTTTCTAATATTTATAGTTATTCATTTGCACAATGCAATGCAAATCGGTACAGCTTCTGTGCATTTAAAAAAGGAATTAACACACTTTCTACCTCAAACCATTTACACGGACACAACAGCATTTAACCTTGTTCTAAACTCAGCTACATTTTATCTAAATAAACATTCCAATCATTCCAGTCGATGGTAGATGGTCAGATTGGAGTAACTGGACCCAATGTGATGTAACATGTGGCAATGGTAGTATATTTAGGACACGGTCATGTACGACACCACAGCATGGAGGACATGATTGTATTGGTAATGACACAGACATCATGGCATGTACCACAGAGCCATGTCCAGGTAATTGTTAACTGTTATGATATATTATACATACAACTTGACTTAACCGTTCACCAAGATGACCGAACGCTGGCCATTTTGACAACATTTTTTCATCAGTTTTACACCTTCTCATAAAGATATTACAAACCGTTGAGACGTATTTCGTATTGCGATACTTATCTATCTTGTTTATTTATTTATTTAATTTTTTTTGCTTTTTTTATTTTACTGGATTAGTTTTTTCTATCAACATTGTGATAATATCTTATTATTTCCGTTGAGTATATTTTTTTTATCTTGTAACAGGTATGCTTACCTTGATGTAAAAAGCAAAACATAAATAAAGTTTAGTAAAACAAGAGTCATTTTGAAAGCCACAAAACATGTTTTTCTTTTTTTTAGACGTACTGTTTCGTTATTGTATTATGGAAAATATAACAACATAGTAGTTGTACTTGACGTTGTGTGTATTGCGTATTGTTATTTCTAATTCTAAATAGAATTGTCCTCGAGTTCCTTGTGCATCATAAAACATACATTGCGTGTGGTTTTTTTTACAGTTGACGGTGCCTGGTCTATTTGGTCTAATTGGGGAGATTGCAGTCTTACTTGTGGTGACGATGGAAGTCGTGACAGACAACGCTCATGTTCTGCCCCGGCTCCTCAATTTGGCGGTAGTGAATGTATTGGAAACAACACAGAGACTGGTTCTTGTGAGGATACTCCATGTGCAAGTAAGATAATCCAACAGGATATGACATTATTTTTTTTTCCAACATTTTTTTTTAAAGATGGATTATATTTGCGTAAGTGCGAAACTTATTTCTTTGTACACAAATAATGTAAATACTATCAGATTTACACTATTTTTGTAAGTTACAAACATGTCAGTTAAAGTGATATTTTGATAGGAAATATAGTTGCTATTAGATTATTCCCGATGTTTCTATTGCCAATAATTTCTATAACTTTCAGTAAACGGACAGTGGTCTGCGTGGAATGCTTGGGGTCGTTGTACCCATACGTGTGGAGATGGATATAAAAGTAGGACCAGAGAATGTAGTAACCCGCCACCTATGTATGGTGGAGACTTTTGTGAAGGTTTCCCACAGACGTATACAGACTGTGCAGAGAATCCATGCATAGGTAAATAAATTAGAAAACAGAATTGGAAATAATATGGGGATACCTGTGTCTCGTAAAATATAAATTATGATGGCGGTTATGGATCGAAATTGAAAAATAGTATTACAGTAAAATTTGATTCATGATAATGAATATTATTCAAAAAGATCTCTGAAATCTCAATAAATTTTGCAATTCATTTGAAACAAGTGTATACAGTCGTATTTTCTCAAACGTTATAATTTTTTGGTATCAATAAATTTGTAAATTATTTTACAGTTCAAGGATATTGGACTTCTTGGTCTGACTGGGGAGCATGTAATGCATCTTGTGGTGGAGGTATAAGGGTAAAGCAGAGGACATGTTTTAATCAAGACGTCGGTGATGATGCCTTACTAGTTTGTATAGGTGATGACACAGAAAATGATACTTGCAATACTAATGAATGTCCAAGTAAGAACATACATACTAATGATAGCGATAATAGTTAATATGTCTTAATACTTTCCAATCTTATGATTTTGAGCGTCACCTGGTGAAGGTTATTCCAGAAACGCGTCGTGCGCACTAAATTTGATATCTACGTTTTTATTAAAGCTATCACGTTTATGGTAAGATCTTTGTTCATTCTTTACTACAATGTCTAAATTCCATTAGGTTTCCAATACAAATATAAAATAATAACCATCAAAAATTGTCTTCTAAAATGTTACTTTTACGAGTTTTTCTGTAAGTACCTTTAAGAATGCTTCATATGCAGGATTAATCGAAGATAAAACATTATTTATTCCATTTCATTTTTTTACATTGTGATAAATTGATTTAATAACAATTAGCACTAAGTTGAAATTATGTTACAGTCGATGGTGGTTGGTCAGAATGGAGTGAATGGGAAGAATGTAGCGTAACATGTGGGACAGGAATCAAATCAAGGAATAGAACATGTACAAATCCTGTACCAAATGATGGAGGAGAATATTGTGTTGGAAATGATACCGAAATTACTCTTTGTAATACAAGGAATTGTCCAGGTAAACATTACTTTATAGCAAGACGGAATTAACCTAAGTTAAATTGTAATACCTGTAGACAATATGGCAAACTAATGACAAATTTGAAGACAAAATGCTAGGAAAGGTTTAAAGATACCAAGGGGGTAATCAGAAGCGGTAAATCGAAGGACAGACAATACAAAGGAAAAGGAAAATGATCAATAAAGCATTACACAGATCGAGCAACACGAACCCCACTTAAAACCTGGGGTAAATTCAGGTGCTTCGGAATGGTGAGCAGTTTCTGCTATATACCACCCGTAATTACCTAATGATTTATTTGAAATATATTTGTAAAAATATCTTCTATTTACGGAGTAATTAGATTGTTTAAAACCCATAGTGTTTTTATATGACTGAAATCTATTAGCAGACATGATTATTTCATACTTCATTGTAGGTGGGTCGTGTATAAGTGCGAGTGTTTACCTGCATGGGGATTCTGTTTATATAGTTTGTACCATAACGGGCATGGCGGCATTAATAACAATGACAGTAAAACACAATGAACAAGACATTGCTATATTAAAGGAAACAGACGACGTACAATACGTGATGGACACTGACATCGTCATCAGCGTTGTATATGACGAAAATACGACAGTATCATTGTACTTTCGCAATGTTACTTGTAATGAGGAAGGAATATACCGTATTGAAGTTCAAGATGATACATTTAATGGACTCGATATCATGGGGACACTTTCCATTAAGGGTAAGTATTTACACTCAAGAAATGTATTGGAAATATTTCTGATTTCAATTTAATTACGATAATATTAATGATTGCGTATTTTATAATATTCAAATATATATATACTTCAAATGGGTAGGATGTAGGGGCGGATCCAGGGGGGGGGGGGGACACCCCCTAAAATTGGAAAAAAATAAAAACAATTGGCGTAAAATCGTGATTTTTCACACGAAATACCCCAAAAATGTTCGCGCCTCCCTCCTCTCGGCGCAATTTTTTTAAGTGGGCCCCCCTAACTTGAAATCCTAGATCCGTCCCTGGGATGTATGTGAACATGACGCACAAATTTCTGAAACTTAGTTGAAAGGTAAACATCGGACCTTTATCTGATGCTATAGTATCCAATAGCAACCATAAGGTCTTCAATTATGCAAATATGACGTGCATTGATTGCTAGCCCCAAGCTCTTACAAAACATATACCGGTGTATAAAAACAACATACACAAACGATGGAGCCTTCAATCGACGAACTCCAATCAATATACATTGTATTTATAAGGTCAACTGACAGTCTAAAAATAATTCAGATTGACATAAATTAAATCGATGAACTGCTTAAACATGACCTCGTTTTGGTGTAACGAACAAAGAAGTGACACACGCGATTATTTTAATTTTCCACCTGTTTATTGTTCATTCGCGATTATTACTGTGGATGTTTCGCCTGTATGTTTGATACACCTGTCGCAACTGATATGTCACAATACAATACTTTTTATCGAGATGATGCTATAATATAACAAAATAACAAATATCAAACAGGGGTACCAAAAACCTAAGGTAAGATTGCCATTCAAATCAAATATGGCCATTATCAAAAAGCGGTTCACCATTTACGGGTTGTCATGTCCCGTCATAACGCTGGTACTACATTTTGTACATTATATGTAACCCCGCTTTCTCTACCGTTCTGGAGTTAGGACATTCATCTGGCTGTGAGATATTGGACTGTGAGAGACAGGGGAAGAGTATCATTTCGAATGCCTTTTCTCGCTTAGAGGTTCTATTAGAATTCTTGTTTGAACGATCTTTATTCTTTTACTTTTTGCTCTGCTTTTTCCCTTGATTTACTCTATGTTGTTTTATTTTGTGTTTATCTCTAGTCAAACCTACAGTTCCAATATTCTATGTGAATTCTAACAAGTTAGCTGGGTTGCCGTACAGACGTGAAGACTACCAACATCAGTGCTTTGGAAATGTTGGGAAACCGGCCGGACAATTGGTTATTGAATTTCAACCTTTCAATACTTCACCATTTAAAGCAATACCATCTTCAAACCTCGTTATCTTAAAATACAGTACCCGTAATATTGACTGTGATAATTTTCAAAATTTGACCTTTCTAATGAACTTAACAACGGAGATAGAACATGGGAAGCTAAGATGCCGGGTAATAAATGATGAGATTCTGATAAACGAACTAGTAGCTTCCGAGGAAGATTTATCTGCATGGCCACGTAAGTATATATACATAAATATAGTTTCCATTTCTTCGAAACAGTACAAATATGAGAGAGTAGTAAACAGAAATCTACATGTCTTATAAAGTTCTACAATTGTTTTTTATGTTAAGCATTATGTCTATGAAACAAGTAAACTGTTTTCATGTCAAGCATTAGATTTGACTCCGTTATTAATTCACAGTTGTATATCCATTAGCGTTTCGTTAGCACTTATATTGTATATTTGGATCGCATGATTTATACAATTTATAGAGTTCCAAGTGGTTAAGTTGATGACATCACTTCGAAAGTTTTACTGTCACCGCCATGACTTGAATAACCGTTATGGAATATATGTGTCACAAATGACCACGGATATGTTCCGTTTGTCGTAATCACAATTCGGTCCTTTCCTCATCATAATTTATCACCGGGTATATCATATGTACCACATGCACGTAGTATAACTGACAAGATTCTGTAGATGTTAAAAACGCAGACCTTGGTTTCATATATTGATATGAAAATATGATTTAACTAGGTCATAGCTCAAAATCCACTCTATCTATAGCTTCATGGTTATGACCATAACGGTTAAATCCATTAATATTTAGTGTAATATACGCTTAATACCTTGACAATCACGAAGTTCAAAATAATTGCAGAACGTTTCAAAATACTCTTAAGCTAATAAAAACGGAATTTAAATCATCCAAAATATATATTTCATGAAGCATGGTTTTGATTGTTGTACATTTTATTATAGGTAACATGTGTACAGATGTTGTACATTTCATTATAGGTAACATGTGTACAGATGTTGTACATTTCATTATAGGTAACATGTGTACAGATGTTGTACGTTTCATTATAGGTAACATGTGTACAGATGTTGTACGTTTCATTATAGGTAACATGTGTACAGATGTTGTACGTTTCATTATAGGTAACATGTGTACAGATGTTGTACATTTCATTATAGGTAACATGTGTACAGATGTTGTACGTTTTATCAATGACGGTCCAGCGACTATGACTTGTACTATGAACAGGACCAAAACTTTTGATGAAATTCAAATTATCAAGATCAAGGATAGTGAAATGACAAACATCTCCAAGATCGATAATAATGGAAACATACAATATCTTTCCTCTGCGAACATTGAAATAACATCTGCTCAAAAATATGAAATTGATTTAAAATTTCAAAATATTTCATGTGCCGATGAAGGACATTATATACTTGTCATCATAAAAGAATTAAAGATGATCGCAACTGTCAGTGGTACCCTAACGCCACAAAGTGAGTATTAGTTCAATAGATGAAAGCGTTAAGGTATAATTATTTTAGAAAAATAATTTTCTCAAGAAATAAGTGATGACTTAATAGCAAATGGATTGTTTTCGCTCATATTTATCAGACAGATTAAATATACAAAGGAAACCATTAAGATATAAAATAAAGGTTTTATTTAAATTTACTTACTTTCTATTTAAATATAATGTCAATATATATGAATAATGCACCTAATGTAAAAATGAAGTACAGTCATTACGTCATTACTGTGATTTTACAGAAATAGTTAAAAACCTATATTTCCTTCACCTTCCAACACTGTCAATTATCAAGGATATGCTCTTCAGCTGTAAAGGTACTGCAAAGTAAGACTTTCAAGGTGCCGCCTTGAATAGAGATTTTTATTCTGAAATATTTTGTTGCTTTATCCAAAGGTAAACCAACGGATCCTACTCTCATCATTAATCCAAATATTGTAATCGATTCATCTTTACCGTTAACTGGACACCGGTGTTATGGAAATGTAGGATACCCACCAGGAGAGTTAGCTTTGGACATATTAATTGTATTTGAAGGAGAACGAAAATACTTCGAGGTACCAGAAGATGTCATAACGAGCTTAAATGATGTCAGATATAGCGAAAACTGTGAAGGCTATCAAAACTTTACATTTACATTGAATGCATCTAGTATACAGAATGGTAAAATATTAAGATGTCGAGTCAAGACTTCTTTCTTGGACAATGATGTTTTTGCCGATGAATCCTACTTAACACTGATACCAAGTATGTAAACTTTATCTTATTGGTAGACGTTGTTAGATGAATTGTTGTTTACGATATCATTCGAAATTTCGCATTAATTTTTCTAAAGATTTTCTATGGACACTTCGATTTCCGACACCAATAAAACTGACCACCACTATGGAAATTATTATCGTTGAACATGGCGTGCAAACACCTATTACATAGTAACACCTTAATTCCTTTTTTTCGATCTGGTAGTAATGTTTTACTATGTTCCAACTTTACTTAAGCTAATAATAAAATTACAAATAATTTATCTGTAGGAATTGGCATTTTACACACATGTGGACAATACTTGCATGACCGCATCATTTCAATAAGATGGGATTTTTTTGGCCCATAAAAATAGTTTAACCTCGCCTGTACCATGCCAGAAAGAGTGAACGGTTTTGTTTATTTATTTGGGGTATCAGTTATTCCTATGATTTTTCTATTACATTTTAGAACTGTTCTAACAGTGTGGTATTTCTGTTTTTGTTTTTCATTTTATTCAGAGATTTGAAATGTACATGGATGAGATAAAGGTTCAATTATCGTGAATAAAACTGATGAAATAATGTTTGGGTTCAAATGCTATAATTTCGTTTTTACATATTCTGATCATTTCTCAATTTTAGAAGATATCTGTAAATGTAATACCATTGTGTCTGGTATTCGACGAGGGCATCCTGGTCGATGTGACCATTATGTTGAATGTGTAAACATGACCGTTCCTGTTGGAAAGGCATGTCCAGACGGACAATGCCGAAGAAGTATGACTGGAATATGTACAAATGACTGCTCTGAAAATGTATGCAATGAAACAGTTCCTGAAGGTAATTGTGTAGTTAACATAGAATTTGTCCGATGTTGTCCAAATATTACTGATCATATTATATCGAGTATGCATGGCACCTGAGTTCATCCCTGTTTTTAGTGAGGTTCGTGTTACTCGGTCTTTAGTTATATGTGTAATGCTTTGTAGATCGTTGTTTGTCCTTTTTCATTTGGCCATTTTGTTGTCTGTTCTTCGAGTTACGGATTCTGATAAACCGTTTGGTATCTTCAAACTCTTCGTAATGTATACGAACGTGTGCTTAGCCTGAGGTGTAATTCTATAATCTTTGGTTTACCTCACCGGAATCGATTGTCTGGAATAGCTATGGTGTCTCTCCTTCTCTTCGCATGATGATGTACTCGACTTGTACGTAAGTAACAATGTTTGACAAGTATATACAGAAGAAGTCGTGTTGGTTATTGCGTCACACCGGTCTGCACGATGTAGCTGACAATGGCTGGAAGTAGTAAAATAAATGCTCGTGTGGAGAATGTGACATTGTTAGGACACTATGGCATCGACGCTTCTGATGACTAAATGACTTGTTGGAAGAGGTCATTGGTGTTCCTCTACAAGACGAAATTTTTTTGAATCTGTCCATTATATCCTTTTATTTCTTAGGGCAATCTAAAATTCTTCTCATAGATCCATCTTAATGCCACACTTTCACCTGCATGGTTTATCGTAATCTTGTTATCGCCATGAACATATTTGACATACTCATCGCTTGACGTCGACAATCAATCACTAAGAGCATTATCCGAAATATATGTGCGATATTGCGTATAATTGTATATTAAAAATGTAATATTTGAAACCCCCCATTATTTAAACAAATTCACTACCAATTTTAATATTTACAGATTTCTGTGGTCCAACAACAATGCAAACTACCACCAAGTCTACCAGAATACAGGGTAAATTGTCACTTTAATACAATGTTATGCATTATAGAATAATATTATGTAATTGACTAAAGATTCGCGTAAGATATGTCGTTACTAAAGGCTCTATTTTGAACAAGCCGACATATTGAATTCGTATATTCCAATGTTGCTAAGCAATATATATAACTTGAACAGAATATAAAAACATCAATTACCCCCCAAGATCTAGTTTTAATGAGATTTCACTCACTTTTGAAGCGCTAATGTAGTGCAAAACCCACACATAGTACACAGGAAGCGAATATATGACGTCATATCTTTACTACGACGTCTATTTGGTTACAAATGCATTTCGTTGAATTGAAGTTTATGTAAATTTAAGACCAATTTTATGTCTACAATTTCATTATTGTTTCTATGTTTCCTGATTTAGCACACTTTCGAGGAGAAGTCTGAAGTTATAATTACACACAAACTTTACAGGTCGTTCCTTGAACACCCATTCCCCGCTATTTTCATTTCACAACATTACAATATAAGCGTCTTAATTTTCAATAACATGGTTATTAAATATGAATGTCAGTTTTAGGTTTTATATAGATAATTATTAACGTATAATATATATTTTTCATATGCTATATTTTTAACTGATTACAAGAAAATTTTAAAAATAGCCGTCGGAGTGAAACAGTTGACTGTTCCCCTACTTCCGAATCCGAACTGTTCCATGCCCGAGAACGATGCGCAGTGCGTCATTCCTGTCCAATGCTGTATTTCTTTCAAAACAATGTTGTGCCCCAATTGTTTTAATGGTATGGTATGCTGACTGACATTATCATCTTCAGTGGATTTGTGGTTAGGTGCATGTATATAAGATAATAAAACAGTTATTTCATGTCTGTTCAGGGAACAGTCAAAACTATTGACCCGATGTGCTGGAGATGACTTTAGAACTGTTGCCTGAGGCCGAAATCAAAACTATTGTCCCTCGGTGCTGGAGATGACTTGGGAACTGTTGCCTTCGGTCTTCGGCCTCAGGAAACAGTTCTCAAGTCATCTCCAGCACCTCGGGTCAATAGTTTTTACTGTTCCCTGAACAGGCATGAAATAACTGTATAATGTTATTTTACAGCTGCTGCCGTACAATGTAATAATACTTTTGCGGTGTTTAGCAGTGCTCCAGCTACACTTATATGTGTCCTGAATAACACAGCCTTCAATTCCATACACATAATAAAATTGGCTAATAATGAAACACAGTGGATTGGAAGAGTCAATCCTGATACGTCTGTAGAATTGTCACAGTTTAGTATATATCAGAATATTACCTTGAAGTTAGTAAACACGGAGTTAATAATAACGTTTGACGTGGTTTCATGCGATTCAGGTGGAATATATGATGTGACAGTAATGTTAGATGATAGAGAAGATGTCAGTAATTGTTCTCTTACAATATTACGTAAGTCATATAATTTCTTTTATTTGTACATATAACCCGTTTATTTTTTAGACAAGTATGTTTTATTTCTAAGGGTCATGTAGGTTTCTTTGTATTCACGGCACAATATAGCCGAAATACTGCTAAGCTTGGCGTTAAACACCAATCAATCAATCGTAAGTCATATAATGTCGGCAGTGACATGGTTTATCAGATATATTTATTATTGAAATTTACAGTTCCTAAATAATGTAATTATCATTAAAAGTAAAATTCTTCTCCCTCGGGTATAGGTGACCTGAGCCCATTTTGACTACCCTGTGTATTCCGTTTGGTTTTCTTGTTCCCATACTTTTAGATCACTTGGCTTTCCAATCTTTTGACTTAGAACTGAAATAGATATCTACGTTGTTATTACTGAGAAAATTACTGACAAACAAACATTCGAGTAGTGTTCGAATCGACCTAATAGAAAATATGAAAATCTTGTCGAACCCTGGAAGAAATTATTCAGTATATTTATATTGTGTATGTAAAAAATATGAGTTATTAGTTTAAGTACTCCACAATTGGCCATTTTTCTTATCATTCTAAACATTTTTTTTTTAATAATGCAAATAAAAACTACTGACGTCGTGATTTCGCACAGCTGTAATAGATAATAAAAGTTGTGGAATTATTTAGAACAAGGACAAAGATAAAACACCAGACAATATATAACCAAATGTATGTCTTTAATTAAGCAATTATCTTAAAAATTGGCCATTTTTAGCAATTTTGTTTCATCTTTCGATCAGGAAAACCAAGACAGCCTATATTACAAATGAATCCTGACCAGGTGATATATCTTGGATTCTACAGACAAGGGCATGCACACGTATGCAGTGGCGATGTAGGTGAACCACCAGGAAATCTTGTCATTGAAATGAAATATTATAATTCCTCCAGTTTTGAGCCAGTCCTTGATGAAAACATAGACATCCAGTCTACACAATTCAATAAGCAAACATGTAGGAATACTACAATGACTGTTGTGTTTGGTTTGTTATTTACACCTGAAATGGATGGTGGCAGAATACGGTGTCGTGTTGAAGATACACCATCTTTGTTGGACAACGAAATTATTGCCGATAGCAAAGATCTCGCCCTTATAAAAGGTAAGTAGCTGGGATATAGCAGACTGGTTAGGAAATCTATCTAACAAGGAATCAAATTATGCACGAGAAGATATGAATGACATAATTAAATATAAAAGCATGCACCTTCGTGTTGAAAGCTAGAATGTTAGAGGTGCTATGATGTCTTGGCATCACAAATCTATCGTCTTTAATAAATAACTGTTAGTGTTTTATGGTGCATATTGTGTACAGAATGAAAACCAACTTTGCTTTATTTTGATATTTGATATTCAATAATATCTAACTTATAACGCAACTAAAGTGTGAACGAAATCAGAGGTTCAGAGAGGCTTACGACTCCTGTTCCACTTATAACGTTTATTGTTAATTGTAAAAAAAAGATAAAAAAATAAAAAAGCATCAGATATTCGTTATGTAAAATGTTTGAAATAAATATTTCTTCTCATAATCTTAATTACATTTGTTTTTTTTATAGAGGAAATAATGCTTTAATATACGACAACGTATGCCTTTTTCGCATTGTTACTATTTTCTGTTTTTGTATAAAGCATATTGGTTATTTCATTAAAGTTGTAATACTAACGATGGTAGGATCTATAGTATGATTGTAAGCCATCTGGTCGTAGTTAATATAACTTTGATATTAATATTATTAATGTTTATTAAATTCCCAACACTTTGTTTGTTATTAAAGGGTGAAATATTTTCTATTCAAATTTACTACAAATAGCTCCTACATGCAATGGAAATATCAGTTACAAAATACTGCTATGATTGAACATACTAGGGAAAATAGCTTCCTAGATTGATAGGTATTTAATGCCAAATTTACCCCTTTGGCATCTTCAAACTTTTGTTAGCAAAATTTCAGCTATGCATTGGAATAAATAGCATTCTATTGGTATGACTTCTTCATAAAATGCATTAATCTTATAGTGAAAGCAGGTATATTATTTGTAATTGTATAAAAAAAATTAACGGTGTATGATAATATCTAGTGCATATATACTGTTGCCTAGTAGACTGATGATACCCTCCATTTATAACAAATTGTAAATGATATCTCCAATTCGTAGAACCAGATATCTGTTCAAATATTTTGTCCTCAAACATTTTAATGTTAGGTACTGTAATGTCTACTTGGATTTCGAACGATTACATTACTACTCCCTCCCCTTTTACACCATATAATTGCACTGTCTATTTACATGTATTTAAGTATTGTAATCACTTGTAGAGAGTATCTGTAAATGTAATACCAACAGTACAGCCACTAGAGGACATCCAACGGTTTGTGATGTTTTCGTACGGTGCACTAATTACACTGTTCCCATGGGTTTGCCATGTCCATTGTCAACTTGTAGAAACAGCTTAACGGGTGAATGTAATTCTGATTGTTCCACCGAAGCTTGCAGTATACCTGTTCCAAAAGGTAAGTTACTTAACTTTATATAAAGTGCTATTATAAAAGATTGTTAGCTATTGTTAGTCAGTCTACTTGAGATTTATTAAATATGAATGCGAGATGAAAAACACATAAGCAAAACAAATAGACATAGCAATGTACAAAATGTATCTGTTTGCACAAAATTAAAAACAACCGCTGAATTTCATCCAAACAGTGATATATTTAAATTAAAGGTATACATTTAATGATGATTTTGCTGTTAGCAGGAAGTATTACTATTGCGTCATTTCAACTCCAAGCGAACACAGAGAATACAAGTTGACGTGGATATTAGAGTAAAGTGATGATCTTGACAAACAACAATACAAACATTGAGATAAAACACAAACAACTCCGTAGCAAGACATCTACCAAATTTGATATTTGAAACGTGTTCTGAAAGAATCATACTCACTTTGTCTGATTAGTACCACCTTTCGTGAAGTTATGACTATTTCTACAAATTATTTAAGCACCATCCATCATAGCAAATTGATACGATTTATGCAATTTGTTTTTCAGATTTTTGCTCAGACTGAATTTGAATACATGCCACTATATGAAATACCAAGTACGTATTGCTGTATTAGAACTTTAGAAAGTAACATTGGGAATTGATCGGTTTTTTCACATTGTTACAGCATTTGCTATATCATTCATGCCTTCAATAGTACATGTACGGGTGTAGTTCTTTGTTTATTTGCATCGCCCATTTTTGTTTGCCCACCACACAAGAATCCGGGACTGTCATGGTTGTGATTGTATGGCAGTTGGATTTACAGCTACATGCGCCTAACTAAACCTGTGAGTTCGAATCCCACTCATGGCGCGGTGTACTCGATACAACTTTATGTGATGAAGCTTGTTAGTGACTTGTGACAGGTCGGTGGTTTTCTCTGTGTACTCCGGTTTTGTCAACTGATAAAACTGACCACCACGATATAGCTGAAATATTTTTGAAAGTGGCATTAAACTCCATAGCAATACTCCTAACCCACAGGAATTCCATAATGTGTGCGGTCCTTGAAGTCGTGACGTAATTGTGAGTTTCTTCTTTTGAAAATGTTACACTTCTTGCATGTTGGACAATTTGCAGCGGCTCCTACAAAACAACAGTTTGTTGAGAGTTGTCCGTGGTGGCCCGTTGCAATTCACAATATATTGACCTTATCCATTATATGCTCATGTCTTACTTCTGACAATCAAAGCATCATGTTGTCCATATTAGTGTCTGTTAACTAGCATTTGGTACGGACATAGCTGTAATACTGATCAACTGATGTAAACAAGCTGTAAGTCAATCAACCTATCGTTTTAATGGGCAATCTGGAAACAGGAAGGTTCTGTGGTCTAAAGTTGCGAATATCAGTTATCGTAAAACCCAGTATGTTTGCCCAAAGGATCGTTGTAAGGAAGTTTGAATATACCAAAGGGGTAATTTATATAGCTTGTTATTTTAAATGGGTTAAGATGGGTTGTTTGAAGTTTGCTTGATGGTGTGTAACGCCACTTTCAGCAATATTTCAGTTATATCGTGGCGGAAACTGGAGGACCCGGAGAAAACCACCGACCTGTCGCAAGTCACTGACAAATTTTATCACATAATGTTGTACACCACGCCCTGGTCGAGATTCGAACTCACAACAGTAGTGGTGATAGGCACTGATTGCATAGGTAGTTGTAAATCCAACTACCATACGATCTCAACCAGGACGGCCCCATGCCAAGATGTGCAATAATTACCAAGTGAGCAATGTAGTTTATGATAACATAAGTTCTTAAGTACAAATAACACAAATTACAGAGTTATTCAATATTTTCTTTCGGTGGTCTTATTGAATTAACTTTTGTTTATTTTGCAGATTCGAGCGAAATGCCTCTCAATTGCAGTTTTAATGGAGTCATTTCCAATGAACACATGACTGCTGCGTATTATTTGTTGAAGTCATTGCAGAATTTGGCAGAATTGCGAAACATTAAATAATCATATCTTCATTCTCGATTACATTTCTTAAATTCCTCAACGAATGTCATAATTTGATCTGAAATTCTTTAGAAAAAAATTTATTTGTGAAATAAAATAATTACATATACACTATTTGATTTTCTCTCGATAATACAAGTGCAGAAGGGTAAGACGGTTCAGAATTAAGAATATGAATGACAGTGTGAGATAATATCTTAATGAACATTCGAATGAGAGAATAGAAGATTGATTGTTAATTTATTGGTGTTTAGTGACAACTTTAGCAGTATTTCAGCTATATCGTGGCGTAGAATAGAAGACACCATTTACATTTCAGAATCGAGGTTTTACATCGCCGCGCATAAACACAAGAAACGAAACAAAAAACGGTGATTCAAAACAATGGCCATGGTGTATGGCCAACGTGACCAAAGAGAGGAATAAATTGTTTCCCTTGCATCGAGTAAACGAGTTCATGAAGAATAAAAAGGAGCATTAATAAGAAACCGAAAATTGCTGTAATTATATGAAATATATCACAGTACACATAACTGACAAGGTGTACAAAGGTTTTAATATGAACAGAATTTATCTACAGAATTAAATGAAAAGCAGAAGATACCACACCTTCAGAACAGTTATATAATGTTACCAGCAAATCATAGAAACAGTCGCATTCGATACCCCTCAGAACAGTTATATAATGTTACCAGCAAATCATAGAAACAGTCGCATTCGATACCCCTCAGAACAGTTATATAATGTTACCAGCAAATCATAGAAACAGTCGCATTCGATACCCCTCAGAACAGTTATATAATGTTACCAGCAAATCATAGAAACAGTCGCATTCGATACCCCTCAGAACAGTTATATAATGTTACCAGCAAATCGTAGAAACAGTCGCATTCGATACCCCTTACACACATAAATTATACATGCTCGCTCAATATTCTACGTTGAAAATTCAAAATCACGTGGCGAGTTGAACTATTTATTAAGTTATGATCCTTAGTCTCTCCTCTAAGAAAAATAATGCGGTTCTATCGGGGGGTTTTTCACATGTGAGTGATTTCCAGACCTTCACATTTACATGTACATGGAGGGGCAGTATAATTGTAAAGAACACAGAGTACTAAGTTAGTTCTTTAGACATAATATATGTATTCTTCGTGATGCAAAAGAGTTGTCTTATGTCCTATGTGTCACTATACCCAAATGTTATGAAGTATCAATAGGTGTCATGTTTTTTGACAAGTCTGTCCGTCCCTCTTAACCTCATGTTGAATTTTCATAAACAATTCTACGAAAACCTTCCTTTGCAAATCTCTCGCTCTCGCTCTCTCTCTCTCTCTCTCTCTCTCTCTCTCTCTCAGACTAGTTTGAACAGCATTACTACTGCATTACTTCTGCTTTCAGGTTTGTTTTTGAATATATAAGATTTCTATTTCCAATGCTCGCCCCAAGTTCGTAAAACAACATTTTTCAAGAAGTTTTTCGTATTATGTTCGGTTCGTGTTGATGAGTTATTCTGCGTAGTGTTTTACCTAACATTGTTTGTCTAGTTCGTGTGTCTTTTTTTCTTTTGATCATTGTATTTCCAGTCCTTCGATTTATGACTGATTTCAATGTTGGTATCATCACACATTTTGTGATCACATCAGAATGAAGTATATGATGATAGTGATGGTGTGAACTCCTTGATAGTGTAGTTGTATAGCAACTACCAAACAATCCAATTTAAATAAAACTAAATAACAAGAATGAAGTGCAAACTAGAGATTGGCATTTCCTAGATGTATAGTATATAAGAATTTTACGAATTTAATTGTAGACTATTAAATATTAAACTGGTTATTGACACATTTTGGTTGGAAACAAAATACAAAAATATGATTAATGTAGGTGATATTAACATAATTACCTGCTTATCCGGTTTATTTCATAAAATGTTATCAATTATTATGGGTCGACCACCTGCTATACACAGTAAAACGAAATGCATAGATGATGCGTTAGTCTAATACGGAATATGCATTTCGTTTTACTATGCATAGCAGGTAGTATATATATATATATTTGAAGAGCAATCACTCGAAGTGTACGTTGGGGTAATGGACATACTTCCAAATCATGACCGCTTCATATATTCATTTATGGACTTTTCTCAAGTTGATATTTGCAAACTATCTAAACAATAGATAACTGAAATCTAAATGATTTCTTCTGTATTACGCTATTTCTCAATCATGAAAGGAGGGTTAAGATTCTATAAACCTCTGTTTTGTACGGTATGTTATATTGTCGACAATCACTGTTTAACTGTGTGTCTTAAATTAAAATAGAGGCCAGACATCATGTTGGCAGGAGTTTGTAAATTGTGATTAATTGATGTCTGATCAATTATTGAGAATGTATTACCAAGAAGACATAACTAGTAGATTTGATAAGACTAGAAAATTGGAAACTTTGACATTTGAAATTTTGACAGTTGCCGATACTTATATTTTAATGTGAATAAATCGGAAAGTCGTCGTATGAAATATTACTGCACATGCAGTTTACCAGATGGATCGAGATATATACAATCGAGCGGCTAACTACATGAGCACTGATTTTATTGATGATAGCGGGGTATCTCAAGTAGAAGTCTTATTTGGTATATAAAAGGATGATTATTTTTAGTTAACGTTTGGTGACATGAAGATCATGGAAAATGTTCATACTGAATAAATGACTTCGTTATAGTACAAGGAAACTAGAGGTACAGATAAATGAGGGACAACAATCGTATCGTCGTTGGGTTTACATCTTCCAGGGGAGGTAATGCAACGTAGAATATCGAAGCACGAAATTGGACATCATTTTGTTTCGCCTAGTTGTTGTATTTATTTGCAGCTTTGATTATTGCACAAAAACATGGAATACGATAGTGCATCAAATTATTTCTATTAACCATTGACATTTACATCATGTTGAACCATCCAGTATATTCATCGGCTTTTTTGTGTGAAAAGTTGATTCTGTCGTCCCATAACATTATCAAGTTTTGGTATAATGTATATTTTGTTATTTATCGAAAACTATGGGCCATTTGATGCACTATAAAAGTGCATGTTATATTTGTAATAAATAATAAGTTAAAACGTAGTCCCGGGGCGGAACAAAATGGCGTTCGGTTTCAGATTTCAACATCTTACGGTATGATGTACATTCATCCTCTTACTTATAAACCCTTGCATGTTGAGGGCAGTCGTACATTTATTCCTTACTATAACCACTTAAGTTAAATTTTGGCGAGATGTATTTGGTACAAACTCATGTGATATGTGTCTCTGTTATTTTCTCTCTGTACTACTGTTTCATTCTCTAAATGATATAACTAACCATCCTGATGTAAATGAAATATTGTCAAACATGGTTGTAAACATCTAAAATCTCCTAAAATATAAAATATTTTTTTGGAATAGTATACCAATGCTGCAGGCTATATGTGGTAATATGGAAGATCGCAGATGACTCTGTCGTGTAATTATGTCCACATGATGGTATGCATTTATAAATTAACAGATAGATAATGCTTAAATGAAATTTAAAAAACAGTAATTTGCATAAACAATTAATTATGTTGTAGACAAGGGTGTAGAATAAAGACATGAAAGTTAATTATGACGCGATAGGTCATAAAATTATCATAACTCTGTCCAGGCATCACGACATCTATGTTACATCTGATTTAATATTACAATTTGGAATTTTATCAGCTTCAATAGAATGAATAGTTTAACATTTTATTTGAACAAAAAGGAAACTTGTACTTGATTTTTACTCCTGTAAGCAATGGAATTTTCGTCAATTTCGGCATTGTTGCTTATTTTGTGTATCTTATTTTGTAATGCTCAAAATGGTAAGTAGATTGTTTATCTATTAAGTAAAACTGGCTATCTTATTTAGGTATTTTGGTTTTATTCCTCCCAATTTTTTGTCGAATATATTGACTTTCCAACCTTTTGACAATCAGCGTATCTGATGAAGGTATTACGGAAACGAGCTTCGTGCGCTCTAAATTGGATATCTACGTTCTTATTGCATAGTTTAAATATACCAATATTAACACATGACATCTGTATGTTACTGCAAATTATATAAATTGTATTTCCTTGATTTCATAGGTGTTCGAAGTGTAGATGTATAACAAGTTAGGTCATTTAATAGCAATTTGTGCAGCAAATTTTCTTAGAAACACTGCCATCAGTAGGTCCGACGTCAAAGCAATGAATTCAAGCAAGAAGCCAATATCGAGTTTTCGTCAATGAATGTATAATAGCATAATAGATTATTGAGGCAAATTAAGCATGACGATTGGTGTGCCACCTTTCATTATTTTTCAAATCTCGTAAATGGATCCTTTATTAAGACAAATCTCACATTCATATTTCACTTGTAAGACATACCATATTAAGGTCAAACAATGTTTCGATTCAGCAACAAAGGAATAGTAAAAGCACAAGCTTTAAAAATACAAGAAAGCAAAAGAATAATGGTGGATAATGCTGTTGTGCTAGAAGTTATTTGACGAAAGTCTTTGAAAAGATGGACCCAATCTTAATTTTATTTTCTCGAAATTGACAAATAGGTACATTGCAACAAAAATCAAAACCAAATATTAGAGAACATATTCGTGCATTATTGGATACAACAGTATTTTCTCATCATGAAGTGCACACTTATATTTCAGAGTATCTTCCTGATTTACAATCATTAGATTTGTTCAGGGACCATCCTGTTGATATTGGATTTTTACTGCCAGAATCACTTTTAGCAGATTCGTCAGTACCATCGTCACTCATTGCAAGTGTCAATAATACAGACAATATGGCTACCAATCGGCCACCAACTGTACTTACAATGTCTGCCGCAAAACCTGTCAGTACGGCAGTGTTTAGCATGAAGAATGCAAAATTTGCAAAACCTCCATTAGTATCAGAAAACATGACGTTACATATACCAGCTACTAAAGTGACAAAACCTCCGGTCATTCCTACACACGTGACAAAACTTCCGGTCACTCCTTCACAAGTGACAAAGCTTCCGGTCACTCTTACACAAGTGACAATAACCCCACCACCGCCAGTGGAGCAATCTTCTGCTGTAACCTCACTACCTCATGCGAAGAAAACAACGAAACTACCAACAAATTTGGATATTAGTGGTAAAGTGGTTCATCAATTTTTACCAGAGAATGTCTGGAATGATATTAAAATGCAGACAAATTCTTTGGACTCTATATCACATACATTTAAGGACAGTTTTAACATAGCTGAATCTTCTGTGCTACTATCTGACGTCTTTAAACAACCATGGAACCGTCAACATACGATACGAGGATCTTTTATTTTACCAACAGATCCTTTTCTTTCGCATAGAAATCGATCAATAAGAAAAAAGAAAAGGAAAGAAAAATTAATATCAAAATATAAGAAGCAGACAGACAGACTGCAGAAACAAACACCAAACCCATCAATAGAACAACTGACAAATATTCTTAAACGAGAAAGCACTCTTCTGAATATAGCGCTTGGATTAATCAAGAAAGATAAATATTATTTAACAAATGCATTGTTGAAAGGTAGAGCTAAGTGTCAGTATAAACCTTATCGTCTCGATAAACGATTTTTCATGGAGCTAGTAGAAGACGCTGGTTGGATCAAACGAAGATGTGCCTTAGGAACAGCGTACGATCAAGAAACATGTGAATGTTCAATCAATATTGGATATCAACCAGCAGGTTAGTATATATTATAATTGTGGATGCATATTTGATATCTTATCAAACCATAGAAATTAGTTAGGAAATTAAGCAAATCAATGACAGTTGTCCGTTACATTATGATACATGTATATTAATGATATAATTATTATTCGTCTCACATTTTCAACTACGCCATAACCTAATTTCAGAAAGACTTAGAATTACATCATTGTATTCGTATGGATGTTGAGTTTATGATACCAAATAATTTTGAAGCAAAAAGAAGATGTGTAAATGTTCTTTCTGAAAGGTATTCCAACATAATAAAAACCAATCGGTTCCTTTAATACCGTAAATTACCGAAAATTATATTTTACGTTCATTTTAGTTCGAAGCGCATCGTTAGTTAGATCGTGGGTTCGAGCCCTGATCGTGTCAAACAAAAGACTATAAAATTGATAGTTGTTGCTTCTCTGCTTAGAACGTAGTAAATAAGGAGTGAGAGCAAAGACTGAATCAGAATAGTGTGTCGGAGTGGATCGACTGTTGGTCTAGTACATCTCTTCAAAATGTAACTGAGCGACCAAGATGCATTAAAAACAATAAAAACATTAAAAACATTAAAAACACAAATAAATATAGTAAAAACAAGAAACAACAAAAATGTTTTTTTTATTTATAAAATGCTGTTTCATTAGTTTGGTATTTTTCACAGGATGCACCCCTGAGGTGGTTATGGACTTTAACAAAGGTGTTATAGAAGATCAATCCGAAAACAAAATACCCTGTGGTATAGAAGGGGTAGTTTCTCTGAGTAATTTGGCATATTTCAATGGTGCCAGTCGTATTATTTTCTGGAGATATACAAATTTTGACTTTCAAAGGTCTATTACTTTGAAATTCCGTTTCAAGTCACAGTCTCAATCTCGGAATGCACCTCACCCCCTTGTTACCAATTGTGGAACTGGACATGACGAACCGTCTTTTGGTGTTATTTTAAACAGTTTCTCAGATGTTTTAACATTTTTTGTCAAGACAACAGATTCTGAAATTAAATTTATTACATTCAAGATAAATGTGAGTAATGTCATTATATATATTTCAGGATTTGGTTGTATCAAATTTAGTGATCAAAGGTTACACTCATTTGTCATTAAAGAAATAATTCATGGAAGTCAGAATGTGTTTTGAGTTTAAACACGGGTTGTCGGATATTAGTATTTAATCCCGAACGGTAGCGAGGGATAACATTTACTAATATCCTGCCAATCCATGTTAAAACTCAAACACATTCTGGCTTCCATTAATTATTTCGATTCTGATATGTCTAACAGTACAAATACGGTAGTATACTTTGATGAGAAAGACGGTAATTTATATTTACATTTTCGGACAATGTCGCACACAATTTATTCTGCCAAATTCGAGCAGACGATAACTCATCAACATGTACTCTTACGACGGGAAAGTCAGTCTTATTGATGTAGCATCCGTAACAATAATATTGTGTTTGCACTTTTTAATTGCACATCGCATGTTTATCAATTTGTGATATCTTGATTATTTTCAGTGAATGTAGATGCTTAGAATGTTAACAACCGTGTAAATAATTTTATTTTGTGATTTGATATGTGTGTACCACGCATGTGCTAATGAGATTTTGCCATCTAATAAATCGCTCGTTTGTTTGCGAAGCGACAGAAGGACGTTATATTAGAATTGCGAATCTTTAGTTTGGAATAATTTGATAGCATCAAAGTTAGTGACAGTAAATGAGCTGCTAATGACGAAATTGTTTATTTACTTACTTATTAGAATTTTAATATAACCGCTTTCATGTATCTAGTTGTTTTCGTCCTTATCGGTTTTAATTTGTAATTGAGTGTGAGGGTTAGGGTATTTAGCGCCACTTTCAACAATATTTCAGCTATATTCTGGCGGTCGATGTTATTGGGGAAAAACGACCGACCTGTCGCAAGTCACTGACAAACTTTATCACATAATGTTGTATCGAGTACACCTCTGTATCAGCGGGATTCGAACTCACGAATTTAGTGGTGATTATTTGTAATTGATATATATGCATGTTTATGTTGAAATGATAGATATTACCTATATTATATGACTTTCTCATTATCCAACATTCTATTAAAAAATAATAATAGTACACTTAGTCACACTTAAATTTGATAAAATTTGATAATCCGCCGATTTCATTACTCTATGCAGTCAGTTCTGGGGAGTTGTAGTCAAGTTAGTGGTGGTATATATAATAATGTGTGTCCGTGGATTTTTCTGGATACTGCCGTTTTCTGCACTGATGTCATAAATTAAAGGACGATGCAATGGCTAAAGAAAAGGGACAGACAAAACGAATGCTTGACAAAACACTACACAGAAAACTAAGGAGTGAACAACACGAACCCTACTAAAATACAGGGGTGAACATCAATACCCCGAAATAATAAGCAGTTCCTGCTCCACTAGTGGCAACATTCGTGCTACTGTCAAACGGGACAATCATCATCCGATATGGAAATCGTTTTTGAAATCTATCAAAGATATCCATTTCTTCAACAAAATTTATTTTTAGTTACGGCGTTTTGTTTTAATTAATTTTGAAAAAATCTGTGGATGTGATCTGTTTATTCCTTTTGTACACAATCAAATTTCTTTCTTGCAGCCAATGGAATGGAATGATGTAATATATTCATACGATGGTGAACACCTAACGGGAAAAGTAAATGGTTTAGAAAAGAGAGTTTCTGTAACAGGTATTATAATAATTTTAATCATGTACGGCACTTTATTTAATTCGCTTTAATCTCATTTTTACGAAATACATTAGAAATATTACATACCAGTCATAAAAAATACAATGCAAATAGTGACTGTCCATTATATCATGTCTCATAAACTATATTTATGTATTATCAAAATTTCAAGATTCTAAGAAAAAATGTAATAATAATTAAGATCAAGATTCATCTTCCTCTTTTGTGTTCAGTAATTTGATGTGAGAGGTAGTTGTTCGTTATTGTGGAATTATCTACCATCACAGGCAGTGATGTAAAGGCCCTGTTACACGGTAAAGCAAGTATCGCGATACTTGTATCATGCAACTTTTTGTATCATGATCCTTGTCAGTTTACACACTAAATCAAGTAGCATGTTTCATGCAGAGTTTGTTTACAAATTGTTCCCGCCAAAATGGAGAATCCTGACAATAAAGACATTATCATACAAATTGAGGAGATCTGTTCATTTGATCAAATAACATCACTACTTTTTTCTCCTTTCCAGTCATGTTTTATTTACCATGTGCTTTTATTTGTTGATGATGTTGTAACCTCCTGACCTCAAACCAAGATCTCTGATTGGTCAGAGATAAAATGTATCGTAATCCTTGCTGTACAGAATAGAACATGTTCTATCCCAAAGTGTGTATCATGCAACTATCATGCAACTTCTAAAAGTTGCATGATGCAGAGTAATAGCACTGTTTACACTGTATTTTTTGGTTTATGATACAAGTATCATGATACCTGCTTTACCGTGTAACAGGGGCTTAAGAGAAATATGCTATGATCTTAAACTTTCTTTTCATAATTATATAATTCAAAATATAAATTTTGTGAAGTGCCAATGACGACATTTGAGACAAAACGAATATTTGTAATTTCACAGCAGTATAGGGGAAATATATTATGATGTTAACAGCATACATGTACATGGAGATTTAAAATTTCAATTTCTGTTCAGGAAACATAGAAATTCGTTCAGCAGAGATGTCTTTTGGACATTGTGAAAGATATGGATGGTTTAAAGGATTCATGGATGATGTAAGTAAAACAAACGTCATACTTAAAAACTGCGTATCTATCACTATTTTTGAGTATATATATATACATCTTGCATGAAATATCAGGACAAATACACTTTAATTTAAAATGTTTTTCCTGTCTTGAGTTTAGTGACACATGTTGTAAGGTGTATATTTACCATACAGTGGTTACCCCTTTAATATGTAGTTCATATAACAACGTAAAATGAGATGATTATTTAATTGTCATAAATAATTATGTCAATGTCATTAGAAACCACAAACAAAATAAACAAAGCACTTTTGTAGTTATATTTAATACAATTAATTACTTAAGTAATGAAATTTTGGTTTTTTTTAAATTTATTTATGACACATGTATTAGGTTAATGGATGGGAAATAAAGTAGTGAATTTTAATACTTAAATATTACGTTGTAGACACGATACATATTTAGTATACTGTGTGGTGTTATAATATGTTTTTGTGGTTCCGATCGGCGAGACATTTGAGCGAATTGACAGGACAAAAGAGCATAAAAAAACGGAAATAAGAGCTACAACTTGTAACCCATTTGAGCGGAAAACCCCTCTTCTGTTAACCAGACATTGAGTCCGTTGCCCCCTGTTCACCACGGGAAAGTCACGTGGAAGTAGGTTTTTGAGCCAGATATTGTCTTGTTTTATTTATTAAAGTTAAGCACTATTTTAAAAGTTTGAAACAAATACATGTACATGTAGATAAGGTGATAATCTTATAATTCCGTTCTTGCTTGGTATTTGAACAAAAGAGTACGGGTGTACTGTTCACAAGAAATTTCACCACTTTTGAATCATATAATTCAAGTGGTTATCTTTATTCTTTTCAACATTATGTGATAAAGTTTGTCAGTGACTTGCGGCAGGTCGGTGGTTTTCTCCGGGTCCTCCGGTTTCCTCCACCAATAAAACTGACCACCAAATATTATTGAAAGTGGCGTTAAACACCATAGCTCCTTAATCGTGACTAAATGATAACTGGTTAATTAAAACATTAACCTCATGCAATACTTTATATGTTAGTACGTAGAGGTTGTGAGCTTTGCTCAATTGTCCACATATATTTTTAGGATCAATTGAAATAATTTGTTCACTCAAATGTCCACTAATGTTTTCGCTCAAATGTCCACTAATGTCGTCGCTCAAATATCCAGTGTAAATTTATTTTTTCGCTCAAATGTCCATTAATAATTTTTTTTTAATATATCCATCCATTATCTATAGGTTACTGTTATCATTAGTAATCATTATGAACCATCTAAAGCTTAACAACCTTTTAAGATATATATGAGTAATCTCAGTGGTCGGCCCAAAGTCACAAAATTTAATTACTAGTTTTATAAAAATTGTTTTGAAAGTGATTGAACACCAGATATTTAGCCCATTTCACTGCAATGACAAAATAAGGTCCAGGAGGGCGGGGTTACATGTTAACGATGCGCATAGATTAAAAGGTTGCTTTATAAAACCCATCATGTCCACCATTTTGGTAGATGCCCATTACAACATTATTGTCATTATCATTCCGACTGTTCTTGTAGTTGAATTTGTTAAAACAGAGGATTGATTTACTCTAGCCTTTAATATTAAAACACACAGGTGATCCCAAATGTCTAAGTGTTAAATGCATAGCCAATTATATGCAGGTTTATTAGTTAAATAAACACTTGATCCCAATCAACAATATCATGAAGGTAAAGACAGTAGACAACCCCAGTCATACGAGGTGGTATAACAATACAATGTCTGCATAGTTCTACACACAACCAGCAGTCTTCTTAGCTAGTAAACAGTTAACTAGCTATTAGCTTATATTGTTGTTGTATTATCAATGTTCGTGTTGTCGTAATTTCAAAGAATGTAAAAATATAAAATGAGGGAACAGTACAAATGATCCTCCGATAGAAAAATAACACCAGTTTAATATCATAGAACAAAGATTATCCACTATAAAATAGCAAGCGAGACCAGTATCTTCAAATAAAAAGTGAGCATCTCCTGCTCTATGTGAAGTTATTCACCTTCCTGTATAATGATGATACATGTAGTCATCCTTATGCGAAATCGTTGTGTACGATCCTACAATTGTTTTATGAGGGCAACATAGAGGAAAACATGAGTAACCCACAATATAGATATCTGTGAAAGAGACAACTGGGCCAGATGTACAGTCATCTGTCAAAAGTATTCGGAAATATAAAAAAAAATCCCTATATAATCAACCAAAACCACATTTTTTCAAAAAATTATTGTGAAGTCATTTCTGGATAAATTTTAACATATTTTACACCAATACATTCGGAATTGTCTATATTTTGTTTGTTTATTTGCTCATTATGTTTATATGAGTGGTTTTTATTTTTACATAATTTTTCCATGATTTTTTATTTTTAGGATTTATTTTTAGTTGAAATATATAGGAAAATCAAAGTCAATTTTTATTTGTTGTGTTTAAATTATGTACAAATAAAAATCACTCATACCAACATAATGAGTAAATAAACAATCAAAATATTGACAATTCCGAATGTATATACATTAAGGTACATTTAACCGATGTGTATTTTTTCCTATTGCATATTTTAATTAAATTATATTTTCTACAGGTTAAAATATACAGCTGTGTTCCAAAGGAAATATGAAAGAAGACACAGGTCAGGGGATAAGGAGGATTATTATATAACATTACCTAGGTCTAGTTAAATATAACAAATGTCATTATAATATTAGAAAAGATGTTAAAAACTTAATTATTTATTAAACATTTATGGTAATTTTTTAACTATGTATATATTTTGTTTATCAAATCTGGCCTACAACATGCTCCACATCAAAACAAGAGTTGAATTTCAATATTAAGAATACAACGAAGCGTTATTATTCAAAATTAAAGAAGAATACTGCTCCGAACCCAGCATTCTCTGTTCAATTGGAATTATTTCAATGAAATGGTCCATCATTATGAGTTTCCTAAAATTATCAATACAATTGTGTTTTGTTAACAAAAATACATGAATACATGAAGATTAGGTGAAAAACATTTAAAAATATTTCAATTTATTTTCACATATTGATGCTACCTTAGCTTAGGGAATTCCCATCCTGGATCACCCCTATCCTTTCCACAATTCAACCCTACCCTCCTGTCATTCGATGTTATTGAAAGAAATGTAAGATGTTAAGTTGGAATACATACAGAAAATTAAACAATTCCCAATTTCATCTTTGAGGAAACATCTATTCATATATGGTTACCATTGCAACATATTTTTATCAAAACATCAAAAACAAGGGCAACGCAAAGTGTGGCGTATTCCCTCGCCTAAAAATTAGACCCTGTGACCTTGACCGTTGACCTTGAAAATCAATAGGGTTCCAGATTCTCTTAAGGTCTAAGTATGTACCAAGTTTGGTCAAAATCCATTGAAGGATGTTGATTCTAGAGTGTTCATAAGGATGTTACGCAGTAAAAATTTGACCCGGTGACATTGACCTTTGACCTTGAAAATCAATAGGGTACCAGACTCCTAAGGACTAAGTATGTACCAAGTTTGGTCAAAATCCATTGAAGGATCTTGATTCTAGTGTTCACAAGGATGTTATGCGGTAAAAATTTGACCCGGTGACTTTGACCTTTGACCTTGAAAATCAATAGGGTTCCAGACTCTCCTAAGGACTAAGTATGTACCAAGTTTGGTCAAAATCCATTGAAGGATGTTGATTCTAGAGTGTTTACAAGGATGTTATGCAATAAAAATTTGACCCTGTGACCTTTGACCTTGAAAATCAATAGGGGTCAAAATCCATTGAAGGATGTTGATTCTAGAGCCTTCACAAGGATGTTACGTGGTAAAAATTTGACCCGGTGACATTGACTTTTGACCTTAAAAATCAATAGGGTTCCAGACTCTCCTAAGGACTAAGTATGTACCAAGTTTGGTCAAAATCCATTGAAGGATGTTGATTCTAGAGTATTCACAAGGATGTTACACGGTAAAAAAAATTCCCAGTGACCTTGACCATTGACCTATGACCTTGAAAATCAATAGGGTTCCAGACTCTCCTAAGGACTAAGTATGTACCAAGCTTAGTCAAAATCCATTGAAGGATGTTGATTCTAGTGTTCACAAGGATGCTATGCGGTAAACATTTGACCCGGTGATCTTGACCTTTGACCTTGAAAATCAATAGGGTTCCAGATTCTCTTAAGGACTAAATATGTACCAAGTTTGGTCAAAATCCATTGAAGGATGTTGATCCTAGAGTGTTCACAAGGATGTTACGGAAGGACAGATGGACGGAAGGAAGGAAAGAAGGACGGACGGACGGTAGTGTTACTATATCCCTTCGCAACTTCGTTGGCGAGGGGATAACAAAGAGAAGAAGTAACAAGAAATGAACACTGCAAGTTTTATCTATACAAGATGTGTAAAGGTAGGTCATTGCAAAAGAATGTTAATGTGGGATGAAAGTGGTTTTTTTATACAATGTACTTTCATTCTGAAACAGTCCCCTTTAAGGTGGCCATAGATACAACTTAGTTATCCGGTAATGTTGAATGTTCCAATTAGAATTTGAATCCCACTCGGGCAATGTGTACTCGATACAACATTATGTGATAAAGTTTGTCAGTGACTTGTGAAAGGTTGGTGGTTTTCTCCACCATTTAAACTGACCACAACATTTAGCTGAAATATTGTTGAAAGTGGCATTAAACACCATAACCCTAACACTAACCCTGTAGAACAAACTTTATTGCATGGAAACCATTGTGTCTACAGACAGACCATGACAAAGCCAATGACAGTGAAGACATCGACACAGACCCATAATATAATATCATCGCAAGAATTTTGTGGTCATATTAAAAATGTTTAATCTTAAGATTTTGATTCACTTCGAAAAGCAGCAATTTTTCATCAGAATTGGAATACTTTATAGATCATTGTTGGTAAGTTTTGTCACTTCACAAATAGTATTTCAGTAAAGAAGTCAGAAATGTATGGTCCAATCAGCCTGCCAGGTGACCATTTGTTATTTTAATATGTTCCCAAAAGTAACAATAGATCTTCAAGACCCTCAAAGGAACATTTATAGCAAGTCAAGCGAGTATACATGAAGTAATTCTGGACAAGTTTGATAATATCTTGGCCATTCAGAGGTTAGGGTGGTTATCTTTGATTTCCAAAGATACAATACTTCTTCAGGACTGCAGAGGGACTGTACATTTGTGGTAAAATTGGTGACTGGGCATGCAGTGGTTCTGAAGAATTCGAAAAAGTTTACAAGATACAGGCATGCGTATTACATTGGGCTAACAAATATTCATATATCGCTGAAGTCAGAGAAATAAATGTATAATATTTGAGATCAGAAAATATCATTCACCAAGCATGGTAGTACATTTCATGTAAATCCAAATGAAACAAGGACTGTTTTTAGACCTATCCATATGTTTAATTCGTATGACTAACTGATTTCTGAGATGAAAATAATTTTTATAATTCAGCCAGAGGCCTGTGTGGCCAAGTGGTTATGGTCATTGACTTCTGACCTCAGGCTTAACACCACTGACATAGGACTGAGCCCCTTTACTATTAGGAGTTAAGCTTCCAGATACGACCCCAATGAGCAGGGAATTCACTAGATAGTTCGTTATATCTGTCCTGGCTTCTTCGCCTAATAAGTCTGATTGTCATGGCATAGCTATAAATAATTTCTCAAAAGTTACCAAAAATCCCAATAACCCCAATCCATATTTCAGCTAATTAAATAATTGTGCTCCAAGGTGGCCATATTGAATGTCATTTTTGAGTGCAATCCATAGAATTTTTCCTACAATGCTGTCTTCTCATGCCAGAAAATCAGAAACCATTGTTTTCTATTGGCCTATTGGATTTTGAATCAAAGCCATCAGAGTATTATTTGAGAAACTAAAAATAGATTTGTTAAAGATGACAATGAGGTGGTTCAAATCAACTTTTTAGATAGACGTCAAGTGATAGCAAAGGCTCACATGGATTTTAGCAGAAACAACAAATATTTTATTGATTTATTTTCCCATATATAGTGTATCACAGACCATTTAGCTAATTACAATTGAATTAAATAATCTTATTTTTACCAACAGCTTTTAAACATACATTATACCCTGAAATGACATTTCATCATCCTCAAATCATACAATTCCTTTGCAAGCACCAATCATTTAGATTTAACTACTTTTAACCATTGCAGTAAGACATTTTGATTCATACGTGTAGTACTCCTACACATAACATCTTTTGGATTTCATTGTACATCTATATAGTATTTTTGTCAAGAGTTAAAAGCTGGTAGTCCAAATTGTTCTGGTATAAAATGTTCCAGAGAATCTAAAACTAATGAACATTTATGATGATGTGTATCTCTGTCCTGCTCTGCGTGGGGTACCCATACACATTTCATTCCTGCTGCATAAGCTGCATCAACACCATTCTCAGCATCTTCAAATACTAACACCTAAAATATAAAAATTAATTAAATATCGCCAGTATATACTATAAGCTGTCAATATACAGTGAAACCTGTCTAAATCAAACCCTGAATAAACCGAAAACCTGCCTAAACCAGACAGACTTTACAGTCCCATCTACTGAACCCTTAGTAAACCGAAAACCTGCCTAAACCAGACAGACTTTACAGTCCCATCTACTGAACCCTGAGTAAACCGAAAACCTGCCTAAACCAGACAGACTTTACAGTCCCATCTACTGAACCCTGAGTAAACCGAAAACCTGCCTAAACCAGACAGACTTTACAGTCCCAGCTACTAGATGTCTATGTAATTAGAACCTGTGTAAACCAAACAACTGTCTAAACTGAACAAATTATTCAGTCCCAAAGGGGTTCGGTTTAGACAGGTTTTACTGTACAAGGTATAGATGCACTCCTTCGCTCAGCAGCAGAAAAAAAAAAAGGCATCTGAGACCTGTATGACAGCCCTGATATACAGGCATTACATGGCATCTGAGACCTGTATGACAGCCCTGATATATAGGCATTACAAAAACGAAAATTACTATTCACAACAATCTAATGAAAATTAGATCTTTGCACTTGCTCCCTATTTTCTATCGGTTGTTTTGTAGTCGCAGCGTGACAATAAAACAACCGATAGAAAATAGGGAGCACAAGATAAATACACATCTGTTAAATACCTTTGAATATTGTGGGGCCGTCGTGATCCTATGGTAGTTGGATTTACAACCCTGTTCATGTCGAGGTGTACTTGATACAACATTATGTGATAAAGTTTGTCAGTCACATGCGGCAGGTCGATAATTTTCTCCGGGTACTCTGGTTTCCTCCAACAATAAAACTGACCACCACGATATAACTGAAATATTGTTGAAAGTGTATTTAAACACCATAAACCTAACCCTGTCCATGGGATATATAAACATCTGATAAACACCTTTGAATATTATATAGAAAGAGGAACTATACCTTGTCAGGATTAGGATTATCTTTGAATCTTTTAGCACACACCAGAAAGCAATCAGGAGCTGGTTTTCCATGCTTCACTTCTGGGTCATCTGTACTGATAACAGAATGTAAAAACAGACTGAAGAAATCTTTATGATTTCTGGTCTTTAGATCCATTGACTGTTTACTTGACCCTGTTGCTATGGCAATTGGAATGTTGTGCTTGTAGAGATGCTTCACCAATTTTTCTGCACCTTACAAAAATGAAGAAAAAAAACATTAAAATCAAATTGAAATAAGAAGTTTGTTGTATCTTACTTTTTTCAGAAAAACACAAACATCTAAACATCCTACTTGGTTTTGATACATAAAGATTATTTTGTCGTTCTTTCTATAATGAACGATGCTCATGATGAATAAATTTTAAAAATACCCAATAGTTTGTTTTTATGAATCTTAACTGTCTGTCAAAATATTATATGGAAACCTTGCATTGTAATGTCAGACATAAAGGATAAGATTTGTCAGATTACTTCACCGATATTTAGTTTGCTTGTTGATAACAACCACCATCTAGGAAATTTATACGCCAAATAAAATTGAAATGGAACAGATGTATCATGTAGTGTAATTCAACAGAAGTAAAGATTACTGTTCAACTGTAGGCTAGGGACTGTTTTATACATGGTAGGAGTTATGTTCACTGTTGGAGACCCTACTGTGTGTAAATCAACAGAAGTAAAGATTACTGTACAACTGTAGTCTAGGGACTGTTTTATACATGGTAGGAGTTATGTTCACTGTTGGAGACCCTACTGTGTGTAAATCAACAGAAGTAAAGATTACTGTTCAACTGTAGGCTAGGGACTGTTTTATACATGGTAGGAGTTATGTTCACTGTTGGAGACCCTACTGTGTGTAAATCAACAGAAGTAAAGATTACTGTTCAACTGTAGGCTAGGGACTGTTTTATACATGGTAGGAGTTATGTTCACTGTTGGAGACCCTACTGTGTGTAAATCAACAGAAGTAAAGATTACTGTTCAACTGTAGGCTAGGGACTGTTTTATACATGGTAGGAGTTATGTTCACTGTTGGAGACCCTACTGTGTGTAATTCAACAGAAGTAAAGATTACTGTTCAACTGTAGGCTAGGGACTGTTTTATACATGGTAGGAGTTATGTTCACTGTTGGAGACCCTACTGTGTGTAATTCAACAGAAGTAAAGATTACTGTACAACTGTAGTCTAGGGACTGTTTTATACATGGTAGGAGTTATGTTCACTGTTGGAGACCCTACTGTGTGTAAATCAACAGAAGTAAAGATTACTGTTCAACTGTAGGCTAGGGACTGTTTTATACATGGTAGGAGTTATGTTCACTGTTGGAGACCCTACTGTGTGTAAATCAACAGAAGTAAAGATTACTGTTCAACTGTAGGCTAGGGACTGTTTTATACATGGTAGGAGTTATGTTCACTGTTGGAGACCCTACTGTGTGTAAATCAACAGAAGTAAAGATTACTGTACAACTGTAGGTTAGGGACTGTTTTATACATGGTAGGAGTTATGTTCACTGTTGGAGACCCTACTGTGTGTAAATCAACAGAAGTAAAGATTACTGTACAACTGTAGTCTAGGGACTGTTTTATACATGGTAGGAGTTATGTTCACTGTTGGAGACCCTACTGTGTGTAATTCAACAGAAGTAAAGATTACTGTACAACTGTAGTCTAGGGACTGTTTTATACATGGTAGGAGTTATGTTCACTGTTGGAGACCCTACTGTGTGTAAATCAACAGAAGTAAAGATTACTGTTCAACTGTAGGCTAGGGACTGTTTTATACATGGTAGGAGTTATGTTCACTGTTGGAGACCCTACTGTGTGTAAATCAACAGAAGTAAAGATTACTGTTCAACTGTAGGCTAGGGACTGTTTTATACATGGTAGGAGTTATGTTCACTGTTGGAGACCCTACTGTGTGTAAATCAACAGAAGTAAAGATTACTGTACAACTGTAGGCTAGGGACTGTTTTATACATGGTAGTAGTTATGCTCACTGTTGGAGATCCTACTGTGTGTAAATCAACAGAAGTAAAGATTACTGTTCAACTGTAGTCTAGGGACTGTTTTATACATGGTAGTAGTTATGTTCACTGTTGGAGACCCTACTGTGTGTAAATCAACAGAAGTAAAGATTACTGTTCAACTGTAGGTTAGGGACTGTTTCATACATGGTAGGAGTTATGTTCACTGTTGGAGACCCTACTGTGTGTAAATCAACAGAAGTCAAGATTACTGTTCAACTGTAGTCTAGGGACTGTTTTATACATGGTAGGAGTTATGCTCACTGTTGGAGACCCTACTGTGTGTAAATCAACAGAAGTAAAGATTACTGTTCAACTGTAGGCTAGGGACTGTTTTATACATGGTAGGAGTTATGTTCACTGTTGGAGACCCTACTGTGTGTAAATCAACAGAAGTAAAGATTACTGTACAACTGTAGTCTAGGGACTGTTTTATACATGGTAGGAGTTATGTTCACTGTTGGAGACCCTACTGTGTGTAAATCAACAGAAGTAAAGATTACTGTTCAACTGTAGGCTAGGGACTGTTTTATACATGGTAGGAGTTATGTTCACTGTTGGAGACCCTACTGTGTGTAAATCAACAGAAGTAAAGATTACTGTTCAACTGTAGGCTAGGGACTGTTTTATACATGGTAGGAGTTATGTTCACTGTTGGAGACCCTACTGTGTGTAATTCAACAGAAGTAAAGATTACTGTTCAACTGTAGGCTAGGGACTGTTTTATACATGGTAGGAGTTATGTTCACTGTTGGAGACCCTACTGTGTGTAATTCAACAGAAGTAAAGATTACTGTACAACTGTAGTCTAGGGACTGTTTTATACATGGTAGGAGTTATGTTCACTGTTGGAGACCCTACTGTGTGTAAATCAACAGAAGTAAAGATTACTGTTCAACTGTAGGCTAGGGACTGTTTTATACATGGTAGGAGTTATGTTCACTGTTGGAGACCCTACTGTGTGTAAATCAACAGAAGTAAAGATTACTGTTCAACTGTAGGCTAGGGACTGTTTTATACATGGTAGGAGTTATGTTCACTGTTGGAGACCCTACTGTGTGTAAATCAACAGAAGTAAAGATTACTGTACAACTGTAGGTTAGGGACTGTTTTATACATGGTAGGAGTTATGTTCACTGTTGGAGACCCTACTGTGTGTAAATCAACAGAAGTAAAGATTACTGTACAACTGTAGTCTAGGGACTGTTTTATACATGGTAGGAGTTATGCTCACTGTTGGAGACCCTACTGTATGTAATTCAACAGAAGTAAAGATTACTGTACAACTGTAGTCTAGGGACTGTTTTATACATGGTAGGAGTTATGTTCACTGTTGGAGACCCTACTGTGTGCAAATCAACAGAAGTAAAGATTACTGTTCAACTGTAGGCTAGGGACTGTTTTATACATGGTAGGAGTTATGTTCACTGTTGGAGACCCTACTGTGTGTAAATCAACAGAAGTAAAGATTACTGTTCAACTGTAGGCTAGGGACTGTTTTATACATGGTAGGAGTTATGTTCACTGTTGGAGACCCTACTGTGTGTAAATCAACAGAAGTAAAGATTACTGTACAACTGTAGGCTAGGGACTGTTTTATACATGGTAGTAGTTATGCTCACTGTTGGAGATCCTACTGTGTGTAAATCAACAGAAGTAAAGATTACTGTTCAACTGTAGTCTAGGGACTGTTTTATACATGGTAGTAGTTATGTTCACTGTTGGAGACCCTACTGTGTGTAAATCAACAGAAGTAAAGATTACTGTTCAACTGTAGGTTAGGGACTGTTTCATACATGGTAGGAGTTATGTTCACTGTTGGAGACCCTACTGTGTGTAAATCAACAGAAGTCAAGATTACTGTTCAACTGTAGTCTAGGGACTGTTTTATACATGGTAGGAGTTATGCTCACTGTTGGAGACCCTACTGTGTGTAAATCAACAGAAGTCAAGATTACTGTTCAACTGTAGTCTAGGGACTGTTTTATACATGGTAGGAGTTATGCTCACTGTTGGAGACCCTACTGTGTGTAAATCAACAGAAGTAAAGATTACTGTTCAACTGTAGGCTAGGGACTGTTTTATACATGGTAGTAGTTATGCTCACTGTTGGAGACCCTACTGTGTGTAAATCAACAGAAGTAAAGATTACTGTTCAACTGTAGTCTAGGGACTGTTTTATACATGGTAGTAGTTATGCTCACTGTTGGAGACCCTACTGTGTGTAAATCAACAGAAGTAAAGATTACTGTTCAACTGTAGGCTAGGGACTGTTTTATACATGGTAGGAGTTATGCTCACTGTTGGAGACCCTACTGTGTGTAAATCAACAGAAGTAAAGATTACTGTTCAACTGTAGTCTAGGGACTGTTTTATACATGGTAGTAGTTATGCTCACTGTTGGAGATCCTACTGTGTGTAAATCAACAGAAGTAAAGATTACTGTTCAACTGTAGGCTAGGGACTGTTTCATACATGGTAGGAGTTATGTTCACTGTTGGAGACCCTACTGTGTGTAAATCAACAGAAGTAAAGATTACTGTTCAACTGTAGGCTAGGGACTGTTTCATACATGGTAGGAGTTATGTTCACTGTTGGAGACCCTACTGTGTGTAAATCAACAGAAGTAAAGATTACTGTTCAACTGTAGGCTAGGGACTGTTTTATACATGGTAGTAGTTATGCTCACTGTTGGAGATCCTACTGTGTGTAAATCAACAGAAGTAAAGATTACTGTTCAACTGTAGGTTAGGGACTGTTTCATACATGGTAGGAGTTATGTTCACTGTTGGAGACCCTACTGTGTGTAAATCAACAGAAGTAAAGATTACTGTTCAACTGTAGTCTAGGGACTGTTTTATACATGGTAGGAGTTATGCTCACTGTTGGAGATCCTACTGTGTGTAAATCAACAGAAGTAAAGATTACTGTTCAACTGTAGGCTAGGGACTGTTTTATACATGGTAGTAGTTATGCTCACTGTTGGAGATCCTACTGTGTGTAAATCAACAGAAGTAAAGATTACTGTTCAACTGTAGGCTAGGGACTGTTTTATACATGGTAGGAGTTATGCTCACTGTTGGAGATCCTACTGTGTGTAAATCAACAGAAGTAAAGATTACTGTTCAACTGTAGGCTAGGGACTGTTTCATACATGGTAGGAGTTATGCTCACTGTTGGAGATCCTACTGTGTGTAAATCAACAGAAGTCAAGATTACTGTTCAACTGTAGGCTAGGGACTGTTTTATACATGGTAGGAGTTATGCTCACTGTTGGAGATCCTACTGTGTGTAAATCAACAGAAGTAAAGATTACTGTTCAACTGTAGGCTAGGGACTGTTTCATACATGGTAGTAGTTATGCTCACTGTTGGAGATCCTACTGTGTGTAAATCAACAGAAGTAAAGATTACTGTTCAACTGTAGGTTAGGGACTGTTTCATACATGGTAGGAGTTATATTCACTGTTGGAGACCCTACTGTGTGTAAATCAACAGAAGTAAAGATTACTGTTCAACTGTAGTCTAGGGACTGTTTTATACATGGTAGTAGTTATGCTCACTGTTGGAGATCCTACTGTGTGTAAATCAACAGAAGTAAAGATTACTGTTCAACTGTAGGCTAGGGACTGTTTTATACATGGTAGTAGTTATGCTCACTGTTGGAGATCCTACTGTGTGTAAATCAACAGAAGTAAAGATTACTGTTCAACTGTAGGCTAGGGACTGTTTTATACATGGTAGGAGTTATGCTCACTGTTGGAGATCCTACTGTGTGTAAATCAACAGAAGTAAAGATTACTGTTCAACTGTAGGCTAGGGACTGTTTCATACATGGTAGGAGTTATGCTCACTGTTGGAGATCCTACTGTGTGTAAATCAACAGAAGTCAAGATTACTGTTCAACTGTAGGCTAGGGACTGTTTTATACATGGTAGGAGTTATGCTCACTGTTGGAGATCCTACTGTGTGTAAATCAACAGAAGTAAAGATTACTGTTCAACTGTAGGCTAGGGACTGTTTCATACATGGTAGTAGTTATGCTCACTGTTGGAGATCCTACTGTGTGTAAATCAACAGAAGTAAAGATTACTGTTCAACTGTAGGCTAGGGACTGTTTTATACATGGTAGTAGTTATGCTCACTGTTGGAGATCCTACTGTGTGTAAATCAACAGAAGTAAAGATTACTGTTCAACTGTAGGCTAGGGACTGTTTTATACATGGTAGGAGTTATGCTCACTGTTGGAGATCCTACTGTGTGTAAATCAACAGAAGTAAAGATTACTGTTCAACTGTAGGCTAGGGACTGTTTCATACATGGTAGTAGTTATGCTCACTGTTGGAGATCCTACTGTGTGTAAATCAACAGAAGTAAAGATTACTGTTCAACTGTAGGCTAGGGACTGTTTTATACATGGTAGTAGTTATGCTCACTGTTGGAGATCCTACTGTGTGTAAATCAACAGAAGTAAAGATTACTGTTCAACTGTAGGTTAGGGACTGTTTCATACATGGTAGTAGTTATGCTCACTGTTGGAGATCCTACTGTGTGTAAATCAACAGAAGTAAAGATTACTGCTCAACTGTAGGCTAGGGACTGTTTTATACATGGTAGTAGTTATGCTCACTGTTGGAGATCCTACTGTGTGTAAATCAACAGAAGTCAAGATTACTGTTCAACTGTAGGCTAGGGACTGTTTTATACATGGTAGTAGTTATGCTCACTGTTGGAGACCCTACTGTGTGTAAATCAACAGAAGTCAAGATTACTGTTCAACTGTAGGCTAGGGACTGTTTTATACATGGTAGTAGTTATGCTCACTGTTGGAGATCCTACTGTGTGTAAATCAACAGAAGTCAAGATTACTGTTCAACTGTAGGCTAGGGACTGTTTTATACATGGTAGTAGTTATGCTCACTGTTGGAGACCCTACTGTGTGTAAATCAACAGAAGTCAAGATTACTGTTCAACTGTAGGCTAGGGACTGTTTTATACATGGTAGTAGTTATGCTCACTGTTGGAGATCCTACTGTGTGTAAATCAACAGAAGTCAAGATTACTGTTCAACTGTAGGCTAGGGACTGTTTTATACATGGTAGTAGTTATGCTCACTGTTGGAGACCCTACTGTGTGTAAATCAACAGAAGTAAAGATTACTGTTCAACTGTAGTCTAGGGACTGTTTTATACATGGTAGGAGTTATGCTCACTGTTGGAGACCCTACTGTGTGTAAATCAACAGAAGTCAAGATTACTGTTCAACTGTAGTCTAGGGACTGTTTTATACATGGTAGGAGTTATGCTCACTGTTGGAGACCCTACTGTGTGTAAATCAACAGAAGTCAAGATTACTGCTCAACTGTAGGCTAGGGACTGTTTTATACATGGTAGGAGTTATGCTCACTGTTGGAGACCCTACTGTGTGTAAATCAACAGAAGTCAAGATTACTGTTCAACTGTAGGCTAGGGACTGTTTTATACATGGTAGTAGTTATGCTCACTGTTGGAGATCCTACTGTGTGTAAATCAACAGAAGTAAAGATTACTGTTCAACTGTAGGCTAGGGACTGTTTCATACATGGTAGGAGTTATGTTCACTGTTGGAGACCCTACTGTGTGTAAATCAACAGAAGTAAAGATTACTGTTCAACTGTAGGCTAGGGACTGTTTCATACATGGTAGGAGTTATGTTCACTGTTGGAGACCCTACTGTGTGTAAATCAACAGAAGTAAAGATTACTGTTCAACTGTAGGCTAGGGACTGTTTTATACATGGTAGTAGTTATGCTCACTGTTGGAGATCCTACTGTGTGTAAATCAACAGAAGTAAAGATTACTGTTCAACTGTAGGCTAGGGACTGTTTTATACATGGTAGGAGTTATGCTCACTGTTGGAGATCCTACTGTGTGTAAATCAACAGAAGTAAAGATTACTGTTCAACTGTAGTCTAGGGACTGTTTCATACATGGTAGTAGTTATGCTCACTGTTGGAGATCCTACTGTGTGTAAATCAACAGAAGTAAAGATTACTGTTCAACTGTAGGCTAGGGACTGTTTTATACATGGTAGTAGTTATGCTCACTGTTGGAGATCCTACTGTGTGTAAATCAACAGAAGTAAAGATTACTGTTCATCTGTAGGTTAGGGACTGTTTCATACATGGTAGTAGTTATGCTCACTGTTGGAGATCCTACTGTGTGTAAATCAACAGAAGTAAAGATTACTGCTCAACTGTAGGCTAGGGACTGTTTTATACATGGTAGTAGTTATGCTCACTGTTGGAGATCCTACTGTGTGTAAATCAACAGAAGTCAAGATTACTGTTCAACTGTAGGCTAGGGACTGTTTTATACATGGTAGTAGTTATGCTCACTGTTGGAGACCCTACTGTGTGTAAATCAACAGAAGTCAAGATTACTGTTCAACTGTAGGCTAGGGACTGTTTTATACATGGTAGTAGTTATGCTCACTGTTGGAGATCCTACTGTGTGTAAATCAACAGAAGTCAAGATTACTGTTCAACTGTAGGCTAGGGACTGTTTTATACATGGTAGTAGTTATGCTCACTGTTGGAGACCCTACTGTGTGTAAATCAACAGAAGTCAAGATTACTGTTCAACTGTAGGCTAGGGACTGTTTTATACATGGTAGTAGTTATGCTCACTGTTGGAGATCCTACTGTGTGTAAATCAACAGAAGTCAAGATTACTGTTCAACTGTAGGCTAGGGACTGTTTTATACATGGTAGTAGTTATGCTCACTGTTGGAGACCCTACTGTGTGTAAATCAACAGAAGTAAAGATTACTGTTCAACTGTAGTCTAGGGACTGTTTTATACATGGTAGGAGTTATGCTCACTGTTGGAGACCCTACTGTGTGTAAATCAACAGAAGTCAAGATTACTGTTCAACTGTAGTCTAGGGACTGTTTTATACATGGTAGGAGTTATGCTCACTGTTGGAGACCCTACTGTGTGTAAATCAACAGAAGTCAAGATTACTGCTCAACTGTAGGCTAGGGACTGTTTTATACATGGTAGGAGTTATGCTCACTGTTGGAGACCCTACTGTGTGTAAATCAACAGAAGTCAAGATTACTGTTCAACTGTAGGCTAGGGACTGTTTTATACATGGTAGTAGTTATGCTCACTGTTGGAGACCCTACTGTGTGTAAATCAACAGAAGTCAAGATTACTGTTCAACTGTAGGCTAGGGACTGTTTCATACATGGTAGTAGTTATGCTCACTGTTGGAGACCCTACTGTGTGTAAATCAACAGAAGTCAAGATTACTGCTCAACTGTAGGCTAGGGACTGTTTCATACATGGTAGTAGTTATGCTCACTGTTGGAGACCCTACTGTGTGTAAATCAACAGAAGTCAAGATTACTGCTCAACTGTAGGCTAGGGACTGTTTCATACATGGTAGTAGTTATGCTCACTGTTGGAGACCCTACTGTGTGTAAATCAACAGAAGTCAAGATTACTGCTCAACTGTAGGCTAGGGACTGTTTCATACATGGTAGGAGTTATGCTCACTGTTAGAGATCCTACTGTGTGTAAATCAACAGAAGTCAAGATTACTGTTCAACTGTAGGCTAGGGACTGTTTCATACATGGTAGTAGTTATGCTCACTGTTGGAGACCCTACTGTGTGTAAATCAACAGAAGTCAAGATTACTGCTCAACTGTAGGCTAGGGACTGTTTCATACATGGTAGTAGTTATGCTCACTGTTGGAGACCCTACTGTGTGTAAATCAACAGAAGTCAAGATTACTGCTCAACTGTAGGCTAGGGACTGTTTCATACATGGTAGGAGTTATGCTCACTGTTAGAGATCCTACTGTGTGTAAATCAACAGAAGCCAAGATTACTGTTCAACTGTAGGCTAGGGACTGTTTCATACATGGTAGTAGTTATGCTCACTGTTGGAGACCCTACTGTGTGTAAATCAACAGAAGTCAAGATTACTGCTCAACTGTAGGCTAGGGACTGTTTCATACATGGTAGTAGTTATGCTCACTGTTGGAGACCCTACTGTGTGTAAATCAACAGAAGTCAAGATTACTGCTCAACTGTAGGCTAGGGACTGTTTCATACATGGTAGGAGTTATGCTCACTGTTAGAGATCCTACTGTGTGTAAATCAACAGAAGTCAAGATTACTGTTCAACTGTAGGCTAGGGACTGTTTCATACATGGTAGTAGTTATGCTCACTGTTGGAGATCCTACTGTGTGTAAATCAACAGAAGTAAAGATTACTGTTCAACTGTAGGCTAGGGACTGTTTTATACATGGTAGGAGTTATGCTCACTGTTGGAGATCCTACTGTGTGTAAATCAACAGAAGTAAAGATTACTGTTCAACTGTAGGCTAGGGACTGTTTCATACATGGTAGTAGTTATGCTCACTGTTGGAGATCCTACTGTGTGTAAATCAACAGAAGTAAAGATTACTGTTCAACTGTAGGCTAGGGACTGTTTTATACATGGTAGTAGTTATGCTCACTGTTGGAGATCCTACTGTGTGTAAATCAACAGAAGTAAAGATTACTGTTCAACTGTAGGTTAGGGACTGTTTCATACATGGTAGTAGTTATGCTCACTGTTGGAGATCCTACTGTGTGTAAATCAACAGAAGTAAAGATTACTGCTCAACTGTAGGCTAGGGACTGTTTTATACATGGTAGTAGTTATGCTCACTGTTGGAGATCCTACTGTGTGTAAATCAACAGAAGTCAAGATTACTGTTCAACTGTAGGCTAGGGACTGTTTTATACATGGTAGTAGTTATGCTCACTGTTGGAGACCCTACTGTGTGTAAATCAACAGAAGTCAAGATTACTGTTCAACTGTAGGCTAGGGACTGTTTTATACATGGTAGTAGTTATGCTCACTGTTGGAGATCCTACTGTGTGTAAATCAACAGAAGTCAAGATTACTGTTCAACTGTAGGCTAGGGACTGTTTTATACATGGTAGTAGTTATGCTCACTGTTGGAGACCCTACTGTGTGTAAATCAACAGAAGTCAAGATTACTGTTCAACTGTAGGCTAGGGACTGTTTTATACATGGTAGTAGTTATGCTCACTGTTGGAGATCCTACTGTGTGTAAATCAACAGAAGTCAAGATTACTGTTCAACTGTAGGCTAGGGACTGTTTTATACATGGTAGTAGTTATGCTCACTGTTGGAGACCCTACTGTGTGTAAATCAACAGAAGTAAAGATTACTGTTCAACTGTAGTCTAGGGACTGTTTTATACATGGTAGGAGTTATGCTCACTGTTGGAGACCCTACTGTGTGTAAATCAACAGAAGTCAAGATTACTGTTCAACTGTAGTCTAGGGACTGTTTTATACATGGTAGTAGTTATGTTCACTGTTGGAGACCCTATTGTGTGTAAATCAACAGAAGTCAAGATTACTGTTCAACTGTAGGCTAGGGACTGTTTTATACATGGTAGTAGTTATGCTCACTGTTGGAGACCCTACTGTGTGTAAATCAACAGAAGTCAAGATTACTGTTCAACTGTAGGCTAGGGACTGTTTTATACATGGTAGTAGTTATGCTCACTGTTGGAGATCCTACTGTGTGTAAATCAACAGAAGTCAAGATTACTGTTCAACTGTAGGCTAGGGACTGTTTTATACATGGTAGTAGTTATGCTCACTGTTGGAGACCCTACTGTGTGTAAATCAACAGAAGTAAAGATTACTGTTCAACTGTAGTCTAGGGACTGTTTTATACATGGTAGGAGTTATGCTCACTGTTGGAGACCCTACTGTGTGTAAATCAACAGAAGTCAAGATTACTGTTCAACTGTAGTCTAGGGACTGTTTTATACATGGTAGGAGTTATGCTCACTGTTGGAGACCCTACTGTGTGTAAATCAACAGAAGTCAAGATTACTGCTCAACTGTAGGCTAGGGACTGTTTTATACATGGTAGGAGTTATGCTCACTGTTGGAGACCCTACTGTGTGTAAATCAACAGAAGTCAAGATTACTGTTCAACTGTAGGCTAGGGACTGTTTTATACATGGTAGTAGTTATGCTCACTGTTGGAGACCCTACTGTGTGTAAATCAACAGAAGTCAAGATTACTGTTCAACTGTAGGCTAGGGACTGTTTCATACATGGTAGTAGTTATGCTCACTGTTGGAGACCCTACTGTGTGTAAATCAACAGAAGTCAAGATTACTGCTCAACTGTAGGCTAGGGACTGTTTCATACATGGTAGTAGTTATGCTCACTGTTGGAGACCCTACTGTGTGTAAATCAACAGAAGTCAAGATTACTGCTCAACTGTAGGCTAGGGACTGTTTCATACATGGTAGTAGTTATGCTCACTGTTGGAGACCCTACTGTGTGTAAATCAACAGAAGTCAAGATTACTGCTCAACTGTAGGCTAGGGACTGTTTCATACATGGTAGGAGTTATGCTCACTGTTAGAGATCCTACTGTGTGTAAATCAACAGAAGTCAAGATTACTGTTCAACTGTAGGCTAGGGACTGTTTCATACATGGTAGTAGTTATGCTCACTGTTGGAGACCCTACTGTGTGTAAATCAACAGAAGTCAAGATTACTGCTCAACTGTAGGCTAGGGACTGTTTCATACATGGTAGTAGTTATGCTCACTGTTGGAGACCCTACTGTGTGTAAATCAACAGAAGTCAAGATTACTGCTCAACTGTAGGCTAGGGACTGTTTCATACATGGTAGGAGTTATGCTCACCGTTAGAGATCCTACTGTGTGTAAATCAACAGAAGTCAAGATTACTGTTCAACTGTAGGCTAGGGACTGTTTCATACATGGTAGTAGTTATGCTCACTGTTGGAGACCCTACTGTGTGTAAATCAACAGAAGTCAAGATTACTGCTCAACTGTAGGCTAGGGACTGTTTCATACATGGTAGTAGTTATGCTCACTGTTGGAGACCCTACTGTGTGTAAATCAACAGAAGTCAAGATTACTGCTCAACTGTAGGCTAGGGACTGTTTCATACATGGTAGGAGTTATGCTCACTGTTAGAGATCCTACTGTGTGTAAATCAACAGAAGTCAAGATTACTGTTCAACTGTAGGCTAGGGACTGTTTCATACATGGTAGTAGTTATGCTCACTGTTGGAGACCCTACTGTGTGTAAATCAACAGAAGTCAAGATTACTGCTCAACTGTAGGCTAGGGACTGTTTCATACATGGTAGTAGTTATGCTCACTGTTGGAGACCCTACTGTGTGTAAATCAACAGAAGTCAAGATTACTGCTCAACTGTAGGCTAGGGACTGTTTCATACATGGTAGTAGTTATGCTCACTGTTGGAGACCCTACTGTGTGTAAATCAACAGAAGTCAAGATTACTGTTCAACTGTAGGCTAGGGACTGTTTCATACATGGTAGTAGTTATGTTCACTGTTGGAGACCCTACTGTGTGTAAATCAACAGAAGTCAAGATTACTGTTCAACTGTAGGCTAGGGACTGTTTCATACATGGTAGTAGTTATGTTCACTGTTGGAGACCCTACTGTGTGTAAATCAACAGAAGTCAAGATTACTGTTCAACTGTAGGCTAGGGACTGTTTCATACATGGTAGTAGTTATGCTCACTGTTGGAGACCCTACTGTGTGTAAATCAACAGAAGTCAAGATTACTGTTCAACTGTAGGCTAGGGACTGTTTCATACATGGTAGTAGTTATGTTCACTGTTGGAGACCCTACTGTGTGTAAATCAACAGAAGTCAAGATTACTGTTCAACTGTAGGCTAGGGACTGTTTCATACATGGTAGTAGTTATGCTCACTGTTGGAGACCCTACTGTGTGTAAATCAACAGAAGTCAAGATTACTGCTCAACTGTAGGCTAGGGACTGTTTCATACATGGTAGTAGTTATGCTCACTGTTGGAGACCCTACTGTGTGTAAATCAACAGAAGTCAAGATTACTGCTCAACTGTAGGCTAGGGACTGTTTCATACATGGTAGTAGTTATGCTCACTGTTGGAGACCCTACTGTGTGTAAATCAACAGAAGTCAAGATTACTGTTCAACTGTAGGCTAGGGACTGTTTCATACATGGTAGTAGTTATGTTCACTGTTGGAGACCCTATTGTGTGTAAATCAACAGAAGTCAAGATTACTGTTCAACTGTAGGCTAGGGACTGTTTCATACATGGTAGTAGTTATGTTCACTGTTGGAGACCCTACTGTGTGTAAATCAACAGAAGTCAAGATTACTGTTCAACTGTAGGCTAGGGACTGTTTTATACATGGTAGGAGTTATGTTCACTGTTGGAGACCCTACTGTGTGTAAATCAACAGAAGTCAAGATTACTGCTCAACTGTAGGCTAGGGACTGTTTCATACATGGTAGTAGTTATGTTCACTGTTGGAGACCCTATTGTGTGTAAATCAACAGAAGTCAAGATTACTGTTCAACTGTAGGCTAGGGACTGTTTTATACATGGTAGGAGTTATGTTCACTGTTGGAGACCCTACTGTGTGTAAATCAACAGAAGTCAAGATTACTGTTCAACTGTAGGCTAGGGACTGTTTTATACATGGTAATAGTTATGCTCACTGTTGGAGACCCTACTGTGTGTAAATCAACAGAAGTCAAGATTACTGTTCAACTGTAGGCTAGGGACTGTTTCATACATGGTAGTAGTTATGCTCACTGTTGGAGATCTTACTGTGTGTAAATCAACAGAAGTCAAGATTACTGTTCAACTGTAGGCTAGGGACTGTTTTATACATGGTAGTAGTTATGCTCACTGTTGGAGATCTTACTGTGTGTAAATCAACAGAAGTCAAGATTACTGTTCAACTGTAGGCTAGGGACTGTTTCATACATGGTAGTAGTTATGCTCACTGTTGGAGATCTTACTGTGTGTAAATCAACAGAAGTCAAGATTACTGTTCAACTGTAGGCTAGGTACTGTTTCATACATGGTAGTAGTTATGCTCACTGTTGGAGACCCTACTGTGTGTAAATCAACAGAAGTCAAGATTACTGTTCAACTGTAGGCTAGGGACTGTTTTATACATGGTAGGAGTTATGTTCACTGTTGGAGACCCTACTGTGTGTAAATCAACAGAAGTCAAGATTACTGTTCAACTGTAGGTTAGGGACTGTTTCATACATGGTAGTAGTTATGCTCACTGTTGGAGACCCTACTGTGTGTAAATCAACAGAAGTCAAGATTACTGTTCAACTGTAGTCTAGGGACTGTTTCATACATGGTAGTAGTTATGTTCACTGTTGGAGACCCTATTGTGTGTAAATCAACAGAAGTCAAGATTACTGTTCAACTGTAGGCTAGGGACTGTTTTATACATGGTAGGAGTTATGTTCACTGTTGGAGACCCTACTGTGTGTAAATCAACAGAAGTCAAGATTACTGCTCAACTGTAGGCTAGGGACTGTTTCATACATGGTAGTAGTTATGTTCACTGTTGGAGACCCTATTGTGTGTAAATCAACAGAAGTCAAGATTACTGTTCAACTGTAGGCTAGGGACTGTTTTATACATGGTAGGAGTTATGCTCACTGTTGGAGACCCTACTGTGTGTAAATCAACAGAAGTCAAGATTACTGTTCAACTGTAGGCTAGGGACTGTTTTATACATGGTAGTAGTTATGCTCACTGTTGGAGACCCTACTGTGTGTAAATCAACAGAAGTCAAGATTACTGTTCAACTGTAGGCTAGGGACTGTTTCATACATGGTAGTAGTTATGCTCACTGTTGGAGATCTTACTGTGTGTAAATCAACAGAAGTCAAGATTACTGTTCAACTGTAGGCTAGGGACTGTTTCATACATGGTAGTAGTTATGCTCACTGTTGGAGACCCTACTGTGTGTAAATCAACAGAAGTCAAGATTACTGTTCAACTGTAGGCTAGGGACTGTTTTATACATGGTAGTAGTTATGCTCACTGTTGGAGACCCTACTGTGTGTAAATCAACAGAAGTCAAGATTACTGTTCAACTGTAGGCTAGGGACTGTTTCATACATGGTAGTAGTTATGTTCACTGTTGGAGACCCTATTGTGTGTAAATCAACAGAAGTCAAGATTACTGTTCAACTGTAGGCTAGGGACTGTTTTATACATGGTAGGAGTTATGCTCACTGTTGGAGACCCTACTGTGTGTAAATCAACAGAAGTCAAGATTACTGTTCAACTGTAGGCTAGGGACTGTTTTATACATGGTAGTAGTTATGCTCACTGTTGGAGACCCTACTGTGTGTAAATCAACAGAAGTCAAGATTACTGTTCAACTGTAGGCTAGGGACTGTTTCATACATGGTAGTAGTTATGCTCACTGTTGGAGATCTTACTGTGTGTAAATCAACAGAAGTCAAGATTACTGTTCAACTGTAGGCTAGGGACTGTTTCATACATGGTAGTAGTTATGCTCACTGTTGGAGATCTTACTGTGTGTAAATCAACAGAAGTCAAGATTACTGTTCAACTGTAGGCTAGGGACTGTTTCATACATGGTAGTAGTTATGCTCACTGTTGGAGACCCTACTGTGTGTAAATCAACAGAAGTCAAGATTACTGTTCAACTGTAGGCTAGGGACTGTTTCATACATGGTAGTAGTTATGTTCACTGTTGGAGATCTTACTGTGTGTAAATCAACAGAAGTCAAGATTACTGTTCAACTGTAGGCTAGGGACTGTTTCATACATGGTAGTAGTTATGCTCACTGTTGGAGATCTTACTGTGTGTAAATCAACAGAAGTCAAGATTACTGTTCAACTGTAGGCTAGGGACTGTTTCATACATGGTAGTAGTTATGCTCACTGTTGGAGACCCTACTGTGTGTAAATCAACAGAAGTCAAGATTACTGTTCAACTGTAGGCTAGGGACTGTTTCATACATGGTAGTAGTTATGCTCACTGTTGGAGATCCTACTGTGTGTAAATCAACAGAAGTCAAGATTACTGTTCAACTGTAGGCTAGGGACTGTTTCATACATGGTAGTAGTTATGCTCACTGTTGGAGATCTTACTGTGTGTAAATCAACAGAAGTCAAGATTACTGTTCAACTGTAGGCTAGGGACTGTTTCATACATGGTAGTAGTTATGCTCACTGTTGGAGATCTTACTGTGTGTAAATCAACAGAAGTCAAGATTACTGTTCAACTGTAGGCTAGGAACTGTTTTATACATGGTAGGAGTTATGCTCACTGTTGGAGACCCTACTGTGTGTAAATCAACAGAAGTCAAGATTACTGTTCAACTGTAGGCTAGGGACTGTTTTATACATGGTAGGAGTTATGCTCACTGTTGGAGACCCTACTGTGTGTAAATCAACAGAAGTCAAGATTACTGTTCAACTGTAGGCTAGGGACTGTTTCATACATGGTAGGAGTTATGCTCACTGTTGGAGATCTTACTGTGTGTAAATCAACAGAAGTCAAGATTACTGTTCAACTGTAGGCTAGGGACTGTTTTATACATGGTAGGAGTTATGCTCACTGTTGGAGACCCTACTGTGTGTAAATCAACAGAAGTCAAGATTACTGTTCAACTGTAGGCTAGGGACTGTTTCATACATGGTAGGAGTTATGCTCACTGTTGGAGATCCTACTGTGTGTAAATCAACAGAAGTCAAGATTACTGTTCAACTGTAGGCTAGGGACTGTTTCATACATGGTAGGAGTTATGCTCACTGTTGGAGATCTTACTGTGTGTAAATCAACAGAAGTCAAGATTACTGTTCAACTGTAGGCTAGGGACTGTTTTATACATGGTAGGAGTTATGCTCACTGTTGGAGACCCTACTGTGTGTAAATCAACAGAAGTCAAGATTACTGTTCAACTGTAGGCTAGGGACTGTTTCATACATGGTAGGAGTTATGCTCACTGTTGGAGATCTTACTGTGTGTAAATCAACAGAAGTCAAGATTACTGTTCAACTGTAGGCTAGGGACTGTTTTATACATGGTAGGAGTTATGCTCACTGTTGGAGACCCTACTGTGTGTAAATCAACAGAAGTCAAGATTACTGTTCAACTGTAGGCTAGGGACTGTTTCATACATGGTAGGAGTTATGCTCACTGTTGGAGACCCTACTGTGTGTAAATCAACAGAAGTCAAGATTACTGTTCAACTGTAGGCTAGGGACTGTTTCATACATGGTAGGAGTTATGCTCACTGTTGGAGACCCTACTGTGTGTAAATCAACAGAAGTCAAGATTACTGTTCAACTGTAGGCTAGGGACTGTTTTATACATGGTAGTAGTTATGCTCACTGTTGGAGACCCTACTGTGTGTAAATCAACAGAAGTCAAGATTACTGTTCAACTGTAGGCTAGGGACTGTTTTATACATGGTAGTAGTTATGCTCACTGTTGGAGACCCTACTGTGTGTAAATCAACAGAAGTCAAGATTACTGTTCAACTGTAGGCTAGGGACTGTTTCATACATGGTAGGAGTTATGCTCACTGTTGGAGATCTTACTGTGTGTAAATCAACAGAAGTCAAGATTACTGTTCAACTGTAGGCTAGGGACTGTTTCATACATGGTAGGAGTTATGCTCACTGTTGGAGACCCTACTGTGTGTAAATCAACAGAAGTCAAGATTACTGTTCAACTGTAGGCTAGGGACTGTTTCATACATGGTAGGAGTTATGTTCACTGTTGGAGACCCTACTGTGTGTAAATCAACAGAAGTCAAGATTACTGTTCAACTGTAGGTTAGGGACTGTTTTATACATGGTAGGAGTTATGCTCACTGTTGGAGACCCTACTGTGTGTAAATCAACAGAAGTCAAGATTACTGTTCAACTGTAGGCTAGGGACTGTTTCATACATGGTAGTAGTTATGTTCACTGTTGGAGACCCTACTGTGTGTAAATCAACAGAAGTCAAGATTACTGTTCAACTGTAGGTTAGGGACTGTTTCATACATGGTAGTAGTTATGTTCACTGTTGGAGTCCCTACTGTGTGTAAATCAACAGAAGTCAAGATTACTGTTCAACTGTAGGCTAGGGACTGTTTCATACATGGTAGTAGTTATGTTCACTGTTGGAGTCCCTACTGTGTGTAAATCAACAGAAGTCAAGATTACTGTTCAACTGTAGGCTAGGGACTGTTTCATACATGGTAGGAGTTATGCTCACTGTTGGAGTCTCTACTGTGTGTAAATCAACAGAAGTCAAGATTACTGCTCAACTGTAGGTTAGGGACTGTTTCATACATGGTAGTAGTTATGTTCACTGTTGGAGTCCCTACTGTGTGTAAATCAACAGAAGTCAAGATTACTGTTCAACTGTAGGCTAGAGACTGTTTCATACATGGTAGTAGTTATGTTCACTGTTGGAGACCCTACTGTGTGTAAATCAACAGAAGTCAAGATTACTGTTCAACTGTAGGTTAGGGACTGTTTCATACATGGTAGTAGTTATGTTCACTGTTGGAGTCCCTACTGTGTGTAAATCAACAGAAGTCAAGATTACTGCTCAACTGTAGGTTAGGGACTGTTTTATACATGGTAGGAGTTATGCTCACTGTTGGAATCCCTACTGTGTGTAAATCAACAGAAGTCAAGATTACTGTTCAACTGTAGGTTAGGGACTGTTTCATACATGGTAGGAGTTATGTTCACTGTTGGAGACCCTACTGTGTGTAAATCAACAGAAGTCATGATTACTGTTCAACTGTAGGTTAGGGACTGTTTTATACATGGTAGTAGTTATGTTCACTGTTGGAGACCCTACTGTGTGTAAATCAACAGAAGTCAAGATTACTGCTCACAACTGTAGGTTAGGGACTGTTTTATACATAGTAGGAGTTATGCTCACTGTTGGAGACCCTACTGTGTGTAAATCAACAGAAGTCAAGATTACTGCTCAACTGTAGGCTAGGGACTGTTTCATACATGGTAGTAGTTATGTTCACTGTTGGAGACCCTACTGTGTGTAAATCAACAGAAGTCATGATTACTGTTCAACTGTAGGTTAGGGACTGTTTCATTCATGGTAGGAGCTATGTTCACTGTTGGAGACCCTACTGTGTGTAAATCAACAGAAGTCAAGATTACTGTTCAACTGTAGGTTAGGGACTGTTTTATACATGGTAGGAGTTATGCTCACTGTTGAAGACCCTACTGTGTGTAAATCAACAGAAGTCAAGATTACTGTTCAACTGCAGGTTAGGGACTGTTTCATACATGGTAGGAGCTATGCTCACTGTTGGAGACCCTACTGTGTGTAAATCAACAGAAGTCAAGATTACTGTTCAACTGTAGGCTAGGGACTGTTTCATACATGGTAGTAGTTATGCTCACTGTTGGAGACCCTACTGTGTGTAAATCAACAGAAGTCAAGATTACTGTTCAACTGTAGGCTAGGGACTGTTTTATACATGGTAGGAGTTATGCTCACTGTTGGAGACCCTACTGTGTGTAAATCAACAGAAGTCAAGATTACTGTTCAACTGTAGGCTAGGGACTGTTTCATACATGGTAGGAGTTATGCTCACTGTTGGAGATCTTACTGTGTGTAAATCAACAGAAGTCAAGATTACTGTTCAACTGTAGGCTAGGGACTGTTTTATACATGGTAGGAGTTATGCTCACTGTTGGAGACCCTACTGTGTGTAAATCAACAGAAGTCAAGATTACTGTTCAACTGTAGGCTAGGGACTGTTTCATACATGGTAGGAGTTATGCTCACTGTTGGAGACCCTACTGTGTGTAAATCAACAGAAGTCAAGATTACTGTTCAACTGTAGGCTAGGGACTGTTTCATACATGGTAGGAGTTATGCTCACTGTTGGAGATCTTACTGTGTGTAAATCAACAGAAGTCAAGATTACTGTTCAACTGTAGGCTAGGGACTGTTTTATACATGGTAGGAGTTATGCTCACTGTTGGAGACCCTACTGTGTGTAAATCAACAGAAGTCAAGATTACTGTTCAACTGTAGGCTAGGGACTGTTTCATACATGGTAGGAGTTATGCTCACTGTTGGAGATCTTACTGTGTGTAAATCAACAGAAGTCAAGATTACTGTTCAACTGTAGGCTAGGGACTGTTTTATACATGGTAGGAGTTATGCTCACTGTTGGAGACCCTACTGTGTGTAAATCAACAGAAGTCAAGATTACTGTTCAACTGTAGGCTAGGGACTGTTTCATACATGGTAGGAGTTATGCTCACTGTTGGAGACCCTACTGTGTGTAAATCAACAGAAGTCAAGATTACTGTTCAACTGTAGGCTAGGGACTGTTTCATACATGGTAGGAGTTATGCTCACTGTTGGAGACCCTACTGTGTGTAAATCAACAGAAGTCAAGATTACTGTTCAACTGTAGGCTAGGGACTGTTTTATACATGGTAGTAGTTATGCTCACTGTTGGAGACCCTACTGTGTGTAAATCAACAGAAGTCAAGATTACTGTTCAACTGTAGGCTAGGGACTGTTTTATACATGGTAGTAGTTATGCTCACTGTTGGAGACCCTACTGTGTGTAAATCAACAGAAGTCAAGATTACTGTTCAACTGTAGGCTAGGGACTGTTTCATACATGGTAGGAGTTATGCTCACTGTTGGAGATCTTACTGTGTGTAAATCAACAGAAGTCAAGATTACTGTTCAACTGTAGGCTAGGGACTGTTTCATACATGGTAGGAGTTATGCTCACTGTTGGAGACCCTACTGTGTGTAAATCAACAGAAGTCAAGATTACTGTTCAACTGTAGGCTAGGGACTGTTTCATACATGGTAGGAGTTATGTTCACTGTTGGAGACCCTACTGTGTGTAAATCAACAGAAGTCAAGATTACTGTTCAACTGTAGGTTAGGGACTGTTTTATACATGGTAGGAGTTATGCTCACTGTTGGAGACCCTACTGTGTGTAAATCAACAGAAGTCAAGATTACTGTTCAACTGTAGGCTAGGGACTGTTTCATACATGGTAGTAGTTATGTTCACTGTTGGAGACCCTACTGTGTGTAAATCAACAGAAGTCAAGATTACTGTTCAACTGTAGGTTAGGGACTGTTTCATACATGGTAGTAGTTATGTTCACTGTTGGAGTCCCTACTGTGTGTAAATCAACAGAAGTCAAGATTACTGTTCAACTGTAGGCTAGGGACTGTTTCATACATGGTAGTAGTTATGTTCACTGTTGGAGTCCCTACTGTGTGTAAATCAACAGAAGTCAAGATTACTGTTCAACTGTAGGCTAGGGACTGTTTCATACATGGTAGGAGTTATGCTCACTGTTGGAGTCCCTACTGTGTGTAAATCAACAGAAGTCAAGATTACTGCTCAACTGTAGGTTAGGGACTGTTTCATACATGGTAGTAGTTATGTTCACTGTTGGAGTCCCTACTGTGTGTAAATCAACAGAAGTCAAGATTACTGTTCAACTGTAGGCTAGAGACTGTTTCATACATGGTAGTAGTTATGTTCACTGTTGGAGACCCTACTGTGTGTAAATCAACAGAAGTCAAGATTACTGTTCAACTGTAGGTTAGGGACTGTTTCATACATGGTAGTAGTTATGTTCACTGTTGGAGTCCCTACTGTGTGTAAATCAACAGAAGTCAAGATTACTGTTCAACTGTAGGCTAGGGACTGTTTCATACATGGTAGGAGTTATGCTCACTGTTGGAGTCCCTACTGTGTGTAAATCAACAGAAGTCAAGATTACTGCTCAACTGTAGGTTAGGGACTGTTTTATACATGGTAGGAGTTATGCTCACTGTTGGAGTCCCTACTGTGTGTAAATCAACAGAAGTCAAGATTACTGTTCAACTGTAGGTTAGGGACTGTTTCATACATGGTAGGAGTTATGTTCACTGTTGGAGACCCTACTGTGTGTAAATCAACAGAAGTCAAGATTACTGTTCAACTGTAGGTTAGGGACTGTTTTATACATGGTAGTAGTTATGTTCACTGTTGGAGACCCTACTGTGTGTAAATCAACAGAAGTCAAGATTACTGCTCAACTGTAGGCTAGGGACTGTTTCATACATGGTAGTAGTTATGTTCACTGTTGGAGACCCTACTGTGTGTAAATCAACAGAAGTCATGATTACTGTTCAACTGTAGGTTAGGGACTGTTTCATACATGGTAGGAGTTATGTTCACTGTTGGAGACCTTACTGTGTGTAAATCAACAGAAGTCAAGATTACTGTTCAACTGTAGGTTAGGGACTGTTTTATACATGGTAGGAGTTATGCTCACTGTTGAAGACCCTACTGTGTGTAAATCAACAGAAGTCAAGATTACTGTTCAACTGCAGGTTAGGGACTGTTTCATACATGGTAGGAGCTATGCTCACTGTTGGAGACCCTACTGTGTGTAAATCAACAGAAGTCAAGATTACTGTTCAACTGTAAGCTAGGGACTGTTTCATACATGGTAGTAGTTATGCTCACTGTTGGAGATCCTACTGTGTGTAAATCAACAGAAGTCAAGATTACTGTTCAACTGTAGGCTAGGGACTGTTTCATACATGGTAGTAGTTATGCTCACTGTTGGAGATCTTACTGTGTGTAAATCAACAGAAGTCAAGATTACTGTTCAACTGTAGGCTAGGGACTGTTTCATACATGGTAGTAGTTATGCTCACTGTTGGAGATCTTACTGTGTGTAAATCAACAGAAGTCAAGATTACTGTTCAACTGTAGGCTAGGAACTGTTTTATACATGGTAGGAGTTATGCTCACTGTTGGAGACCCTACTGTGTGTAAATCAACAGAAGTCAAGATTACTGTTCAACTGTAGGCTAGGGACTGTTTTATACATGGTAGGAGTTATGCTCACTGTTGGAGACCCTACTGTGTGTAAATCAACAGAAGTCAAGATTACTGTTCAACTGTAGGCTAGGGACTGTTTCATACATGGTAGGAGTTATGCTCACTGTTGGAGATCTTACTGTGTGTAAATCAACAGAAGTCAAGATTACTGTTCAACTGTAGGCTAGGGACTGTTTTATACATGGTAGGAGTTATGCTCACTGTTGGAGACCCTACTGTGTGTAAATCAACAGAAGTCAAGATTACTGTTCAACTGTAGGCTAGGGACTGTTTCATACATGGTAGGAGTTATGCTCACTGTTGGAGACCCTACTGTGTGTAAATCAACAGAAGTCAAGATTACTGTTCAACTGTAGGCTAGGGACTGTTTCATACATGGTAGGAGTTATGCTCACTGTTGGAGATCTTACTGTGTGTAAATCAACAGAAGTCAAGATTACTGTTCAACTGTAGGCTAGGGACTGTTTTATACATGGTAGGAGTTATGCTCACTGTTGGAGACCCTACTGTGTGTAAATCAACAGAAGTCAAGATTACTGTTCAACTGTAGGCTAGGGACTGTTTCATACATGGTAGGAGTTATGCTCACTGTTGGAGATCTTACTGTGTGTAAATCAACAGAAGTCAAGATTACTGTTCAACTGTAGGCTAGGGACTGTTTTATACATGGTAGGAGTTATGCTCACTGTTGGAGACCCTACTGTGTGTAAATCAACAGAAGTCAAGATTACTGTTCAACTGTAGGCTAGGGACTGTTTCATACATGGTAGGAGTTATGCTCACTGTTGGAGACCCTACTGTGTGTAAATCAACAGAAGTCAAGATTACTGTTCAACTGTAGGCTAGGGACTGTTTCATACATGGTAGGAGTTATGCTCACTGTTGGAGACCCTACTGTGTGTAAATCAACAGAAGTCAAGATTACTGTTCAACTGTAGGCTAGGGACTGTTTTATACATGGTAGTAGTTATGCTCACTGTTGGAGACCCTACTGTGTGTAAATCAACAGAAGTCAAGATTACTGTTCAACTGTAGGCTAGGGACTGTTTTATACATGGTAGTAGTTATGCTCACTGTTGGAGACCCTACTGTGTGTAAATCAACAGAAGTCAAGATTACTGTTCAACTGTAGGCTAGGGACTGTTTCATACATGGTAGGAGTTATGCTCACTGTTGGAGATCTTACTGTGTGTAAATCAACAGAAGTCAAGATTACTGTTCAACTGTAGGCTAGGGACTGTTTCATACATGGTAGGAGTTATGCTCACTGTTGGAGACCCTACTGTGTGTAAATCAACAGAAGTCAAGATTACTGTTCAACTGTAGGCTAGGGACTGTTTCATACATGGTAGGAGTTATGTTCACTGTTGGAGACCCTACTGTGTGTAAATCAACAGAAGTCAAGATTACTGTTCAACTGTAGGTTAGGGACTGTTTTATACATGGTAGGAGTTATGCTCACTGTTGGAGACCCTACTGTGTGTAAATCAACAGAAGTCAAGATTACTGTTCAACTGTAGGCTAGGGACTGTTTCATACATGGTAGTAGTTATGTTCACTGTTGGAGACCCTACTGTGTGTAAATCAACAGAAGTCAAGATTACTGTTCAACTGTAGGTTAGGGACTGTTTCATACATGGTAGTAGTTATGTTCACTGTTGAAGTCCCTACTGTGTGTAAATCAACAGAAGTCAAGATTACTGTTCAACTGTAGGCTAGGGACTGTTTCATACATGGTAGTAGTTATGTTCACTGTTGGAGTCCCTACTGTGTGTAAATCAACAGAAGTCAAGATTACTGTTCAACTGTAGGCTAGGGACTGTTTCATACATGGTAGGAGTTATGCTCACTGTTGGAGTCCCTACTGTGTGTAAATCAACAGAAGTCAAGATTACTGCTCAACTGTAGGTTAGGGACTGTTTCATACATGGTAGTAGTTATGTTCACTGTTGGAGTCCCTACTGTGTGTAAATCAACAGAAGTCAAGATTACTGTTCAACTGTAGGCTAGAGACTGTTTCATACATGGTAGTAGTTATGTTCACTGTTGGAGACCCTACTGTGTGTAAATCAACAGAAGTCAAGATTACTGTTCAACTGTAGGTTAGGGACTGTTTCATACATGGTAGTAGTTATGTTCACTGTTGGAGTCCCTACTGTGTGTAAATCAACAGAAGTCAAGATTACTGTTCAACTGTAGGCTAGGGACTGTTTCATACATGGTAGGAGTTATGCTCACTGTTGGAGTCCCTACTGTGTGTAAATCAACAGAAGTCAAGATTACTGCTCAACTGTAGGTTAGGGACTGTTTTATACATGGTAGGAGTTATGCTCACTGTTGGAGTCCCTACTGTGTGTAAATCAACAGAAGTCAAGATTACTGTTCAACTGTAGGTTAGGGACTGTTTCATACATGGTAGGAGTTATGTTCACTGTTGGAGACCCTACTGTGTGTAAATCAACAGAAGTCAAGATTACTGTTCAACTGTAGGTTAGGGACTGTTTTATACATGGTAGTAGTTATGTTCACTGTTGGAGACCCTACTGTGTGTAAATCAACAGAAGTCAAGATTACTGCTCACAACTGTAGGTTAGGGACTGTTTTATACATAGTAGGAGTTATGCTCACTGTTGGAGACCCTACTGTGTGTAAATCAACAGAAGTCAAGATTACTGTTCAACTGTAGGCTAGGGACTGTTTCATACATGGTAGTAGTTATGTTCACTGTTGGAGACCCTACTGTGTGTAAATCAACAGAAGTCAAGATTACTGTTCAACTGTAGGTTAGGGACTGTTTCATACATGGTAGTAGTTATGTTCACTGTTGGAGTCCCTACTGTGTGTAAATCAACAGAAGTCAAGATTACTGTTCAACTGTAGGCTAGGGACTGTTTCATACATGGTAGTAGTTATGTTCACTGTTGGAGTCCCTACTGTGTGTAAATCAACAGAAGTCAAGATTACTGTTCAACTGTAGGCTAGGGACTGTTTCATACATGGTAGGAGTTATGCTCACTGTTGGAGTCCCTACTGTGTGTAAATCAACAGAAGTCAAGATTACTGCTCAACTGTAGGTTAGGGACTGTTTCATACATGGTAGTAGTTATGTTCACTGTTGGAGTCCCTACTGTGTGTAAATCAACAGAAGTCAAGATTACTGTTCAACTGTAGGCTAGAGACTGTTTCATACATGGTAGTAGTTATGTTCACTGTTGGAGACCCTACTGTGTGTAAATCAACAGAAGTCAAGATTACTGTTCAACTGTAGGTTAGGGACTGTTTCATACATGGTAGTAGTTATGTTCACTGTTGGAGTCCCTACTGTGTGTAAATCAACAGAAGTCAAGATTACTGTTCAACTGTAGGCTAGGGACTGTTTCATACATGGTAGGAGTTATGCTCACTGTTGGAGTCCCTACTGTGTGTAAATCAACAGAAGTCAAGATTACTGCTCAACTGTAGGTTAGGGACTGTTTTATACATGGTAGGAGTTATGCTCACTGTTGGAGTCCCTACTGTGTGTAAATCAACAGAAGTCAAGATTACTGTTCAACTGTAGGTTAGGGACTGTTTCATACATGGTAGGAGTTATGTTCACTGTTGGAGACCCTACTGTGTGTAAATCAACAGAAGTCAAGATTACTGTTCAACTGTAGGTTAGGGACTGTTTTATACATGGTAGTAGTTATGTTCACTGTTGGAGACCCTACTGTGTGTAAATCAACAGAAGTCAAGATTACTGCTCACAACTGTAGGTTAGGGACTGTTTTATACATAGTAGGAGTTATGCTCACTGTTGGAGACCCTACTGTGTGTAAATCAACAGAAGTCAAGATTACTGCTCAACTGTAGGCTAGGGACTGTTTCATACATGGTAGTAGTTATGTTCACTGTTGGAGACCCTACTGTGTGTAAATCAACAGAAGTCATGATTACTGTTCAACTGTAGGTTAGGGACTGTTTCATACATGGTAGGAGTTATGTTCACTGTTGGAGACCCTACTGTGTGTAAATCAACAGAAGTCAAGATTACTGTTCAACTGTAAGTTAGGGACTGTTTTATACATGGTAGGAGTTATGCTCACTGTTGAAGACCCTACTGTGTGTAAATCAACAGAAGTCAAGATTACTGTTCAACTGCAGGTTAGGGACTGTTTCATACATGGTAGGAGTTATGCTCACTGTTGGAGACCCTACTGTGTGTAAATCAACAGAAGTCAAGATTACTGTTCAACTGTAGGCTAGGAACTGTTTTATACATGGTAGTAGTTATGCTCACTGTTGGAGACCCTACTGTGTGTAAATCAACAGAAGTCAAGATTACTGCTCAACTGTAGGCTAGGGACTGTTTCATACATGGTAGTAGTTATGTTCACTGTTGGAGACCCTTCTGTTTGTAAATCAACAGATGTCAAGATTACTGTTCAACTGTAGGCTAGGGACTGTTTCATACATGGTAGTAGTTATGCTCACTGTTGGAGACCCTACTGTGTGTAAATCAACAGAAGTCAAGATTACTGTTCAACTGTAGGCTAGGGACTGTTTCATACATGGTAGGAGTTATGTTCACTGTTGGAGACCCTACTGTGTGTAAATCAACAGAAGTCAAGATTACTGTTCAACTGTAGTCTAGGGACTGTTTTATACATGGTAGGAGTTATGCTCACTGTTGGAGACCCTACTGTGTGTAAATCAACAGAAGTCAAGATTACTGCTCAACTGTAGGCTAGGGACTGTTTCATACATGGTAGTAGTTATGCTCACTGTTGGAGACCCTACTGTGTGTAAATCAACAGAAGTCAAGATTACTGTTCAACTATAGGCTAGGGACTGTTTCATACATGGTAGGAGTTATGCTCACTGTTGAAGACCCTACTGTGTGTAAATCAACAGAAGTCAAGATTACTGTTCAACTGCAGGTTAGGGACTGTTTCATACATGGTAGGAGTTATGCTCACTGTTGGAGACCCTACTGTGTGTAAATCAACAGAAGTCAAGATTACTGTTCAACTGTAGGCTAGGAACTGTTTTATACATGGTAGTAGTTATGCTCACTGTTGGAGACCCTACTGTGTGTAAATCAACAGAAGTCAAGATTACTGCTCAACTGTAGGCTAGGGACTGTTTCATACATGGTAGTAGTTATGTTCACTGTTGGAGACCCTTCTGTTTGTAAATCAACAGATGTCAAGATTACTGTTCAACTGTAGGCTAGGGACTGTTTCATACATGGTAGTAGTTATGCTCACTGTTGGAGACCCTACTGTGTGTAAATCAACAGAAGTCAAGATTACTGTTCAACTGTAGGCTAGGGACTGTTTCATACATGGTAGGAGTTATGTTCACTGTTGGAGACCCTACTGTGTGTAAATCAACAGAAGTCAAGATTACTGTTCAACTGTAGTCTAGGGACTGTTTTATACATGGTAGGAGTTATGCTCACTGTTGGAGACCCTACTGTGTGTAAATCAACAGAAGTCAAGATTACTGCTCAACTGTAGGCTAGGGACTGTTTCATACATGGTAGTAGTTATGCTCACTGTTGGAGACCCTACTGTGTGTAAATCAACAGAAGTCAAGATTACTGTTCAACTATAGGCTAGGGACTGTTTCATACATGGTAGGAGTTATGTTCACTGTTGGAGACCCTACTGTGTGTAAATCAACAGAAGTCAAGATTACTGTTCAACTGTAGGCTAGGGACTGTTTTATACATGGTAGGAGTTATGCTCACTGTTGGAGATCTTACTGTGTGTAAATCAACAGAAGTAAAGATTACTGTTCAACTGTAGGTTAGGGACTGTTTTATACATGGTAGTAGTTATCCTCACTGTTGGAGACCCTACTGTGTGTAAATCAACAGAAGTCAAGATTACTGTTCAACTGTAGGTTAGGGACTGTTTCATACATGGTAGTAGTTATGTTCACTGTTGGAGTCCCTACTGTGTGTAAATCAACAGAAGTCAAGATTACTGTTCAACTGTAGGCTAGGGACTGTTTCATACATGGTAGGAGTTATGCTCACTGTTGGAGTCCCTACTGTGTGTAAATCAACAGAAGTCAAGATTACTGCTCAACTGTAGGTTAGGGACTGTTTTATACATGGTAGGAGTTATGTTCACTGTTGGAGACCCTACTGTGTGTAAATCAACAGAAGTCAAGATTACTGTTCAACTGTAGGTTAGGGACTGTTTCATACATGGTAGTAGTTATGCTCACTGTTGGAGACCCTACTGTGTGTAAATCAACAGAAGTCATGATTACTGTTCAACTGTAGGTTAGGGACTGTTTCATACATGGTAGGAGTTATGTTCACTGTTGGAGACCCTACTGTGTGTAAATCAACAGAAGTCAAGATTACTGTTCAACTGTAGGTTAGGGACTGTTTTATACATGGTAGGAGTTATGCTCACTGTTGAAGACCCTACTGTGTGTAAATCAACAGAAGTCAAGATTACTGTTCAACTGCAGGTTAGGGACTGTTTCATACATGGTAGGAGTTATGCTCACTGTTGGAGACCCTACTGTGTGTAAATCAACAGAAGTCAAGATTACTGTTCAACTGTAGGCTAGGAACTGTTTTATACATGGTAGTAGTTATGCTCACTGTTGGAGACCCTACTGTGTGTAAATCAACAGAAGTCAAGATTACTGCTCAACTGTAGGCTAGGGACTGTTTCATACATGGTAGTAGTTATGTTCACTGTTGGAGACCCTACTGTTTGTAAATCAACAGAAGTCAAGATTACTGTTCAACTGTAGGCTAGGGACTGTTTCATACATGGTAGTAGTTATGCTCACTGTTGGAGACCCTACTGTGTGTAAATCAACAGAAGTCAAGATTACTGTTCAACTGTAGGTTAGGGACTGTTTCATACATGGTAGGAGTTATGTTCACTGTTGGAGACCCTACTGTGTGTAAATCAACAGAAGTCAAGATTACTGTTCAACTGTAGTCTAGGGACTGTTTTATACATGGTAGGAGTTATGCTCACTGTTGGAGACCCTACTGTGTGTAAATCAACAGAAGTCAAGATTACTGCTCAACTGTAGGCTAGGGACTGTTTCATACATGGTAGTAGTTATGCTCACTGTTGGAGACCCTACTGTGTGTAAATCAACAGAAGTCAAGATTACTGTTCAACTATAGGCTAGGGACTGTTTCATACATGGTAGGAGTTATGTTCACTGTTGGAGACCCTACTGTGTGTAAATCAACAGAAGTCAAGATTACTGTTCAACTGTAGGCTAGGGGCTGTTTTATACATGGTAGGAGTTATGCTCACTGTTGGAGATCTTACTGTGTGTAAATCAACAGAAGTAAAGATTACTGTTCAACTGTAGGTTAGGGACTGTTTTATACATGGTAGTAGTTATGCTCACTGTTGGAGATCCTACTGTGTGTAAATCAACAGAAGTCAAGATTACTGTTCAACTGTAGGTTAGGGACTGTTTCATACATGGTAGTAGTTATGTTCACTGTTGGAGTCCCTACTGTGTGTAAATCAACAGAAGTCAAGATTACTGTTCAACTGTAGGCTAGGGACTGTTTCATACATGGTAGGAGTTATGCTCACTGTTGGAGTCCCTACTGTGTGTAAATCAACAGAAGTCAAGATTACTGCTCAACTGTAGGTTAGGGACTGTTTTATACATGGTAGGAGTTATGCTCACTGTTGGAGACCCTACTGTGTGTAAATCAACAGAAGTCAAGATTACTGTTCAACTATAGGCTAGGGACTGTTTCATACATGGTAGGAGTTATGTTCACTGTTGGAGACCCTACTGTGTGTAAATCAACAGAAGTCAAGATTACTGTTCAACTGTAGGCTAGGGACTGTTTTATACATGGTAGGAGTTATGCTCACTGTTGGAGATCTTACTGTGTGTAAATCAACAGAAGTAAAGATTACTGTTCAACTGTAGGTTAGGGACTGTTTTATACATGGTAGTAGTTATCCTCACTGTTGGAGACCCTACTGTGTGTAAATCAACAGAAGTCAAGATTACTGTTCAACTGTAGGTTAGGGACTGTTTCATACATGGTAGTAGTTATGTTCACTGTTGGAGTCCCTACTGTGTGTAAATCAACAGAAGTCAAGATTACTGTTCAACTGTAGGCTAGGGACTGTTTCATACATGGTAGGAGTTATGCTCACTGTTGGAGTCCCTACTGTGTGTAAATCAACAGAAGTCAAGATTACTGCTCAACTGTAGGTTAGGGACTGTTTTATACATGGTAGGAGTTATGTTCACTGTTGGAGACCCTACTGTGTGTAAATCAACAGAAGTCAAGATTACTGTTCAACTGTAGGTTAGGGACTGTTTCATACATGGTAGTAGTTATGCTAACTGTTGGAGACCCTACTGTGTGTAAATCAACAGAAGTCATGATTACTGTTCAACTGTAGGTTAGGGACTGTTTCATACATGGTAGGAGTTATGTTCACTGTTGGAGACCCTACTGTGTGTAAATCAACAGAAGTCAAGATTACTGTTCAACTGTAGGTTAGGGACTGTTTTATACATGGTAGGAGTTATGCTCACTGTTGAAGACCCTACTGTGTGTAAATCAACAGAAGTCAAGATTACTGTTCAACTGCAGGTTAGGGACTGTTTCATACATGGTAGGAGTTATGCTCACTGTTGGAGACCCTACTGTGTGTAAATCAACAGAAGTCAAGATTACTGTTCAACTGTAGGCTAGGAACTGTTTTATACATGGTAGTAGTTATGCTCACTGTTGGAGACCCTACTGTGTGTAAATCAACAGAAGTCAAGATTACTGCTCAACTGTAGGCTAGGGACTGTTTCATACATGGTAGTAGTTATGTTCACTGTTGGAGACCCTACTGTTTGTAAATCAACAGAAGTCAAGATTACTGTTCAACTGTAGGCTAGGGACTGTTTCATACATGGTAGTAGTTATGCTCACTGTTGGAGACCCTACTGTGTGTAAATCAACAGAAGTCAAGATTACTGTTCAACTGTAGGTTAGGGACTGTTTCATACATGGTAGGAGTTATGTTCACTGTTGGAGACCCTACTGTGTGTAAATCAACAGAAGTCAAGATTACTGTTCAACTGTAGTCTAGGGACTGTTTTATACATGGTAGGAGTTATGCTCACTGTTGGAGACCCTACTGTGTGTAAATCAACAGAAGTCAAGATTACTGCTCAACTGTAGGCTAGGGACTGTTTCATACATGGTAGTAGTTATGCTCACTGTTGGAGACCCTACTGTGTGTAAATCAACAGAAGTCAAGATTACTGTTCAACTATAGGCTAGGGACTGTTTCATACATGGTAGGAGTTATGTTCACTGTTGGAGACCCTACTGTGTGTAAATCAACAGAAGTCAAGATTACTGTTCAACTGTAGGCTAGGGGCTGTTTTATACATGGTAGGAGTTATGCTCACTGTTGGAGATCTTACTGTGTGTAAATCAACAGAAGTAAAGATTACTGTTCAATTGTAGGTTAGGGACTGTTTTATACATGGTAGTAGTTATGCTCACTGTTGGAGATCCTACTGTGTGTAAATCAACAGAAGTCAAGATTACTGTTCAACTGTAGGTTAGGGACTGTTTCATACATGGTAGTAGTTATGTTCACTGTTGGAGTCCCTACTGTGTGTAAATCAACAGAAGTCAAGATTACTGTTCAACTGTAGGCTAGGGACTGTTTCATACATGGTAGGAGTTATGCTCACTGTTGGAGTCCCTACTGTGTGTAAATCAACAGAAGTCAAGATTACTGCTCAACTGTAGGTTAGGGACTGTTTTATACATGGTAGGAGTTATGCTCACTGTTGGAGTCCCTACTGTGTGTAAATCAACAGAAGTCAAGATTACTGTTCAACTGTAGGTTAGGGACTGTTTCATACATGGTAGGAGTTATGTTCACTGTTGGAGACCCTACTGTGTGTAAATCAACAGAAGTCAAGATTACTGTTCAACTGTAGGTTAGGGACTGTTTTATACATGGTAGTAGTTATGTTCACTGTTGGAGACCCTACTGTGTGTAAATCAACAGAAGTCAAGATTACTGCTCACAACTGTAGGTTAGGGACTGTTTTATACATAGTAGGAGTTATGCTCACTGTTGGAGACCCTACTGTGTGTAAATCAACAGAAGTCAAGATTACTGCTCAACTGTAGGCTAGGGACTGTTTCATACATGGTAGTAGTTATGTTCACTGTTGGAGACCCTACTGTGTGTAAATCAACAGAAGTCAAGATTACTGTTCAACTGTAGGTTAGGGACTGTTTCATACATGGTAGTAGTTATGCTCACTGTTGGAGACCCTACTGTGTGTAAATCAACAGAAGTCATGATTACTGTTCAACTGTAGGCTAGGGACTGTTTCATACATGGTAGGAGTTATGTTCACTGTTGGAGACCCTACTGTGTGTAAATCAACAGAAGTCAAGATTACTGTTCAACTGTAGGTTAGGGACTGTTTTATACATGGTAGGAGTTATGCTCACTGTTGAAGACCCTACTGTGTGTAAATCAACAGAAGTCAAGATTACTGTTCAACTGCAGGTTAGGGACTGTTTCATACATGGTAGGAGTTATGCTCACTGTTGGAGACCCTACTGTGTGTAAATCAACAGAAGTCAAGATTACTGTTCAACTGTAGGCTAGGAACTGTTTTATACATGGTAGTAGTTATGCTCACTGTTGGAGACCCTACTGTGTGTAAATCAACAGAAGTCAAGATTACTGCTCAACTGTAGGCTAGGGACTGTTTCATACATGGTAGTAGTTATGTTCACTGTTGGAGACCCTACTGTTTGTAAATCAACAGAAGTCAAGATTACTGTTCAACTGTAGGCTAGGGACTGTTTCATACATGGTAGTAGTTATGCTCACTGTTGGAGACCCTACTGTGTGTAAATCAACAGAAGTCAAGATTACTGTTCAACTGTAGGTTAGGGACTGTTTCATACATGGTAGGAGTTATGTTCACTGTTGGAGACCCTACTGTGTGTAAATCAACAGAAGTCAAGATTACTGTTCAACTGTAGTCTAGGGACTGTTTTATACATGGTAGGAGTTATGCTCACTGTTGGAGACCTTACTGTGTGTAAATCAACAGAAGTCAAGATTACTGCTCAACTGTAGGCTAGGGACTGTTTCATACATGGTAGTAGTTATGCTCACTGTTGGAGACCCTACTGTGTGTAAATCAACAGAAGTCAAGATTACTGTTCAACTATAGGCTAGGGACTGTTTCATACATGGTAGGAGTTATGTTCACTGTTGGAGACCCTACTGTGTGTAAATCAACAGAAGTCAAGATTACTGTTCAACTGTAGGCTAGGGACTGTTTTATACATGGTAGGAGTTATGCTCACTGTTGGAGATCTTACTGTGTGTAAATCAACAGAAGTAAAGATTACTGTTCAACTGTAGGTTAGGGACTGTTTTATACATGGTAGTAGTTATCCTCACTGTTGGAGACCCTACTGTGTGTAAATCAACAGAAGTCAAGATTACTGTTCAACTGTAGGCTAGGGACTGTTTTATACATGGTAGTAGTTATGCTCACTGTTGGAGATCCTACTGTGTGTAAATCAACAGAAGTCAAGATTACTGTTCAACTGTAGGTTAGGGACTGTTTTATACATGGTAGTAGTTATGCTCACTGTTGGAGACCCTACTGTGTGTAAATCAACAGAAGTAAAGATTACTGTTCAACTGTAGGCTAGGGACTGTTTTATACATGGTAGTAGTTATGCTCACTGTTGGAGATCCTACTGTGTGTAAATCAACAGAAGTCAAGATTACTGTTCAACTGTAGGTTAGGGACTGTTTTATACATGGTAGTAGTTATGCTCACTGTTGGAGACCCTACTGTGTGTAAATCAACAGAAGTAAAGATTACTGTTCAACTGTAGGCTAGGGACTGTTTTATACATGGTAGGAGTTATGCTCACTGTTGGAGATCCTACTGTGTGTAAATCAACAGAAGTAAAGATTACTGTTCAACTGTAGGTTAGGGACTGTTTCATACATGGTAGGAGTTATGTTCACTGTTGGAGTGTTGGAGACCCTACTGTGTGTAAATCAACAGAAGTCAAGATTACTGTTCAACTGTAGGCTAGGAACTGTTTTATACATGGTAGTAGTTATGCTCACTGTTAGAGACCCTACTGTGTGTAAATCAACAGAAGTCAAGATTACTCCTCAACTGTAGGCTAGGGACTGTTTCATACATGGTAGTAGTTATGTTCACTGTTGGAGACCCTACTGTGTGTAAATCAACAGAAGTCAAGATTACTGTTCAACTGTAGGTTAGGGACTGTTTCATACATGGTAGGAGTTATGTTCACAGTTGGAGACCCTACTGTGTGTAAATCAACAGAAGTCAAGATTACTGTTCAACTGTAGGTTAGGGACTGTTTCATACATGGTAGGAGTTATGTTCACTGTTGGAGTGTTGGAGACCCTACTGTGTGTAAATCAACAGAAGTCAAGATTACTGTTCAACTGCAGGTTAGGGACTGTTTCATACATGGTAGGAGTTATGCTCACTGTTGGAGACCCTACTGTGTGTAAATCAACAGAAGTCAAGATTACTGTTCAACTGTAGGCTAGGAACTGTTTTATACATGGTAGTAGTTATGCTCACTGTTGGAGACCCTACTGTGTGTAAATCAACAGAAGTCAAGATTACTGCTCAACTGTAGGCTAGGGACTGTTTCATACATGGTAGTAGTTATGTTCACTATTGGAGACCCTACTGTTTGTAAATCAACAGAAGTCAAGATTACTGTTCAACTGTAGGCTAGGGACTGTTTCATACATGGTAGTAGTTATGCTCACTGTTGGAGACCCTACTGTGTGTAAATCAACAGAAGTCAAGATTACTGTTCAACTGTAGGTTAGGGACTGTTTCATACATGGTAGGAGTTATGTTCACTGTTGGAGACCCTACTGTGTGTAAATCAACAGAAGTCAAGATTACTGTTCAACTGTAGTCTAGGGACTGTTTTATACATGGTAGGAGTTATGCTCACTGTTGGAGACCCTACTGTGTGTAAATCAACAGAAGTCAAGATTACTGCTCAACTGTAGGCTAGGGACTGTTTCATACATGGTAGTAGTTATGCTCACTGTTGGAGACCCTACTGTGTGTAAATCAACAGAAGTCAAGATTACTGTTCAACTATAGGCTAGGGACTGTTTCATACATGGTAGGAGTTATGTTCACTGTTGGAGACCCTACTGTGTGTAAATCAACAGAAGTCAAAATTACTGTTCAACTGTAGGCTAGGGACTGTTTTATACATGGTAGGAGTTATGCTCACTGTTGGAGATCTTACTGTGTGTAAATCAACAGAAGTAAAGATTACTGTTCAACTGTAGGTTAGGGACTGTTTTATACATGGTAGTAGTTATCCTCACTGTTGGAGACCCTACTGTGTGTAAATCAACAGAAGTCAAGATTACTGTTCAACTGTAGGCTAGGGACTGTTTTATACATGGTAGGAGTTATGCTCACTGTTGGAGATCCTACTGTGTGTAAATCAACAGAAGTAAAGATTACTGTTCAACTGTAGGCTAGGGACTGTTTTATACATGGTAGTAGTTATGTTCACTGTTGGAGACCCTACTGTGTGTAAATCAACAGAAGTCAAGATTACTGTTCAACTGTAGGCTAGGGACTGTTTTATACATGGTAGGAGTTATGCTCACTGTTGGAGATCTTACTGTGTGTAAATCAACAGAAGTAAAGATTACTGTTCAACTGTAGGTTAGGGACTGTTTTATACATGGTAGTAGTTATCCTCACTGTTGGAGACCCTACTGTGTGTAAATCAACAGAAGTCAAGATTACTGTTCAACTGTAGGCTAGGGACTGTTTTATACATGGTAGTAGTTATGCTCACTGTTGGAGATCCTACTGTGTGTAAATCAACAGAAGTCAAGATTACTGTTCAACTGTAGGTTAGGGACTGTTTTATACATGGTAGTAGTTATGCTCACTGTTGGAGACCCTACTGTGTGTAAATCAACAGAAGTAAAGATTACTGTTCAACTGTAGGCTAGGGACTGTTTTATACATGGTAGTAGTTATGCTCACTGTTGGAGATCCTACTGTGTGTAAATCAACAGAAGTCAAGATTACTGTTCAACTGTAGGTTAGGGACTGTTTTATACATGGTAGTAGTTATGCTCACTGTTGGAGACCCTACTGTGTGTAAATCAACAGAAGTAAAGATTACTGTTCAACTGTAGGCTAGGGACTGTTTTATACATGGTAGGAGTTATGCTCACTGTTGGAGATCCTACTGTGTGTAAATCAACAGAAGTAAAGATTACTGTTCAACTGTAGGTTAGGGACTGTTTCATACATGGTAGGAGTTATGTTCACTGTTGGAGTGTTGGAGACCCTACTGTGTGTAAATCAACAGAAGTCAAGATTACTGTTCAACTGTAGGCTAGGAACTGTTTTATACATGGTAGTAGTTATGCTCACTGTTAGAGACCCTACTGTGTGCAAATCAACAGAAGTCAAGATTACTCCTCAACTGTAGGCTAGGGACTGTTTCATACATGGTAGTAGTTATGTTCACTGTTGGAGACCCTACTGTGTGTAAATCAACAGAAGTCAAGATTACTGTTCAACTGTAGGTTAGGGACTGTTTCATACATGGTAGGAGTTATGTTCACTGTTGGAGACCCTACTGTGTGTAAATCAACAGAAGTCAAGATTACTGTTCAACTGTAGGTTAGGGACTGTTTCATACATGGTAGGAGTTATGTTCACTGTTGGAGTGTTGGAGACCCTACTGTGTGTAAATCAACAGAAGTCAAGATTACTGTTCAACTGCAGGTTAGGGACTGTTTCATACATGGTAGGAGTTATGCTCACTGTTGGAGACCCTACTGTGTGTAAATCAACAGAAGTCAAGATTACTGTTCAACTGTAGGCTAGGAACTGTTTTATACATGGTAGTAGTTATGCTCACTGTTGGAGACCCTACTGTGTGTAAATCAACAGAAGTCAAGATTACTGCTCAACTGTAGGCTAGGGACTGTTTCATACATGGTAGTAGTTATGTTCACTATTGGAGACCCTACTGTTTGTAAATCAACAGAAGTCAAGATTACTGTTCAACTGTAGGCTAGGGACTGTTTCATACATGGTAGTAGTTATGCTCACTGTTGGAGACCCTACTGTGTGTAAATCAACAGAAGTCAAGATTACTGTTCAACTGTAGGTTAGGGACTGTTTCATACATGGTAGGAGTTATGTTCACTGTTGGAGACCCTACTGTGTGTAAATCAACAGAAGTCAAGATTACTGTTCAACTGTAGTCTAGGGACTGTTTTATACATGGTAGGAGTTATGCTCACTGTTGGAGACCCTACTGTGTGTAAATCAACAGAAGTCAAGATTACTGCTCAACTGTAGGCTAGGGACTGTTTCATACATGGTAGTAGTTATGCTCACTGTTGGAGACCCTACTGTGTGTAAATCAACAGAAGTCAAGATTACTGTTCAACTATAGGCTAGGGACTGTTTCATACATGGTAGGAGTTATGTTCACTGTTGGAGACCCTACTGTGTGTAAATCAACAGAAGTCAAAATTACTGTTCAACTGTAGGCTAGGGACTGTTTTATACATGGTAGGAGTTATGCTCACTGTTGGAGATCTTACTGTGTGTAAATCAACAGAAGTAAAGATTACTGTTCAACTGTAGGTTAGGGACTGTTTTATACATGGTAGTAGTTATCCTCACTGTTGGAGACCCTACTGTGTGTAAATCAACAGAAGTCAAGATTACTGTTCAACTGTAGGCTAGGGACTGTTTTATACATGGTAGGAGTTATGCTCACTGTTGGAGATCCTACTGTGTGTAAATCAACAGAAGTAAAGATTACTGTTCAACTGTAGGCTAGGGACTGTTTTATACATGGTAGTAGTTATGTTCACTGTTGGAGACCCTACTGTGTGTAAATCAACAGAAGTCAAGATTACTGTTCAACTGTAGGCTAGGGACTGTTTTATACATGGTAGGAGTTATGCTCACTGTTGGAGATCTTACTGTGTGTAAATCAACAGAAGTAAAGATTACTGTTCAACTGTAGGTTAGGGACTGTTTTATACATGGTAGTAGTTATCCTCACTGTTGGAGACCCTACTGTGTGTAAATCAACAGAAGTCAAGATTACTGTTCAACTGTAGGCTAGGGACTGTTTTATACATGGTAGTAGTTATGCTCACTGTTGGAGATCCTACTGTGTGTAAATCAACAGAAGTCAAGATTACTGTTCAACTGTAGGTTAGGGACTGTTTTATACATGGTAGTAGTTATGCTCACTGTTGGAGACCCTACTGTGTGTAAATCAACAGAAGTAAAGATTACTGTTCAACTGTAGGCTAGGGACTGTTTTATACATGGTAGTAGTTATGCTCACTGTTGGAGATCCTACTGTGTGTAAATCAACAGAAGTCAAGATTACTGTTCAACTGTAGGTTAGGGACTGTTTTATACATGGTAGTAGTTATGCTCACTGTTGGAGACCCTACTGTGTGTAAATCAACAGAAGTAAAGATTACTGTTCAACTGTAGGCTAGGGACTGTTTTATACATGGTAGGAGTTATGCTCACTGTTGGAGATCCTACTGTGTGTAAATCAACAGAAGTAAAGATTACTGTTCAACTGTAGGTTAGGGACTGTTTCATACATGGTAGGAGTTATGTTCACTGTTGGAGTGTTGGAGACCCTACTGTGTGTAAATCAACAGAAGTCAAGATTACTGTTCAACTGTAGGCTAGGAACTGTTTTATACATGGTAGTAGTTATGCTCACTGTTAGAGACCCTACTGTGTGTAAATCAACAGAAGTCAAGATTACTCCTCAACTGTAGGCTAGGGACTGTTTCATACATGGTAGTAGTTATGTTCACTGTTGGAGACCCTACTGTGTGTAAATCAACAGAAGTCAAGATTACTGTTCAACTGTAGGTTAGGGACTGTTTCATACATGGTAGGAGTTATGTTCACTGTTGGAGACCCTACTGTGTGTAAATCAACAGAAGTCAAGATTACTGTTCAACTGTAGGTTAGGGACTGTTTCATACATGGTAGGAGTTATGTTCACTGTTGGAGTGTTGGAGACCCTACTGTGTGTAAATCAACAGAAGTCAAGATTACTGTTCAACTGCAGGTTAGGGACTGTTTCATACATGGTAGGAGTTATGCTCACTGTTGGAGACCCTACTGTGTGTAAATCAACAGAAGTCAAGATTACTGTTCAACTGTAGGCTAGGAACTGTTTTATACATGGTAGTAGTTATGCTCACTGTTGGAGACCCTACTGTGTGTAAATCAACAGAAGTCAAGATTACTGCTCAACTGTAGGCTAGGGACTGTTTCATACATGGTAGTAGTTATGTTCACTATTGGAGACCCTACTGTTTGTAAATCAACAGAAGTCAAGATTACTGTTCAACTGTAGGCTAGGGACTGTTTCATACATGGTAGTAGTTATGCTCACTGTTGGAGACCCTACTGTGTGTAAATCAACAGAAGTCAAGATTACTGTTCAACTGTAGGTTAGGGACTGTTTCATACATGGTAGGAGTTATGTTCACTGTTGGAGACCCTACTGTGTGTAAATCAACAGAAGTCAAGATTACTGTTCAACTGTAGTCTAGGGACTGTTTTATACATGGTAGGAGTTATGCTCACTGTTGGAGACCCTACTGTGTGTAAATCAACAGAAGTCAAGATTACTGCTCAACTGTAGGCTAGGGACTGTTTCATACATGGTAGTAGTTATGCTCACTGTTGGAGACCCTACTGTGTGTAAATCAACAGAAGTCAAGATTACTGTTCAACTATAGGCTAGGGACTGTTTCATACATGGTAGGAGTTATGTTCACTGTTGGAGACCCTACTGTGTGTAAATCAACAGAAGTCAAAATTACTGTTCAACTGTAGGCTAGGGACTGTTTTATACATGGTAGGAGTTATGCTCACTGTTGGAGATCTTACTGTGTGTAAATCAACAGAAGTAAAGATTACTGTTCAACTGTAGGTTAGGGACTGTTTTATACATGGTAGTAGTTATCCTCACTGTTGGAGACCCTACTGTGTGTAAATCAACAGAAGTCAAGATTACTGTTCAACTGTAGGCTAGGGACTGTTTTATACATGGTAGGAGTTATGCTCACTGTTGGAGATCCTACTGTGTGTAAATCAACAGAAGTAAAGATTACTGTTCAACTGTAGGCTAGGGACTGTTTTATACATGGTAGTAGTTATGTTCACTGTTGGAGACCCTACTGTGTGTAAATCAACAGAAGTCAAGATTACTGTTCAACTGTAGGCTAGGGACTGTTTTATACATGGTAGGAGTTATGCTCACTGTTGGAGATCCTACTGTGTGTAAATCAACAGAAGTAAAGATTACTGTTCAACTGTAGGTTAGGGACTGTTTCATACATGGTAGGAGTTATGTTCACTGTTGGAGTGTTGGAGACCCTACTGTGTGTAAATCAACAGAAGTCAAGATTACTGTTCAACTGTAGGCTAGGAACTGTTTTATACATGGTAGTAGTTATGCTCACTGTTGGAGACCCTACTGTGTGTAAATCAACAGAAGTCAAGATTACTCCTCAACTGTAGGCTAGGGACTGTTTCATACATGGTAGTAGTTATGTTCACTGTTGGAGACCCTACTGTGTGTAAATCAACAGAAGTCAAGATTACTGCTCAACTGTAGGCTAGGGACTGTTTCATACATGGTAGTAGTTATGCTCACTGTTGGAGACCCTACTGTGTGTAAATCAACAGAAGTCAAGATTACTGTTCAACTATAGGCTAGGGACTGTTTCATACATGGTAGGAGTTATGTTCACTGTTGGAGACCCTACTGTGTGTAAATCAACAGAAGTCAAAATTACTGTTCAACTGTAGGCTAGGGACTGTTTTATACATGGTAGGAGTTATGCTCACTGTTGGAGATCTTACTGTGTGTAAATCAACAGAAGTAAAGATTACTGTTCAACTGTAGGTTAGGGACTGTTTTATACATGGTAGTAGTTATCCTCACTGTTGGAGACCCTACTGTGTGTAAATCAACAGAAGTCAAGATTACTGTTCAACTGTAGGCTAGGGACTGTTTTATACATGGTAGGAGTTATGCTCACTGTTGGAGATCCTACTGTGTGTAAATCAACAGAAGTAAAGATTACTGTTCAACTGTAGGCTAGGGACTGTTTTATACATGGTAGTAGTTATGTTCACTGTTGGAGACCCTACTGTGTGTAAATCAACAGAAGTCAAGATTACTGTTCAACTGTAGGCTAGGGACTGTTTTATACATGGTAGGAGTTATGCTCACTGTTGGAGATCTTACTGTGTGTAAATCAACAGAAGTAAAGATTACTGTTCAACTGTAGGTTAGGGACTGTTTTATACATGGTAGTAGTTATCCTCACTGTTGGAGACCCTACTGTGTGTAAATCAACAGAAGTCAAGATTACTGTTCAACTGTAGGCTAGGGACTGTTTTATACATGGTAGTAGTTATGCTCACTGTTGGAGATCCTACTGTGTGTAAATCAACAGAAGTCAAGATTACTGTTCAACTGTAGGTTAGGGACTGTTTTATACATGGTAGTAGTTATGCTCACTGTTGGAGACCCTACTGTGTGTAAATCAACAGAAGTCAAGATTACTGCTCAACTGTAGGCTAGGGACTGTTTCATACATGGTAGTAGTTATGTTCACTATTGGAGACCCTACTGTTTGTAAATCAACAGAAGTCAAGATTACTGTTCAACTGTAGGCTAGGGACTGTTTCATACATGGTAGTAGTTATGCTCACTGTTGGAGACCCTACTGTGTGTAAATCAACAGAAGTCAAGATTACTGTTCAACTGTAGGTTAGGGACTGTTTCATACATGGTAGGAGTTATGTTCACTGTTGGAGACCCTACTGTGTGTAAATCAACAGAAGTCAAGATTACTGTTCAACTGTAGTCTAGGGACTGTTTTATACATGGTAGGAGTTATGCTCACTGTTGGAGACCCTACTGTGTGTAAATCAACAGAAGTCAAGATTACTGCTCAACTGTAGGCTAGGGACTGTTTCATACATGGTAGTAGTTATGCTCACTGTTGGAGACCCTACTGTGTGTAAATCAACAGAAGTCAAGATTACTGTTCAACTATAGGCTAGGGACTGTTTCATACATGGTAGGAGTTATGTTCACTGTTGGAGACCCTACTGTGTGTAAATCAACAGAAGTCAAAATTACTGTTCAACTGTAGGCTAGGGACTGTTTTATACATGGTAGGAGTTATGCTCACTGTTGGAGATCTTACTGTGTGTAAATCAACAGAAGTAAAGATTACTGTTCAACTGTAGGTTAGGGACTGTTTTATACATGGTAGTAGTTATCCTCACTGTTGGAGACCCTACTGTGTGTAAATCAACAGAAGTCAAGATTACTGTTCAACTGTAGGCTAGGGACTGTTTTATACATGGTAGGAGTTATGCTCACTGTTGGAGATCCTACTGTGTGTAAATCAACAGAAGTAAAGATTACTGTTCAACTGTAGGCTAGGGACTGTTTTATACATGGTAGTAGTTATGTTCACTGTTGGAGACCCTACTGTGTGTAAATCAACAGAAGTCAAGATTACTGTTCAACTGTAGGCTAGGGACTGTTTTATACATGGTAGGAGTTATGCTCACTGTTGGAGATCTTACTGTGTGTAAATCAACAGAAGTAAAGATTACTGTTCAACTGTAGGTTAGGGACTGTTTTATACATGGTAGTAGTTATCCTCACTGTTGGAGACCCTACTGTGTGTAAATCAACAGAAGTCAAGATTACTGTTCAACTGTAGGCTAGGGACTGTTTTATACATGGTAGTAGTTATGCTCACTGTTGGAGATCCTACTGTGTGTAAATCAACAGAAGTCAAGATTACTGTTCAACTGTAGGTTAGGGACTGTTTTATACATGGTAGTAGTTATGCTCACTGTTGGAGACCCTACTGTGTGTAAATCAACAGAAGTAAAGATTACTGTTCAACTGTAGGCTAGGGACTGTTTTATACATGGTAGTAGTTATGCTCACTGTTGGAGATCCTACTGTGTGTAAATCAACAGAAGTCAAGATTACTGTTCAACTGTAGGTTAGGGACTGTTTTATACATGGTAGTAGTTATGCTCACTGTTGGAGACCCTACTGTGTGTAAATCAACAGAAGTAAAGATTACTGTTCAACTGTAGGCTAGGGACTGTTTTATACATGGTAGGAGTTATGCTCACTGTTGGAGATCCTACTGTGTGTAAATCAACAGAAGTAAAGATTACTGTTCAACTGTAGGTTAGGGACTGTTTCATACATGGTAGGAGTTATGTTCACTGTTGGAGTGTTGGAGACCCTACTGTGTGTAAATCAACAGAAGTCAAGATTACTGTTCAACTGTAGGCTAGGAACTGTTTTATACATGGTAGTAGTTATGCTCACTGTTAGAGACCCTACTGTGTGTAAATCAACAGAAGTCAAGATTACTCCTCAACTGTAGGCTAGGGACTGTTTCATTCATGGTAGTAGTTATGTTCACTGTTGGAGACCCTACTGTGTGTAAATCAACAGAAGTCAAGATTACTGTTCAACTGTAGGTTAGGGACTGTTTCATACATGGTAGGAGTTATGTTCACTGTTGGAGACCCTACTGTGTGTAAATCAACAGAAGTCAAGATTACTGTTCAACTGTAGGTTAGGGACTGTTTCATACATGGTAGGAGTTATGTTCACTGTTGGAGTGTTGGAGACCCTACTGTGTGTAAATCAACAGAAGTCAAGATTACTGTTCAACTGCAGGTTAGGGACTGTTTCATACATGGTAGGAGTTATGCTCACTGTTGGAGACCCTACTGTGTGTAAATCAACAGAAGTCAAGATTACTGTTCAACTGTAGGCTAGGAACTGTTTTATACATGGTAGTAGTTATGCTCACTGTTGGAGACCCTACTGTGTGTAAATCAACAGAAGTCAAGATTACTGCTCAACTGTAGGCTAGGGACTGTTTCATACATGGTAGTAGTTATGTTCACTATTGGAGACCCTACTGTTTGTAAATCAACAGAAGTCAAGATTACTGTTCAACTGTAGGCTAGGGACTGTTTCATACATGGTAGTAGTTATGCTCACTGTTGGAGACCCTACTGTGTGTAAATCAACAGAAGTCAAGATTACTGTTCAACTGTAGGTTAGGGACTGTTTCATACATGGTAGGAGTTATGTTCACTGTTGGAGACCCTACTGTGTGTAAATCAACAGAAGTCAAGATTACTGTTCAACTGTAGTCTAGGGACTGTTTTATACATGGTAGGAGTTATGCTCACTGTTGGAGACCCTACTGTGTGTAAATCAACAGAAGTCAAGATTACTGCTCAACTGTAGGCTAGGGACTGTTTCATACATGGTAGTAGTTATGCTCACTGTTGGAGACCCTACTGTGTGTAAATCAACAGAAGTCAAGATTACTGTTCAACTATAGGCTAGGGACTGTTTCATACATGGTAGGAGTTATGTTCACTGTTGGAGACCCTACTGTGTGTAAATCAACAGAAGTCAAAATTACTGTTCAACTGTAGGCTAGGGACTGTTTTATACATGGTAGGAGTTATGCTCACTGTTGGAGATCTTACTGTGTGTAAATCAACAGAAGTAAAGATTACTGTTCAACTGTAGGTTAGGGACTGTTTTATACATGGTAGTAGTTATCCTCACTGTTGGAGACCCTACTGTGTGTAAATCAACAGAAATCAAGATTACTGTTCAACTGTAGGCTAGGGACTGTTTTATACATGGTAGGAGTTATGCTCACTGTTGGAGATCCTACTGTGTGTAAATCAACAGAAGTAAAGATTACTGTTCAACTGTAGGCTAGGGACTGTTTTATACATGGTAGTAGTTATGTTCACTGTTGGAGACCCTACTGTGTGTAAATCAACAGAAGTCAAGATTACTGTTCAACTGTAGGCTAGGGACTGTTTTATACATGGTAGGAGTTATGCTCACTGTTGGAGATCCTACTGTGTGTAAATCAACAGAAGTAAAGATTACTGTTCAACTGTAGGTTAGGGACTGTTTCATACATGGTAGGAGTTATGTTCACTGTTGGAGTGTTGGAGACCCTACTGTGTGTAAATCAACAGAAGTCAAGATTACTGTTCAACTGTAGGCTAGGAACTGTTTTATACATGGTAGTAGTTATGCTCACTGTTGGAGACCCTACTGTGTGTAAATCAACAGAAGTCAAGATTACTCCTCAACTGTAGGCTAGGGACTGTTTCATACATGGTAGTAGTTATGTTCACTGTTGGAGACCCTACTGTGTGTAAATCAACAGAAGTCAAGATTACTGCTCAACTGTAGGCTAGGGACTGTTTCATACATGGTAGTAGTTATGCTCACTGTTGGAGACCCTACTGTGTGTAAATCAACAGAAGTCAAGATTACTGTTCAACTATAGGCTAGGGACTGTTTCATACATGGTAGGAGTTATGTTCACTGTTGGAGACCCTACTGTGTGTAAATCAACAGAAGTCAAAATTACTGTTCAACTGTAGGCTAGGGACTGTTTTATACATGGTAGGAGTTATGCTCACTGTTGGAGATCTTACTGTGTGTAAATCAACAGAAGTAAAGATTACTGTTCAACTGTAGGTTAGGGACTGTTTTATACATGGTAGTAGTTATCCTCACTGTTGGAGACCCTACTGTGTGTAAATCAACAGAAGTCAAGATTACTGTTCAACTGTAGGCTAGGGACTGTTTTATACATGGTAGGAGTTATGCTCACTGTTGGAGATCCTACTGTGTGTAAATCAACAGAAGTAAAGATTACTGTTCAACTGTAGGCTAGGGACTGTTTTATACATGGTAGTAGTTATGTTCACTGTTGGAGACCCTACTGTGTGTAAATCAACAGAAGTCAAGATTACTGTTCAACTGTAGGCTAGGGACTGTTTTATACATGGTAGGAGTTATGCTCACTGTTGGAGATCTTACTGTGTGTAAATCAACAGAAGTAAAGATTACTGTTCAACTGTAGGTTAGGGACTGTTTTATACATGGTAGTAGTTATCCTCACTGTTGGAGACCCTACTGTGTGTAAATCAACAGAAGTCAAGATTACTGTTCAACTGTAGGCTAGGGACTGTTTTATACATGGTAGTAGTTATGCTCACTGTTGGAGATCCTACTGTGTGTAAATCAACAGAAGTCAAGATTACTGTTCAACTGTAGGTTAGGGACTGTTTTATACATGGTAGTAGTTATGCTCACTGTTGGAGACCCTACTGTGTGTAAATCAACAGAAGTAAAGATTACTGTTCAACTGTAGGCTAGGGACTGTTTTATACATGGTAGTAGTTATGCTCACTGTTGGAGATCCTACTGTGTGTAAATCAACAGAAGTCAAGATTACTGTTCAACTGTAGGTTAGGGACTGTTTTATACATGGTAGTAGTTATGCTCACTGTTGGAGACCCTACTGTGTGTAAATCAACAGAAGTAAAGATTACTGTTCAACTGTAGGCTAGGGACTGTTTTATACATGGTAGGAGTTATGCTCACTGTTGGAGATCCTACTGTGTGTAAATCAACAGAAGTAAAGATTACTGTTCAACTGTAGGTTAGGGACTGTTTCATACATGGTAGGAGTTATGTTCACTGTTGGAGTGTTGGAGACCCTACTGTGTGTAAATCAACAGAAGTCAAGATTACTGTTCAACTGCAGGTTAGGGACTGTTTCATACATGGTAGGGGTTATGCTCACTGTTGGAGACCCTACTGTGTGTAAATCAACAGAAGTCAAGATTACTGTTCAACTGTAGGCTAGGAACTGTTTTATACATTGTAGTAGTTATGCTCACTGTTGGAGACCCTACTGTGTGTAAATCAACAGAAGTCAAGATTACTGCTCAACTGTAGGCTAGGGACTGTTTCATACATGGTAGTAGTTATGTTCACTGTTGGAGACTCTACTGTGTGTAAATCAACAGAAGTCAAGATTACTGTTCAACTGTAGGCTAGGGACTGTTTCATACATGGTAGTAGTTATGCTCACTGTTGGAGACCCTACTGTGTGTAAATCAACAGAAGTCAAGATTACTGTTCAACTGTAGGTTAGGGACTGTTTCATACATGGTAGGAGTTATGTTCACTGTTGGAGACCCTACTGTGTGTAAATCAACAGAAGTCAAGATTACTGTTCAACTGTCGGCTAGGGACTGTTTTATACATGGTAGGAGTTATGCTCACTGTTGGAGATCTTACTGTGTGTAAATCAACAGAAGTAAAGATTACTGTTCAACTGTAGGTTAGGGACTGTTTCATACATGGTAGGAGTTATGTTCACTGTTGGAGTGTTGGAGACCCTACTGTGTGTAAATCAACAGAAGTCAAGATTACTGTTCAACTGCAGGTTAGGGACTGTTTCATACATGGTAGGAGTTATGCTCACTGTTGGAGACCCTACTGTGTGTAAATCAACAGAAGTCAAGATTACTGTTCAACTGTAGGCTAGGAACTGTTTTATACATGGTAGTAGTTATGCTCACTGTTGGAGACCCTACTGTGTGTAAATCAACAGAAGTCAAGATTACTGCTCAACTGTAGGCTAGGGACTGTTTCATACATGGTAGTAGTTATGTTCACTGTTGGAGACCCTACTGTGTGTAAATCAACAGAAGTCAAGATTACTGTTCCACTGTAGGTTAGGGACTGTTTCATACATGGTAGGAGTTATGTTCACTGTTGGAGACCCTACTGTGTGTAAATCAACAGAAGTCAAGATTACTGTTCAACTGTAGTCTAGGGACTGTTTTATACATGGTAGGAGTTATGCTCACTGTTGGAGACCCTACTGTGTGTAAATCAACAGAAGTCAAGATTACTGTTCAACTGTAGGCTAGGGACTGTTTCATACATGGTAGTAGTTATGTTCACTGTTGGAGACCCTACTGTGTGTAAATCAACAGAAGTCAAGATTACTGTTCAACTGTAGGCTAGGGACTGTTTTATACATGGTAGGAGTTATGCTCACTGTTGGAGACCCTACTGTGTGTAAATCAACAGAAGTCAAGATTACTGTTCAACTGTAGGTTAGGGACTGTTTCATACATGGTAGGAGTTATGCTCACTGTTGGAGACCCTACTGTGTGTAAATCAACAGAAGTCAAGATTACTGTTCAACTGTAGGTTAGGGACTGTTTCATACATGGTAGGAGTTATGTTCACTGTTGGAGACCCTACTGTGTGTAAATCAACAGAAGTCAAGATTACTGTTCAACTGTAGTCTAGGGACTGTTTTATACATGGTAGGAGTTATGCTCACTGTTGGAGACCCTACTGTGTGTAAATCAACAGAAGTCAAGATTACTGTTCAACTGTAGGCTAGGGACTGTTTCATACATGGTAGTAGTTATGTTCACTGTTGGAGACCCTACTGTGTGTAAATCAACAGAAGTCAAGATTACTGTTCAACTGTAGGCTAGGGACTGTTTCATACATGGTAGTAGTTATGTTCACTGTTGGAGATCCTACTGTGTGTAAATCAACAGAAGTCAAGATTACTGTTCAACTGTAGGCTAGGGACTGTTTTATACATGGTAGGAGTTATGCTCACTGTTGGAGACCCTACTGTGTGTAAATCAACAGAAGTCAAGATTACTGTTCAACTGTAGGTTAGGGACTGTTTCATACATGGTAGGAGTTATGCTCACTGTTGGAGACCCTACTGTGTGTAAATCAACAGAAGTCAAGATTACTGCTCAACTGTAGGCTAGGGACTGTTTCATACATGGTAGGAGTTATGTTCACTGTTGGAGTGTTGGAGACCCTACTGTGTGTAAATCAACAGAAGTCAAGATTACTGCTCAACTGTAGGCTAGGGACTGTTTCATACATGGTAGGAGTTATGCTCACTGTTGGAGACCCTACTGTGTGTAATTCAACAGAAGTAAAGATTACTGTTCAACTGTAGGCTAGGGACTGTTTTATACATGGTAGGAGTTATGCTCACTGTTGGAGATCCTACTGTGTGTAAATCAACAGAAGTAAAGATTACTGTTCAACTGTAGGTTAGGGACTGTTTCATACATGGTAGGAGTTATGTTCACTGTTGGAGTGTTGGAGACCCTACTGTGTGTAAATCAACAGAAGTCAAGATTACTGTTCAACTGCAGGTTAGGGACTGTTTCATACATGGTAGGAGTTATGCTCACTGTTGGAGACCCTACTGTGTGTAAATCAACAGAAGTCAAGATTACTGTTCAACTGTAGGCTAGGAACTGTTTTATACATGGTAGTAGTTATGCTCACTGTTGGAGACCCTACTGTGTGTAAATCAACAGAAGTCAAGATTACTGCTCAACTGTAGGCTAGGGACTGTTTCATACATGGTAGTAGTTATGTTCACTGTTGGAGACCCTACTGTGTGTAAATCAACAGAGGTCAAGATTACTGTTCAACTGTAGGTTAGGGACTGTTTCATACATGGTAGGAGTTATGTTCACTGTTGGAGACCCTACTGTGTGTAAATCAACAGAAGTCAAGATTACTGTTCAACTGTAGTCTAGGGACTGTTTTATACATGGTAGGAGTTATGCTCACTGTTGGAGACCCTACTGTGTGTAAATCAACAGAAGTCAAGATTACTGTTCAACTGTAGGCTAGGGACTGTTTCATACATGGTAGTAGTTATGCTCACTGTTGGAGACCCTACTGTGTGTAAATCAACAGAAGTCAAGATTACTGTTCAACTGTAGGCTAGGGACTGTTTTATACATGGTAGTAGTTATGCTCACTGTTGGAGACCCTACTGTGTGTAAATCAACAGAAGTCAAGATTACTGTTCAACTGTAGGTTAGGGACTGTTTCATACATGGTAGGAGTTATGCTCACTGTTGGAGACCCTACTGTGTGTAAATCAACAGAAGTCAAGATTACTGCTCAACTGTAGGCTAGGGACTGTTTCATACATGGTAGGAGTTATGCTCACTGTTGGAGACCCTACTGTGTGTAATTCAACAGAAGTAAAGATTACTGTTCAACTGTAGGCTAGGGACTGTTTTATACATGGTAGGAGTTATGCTCACTGTTGGAGATCCTACTGTGTGTAAATCAACAGAAGTCAAGATTACTGTTCAACTGCAGGTTAGGGACTGTTTTATACATGGTAGGAGTTATGCTCACTGTTGGAGATCCTACTGTGTGTAAATCAACAGAAGTAAATTACTGTTCAACTGCAGGCTAGGGACTGTTTTATACATGGTAGTAGTTATGCTCACTGTTGGAGATCCTACTGTGACTGTGAAATGAAGCACAACAATAAAAGTGCTGTTCCTTTACTCTAACTTGTGCCTAGGTGTAAAGTTGAACAGTCTGTCATGTTCATTTACATCAATGTCATTTCTTATTAATTGTTTCAGTTGGAAGTGGAAACTCCATGATTCTCCACAATTTTTTGGAGAGCATAAAAATAACTTGCAAAGACATTGCAGTTTACACTATTTAACATTATACTATGAAAAATATGGTGTAAATAAAGTAAACAAACATAGGGTCTGATACAGGTCTGATTGAAGATGTTCATGATATTGTCCTTATCAAGTTTAAAATATGTTCATTAAAGAAATATATTTGATACAGAGGTTTATGACAATTAAAATAAAACAGAAGAAAATATTTTAAAATCAAATATAATGAGTACCTGGCATAAATTCAACATGTGGAAACAACCTTTCTTGTTCAGCGTGTGCAGCATCTAAGTATTCTTCTACTGTTAATGGCAAATCTAATGCATCTGGAAATAAATAGGTGATTAATTACATTTGTTAACACATATTATTTCAATTACTTGAACCTCATTGGTGGTACAAGTATCATGGTTGGCATAATTGCCTCACGGTTTCTGTAAAATTGGTATTGGCTGCTTATCCGCTAAGTAGAGAGCTCTAAGGAGTAAGAGTAAAGACTGGTTGCCTCGGAATCAGGATAATTAGAGTGTAGCGACATGTCTACCAGTGGACTTTGTTGTTTCAATGAGCTAGCTCTGTAAAAGATCCAATTAAGCCCTGAAGTAAAAGGAATAGACACATATAATTTGCGTTAACATAAATAAATACTGTGAAATCACTTTTATTCGTTGGGTACCAATTTTCGTGGGTAGGCTGATCCACGAAATTAAGAATCCAACGAACAATGAAACTTTGGAAGCAATTTGACATCGATATATAGGCATATTCTGTCCTCAAATGACCATGACTTTCTGGACCAGCTGTATAGGGTACAATTGACAATTTTAATGACAAAATAAGTACGAGCATACCTTTTAATGCGTTATATTAATCCACATTAACATTTTTGTGAATGATTTGATTTGGAATGTGTGTGTAAAAACAACAGAAATGCTTATTTGTGAACAGAATTTAACATCTTCCAGCTATAGAAATAAAATTTACTTCAAAACCATACACTAACGGTGACACACTTCTAAGTGTTGCATAAACATTTCTCTACTAAATTTTAGAACATAATCACCTCTCCTCGACCAATCAGAAGCTTGAATTTTTTACTCTTCTTTTCATAAAACATGATTTTCTATGTTTTATAAAATGTCACGATTGACTGGATTTGCATTGTTCTCATATTAGGTATAGAATGATTCAATAAAGTTCACACTAAGTCTGATTAGAGAACAATGAAAATCTGCCTGGATTACAATAAATTATCAAACATTGAAAACCATTTTCTGTAAGAAAAAAAAAATAGAGCAAAGCAAAAGCTAAAAATATAACTGTAATTTCACATTTTCAATATATCGATATCATTTATGGAAAAAATGCATCTTTTCTTGGTACAAAAATAAAATAGGGCTATTCCAGCTTGTGTTAACTCCTTCATCTTTGCATCAATTCCTTTTTGAAATAAGGGAAACACAGGTGAATTCTTTTGCATAATATTTATTTCTGGTCTATTATTTTCCCTAAGGTATCTCTGAATGCCATTTGCTAATGCCACTAATGTGTTTGGTGGATAAGTATGGGGGTGAGCATTTTTAACACATGGTTCACTTATTTAAGAAACAGTTTTAATCATGATCACATTAAAAAGAAAAGTCTTAAGGGTACATTTTCATTTTATTTGTTTGGACTTTTTAAGTGAATACATTTTTCTCTGTACAGATACTGAAAGTTCGTTATTTGACTAATCATTGCTAATTATTGTTTCTTTTATTTTTCTCGGATAGGTGATTATGTTCTAAATTGGTCAAACACTAGTTTTCCATGTTTTATGACCTTTAAAGCTCTCGGCTGCACCTCAAGCTTTAAAGTTCATAAAACATGGAAAACTATTGTTTAACCTATACATAACACCCTTCGCATATGTAAGAACATGATAATCCCTGTCTTCATGAATAAGTACGATTCCTAATGATTTTTTAGTTAATGAAGAAATTCAAGTGCAATAATTTGAAGCTATTCAGAAAATTGAAAACTATCTGGAAATATCTAAAGATGTACACAATGCATATGATGAGTTCCATTCATTAGTCAAAAGTGAAATGGAGAATAAGTTACCGACTTATGAAAGTTCACGTCGGGACAATCGTAGGAAACTCCGTTACAAACCATATTGGAACGAAAATTTATCATTCCAGTGGAAGAAAGTTTGTGAGTCGGAAAAGATATGGCTACGTTTTACTGGTGCGAACAGTATGAAACGCAAACTTAAGGAAGAATATTGTATTCAGCGGAAAACTTTTGATCGTCTAAATAGAAAATACAAGAGACAATTTCAAGCTCAAGAGCGACAAAAGATTGAGGATAAATTAAGTGAAATCAATCAGCATGATTTCTGGAAGTCTATAGGGAAAATTGGCATCACTAACGAGAGAAAGAATTGCATCCCGTTAGCCGTAGTGGACAATGATGGAAGCATAAAAACTGACAAAAATGATGTGTTAAATAAATGGAAAAATGACTTTCATACTTTATTCCAACGGAATGGTACTCGAGACATCGGGCTGGATAATTCAGAATTTAATACTGAAATTAAAGTATCTTTGTTAAACGGACCGATTACCAGAGATGAAGCATTACAGGCTGTGTTGCGTGCTAAATTACGGAAAGCAGTAGGAATAGACGACATTCCAGCCAAGGTTCTGAAGAACAATGTTGTTGATAATTTGTTATTTCAAATAATAAGTGGATGTTTTAATCTGGGAAAAGTTCCAGTTCAGTGGAATAGTGGAATAATTAATCCAATTTTCAAACAAGGTTTGGATGATGATAAGACAGCCGTTAAATTACCGTGGAATAACCTTAATCTCGGTACCTTGCAAAATTTACTGTAATATTTTGAATCATCGATTGAGTTCTTGGCTTGAAAATAATAACATTTTATATGATGAGCAAAATGGGTTTCGTCGTGGACGAAGTTGCGAGGAACATATACACTCACTTTATACTATTTTAAATGATCGCAAAATCTCCAAAAAATCAACATATGTGTGTTTCATGGACATGCGCAAAGCCTTTGACACGGTGGAACACAACTTACTTTGGTATAAACTTCAGCGGATTGGTGTGCGTGGGAAATTTTTGACAGCAATCCAGTCTTTGTATAATGAAGTGAAATGCACAGTTCGCGTCAACAATGACCTTACCCCGTGGTTCAACATGGAGGCCTGAGTAAAACAGGGTTGTATACTGTCCCCTACATTATTTTCGGTTTACATAAATGACTTGGCAGATCGTATCAATTCTCTAAATTGTGGAGTGCCATTTGACGATTTTTGTCTCAGTCTACTTCTTTATGTTGATGACATAGCGTTAATTGCTCCCGACGAAAACAATCTTCAACGTATGTTAGATGTAGTATCTGATTGGTGTATGACATGGAAACTCTCTATTAATGTGAATAAAACCAAAGTAATGCATTTTCGACCACAGTCATTTGCAACATCCAAATTTATTTTTCAATGCTCTGAAAATACTCTAGATTATTGGGAATCGTATAAATATCTTGGTGTCTGGATGGATGAACATTTAACGTTTAATAAGAATGCAAAAGAACTTGCCAAAGCCACCAGCCGTGCGTTAGGCAGTTTAATGACTAAAGTTAATATTGCTGGAGGAATGACATATAAAGTATACAATAAACTATATACATCCATGATAGAACCTATATTGATGTACGGTAGTGGTGTGTGCGGAACTAAAACGTTTAGTGTCATTTCATCTGTACAAAATAGAGCATGTAAATACTTTTATCTGTTGGAAAACATACATCCAATGTATCATCGTGCGGTGACATGGGATGGACATCCTGTTACACTAAGCAGCGTATAAATGTTTGCAGACTATTATGTAGAACTTTACGTAATGTTCGGAAGACCATAGACTTTCTTATAAAATTTACAAGTGGATTTCAAGAAGGAGAAAAGGTTGGGCGTTTGAAGTGGACAAGATTGTTAACACGTTAAATGTTAGAGAAACAATATATAATCTGTCATTTTCTACAAAGTCCGTTATGAAAACGGTTTCCGAAAAACTTATAGAGCTGGACAATACTGAATGGTACAGAGAAATTTTTAACGATAGACGTAATGGCCAAAATGGAAACAAACTGCGTATATATAGACTTTATAAACATGATGTTAAAAGTGCTCCTTATGTGCTTCAAATTATATCTCGATTTGAAAGACGGACTATGGCCCTGTTTCGGTCCGGCACTCTCCCGCTAGCCTATGAGACAGGCAGGTACTCCAGGCCGCCGGTCCCAGTGGATGATAGACTATGTGTGTACTGCAACTCAGGACGTGTGGAGAATGAAAAACATTTTCTCATGGAGTGCAATTTATATGACGATTTGAGATACAATCTGTTTTTTGAAATTTCAAAATTTGTTGACAATTTTCATACACTTGACATTGATACCAAATTTGTGAAACTGATGACTTGTCTTGATATCCAGCACTATTTTTGCAAAATATTAAATAAATTTTAATTTCGTAGAAAATTATTTTCACAGTAAATTTTTATCCAATTTATTGATATCAGAATTCTTATAAAGGTTTTTACAAGTTTATGGTTGGACACTTGAGTTCTAATATGATGAATATATATATTGAAGTAAATTTTTAGCTATGAATTTTTATTTACGACAAAAAGTTTTATAGAATTTTCAAACTGATTTAAATAGATTTTTAACTATGCTAATTAATGTATAAAGTTTTATATAAGTCAGATTTTTTGGCTGGATATTGATTGCTTTATATGTAAATATTATATATTATGTAGATTTTTATGACAATCAATATGTGACACTCAAATAAATAAATCTATTATTATTATTATTTATTATAATCCATGGTCTTAATGATTAAGTAAGGCAAAATTATATTGCAGAGAGTACTTTACTATGTTCTAAAATAAACATATTTTATCACCTTTCAACACCTTTCTTTAAACAATTCAATTATGCATAAGTTAACTGTACATTTGCCCCGGGGTCAGGATTAATCTTGTGACACTACTACAAGTGGTTTCAATCTGAGATAAAGGGTAATTAAAGATAGAAATTTTGAAATAATTTTAAAAGTACAATCTGTAATTGGATTAAACATAATGAGAAAAAAACTTTATTGTTCTTTTTTTAGTTGTGAAAAACAAAAATTGAAAATAAAATGGAGAGTAAATATTTGTGAAATATAAAAAGGAATTTAATATACATTGAAGGCTAATTTACAAATGTCAAAAACTGTCAAAATGAACATTTTAATATCCACATTCCACTTCCGATTATATAAGTCTAATATCTGTCTAATATATTGAAGCTTTCTCGAAGATTAGTTACCCAATGAAACTTAATATCATGTTAAAATATAAAACTGTTGTCACTTATCAAATGTCAATATTAGCTGACAACTCTTTACTGACAACACAAAGAGCTTTTTATGTACTTACATTTTCATATTTGGACTCCCATAAGTATTTTGTTTCTTGTCCTTGTGAGCTCTGTGTTATGTTTCTTCAGTTTGCAAAAAAATTGACATTTAAGGTGTGAAACCTATAATTAATTTCTTTAACATTTTCTACTAAAATTTGTATTTTTTCAAGCCTGCCTGGCTATTTTATCTTAAGTTTAACCTTTTCAAGACCTATATTTTCTGAAACGTACATGATTCCTCTACGTTCTGTGAAAATATCAGGGGATGTTTAAAGTCTTGCAGTGAAATGCCAGGCTATGGAAAACACCTACTCTAAAAATAGCTCTGTCATCCCCAGGAAATTCAATATTTATAGGTCATGCATCAAATCCTCCATAGAGGTATTAAAATACAACTAAATCCATCAAATTTGGGCTCAAAATAATCCTTATATATTTAACTTCAATAATCAATTTTAATTATTCCATTCCATTCGGTATTTTTCACAATACAACAAAGCGAAAGGAACTATTTTCTTTAAAAGGGACTACTTTTGTAAATGTTCTAAGCTCTGATTGGTGAATTATTGGTTTGACACCTAAACAACAATCAATCACACCCTCACTCTTTATATTGAGAAGCTGCTAGTAATTTATTTTGATATGTTGTGATTTGTTGTATTGTATATATTTACCATATGTCCCTTTGTACAAATGTACCGACTTATTTTGAAGTACCTGTAACAATAATTAACAACCAAACAAAAGCTACCTGCCAATCATACTTTGGAAAATTAAACATCTCCCAGAATTATTAAACTCATGTCATATGATTGCTCTTGTTAGCAGTCTTCATTAAATATTCAATACCATTTTATATTTGTTAACAGCATTTCATAATATTTTATAAGCCAATAACATGTGTATGCTACATATTTCATCAGCAAATGTATATGTATATATGTATACATATTTGTAAATGAACACAGCACATTATATCAAATCTCTAATAAGATAAACAGCATCAGTGGCGTAATGGTTAGCGTGCTCGCCTCGAGTGCAGTAGATCGTGGGTTCGAGCCCCGATCGGGTCAAACCAAAGACAATTAAATTAGTATTTGTTGCTTCTCCACTAAGCATGCAGCATTAAGGAGAAAGAGCAAAGACTGGTTGGCTCAGAATCAGAATAATGTGTCCGAGTGGAGCGACATGTCTACCCACAGACTATTGTTTCAGTGAGCTAGCACTATAAAAATCCAACTCAGCGTGTTGGTCTAGAACAAAGCGGACCTCATCATCATCTCATTGATAATTAACTTGTTCTCGCCATGATATAGCTGAAAAATTGCTGAATTGGCATTAAACAACAATCATCCACTCACTCACTCACTAGATATATAATAATACACACATTTTTTGATTTTCAGAGAAAATTTTGTCTTGTCCAATGTATCAGCTAGATGTCTTCTCTGTCAGTATGATGCTATGCCTAATATGAACAATATTTTTTCTTACAAAAACCAACCTATTAAGATCCTGGCAGCATCTGTTTGTATATTTCCCATTTGTCGTTTTTTGATTTCCCATGTAAAATTCTTTCCATATCTGGATACAATGTTTTGAGTAAGCTCTGTATAAAGTTTTTCACTGTCTAAAATAGAAATGCAATTAACATAAAAAATGCTCACTGCACTTGATATTTATTTTATATACAGGGGTCATCGTGGTCGTGATCGCATGGTAGTTGGATTTACAACTACCTATGCAATCAATGCCTATCACCACTAACGTTGTGAGTTTGAATCCCACTCAGGTGAGGTGTACTCGATACAACTTTATGTGGTAAAGTTTGCCAGTGACTTGTGACAGGTCAGTGGTTTTCTCGGGTTACATCCACCAATAAAACCGACTGCCATGATATATTGTTGAAAGTGGCGCTAAACACCCTAACTCTAGTCTCTAACACTATGTACATGTAGTAAATACATACAATATGGAGTGGTTTACATGTATATTGTTGTTGTTTATATGGTACTGTGTTAAACCTTTCATTTTTATAGGTAACTGCCATAATAGTGGCTAACCTAAGACTATATAATATCTGCATTGCCAAAATCATGGCTCACCAAAGCCTGTACTGTAGTGTACAGCTCATCTGAACTGCCAACATATTGGTATTTTTAAGCCTATATAACTCACATGAACTGCCAAAATGGTGGTTTACCATTGCCTGTATCTCACATGAACAGTCTATATAGTGGCTAACTCAGGCCTCTATAACTCACCTGAACTGTCAAAATAGTTGCTCCCCTAGGCCTGTATAACTCATGTGTATTACCAAAATAGTGGCCCATCAACATGACCAAGACCAAAGCCTGCATAACTCGCCTGAACTGCCAAAAACATAGGCTTTGCATAGGCCTGCATAACATCGATAACTCACAGAACGAGCCAGAAACTTATATTTTTGTACAAAGTGGTTGAGGGGATGGTTCCTGCTACATGTATTGAACCAGACGATTAGGCCAAAAAAAAAACATGTGTGTTTCCGATCGACCGATCGACCCTAAAATGTTACCGCCGTCCCTAACATTTTTTATGCCAAAAAAAATATAGATCGGCAAAATCCGGAAATTCGTCTCCGTTTCCGTGTTCGTTTCCGATTTCAACAATTTTCTTCATACATTTGATCAATGTTTGGAACCAATAACAGGGTTACACTAATGTCCTGAAAATTGACCTGAAATGTCCTGAAAAGTACATAAAGGCTTATATCTTTTTTATTATCCAATGGATTGAGTTCAAATTTGAAAACCTTAAATACATTAGCATATATGTAACAATTATTTTAAAAAAAATTAAAAAAAGATAATTTTAGGTGGAAATAATTTGACCTGAAAATTGTCATGAAATGTCCTGAAAAGTACATATCTTTTTTATTATCCAATGGATTGAGTTCACATTTGAAAATTTTAAATACATTAGGATATATGTAACGAATATTTAAAAAAAATTTAAAAAAAGATAATTTTAGGTGGAAATAATTTGACCTGAAAATTGTCATGAAATGTCCTGAAAAGTACATAAAGGCCTATATCTTTTTTATTATCCAATGGATTGAGTTCACATTTGAAAATGTTAAATACATTAGGATATATGTAACGAATATTTTAAAAAAATTTAAAAAAAGATAATTTTAGGTGGAAATAATTTGACCTGAAAATTGTCATGAAATGTCCTGAAAAGTACATAATGGCCTATATCTTTTTTATTATCCAATGGATTGAGTTCAAATTTGAAAATGTTAAATACACTAGCATATATTCAACGAATATTTAAAAAAAAATAAACAAAAATATTCTTAGGTGGAAATAATTTGACCTGAAAATTGTCATGAAATGTCCTGAAAAGTACATATCTTTTTTATTATCCAATGGATTGAGTTCACATTTGAAAATTTTAAATACATTAGGATATATGTAACAAATATTTTAAAAAAAATTAAAAAAAGATAATTTTAGGTGGAAATAATTTGACCTGAAAATTGTCATGAAATGTCCTGAAAAGTACATATCTTTTTTATTATCCAATGGATTGAGTTCACATTTGAAAATTTTAAATACATTAGGATATATGTAACGAATATTTAAAAAAAAATTAAAAAAAGATAATTTTAGGTGGAAATAATTTGACCTGAAAATTGTCATGAAATGTCCTGAAAAGTACATAAAGGCCTATATCTTTTTTATTATCCAATGGATTGAGTTCACATTTGAAAATGTTAAATACATTAGGATATATGTAACGAATATTTTAAAAAAATTTAAAAAAAGATAATTTTAGGTGGAAATAATTTGACCTGAAAATTGTCATGAAATGTCCTGAAAAGTACATAATGGCCTATATCTTTTTTATTATCCAATGGATTGAGTTCAAATTTGAAAATGTTAAATACACTAGCATATATTCAACGAATATTTAAAAAAAAATAAACAAAAATATTCTTAGGTGGAAATAATTTGACCTGAAAATTGTCATGAAATGTCCTGAAAAGTACATATCTTTTTTATTATCCAATGGATTGAGTTCACATTTGAAAATTTTAAATACATTAGGATATATGTAACAAATATTTTAAAAAAAATTAAAAAAAGATAATTTTAGGTGGAAATAATTTGACCTGAAAATTGTCATGAAATGTCCTGAAAAGTACATAAAGGCCTATATCTTTTTTATTATCCAATGGATTGAGTTCACATTTGAAAATGTTAAATACATTAGGATATATGTAACGAATATTTTAAAAAAATTTAAAAAAAGATAATTTTAGGTGGAAATAATTTGACCTGAAAATTGTCATGAAATGTCCTGAAAAGTACATAATGGCCTATATCTTTTTTATTATCCAATGGATTGAGTTCAAATTTGAAAATGTTAAATACACTAGCATATATTCAACGAATATTTAAACAAAAATAAACAAAAATATTCTTAGGTGGAAATAATTTGACCTGAAAATTGTCATGAAATGTCCTGAAAATGTCATGAAAAGTACATAAAGGCCTATATATTTTTTATTATCCAATGGATTAAGTTCAAATTTGAAAATGTTAAATACATTAGCATATGTTTAACGAATATTTAAAATTTAAAAAAAAAAAGTAATTTTAGGTGGAAATAATTTGACCTGAAAATTGTCATGAAATGTTCTGAAAATGTCCTGAAAAGTACATTAAGGCCTATATCATTTTTTTTTATTAACTAATGGATTGAGTTCAAATTTGAAAATGTTAAATACATTAGCATATATTTAAAGAATATTTAAAAAAAATATATAAAAAAAAATTATTTGACCTGAAAATTTCATGACCTAAAATTCTTTTTTTCGATTCTTTTTTTAAATATTCGTTAAATATATGCTAATGTATTTAACATTTTCAAATTTGAACTCAATCCATTGGATAATAAAAAAAAAAAGATGTAGGCCTTTATGTACTTTTCAGGACATTTCATGACGATTTTCAGGTCAAATTATTTCCACATAAATTTTTTTTTTTATTTTCTTTAAAAATATTCGTTAAATATATACAACACCAAAAACAGGGAAAAAACTGTGATTCACTGATGATGAAGATAAAGTACATATTATATCACCAGTGCCTCGTGAAAGTCCTTTCCGACTTCCAGTGAAAAAACATAAGGTAGGTACGTACAGACACACACAAAAAACAACAGTACACCTTGGGTTGCAGGCTTAAACTGTGAATACAAGCTCATGTTGGAGAACAATTCATGGTTATGTTCTGAAATCATCAATACATGTATGAAAATTATCGCCAAACAGTTTCCGCATACCCCTATATCAGGGTTTCAACCTACAGGACTTGTACCATATTTTGATGAGCATACACAGTGTTGGACAGAGCACTTTGGGAGATTTCAGCGACAAGATCCACCATCGGTACAAATACACCACACAGGAGGGCCATTTCTCCCCATTTCCACAATCTACATCATCAAACATTGAGGTTGTCAAAGTATATACAAGGAAAATTGAATCTATTTGTTATTGTGGTAAACCTGATGTGTTCCAGAATATGGTTGGATGTGAGGCAAAACGAGGTAGAGTTAAGTGCAGTAAATGGTACACCAGAGTTGTTCAGGGGTTTCAGGGGATTGGTTTTGTGATGAACATCGTGACTGTTGATTCTGCTACATGTATTGATATTTCAATTGTATCATTTTTAAATGAATAACATGTTGATGTTTAGAATGTTTAATTTTCTGTTTTATGTATTTTTACTGAACTTGGGTCATTTTTACATGTGAAATTAAGTAAAAAAGTTTTTATTATGTTTTCACATGTTTTATATGTTTGTACATTGATTTTTTATGACTTATAAATGTATTATGTTTATCTATTAATGTAATTGTAACCATTCATTAAAAATAAAAACTGCCCAGCCCACCTGTCACTGTGTCTAGCCATGCCAGTCTAATTAAGGTAAAATGAAATTTGAAAAAAGAGACCAATAAACAAACACGTGAATATGTGTTGACAGTAATTATTAGCCAATTTAAGAGGGGTATGGTTTTAAAATCCTTCATAAGTCCATTTTTTCTTTCCATCATTTTTTGGCCTTTCTATTCTTCTGCTCTGTTCATTTTTATGTTCTCTAGATATCTTTTAAGTTGTATTTTTATTGGGATATATTTTTCCAAACTTCTTCAGGTAAGTCTGTTTCCTTTTTCAGGTCAAATTATTTCCACCCAAAAAATAGTTTTTTTATATATTTTTTTTAATATTCTTTAAATATATGCTAAGGTATAAAACATTTTCAAATTTGCACTCAATTCATTGGAAAATAAAAAAGATATAAGCCTTAATGTACTTTTCAGGACAATTTTCAGGTCAAATTATTTCCACCTAAAAAAAAAAAAAAAACATATTTTTAAAAATATTCTTAAATAAATTAAGCTAATGTATTTAACGTTTTCAAAGTTGAACTCAATCCATTGGTTAATAATAATAATAAAAAAAAAAAAGATATAGGCCTTAATGTACTTTTCAGGACATTTCATGACAATTTTCAGGTCAAATTATATCCACCTAAAATTATTTTTTTTTAATTTCTATTTTATTATTCGTTAAATATATGCTAATGTATTTAACATTTTCATATTTGAACTCAATCCATTGGTTAATAAAAAAAAAAAAATGTACTTTTCAGGACATTTTCAGGACATTTCATGACAATTTTCAGGTCAAATTATTTCCACCTAAAATTATCTTTTTTTATTTTTTTTAAAAATATTCGTTACATATATGCTAATGTATTTAAGATTTTCAAATTTGAACTCAATCCATTGGATAATAAAAAAGATATAGGCCTTTATGTACTTTTCAGGACATTTCATGACAATTTTCAGGTCATGTTATTTCCACTTAAAAAATGTTTTTTTAGTTTTATTTTTCAATATTCGTTAAATATATGCTAATGTATTTAAGATTTTCAAATTTGAACTCAATCCATTGGAAAATAAAAAAGATATAAGCCTTTATGTACTTTTCAGGACATTTTCGGGACATTTCAGGACATTAGTGTAACCCCCAATAACATTGTATTGCATGTCAAATAATTAATAAGCTGTAGTAAGAAAGAAACAAACAAGTTTGTGTGATTTTAGAGGAAGGAACATGCTTGTAGGTTTATTAAAAAAAAAATCCTGACCTACCGACCCTAATTATGAAGACCATTCAATCGAAAACACACATAATATTTTTGGCCTTACTTGAAAAAAGCACGACCCAAGAGAACTATCACTGCTAAAAAAAAACCCATCAATTCTCAAATTCATTCTTTGTAAAAACCCTAATTGACTGGAACCATCTAGAAGACTCAGTTCTGTGTGCAACTAGTGTTGAGAGCTTCAAATCTGCTCTCACAAACCGTCAATAAATCGATGGTGCTCTCTCTACCGTTGGATATAAGCCAGAATTGGTTACTACAACGTACCCTTACAGATACAGACAGGGGATGTCATAGGGAAAGGGGATGGAATCGGCAAATAATGATGCTAGAAAATGGCCGATTTTACCATTCGATGTATCTCAGGATTTTATAATAAGTAAAGAAATTCTTGTCTAGTTCGCGTGTATTGAGATTCTTTTCATTGGATAATTTTTTGACGTACATTGTATTTGAAGTGTGTTAACCCGAATAATCCAGTCGTTATATTACTCTCCCGCTAGTCGCTGCATCGACTGTAGCAATAGCGGATAGAGGGCACTGAATTATTCGAGTTAGAAGTGTGTATGCAATTCTAGAATAAACTGAAATAAGTCGGAAAATACCGAAGTATAATTTATATACAGAAAATACCGTAGGAAATTTGACAATATATTACATTTGTAAAAGGAAAGTGGGCATTGTTTATATAAATTAATCGAAAGTTCTTCAAGGTACATGTAGGTATATTTAAATCAAATAATTACAACTATAATATTCATATATTCATATAAATATGAACATAAAAAAAGTTATTGTTTAATATTGATAACAATTTCAAAATATAACAATTAAATGCAAAAGGTTGAATTAACAATAATTATTGGGGAAAATGCTTTTTAATGAATTTATATAAAGGGAGATAATCATAGTACTGGAAAGTATTATAAAATTACTACTGAAAACATTTTTGTAAAAAAAAATTGAACCAATAGTGATTAACAGTTTGTCTATAAGCTTATATTTAAAAAAAAATGAAATAAATATTTTACAATACTGTCTGTACTCCTGTAGATCCTCTGTTTTTAATAACAATTTATATTCATAAAATAAAATAATCAAAATGCATATGTATGCTAAACAAGGGCAACGCAAAGCGTGGTGTATCCCCTCGCCTAAAAATTAGACCCTGTGACCTTGAAAATCAATAGGGTTCCAGATTCTCTTAAGGTCTAAGTATGTACATGTACTAAGTTTGGTCAAAATCCATTGAAGGATGTTGATTCTAGAGTGTTCACAAGGATGTTACACAGTAAAAATTTGACCTGGTGACATTGACCTTTGACCTATGACCTTGAAAATCAATAGGGTTCCAGATTCTCTGAAGGACTAAATGTTTACCATGTTTGGTCAAAATCCAATGAAGGATGTTGATCCTAGAGTGTTCACAAGGATGTGACGGACGGACAGTAGCGTTACTATATCCCTTCGCAACTTCGTTGGCGAGGGGATAATAAAATTTGGATTAAGTGTTAACTATGTTAGATACAATGTATCTACGTACCATTAGTTGTTTACAAAACACACTTATATATATATAATTATTGTTTGTATACAAACATCTGCTTTGCATATCATAAATCCTCGGATTTACCATATTCTAAGAAAACACATGTTTTTTTTAATTAATTTATTTTGTAAAAATATATAACCTATATTTTCTGTTTTTATATATAATTATTAAGGTAAAAATACCTTACAAAAGAACAAAAAACCATTCAGAAAAATTGGTCAAACTAAATATCTTCCCGATTCTGATCTTACCAGCAGCTCGCTGGTAACATTTGGCCCAAAATTTGATAAGAATAAGAATTTTTATTGTCCAATAGAGGGCCCACAAGGGGCAAAGTCATTACAGTGATTCATTATATTTTACTTCACATCCAAAATTTTACAAGAAGACGTATATTGAATGTAAATTAATACAAACCTCCTTGGGAAATTATATATTTCAAACAATTACATCCATATTTTGTCACAATATATCCATAAATAAATGTCTGGCAAACTCATTTACCCAACACGATACACACTTTAGCACCCCCCTATATTGTGTAATGGCTGAGTATAGATAAGATAAGATAAGATAAGATTTATTGGTCCAAATTAAAGGGCCCACGAAGGGGCATATAAACATAATAAATCATAAGGTGATTGCATAAAATATCATATAAATTGTAAATACAAGAATGAGAGACATGACTAGTGTTAAAATATGTGATACCAGCTATCCGAAACAGTGATTTTTTAACAGGAAATCACACATGCATATTAAAGTATCTTTACTTTCTGAGTTTAAAAGCCATATAAATTTATCCCCAAATGATAATTTTTCAAAGTTAGAATGATTAATGTTATTCTTAATTGTTTCAAGAAGCTTGCACCTGGAAGTATAGTAAAAAGAACATTTTAATAGAAGGTGTTCTTCGGATTCTATTTCATCTGAAAAACATTTTTCACAAATGCGGTTCTCTAAAGGTGTTATAGGTTTTGAATATCTGCCAGTTTCAATCTTTAATTTATGGTTGCTGATTCTAAATTTGGTGAAAGATTTTCTTTGATTAAAATCTGATAAAATATGAAGATAATTTTTGAAACCGAAATTGCATTTGAGTTTTAGATAGGTTCGCAATTTGCCGTTTTCATCTAGAAGTTTATATCTTTTAACATACCATTTATTTTTATAAAAGGCTTTTGTATAAACTTTAATTTTTCTTTTAAATGTATTATGCTTATATTTAAGCATATTGTGAATTCCTGTATTGTTATCAAATATTTTAAAAAGTCTCTGTAGACCAGAATACCAAATGTCACAACCCTGTGAGTGTAGGTATATAGCCAAGGAAGATAATCATTTCCACCGCCTGATATAGATAATTTCAGACTTTTGTCCGGTTGCATCAGAAAAAAATATTATTCATTTTAGACAGAAACCGATATTGTCAGTTGATGTTTTCAGTGAAGAATGTATATTTTGTTTTGGTACAGGCACCCCTTAAATTATTGACCGTAGAAATACATTGTTTACCTAATAGTAGTCCGTCTACATCAAAAATAATGTGAGTGATGGGAGCTGACATCTTGAAAAATATAATATCGTAAGCCAATGCTGGACCAGTTCCGGATCGCACAGATACAACAAACGGATCAACTGACACCGTTAAGACATACACAACGTTTCTCCTGCTAGCCTAGCCTACAATTGATTTGTTTATGTAAAATATAAAAAAAAACATTGTATTCCAGATGTTAACATTATGATATTATACAATATTGTAATTTATGATATTTTATCGATCTATTAATTGATTTAACCTTTCACCCAGGTTCAACTATTCGGTTTAAATGTCTATGTCATGTCTAAGCATATCTTTTGAAGATTTTTATATTTGATTATCGTTTGCGCATTTAGCGGAAGCACTTTCCGTACCATAACATTATTTTTGTGTTTGATTGTTAAAGTGAAACAGATAAAAAGACGGAAGTTCTCCTTCATGAACTATCCAGACCATAAAACTAATTAATGACAAGTTTGTTGTGATTCTCAAAACATTATTCTGTTGTCATCATGGTCCTTGTTGTCATGTAATGACATTACTGAATTCATGGTGCATGTGAGTATCTTTATTTTTATTAATTGTATTTGTATATCTTGTATCAAAGTCAAATGATATATTGATGATATTGACATGTTTGTTATGTGTCTAACAATTAGGACTCATCAGTAAAGGGATTTGAAGTATGCTTCACTTGTTCATCGATCGTTTATGAAGAGGAAGTTAAATGGTTTTTGTTAAATTTATTTATGTATGTTTTTTCGTATATTTGTCAAGTGCAATTAATAAATTAAGACAAAGTTACTAATTTTAAAAAAAATCACCTCTTCAGATGTTCCATGTAGACACTCGATACAACATTATGTGATAAAGTTTGTCAGTGACTTTCGTCAGGTCGGTGGTTTTCTCCGGGTACTCCGGTTTCCTCCACCAATAAAACAGACCGCCACTATATAATTGAAATATTGTTAATATCTATGTAGACTCACAGAAAGTCACTCAACAATGAACCCGACACAAAACCTATATATAGGTTGGAAAGTAACATGACAAATACTTCTATACACGTATACATAATTCTAAAGCTGTACATAACCTAGGCATGGGGCACCATTACTCACTATTCCGCGACATTTCCAAAGTTTTATGGACTTAACCGTGAGGACAAAAGGTCGCCATTTGTTTTGGAACTTATATTAAGTTGTATTAAACCTATAGGACAAATGGTAATTTTTAAACCAATAAACAATTGTGTAGGAAAAAAGAGTCACAACTTATATTATCGAAGGTGTACCCAACCTTTAGGACAAACTGACTGACGATATAATTGTGCCCTTTCATTGTACTTCTATACATATTGTATTAATCTCATCCATCTGTTCGTCCGTCCGTCCGTCCGTCACAATAGTTTTTACACGAAATACCTACAAAACAGAAATTCCTCTAAACCTTTCACGCTGGCTTATTACCATCTGCAGATTGACAGTGTTTTTTAAGCCGTCATTGTCATTTTCTGAATTTGAATATATCATCAAAAAGTGTGTAGCCAAAAATCCCCCTACATTTTAAATGGGATAACGAGGTATCTTTCTCAAATGATAAAGAATGACGATTGAGGAGACATTTGCTTTTGTTTCAAAATTAGCATTTAATTTACTTGGTATTCATAGTGACCAAGTCAATTCGGGCACATTTGTTTTCTAATTATTGGTAAAATCTGCATTTTCATGACAATTTTTTTTTTGTTACTGTGTATTTACTTCTTCTTTTTTTTTGGGGGGGGGGGGTAATTTTCTGTTATTATCTCATATCTGACTTCCTTTTTATCTTGCTGGTGAGACCTACTTCAAATGGCGAGTTTTTATCTTTATTATCAGTAAGCACATTTTACTATTAAGTTTTCAATATTGAGACCTTTTTCAAAAGTCATATTTTTATTTCATCATTAGATTAAAAATGTGACTTTTTATAAAGTTGGGTACTTTTTGCTCTTAATATTAATCCCTATTTGACTTTTAACCTAATGATTGGCTTTTTACTATTATTTGGATGTCTATTTAAATACTGACCTATTCATTTACCAGTGCACGTGGGTCGTTTTTACTTTAAATTTTAAGACCAATAGAGGTCAAAAAGTTAATTAGGTCCAAAGTTTTTGCTTTTAAAATTGAGACCTGCTTCATATTTCGTATTTTTTTAAGTTTAAAGGGGAAATTTATACTAGTAAAAGAGGTCATAATACAGATATTACAAGCCTACATCATTAGGAATTTGACAATGGATAATGTTATGCTATGATATTTTCTTGTAAACCCACGTTGTCAATGTGAGATGAAGAACAATAATACACATATTGTTCATGCACTTTATTTCTAATGAGTATATTAGATTTCATTAATAAGTGAGAAAAAAAATTACAAACTAATAAATCACAAAAACACAGTAATTTCGAAAACCTTAGACCCATGAGACCTTCTAAACAAATATCGCACTACAAATTAAACATGAGACATCCAATGGGAGCCCAACAGTGTTACCGGTTACATACAATAAAACTTTGAAACATAATTAACTCAACTTGGTTTACTTTTCAGTGTTGGTAGGTAGTGATGTTTAATGCCACTTACAAAAATATTTCCGTTATATCGTGGCGGTCAGTATTATTTGTTAAGTTGAGGAAACAGGAGTACCGGGAGAATACCACCGACCTGTCGCATGTCACTGACACGGGTTTTACATATTTACTTTTCAAGTTTTCAATGACGATTATATAACAAAAGATATCCCAACCCGCCCTTGACCTTTTCCTCGGATGCTAACTGTACAATAGTATGATGCTCTGAAGTTTAATGAAGCCATGCCAGATGCAATATGGGAATTTTTGAGATTTTTGTCAAGAGAAGTCGTCAAATTTCTAATAAAATAAAAGCCAAAGTCAGGAACTAATTCCCTTTTTATACGTCCGTCTCGAGACGGGCCGTATTATGTGATTGGGTATGGCGGGCGGCGGGCGGGCGGGTGTCCACACAGGTTTCCGCACAATAACTTTAGTTCTATATATTGGATCTTTACCAAACTTGGCCACATGATTCCCCTGTAGAAGGGGAAGAACCCTATTTATTTTGGGGTCATTAGGTCAAAGGTCAAGGTCACTGTTACTATAAATATAATTTTTGACAACAGGGTCGTTTCCGCACGATAACTTTAGTTCTGTATATTGGATCTTTAACAAACTTGGTGGTCACATGATTCTCCTGTGGAAGGGGAAGAACCCTATTTATTTTGGGGTCATTAGGTCAAAGGTCAAGGTCACTTACTATAAATATAATTTTTGACAATAGGGTCGTTTCCGCACGATAACTTTAGTTCTGTATATTGGATCTTTAACAAACTTGGTCACATGATTCCCCTGTGGAAGGGGAAGAACCTATTTTTATTTAGGGATCATTAGGTCAAAGGTCAAGGTCACCGTTACTATAAATAGAAAAATTTACAATAGGATCGTTTCCGCACTATAACTTTAGTTCTGTATATTGGATCTTTACCAAACTTTGCCACATGATTCCCCTGTAGAAGGGGAAGAACCCTATTTATTTTGGGGTCATTACCATTATACCGTTTGATAATTTATATAGACGGGCGTATTTTGTGATGCACACATTTCTTGTTTAGACTTGGTTTTAAGCCAATATCATAGATCCTTGTCGCTCACTTGTGACATGTGCACCATTTGTTGACTATTTACACAACCATGGACAGAACCCTATGAACTTGTCAAATAACGTCGGACAGGAACATTACATCAGAGCTTTGACCAACAACTTTAAATAGTATCATAGCAGATCAAACTTGCAATGTTAGATGTTTTAATCATATTTTGAGACTTTCTGAATTCCACACCCTATCATGTTTTACAGGCTGTATTGCACAGCTATGGGATGTTTGGGGTCTTCATGATCTTTTGGTTATTTCCGGGGTGTATGCTGGTTGTACCGGTACCCAAATGCTTTCTGGAAAACAGCCCAACCGGGCATTTTGAGGTGTAACTCTTGTATACTAGTATGAAGTATCATGATCTGAAAGTGGTGTGACGAGAATTAACGGATACACAATGCACTAGTATTGACACAATTGCGCAATGTGTTTGGTTCACGCTACCGAAATATATTTTTACGGAAGAATCAAAAAAGTGAGCTAAGCTTATCTTCTTTACACTACTCATTTATTACCATATTTTTTCAGGTTATGAATTTCAATTTTATGTAGTTATTTATATATGTTTTTTTCCATATATTTTTGCAGGTGATCGCTACAATGTAACTAAGCAACACAATGGACAACGTTTATTTCAACAGGCCTGGTCGTACTCCATTCGAACAAGCACAGGACGCACGAGATACGTGGCGTTCTCCAGCAGGCAAAACAAGCTACGACAAGTCAGTTAATTCAACAGACTATAGGGAAAATAATGACGATTATTATATTGAAAAGAAAAACAAGGAAGATGACAGAGGCTCAAAAAGAGTATTTTATCCAATTACATCAGAATGGCAGAAATTGAAAGCAGACAAGTTCAAAATTAAAGTGGTTAAAAGTTATAAATATGGCCATATGAAGAATTTTTATGATAAAACTGCACCAAAAGAAACCGTGTCAGTGCAAGGAGACGGCAATTGCTTTTTTCGTGCCATTAGTACGTGCATTATTGGATCTGAAAATGAGCACATGCGCATTCGAGAACTTATTACCAAACACGTGGAAGAAAATCCAGAATTGTACCGCACATTTTTACTAAGTCGAGGAGGAATGAATCAATACCTTACAAGTATGAGAAGAGCGAGAGAATGGGCTACTGATGTTGAAATATTGGCAGCTGCAACGTTGCTCCAAACTATTATTGAAGTTTATTTTCCGTGCAGGATCAAAGGCCATATAGAATTCAGATGGCAAACTTTCAAACCGTTAACACACCCTGACATAACGTATCCTGCTATTTATCTGTCGAACAAAAATGATCACTTCGACCCTGTTCTCGATGTTTGTAGCGACAATGACGAAGTTTTCAATAGAAGTTCACACAATGCAGAATCTGTGCATAGATCGCATGAGCCAGAATTTGCCCGTAGAACGCATGATGCATCTGTTTATAGCTTGCCATTGATTAGTACTAATAATCGACATGAATCGAGTTTTGAAAAGATACATGGTATACCAAACCCAAGTTATCCGTCTAGTAGAAGTTCATCAAGACCAACACACCCGAATGTTAGTCAGTACTAGTTTCACGTTTTGTAGTGCAAATTTAAATATTGTCCAAAATATATTTAATACGTATATTTTCTGTTGTAAATTTATCTAATAAGTAAGATATTTTGATATATAATGTATTTGAACTTTTTAAAATTCCAGTGCCTTTCTTTTATTTCATCATAGTCACAATTAAATTTACTGAATACATATACCATGTGGGTACCAAGTGAATTTTAAAATTATGAACATATACAGATTTTGTAATATTTTTGATGGGGGGTATTTGAGAAAATAATTACCCGTTGAGAGACAATAAATTTCCCTATCCGTTAGGTGAGGTAAATTTAGTCTAAAAAATGGTATGATAATTGAAATTGTAATTAGTTTTTATAATTTTCTTATGGTAAGAAATCAATGTTAGTAATACCAGAAAGCTTATTGTAATATCTATGGACATCGAAGTTATCAATACTTAATCAAAATAGTCTATTAGAGGTGCGCTAGTTCTATATCAGTGTCCACATATCACAGGTACATTCTGACTTTTTGTATACATTGTTTAATATAAGTATTAGGAACACATTTAAAATGTAACATACACATTGTTAATGAATTCATTTTATTTATATTGTCATAAAATACTCACTTTGTTGACTAGCCTGGCTTGCGTGATGTTTTAAAATGTTTGTATAATAAACTTGTTGATGCTATTCTTTGATTTTTGTTTAAAATATGTGAAGTATATCAATCTAATTAAAATTAGACCTCCTTACTCCCCCCTATTCCCTCACCCACCCCGCCTTTGCATTTGTTGTTGCAAGGCGACAGAGGGAAAGGGAGAACAAGTGAAGAGATATAATTTCAATAAGATAAATGAAGTATGCTTGTGTACAAATGTATTGTATTTGAAATATGGCAAGTAGCAGTTATTTCCCTTTCACAATTTGGTATCATGATTTATTTCGTCATTGTATGCTTGGGTTGCCTGGACCGAAGAGCAAATTCAGAAAGTTAAAAATGAAACTAAAAAAATTATTTTATTTGATATATAATGAGTATAGATGTAAATGGACATGGGATAATTGTTTCTTTCACACTGTTTACATATATTCATTATAATATTTGGAATAACTATTGGGTAGCCATTGTTTCGTCTTAATGAGATGACTACGTGTCGAGATATCAGATTGGATCATTTAGGAAAAATACTGAGTAAGGTGACAACAACAGTCTCAAACTTCATCAGGAAGTCTGCGGCTAATTTTGCATTCCGAATATGAAAAATAAATCACTCGTAACCGAATAACGACAGTAATTCACTCATATTCTAACGTGCACTCGTGAATTACTTCGTTGTTCTGTTACTCTCTATTTTTATTTTCAATATTCAAATTATAAGAGTAGTTATACTATTATAATTAAATTTGATGTGAATACTGCAATCTGATTGGCTGATCCACATGGAACAACATCAAGTTGGTTATACATGTACTTGATAACCCGGGTTGGTATTGTTACGTCGCCAACATATTCATTCGCAAACGACAAAATCGAGGAATCATTACATTTTATTGTAGAAATTAAATTATAAGGAATATGTGCACTTTTTGAACAGGTTATACTTGCATAACCTGTTCAAAAATTGCACATATTCCTTAAATAACATGCAAAGGACGCAAAGTGATGGCAAAAGTTGTCATGACCCGTAGGGTTATGTGAGCTATAAACGTGTGAATGATCACTGCAATCAGACAGAATTCATTTGTGATATAACAGTATACACTTATTGACTGGGTATTAGGGTAATAGCACGTTTATTGTCTCCAAGGTACCAACTATTCCCCGAGGCAACGCCGAGGACAATAGTTGGTACAGAGGGGACAATAAAAGTGCAATTACCCGAATATCAAGTCTACAAGTGTTTTATTATATTGAACAACTGTGTGTAAACAAAATTCTAAATTGTAAGTCCTTTTCTGATGGATTTCAAGTCTACTTTATTATAGCTTTTTAAAACTAATACATTTTCATGTGTGTGTACTTGTGAAAAAATTAATAAAAAAAAACATTTTTTTATTTAGTTCGTTCTTTTTTGTACGGATATTGACCATTTGTTCTCTGTTAGAGGGGAATAGGATCATTCCATTATATACGTCATTTAATTTAAATCAATGAGATGAATGATTTAGAAAAGTCCGAGAAATATGATTGCTGAAATTACCACAAGGGGGAATAGTCATTGTTTATTTGTCGTCTGCCGTCTCGGTAATTTAGCTCGCGCAATGAAAAAGTCAGAATGACGTCATTTAATTTAAACCAATGAGATAAATGATTTAGTAAAGTCCCGGAAATATGATTGCTGAAATTACCACAGAGGGGAATAGTCCTAAAATGTTTGACCGGCACCACCGGGGGAATAGTCACGCAGTTGATTTTAAGATGCAATAGCAAAACTACTGTCATGTTTTTATAAAGGAAAAAAGATAGGCAAGTATAATAATAAGTTCTACCTTTTTAAATCTTGTATATACATGGGATTGTTTCATCTTCATGACATTGGTGGGAAAAATACAAAAATAAACGGAATATAATATAATTATAAATCAATCACACCATGTGTTACACATCATTAGAAAGATGATACCAAATTAGCCGAATAATGTTTCATATAAAATGTTCGGGTTTTTTTTATTTTGTAATTGCAATTCTTCCTCATTGCAATTGAAGCAATGTTTATCCTGGCGTTATGTTTCGCTGTTTGTCTTACGTCTGTGTGGTCAGCATCTACCTGTGGTATGGAGGATACACTGCAGTTTATGCAGCAAACGTTCTCACGAGAATCCCGATATAAAGTCACTCAGGGAGGCTGTTAGTACCAACAGTAAATCAATTCAAGGTAGAGATTTTCATGTAAACAGAAGTGAGCTAATACTTGGTCTTTGAAGTCTTTGATTTCGGCTCTATTTTGGTCCACATAATTGCATATATTTTTATATCATCTTATGCTACATGAGCACGCTTAAATAAACTTTGATTACATATGTCGTCATGTATAAACGTAGGACATTATCCTGTCTCCAGGCATGAGGGATAAATTGTTGGGTGTGGTCGTTGGACGTCCCATTAATAATTTTCGTTGTTATTGATGATGTCTTCTTTTTCTTGTCGCAATAGAAATTTCCAGATTTTCACCTATTCAATTTATTGTTTGTAAACTAGTTGTCGTCATGACTATAACTAATTTAAGCGTTAGAGAATACCGAAGGGGCAATCCAGGGGCGGATCCAGGATTTCAAGTTAGGGGGGGGCGCACTTAAAAAAATTGCGCCGAGCAGAGGGAGGCACGAAATTTTTGGGGTATTTCGTGTGAAAAATCACGATTTTACGCCAAAAAATCATATTTTTTTCAATTGCCGAGAGAGGCGCGAAAATTGTTGAGGTATTTCGTGTGAAAAATCACGATTTTACGCAAAAAAAAATCACATTTTTTCCAATTTTAGGGGGGCGCGCGCCGGGTGCGCCCCCCCTGAATCCGCCCCTGCAATCAAAAATGGACAATCCAGAGAAACTGGCAACACGGGGCACACAAGACGAAGACAAACAAAACAAAAACACAACACAATATGTGTAGGACATCACCATGTGCAAACAAACATAAATTACGTAAATAAGACATGTGCATGCTCACTTGACGTTTAATAATAAATAAACCGAAGAACATAAGTAAATTCAGTGTTAAAGAATTATATTTAGTCACATCTTTTCGAATAAAAATAAAACCAACATACATTATCAAACGTATTTTTTTTTGTTACAGATTTGAAGAAAGCTCGTAGAAGTGTTGCATTTTTTGCTTACATCAGCAAAAACTTGAGTAAGCTTGGAAAACACACAATATTGGTATACGACGTAGTCAATCTAAACGATGGCAATGGTTACAACAAAGCCACAGGTACGTTTACAGCGCCATCTAGTGGTCTCTATGTGTTCCATGTATCAACAGGAGCATATGATAAAACGCAAGCTTCAATTCAATTAGTCTTAAATGGAAATGTCAGAAACATAGGATGGGCAGATTCTGCAAACCATGACGATAGGACATTTGCTACCACAGTTACACCACTACGACTAAAGAAAGGAGATGTCGTTAGCACCAGGATTGGAAGAGCTGGTGGGAGATATATTGAAAGCACGAGCTCCATAAGAACAAGCTTCTCCGGAGTAAAGATCAATTAGAATACTACAATAATAAATATTGTAAAATGGTATATGCTTGTTATAAATCTACCAAGGAAAAGGGCCATGTTAATGTTCCAAACATTATATTTTAAGCACCTATTGGCTTTGTTTTCTTCTTGTCGTTATAATGTATTGTTTCCCGAACATTGATCATTATCCATCGTAACACGAACGACTTTTATATTATTTGGCTTTTATTATCTGGACATTGAGCGTACCTGATAAATATTAATCCAGAAACTCGTCGTGCGCATTAAATTAGATATCTACGTTTTCATATTCACGTTTGACATTTTAATAATCTGTTTGGACACTACATGCATCGCGAAACTGTGTCCGATTGTTGAAGTGGCATCACCATGCTAGGGTCCCATTTCAAGACAAACAAATACGACTCTATCTAACTCCCCCTTTTTCCGTGTGGGAATCAAGACTACAACAATCACAGTACTATTTTGGTTATATTGTGGAGGTCAGCTATACCCGAAGAAAACCACAAACTTGCCACAAGTCTCTTGACAATTTTTATCACATACAGTTGTATCGACTACACTTCACCACGAACGGGACTATAACTCACAACTCTAGTTGTGATGTGTACTGATTGCATTGCTATTGGAATCGCCAACTACATTCATACCAGAGGTCCACATGAGTTCTGTTGTTCAATTGGTAAAGAAGAATTATTCAGATAACATTTTACATGTTGCAGTCTACTTATGTTTTGGAACTTATAGGTTCGAAACCCTCACGAAACATGGAATCCGCCCTTTTATAGAACTGAACCGTCATTTCACAAGGATAACAATGCCAGATATAATTACATTTCCATTGCTGGTTCTGTAGAATACTATTTATTTTTCCTGCATTGATGCTTTTGTTAAATGTTGGACACACAGAACACAGATCTCATAGACCACTGGACTTCATTTTTTGCAAGCTTAGATCTGCATATCGCAATGATGATTTAAGTAATATACAATCACATTTCAACATCGGGTTTGTAGGAGAAGTTAATTTTTCAAGCTTCCTTATTGTTGTCGATATTATGCTTTTGAACCACAGAGCTTACTTAGTTCCAATATACAATGGCTTCTTAATATATACAAGGATGAATCACCATCTTACATGACATTTTCTAGTCATTCAATTACATTTCCATTTCTGGTTCGTGAGGGTATTGTTGATATTTTGCTGACAGCCTAAGTAAAACTATGAACCTCATTTAGGTTCATACCCCATAGATCCTGAGGTCTTCCTTAATGCACGCTTGCATCTGTTTTTCAGAATTATAATTCATGAAATATACTAAGATTTCCATTACAGTTTCAAAGTTTCCCCATTGTAGATTATATTATACATTAGACCCAAATATGTGTATCCATTAGACATCTGGACCTTCCTTACTTACATATCATAATGATGTTGTTCCTGGGGCTCAAACCCACCGAGCTGCCCAGCGCGCCCCTGGGTGGAGGATAGGAGGAGTCCTCTCGATGGGGGTTGTCAGGTTATAATACGGACATTCTAACCGCAGATCATAGTGGGTAAGGTGTTTGGGGACTGCTACATTCCCTGTACGCTAAAGACGTCCTTTGTAGATTTTGAAAAAGACTAGGTGCATTGTAGCCGATACATAGAGATTAAAACATGACGTTTTCCATATCTGACAGCTCGGGTATCATCTCGATTCTCCCATATCAGCCTGAGACGCAGTCGAGGTTGATATGGGTCGGTGGATAATAGATATGTCTATCTGTGGTTTGATGGTTTGACTCTTACACTACTGTACTCACTCCATGTAGATTGTGACACTTCAGACAATATAATTAACATAGAGACCTCATGTGTAACATTTTTAATAATGGATCAAACATTTGAAATTAATTGTCAGAGTTCGTATATATAAATATACATCTAGGGGGGAAAAATTAATCTGAAAACTAGATTTTAAAGATCTTTTTCTTAACATTTACAGAAGTCAAACGGGCTATACACTACACTGTGTTCACATATATAAGTATTATATACCAATGGTCTTACGAATTAACTTACTTAAACAAACGAATCCGAATAATGAGTTTGTTTTAGTCAGTTCATGGGTAATACCATAATGCCCATGGTATAGTACTTAATGAAGTGATTGACATGTTTAGCTATGGTACAACATTCAGACCTGCATGTTGTACCACGGTATAAGCGCCACTCATTTGCATTTGGATTTTACAAAGTTGTAACGGCTGATTAATTGAGTATGGTACAATATTAATTCCAGATAATAGACCATAGTTTTCTACAAGCACATTTTTAAGCAGAATAATTTATAAAAACATAAAATACTAAAGTGTCATTTGTGTTACAATTTATTTGTCACAACCCTGTCCCCATGTTTTTTTATTTATTCAATTTGGTATAATCTGTTTGTTTGGAAGTTTGCTAAATGTACATATGACAATTTGAAAATCGATGCTTTCATACCATGTTTGGCATATATTTTTTTTCGTTTACACGCCATATGACCAATTTTATTCGTTACACCACACTGTTATTCATTACACAACACTGTCAACATTTATATTCGAATCGTTATGCCACATTGTCCCATATTTTGCACCCCGTCCCCAATTTCCACCCATAGATTTAACACAGTTTAAATAATTATTACGATTACGAGTCTACACTTACACCACATTTAAAAGTCGTTAGAAAATAAATATTTACAGTACATTCTTATCAAAATTTTAACGATAATACGGTCACGTGTCGTGGTGGAAGACCATGATTCCAAGAAAGCTGTTTCATTCCCGGTTTGTGAATTCCTTTTCATCAAAATTTCTAGCGGTAAGATAATTATATTTGCACTATATACACTATGCATATTATAGTTAAATCATTACGTCACCACACTTACCGCACATAAAGTCAAAAGGCATTTAAATTGAATATTAAAGAATGTCTGAAAAATAGGTTAATTCTAATGTCATGAATTGTCTATTCTTTATGTGAACATTGTGTTATTAAATTTATCTTCGATGCCATATCGGCGGTATTTTTTTTTTTATTATTATTAAACTTGATAAATTCCTAAAATGCAATTCAGAGAAAGCACGTGTATAATTTAGTTTCTACATGTATCTACTTGTGAATTTTTAGAGTAACACGTGTCTTAGTAAGAATGTTATTGATTCTTGTTTAACGTCCTCTGTGTTGTAATTCAACAATATTTTCGTGACGAACTATGACCATTGAACATGCCTGCAAGAATGTGCATATGCACATACAGATGTTTAACTTGATTTCCACGTAAAAAAGGATCCTCTGTGGACGGGATCGAAAATATTTACCTCACAACAGGCCACCAATGACCACTCCTGGTGTTGGAGGCATACCATTTTTTCACCACATGTCAGTGAATAGGCGTCCCTATCCGAAGACATTGTTTGTGCATTTTGTCATCGATCAGCACTGATGGATTCCTCTGTTACAGGACATGTATTCGCAATAAAAAAAAATCAAGGCTATATTATAAAAGTATTGGAGGAAGAAAGGGGGGGGGGGGGGGGGGGGGGCTCTAAACAGGATCGCTAATATCGGCTACAGATGTATATTCCTGAGGGTGATGAAACGTAATATTAATAATAATTACATTACTTAGAAACTGTAAATTTAAGTAATAAATATATTTTATAACACTGATCACTGGACGGACGATTCCTTCGGGGACCAATAGCCCAACAACAGAGGTATCATACAATTACAGTAATAACTGCGTAGATATCTTGTTTAATGTGAATGGCGTGTTTCTGGCATAACATTCATCATGTAAGCTCCTAGTCATAAGATTGGAAGAAAAGACTAAACAGGATAGCCACAATCGGTCACATATAGCTATGCACGAAGGAGATGAACCGTAGTTAATATTAATTACATTATTTATTAATTGTAGCTTTAGTTAACAATATATTTTAAAACACGGAACACTGAACGGGTGATATTTTCGGGGACTAATAGTTTGTTTGTTTGTTTGATGATGCTTAACGCCACTTTCGACAATATTTCAGCTATATCGTGGCGGTCAGTTGTATTGGCGGAGGAAACCGGAGGACCCGGAAAAAAACCACCGACCTGCCGCAAGTCACTGACAAACTGTATCACATAATGTTGTACACTCGGGAACTAATAGCCTACCAGCAGAAATATCGACCCAGTGAGAGTGATAGATATGTAGATATCTGATTTTGAAAAAAAACCAATGACTCAACAAAAGTCTATTTTTTATTTTACAGCGGTCTTCACGTTTAAATGCATATTACTCCACAAACAACAATATACACAAACAATACAATGTTGGTGTCCTTGGTGCTGGTCGGATAGCTAGTTCTGTACACATCAAAAATATTTTACGTAATCGTAGACTGGTTGTTCAATGGGTAGTAGATGACTCTACAGAGGCCTTGTCACGTGTGAAGGAGGAATTATTTCTTGACGTGCCATTCTATTCTTCAAAAGATGTCGACAATCTTCTGGATGATAAGAGGTAAACACTTTCATGATTGTTCATTACTTTCAGTTGAGAAAGGTTGTATTTCTGTTGAATTTGATTGAAGTCTTCTCTAATGTACATTCATAATTACAGTGTTTATCACCACTAAAGTTGTGAGTTCGAATCCCGCCCAGGCGACGTGTACTCGATACAACATTGTGTGATAAAGTTTGTCAGTGACTTGCGACAAGTCGGTGGTTTTCGCTAGATGCTCCGGTTTCCTCCACCAATAAAACTGGCCGCCACGTTATAACTGAAATAATGTTGCAAGTGGCGTTAAACACCACAATCCTAACCCTAACCCCTAATAACCAAATACCGATCTAATAATGTTACTAATCAGCAGTCAAAGAAAGATAACTTATAACCCTCCATTGTACATCATCACTATTTATTCATTTCTGGACAAGTGGCGAGACAAAAGACTTTAATTTCAAATGGTACGACCTAAGAATATTCTCTACCAAATTGAATTTGATATCTCCCAATGAACATTAAGAAAATTGTGTTAGCTAAATTTTGTTTCAAGAAAACCATTCTAATCTCCAATAGCACCTATCTTAGACCGGTTCAACAAGCACAATTTTGAAATTGGAACGTCCGAGAACTATCTGAACCAAATCTGTTTTCATTCAATCCAGTGGTTCTTGGAAGATTTTAAAATAAAATTGTCAACCATTCAGAAGCCTTGACAGTCATATTGGACACCAAGCAAGGTCACCGGACTCAGTATTGGAAGAAGGTGATCGAAGGATGTTGATCCCATTTTGGTTCATGTTTTTCTTGATACGAAAATCAAAATGTTAAAAGTTAACGGAGGACGGACGACGGACGCCGAATGATGGTAAAAGCTCACTTTAGTCTTTGAAACTGGTGATTTATACATGCCGCAGATGTACATGTATCTGTATATAGAGTTATATGCAGGTAATTAACACGAATGGCTTATTTGCTGCTAGGTATGGTCAGTATTAATTTACATACAGATTTATTACTGAATATTGCCGACGAATAAATAAGATATAAGCTGTTTTCTGTTACTTGTAGGAAATAGAGCTAATTAGTTATTATCCCATTGGGTACTTAGTACACATTCTTATGCTATTCTTAAAGATTTACGGTTGTACGCAAATGAGAATGTTTGCAAATGGCCAATTTCTACAGCTATCATGGGAGGGAAAGGTCTTAATGACAACAACATATTTAGATGTCTAATTATAGATAAGCACATTGGAGGATTTTTATAATGTAAGCTTATTAAAGTATTTCTGACCTATGGTAAACACAATATTCGTAATTTCAATCGTTTCAGTACTTGCCTTGCTCTTTTTCTACCATTCCTGAATAGCAGTGAAAGATAAAGAAAATATATTCCAGTCTTTGGAAAGTGTGGATTTTGACAAACACTTTTTTCAACGTTTCGATAATTAAATATTTACATATTTACATTTTTAACAAGGGGTTTTCTTTTTTCCTAAATTTCTAGTTGCTTTATGATTTCCACTACGATACCCCCTTCCCATAAAACAACAATTCTGTTATCCCTACAGTACACAGTGAATACTGTATATCATGAAGATACTAACCATTCCAGAGCTGTTATTTTCAATCATGCCATCTAGCATGTGTTTATATTTATGTGAAATCATATTTTCAATGTCCATTTAAGGTGTGAAACCTATAATTAATTTCTTTAACATTTTCTACTAAATTTGTGTTTTTTCGAGCCTGCCTGGCTATTTTATCTTAAGTTTAACCTTTCTAAGACCAAATATTTTCTGAAACGTACATGATTCCTCTACGTTCTGTGAAAATATCAGGGGATGTTTAGATTCTTGCAGTGAAATGCCAGGCTATGGAAAACACCTACTCTAAATTGCTCGGTCATCCCCGGGAAATTCAATATTTATAGGTCATGCATCAAATCCTCCATAGAGGTATCAAAAGACAACTAAATGCATCAAATTTGGGCTCAAAATAATCCTTATATATTTAACTTCAATTATCAATTTTAATTATTCCTTTTTATTCAGTATTTGTCACAATAGAAGAAAGCGAAAGGAACTATTTTCTTTAAAAGGGACTACTTTTGTATATGTTCTAAGCTCTGATTGGTGAATTATTGGTTTGACACCTAAAGAGCAACACAACTTGCTTCTCTAACCCTTTGTTGGCATATTTCTATTCCTTAGGCAATATCAACCATAAAAACTCTTTTAAGGTATGTGGCTGTCTCATATTTGCAAGAATAAGTGTGCAAATGCAAAGGTACCCCCTTGAAGGTTTTTAATGAAAATATCTTCATTTACAGCTGTTGAGTTCAGATTGTGAAATATACCACAACTTACTTATTCTCTAATATATTACAGCTATTAAGCTAATTTCTAACATAATAAGCAATTTGTACACATATATATGCCTCAGTTGTATATTTAATAGCTAAATACTATGAAATGTTTGCATTTAGCCCCCCCCCCCCTCCTTTTTTTTTGTCCCATAAAATGAGTTCACATCATTCTTAATTTTGTTAATTCATGCTTTAACCCCATAAATTATGAAGTTTAAGACATAAAATAAGTTTTTGTATATAGATCTTCAGTTGAAATTCCTTCTAATTCCATCAAATATGCAAAGATATGATTTATTGATATTCAAGTCTTGGAATTTCTTATGGTGCAAAACTATAATTTCCCCCATGTTCTAAGTTCTGATTGGTGAATTATTTGTTTGACACCTTAATATATGACTAGTAGGAGTAGAGAATCTTCGAATGAGCTAAATAATAATTTCGATATCTCTTTACATCAAAACGCTTAGTTTGGAAGCATATTTGTTTGCTTTACAATTAAAACAGTAATTTGTACGACATTGGTTTTTTTTACTGTACTTATGTTTTAAACTTTCCGGCTGTATAACTAGTAGATATCTGACGATGGAGAAGCATGTCTTTATCCTCGACACCTTCCATAGTGTCTGGTCTATTTTCCATTTTTTCCAGGTTTTTCTTTGTTTTATCTTTGCTTTTGTGTTTGCAATGTTATCATTTTTGTGTTTGATACTTCCACTCAAAGATCACTTATACTTTAGGTACTCATTCAAATTGGATGGCGTGGACATGAGCTATTTGTTCCTTCTTTCAATGGTCTATTCTCATTACCTCCTGTCTCTCCTTACCATGTACATAACCTCACGTGAAAAGAATTTTATCAAAGAACAATTTCTGACGAGATTGTAGTTTATAACTTTTTTTGTGTGTTTCCGAACAAAAGATAAAAATAATGTCAAAAGCTATCCAGGGATGGGCAAAAGGCAACGTGACAGATAAGATGACATGGACTTCAACCAAGTGAAGCGAGATTCAACCAGATCACATGAACTTTCAAGTGAAATGAGCTTCTACCAAGTGGCATGAGCTTCAACCAAATGATAGGAGCTTCCACCAAGTGACCTGAGCTTCAACCAAGTGACATATATGCTTCTACCAAATGACATGAACTTTAATCAAGTGACATGAGCTATTGTTTTGTAATTTTGATAATGATTAATTTAATGTCGAGTGTGGGATACATTTAAAACGTGTGTAATTGTCTATTGCATTCTGTGGATAAAGTGGGAGCAAAATAGTGGTTTGTGATCTTGTTTTTAATTTAAACAGTAATAGCTGATAATTGTGATACAATATGTTTGTCTTTTTCAGTCTGGATGCGGTATTTGTTTTTTCGCCAACACCGACACATGCTGATTACATCTGTAGGAGTTTGACCAAAGGTAGACAAATACAAATAAACGCCATCATCTGACCAAATCCCATAAATGTGTCATATGCAAACGATCGATGGATGATCTTTATTTAATACAGATAAAACATCTACTATAAGAACTACAATGCATATCGGTAATGACTTCTGATTTACTGAATAGGTCATATAATCTTCTATAAATACACTCTGTTAATGGTCTCAAATAATATTTCCCTTTTTTCTTCTACTTTACATTCCAACTCGCTATAATAATTACATAAAATAAAAAACAAAATCTTCGAAAAGAATGGAACATTTGTACAAAATCAAAGCTTTGTTTATATTATCTTGCAAGCAAAAAGACTCATCGTTCGCTATCAACCCGAAATCCAATGTGGCCACGAAAGGCCTGATTGACTGGAATTTGAAAGAAATCGCATTCTTAGAAACAGCATAAAATTTAATTCAAATGATATATTGTCCAGTCGTTGTTCCAACTTGCCTTTCAATACGAGTAGTAATTTGTTTCTATTGACAGTGTTAATTGTCAACATTTTTGTTGTTCATCTATATGACAATACTATTATCATTTCGTGTTAACCGCATCGGTGGTGCTGTGGTTAGCGTGCTCGTAATGAGTGCAGACGATAGTGGGTTCAAGCCCCGGGTCAAACTACAAACTATGAAGTTAGCGTGCTCGTAACGAGTGCGGACGATAATGGGTTCAAGCCTCTAACCGGTCAAACCACAAACTATGAAGTTAGCGTGCTTGTAACGGGTGCGGACGATAATGGGTTCAAGCCTCTAACTGGTCAAACCACAAACTATGAAGTTAGCGTGCTCGTAACGAGTGCGGACCATAGTGGGTTCAAGCCTCGATCTGGTCAAACCACAAACTATGAAAATTGGTATTTGTTGCTTCTTCGCTAAACACGTAGCATTAAGGGGCAAGAGCAAATACTGATTGGCTCGGAATCAGGATGATGTGTCCAAGTGGAGCGACATGTTTACCAGCGGACTGTTGTCTCAGTGAGCTGGCACTAACATTCCAACTAGGCGTGTTGGTCTAGTACAAAACGGACATAATTATCATGTCATCAAATGTAATTCGTTCTCGCCATACAATAGCTGACAAATTGCTGACTTGATGTTAAACAACACTCACTCACTCATGTCATGCTAGTAGTTTAGTTTATGATGATTTTATTTGTTAAATTAACAAAAGGGATAGGACACAAGTTTTACCAACTTATGAAGTCTTCTCCCATTTATACAATAAATTCACATAGTATAATGATCATTCTGAGCATACATATAATACATATAGAGATATATTGTAAATAATTAACGAATTAATAAAAAGGTTGTGTTGGATGGATACGAGGTTGGAGAGTAGATAATTATCGAGTAATTATACTACAAGGAATCTTTTTGAAGATTTAATCAAATTGAAAACGTGTTTGATGATATTAATATTTTCTTCGTATGTTAAATCATCCGACCCACGGGTTAATAGATTCAAATTCAAATCGCTTGTCTGTACCCAATTTAAGTTGTTCATCATAATACGTCTTATTTCAGTATAATTAGTACAGGTAAAAAAATAATGGAATGCATCTTCCCGTGGAGCTCCACAGGAACACGCAGCATCATTTACTATATTAACCTTTGATAGATCGTAATTTAGAAAGGAATACGAGTTACGAAGTTGAGTAAGAATAATATTAAGTTTTCTGGGACCATAATAAAAAAGTTTCGGGATACGTTTTGTGTTATCTGACTGCTAGTATCAATTGAAGAGTTCGCAATTTCCCGTTTGTAGAGCTGATTTAATAGTAGATTAATATTTGTATTTTAACGATTTTTTAATTGAACTTTATAAGAAGTACTTCAAAATTTAGTTCTAAAAATTATACCATAATCAAATTGTTACAGGAAAACATGTGATGACAGAGAAACCGACTGGTGATACATATGATGAAATTAAACAATGTTACGAAACAGCTGAGAAATACAACAAAGTCTTAGTTACAGGTTATCAGAGGTTTGTCATTGTTGTTGAAAAGATATTTATGCTACGTATGGTATTATTGCACTTTTATACTATTGTATGCTTATTTTGAAATAGCGAAATTATCGCCAACCCATTAATCAAGGTCTCGGTGCTGACATAAAATTAAATGATTCATACTGTACCACCTCCTTATACTAAATGTCGTTAGAGAGGCATGTGTTTCAAACATGTATATGTAGTTTGATTGTATTGCACAGTTTCCTTGTTTTGTATTTAATGTGTTCTGTTCTACTGTATGAGAAATTAATTTACTGATTTGAAGAAAAGGTTTATCACCTTCTGACTTTTAAGCCTTAGTCCGGTTGAACTGTAATGTTTATTCTTTTATTCTTTTGTTCTTCAATGAATAGTACAGGGTATAAATTTTGTTTCCTCACTGCTTTCAATGTATTATTTACAGCTAATGCTTTATACCATTATGATACTGATATAGCTTGTGTGTCACACTTATTATAACAAGACATGAATCGATTTAAGTCTATTGGTACGATCTTTTAATAGGCGATTTGATCCACTATTTCAAGATATATGGAAAGCAACGCAGGAAGGTCAAATAGGAGATATTCAGCTGATGAAGTTCACAAACAGAGACTCGCCTAAACCATCGTATGAATTCTTATTGAACACAGGTAAGGAATGATACCACGTTTGTATGTATAATTAAGCTTAGGCTAATGACTGCTGATTCATGTGGACAAGGGGATAGAGAAGAGCTAATAGAACACAGGGAAAATTAGGAGCATTTGGCCTTTTTTACATTTTTGTTATTTATCATTATACTTAGCAAGAAATATGTATAATTCAGACTCACTACGTTAAGGAAATTGTCATTGCGAAAAGCTTCTACTTTGTTGCTATTGTTCCCATAATCCAGCATTATTATTGGATGAGCCAGACATTCGTACTCGAAAGTTGTATCGGAAGTTGCACATAGATATAGTACATGAATATCGTTTGCGTTGTAAGTTTTGTTATGCTGCTTTGTATATACTATGATAGACTTTTAACAACATTTGTTATAAGGTTAGATGTTATGGTCAATCGTGCATTGTATTAGCTATATCATCATATTAAGATGGTGATACCTGGTTTGTGCTAGACCAGTGCATTGAGTTATTTTTTTTGTATTGTACAAGCAAACTGAATCAACAGTTTGAAGGTATACCTGGCTCCACCTAGACACACTCTCCTGATTTCCAGTCAACAAGTATGTGCCCTAACATATTGATGCTATATGCGTAGCTGAGAAGAAACAACATATATGAACTTTATAATCTTTGATTTGAACATACCACTGATATATAGACCCCACGACCATTGCCAATCAAGATGAGCAAGTAACCCATTATAATACACTATTATAAGCATGTAAGCAAATCATCTCTTGGTCATATACAGATCATATCCACATTATTTCAGACTCAGAAGGTTGTAATATAGTATCAGATTTAGCCGTACATGATATAGATATGATGGTATGGATGACTGGAGGACGGTTACCAGAATCAGTGTATACTATAGGACATATACATGACCCAGTTCTGAAACCAGGAAAACAACCAGATACAGCTATGGTTACCATCAAGTTCAAAGATGGAATTATGTGTTCCATAGATTTATCTAGATACTCAGTATATGGTTACGACATACGGTTAGAAGTAAGAATATCCAAATGTGTTTATAAGCTAAATTATACTGGTTCCACTTACTGATATCTACCTTGCTTTATATAACAAGCACAAACAACGTTTTGGTCAAAGTAGAAACAAGAAATGTTGCCTGTACTTTTATCAATATTGTCAGCTTAACATCACAAAACTTGTATTCTTTCATAGATAATGTATTGGCTATTTTTGCAATCCAGTGTGATTTTTTTATAATTAAAAGGACCTAATGAATCAGTATACAAATGTATATAAAAAATGAAACAAATACTATTGTATTGATTATCTTACACTAGCTGTAATGAAATAATAGGATTAATTGTATTGTAGATATTTGGTTCCGATGGAATGGCGTCTGGTGACAGCCCACGACGTTCCACGTCAGTTATAGACAAATCGACTGGTGCTAATCTCCGTCAGCTCCCCCATTCGTTTCCACAGCGATTTGAAGGTGCATTTGAAAGCATAATCAGTCATTTTGTGGACTGTATGGATGGTACGTTTCAATTAAAACTGTACATAGAAACAGAACCAACATATTTTAAATGGCCTTCAATGTGACAAACATAATATTCTTCATTCTTAGTGAGAATCTATTTTATCGCTAATTTGCAAGTGTTATGGGGGTTTGTTTTGTTCAAGTTAGCACCTGATATTTTCATAACCACTCTATTGACATGATACTGAATATATCACACTATATTATAATTTAATGACATCATTGATTTCAATTGAGTTTGTTTTTGTAAAAAATGTTTTTATTCATATTTCCATGTCTTATATAAAACAATGTCCCTTGGCAGCGGCCATCTTGGATTTTCGATCAACACGATGAAAAATGTGTGAGGGATTATCCAATGACTACTCATGTATAGTTTCTGAGAAAATTGTTTTATTCATTTTGCCATTGAGTTCTATATTTATTAATGTCATGTGGTGGTGGTCATCTTGGATTTCAGATCAACAAAAAATATACGTTTTCTATCTAAGAACCCTTCCTAAAGTTTGCTTCCACATGGTTCAGTGGTATCAGAGAATACTAATACTATAATAGCTTCCATGGCGTCCTATTTTATTCTTGTCCAGCGTTGTCAACCATATGTGATATATTTAAAATATGTAAACTATTTGCCCTGTTGTTGTGGCAATCTTGAATTGAGAGTACATCCATGTTAGAAAGAATAATTGGTCTAGAAAAAAACGTTAGAGACTATCGAAGGGGCAATCACAAATTGGCAATCCAGAGAAACTGGTAACCTAGAGTACACATGACGAAGACAAACAAAACAAAAACACAACACATAATTGGTCTAGAAGTCATACTGAATTTCGGAATAAAAGCAAAATCACACATAATGATAATGACAATTAAATTAATATTTCTGCAAAGTACGGTTTCATCTGTTGACATTTGAAAAGATAACGGACGCAGAAGTTAATTATTGTAGTCTGTAAATACGATAATGCACTTTCGTCAGAAGAAAACTAGGAAGAAACTGTGATGTATGCGGGTCTCGATACATGCGGGATATGTTTATAATTATATGTGAATGCCGAAGGGAAAAAAAGAACAATTATCATACTCAATTATCAATCTTAAGAACATCAAATGTATTTTCTATTACATTGTTGATTTTTTATATGTTTTCTAGAATTATGTGGGTGTTAAATTATTGATAACTGAGATCAAATTCCGACCCATTTAAAAATCCATATAATGATATTTGAGAAAACTACAAATTTACCATGGTTTCATAATGAATTCATTTTTGATATATAGATAATAAAACCAATCGTTTATTGCAGTTTCTAACAAGAAGAAAGTGATTTATATGTCTGTTCTCAACAAACATATTAGAACAAGAAAAATGTTTTTGTCATTTACTTAATTTAGTTAGTTTATGGTGACAATAATTCGTTTGAATTTTGTACTATGAACATGGCATTTGCATTAGCCTGTATGGAAATTAATTTTATTAACTCCTGGTCAAAAGACGTTCTTATCGATGTGTACAAATATTTCTACAATTCATTATTTTCTATTCTTTTTCAGGAAATGCAACACCGCTTATAACAAAAGAGGAAAGTCTATTAGTGGCAAAAATTTCGGAAAAAGCGGTTCAGTCATTTGTAGAAGAACGAGCCATAACATTTTAGCTATAGCACCCTCATTGTGTCGTAGGATGTCTATCAGAAAAGAGAAATATATCTGGAGCGTTCAGTTTATATTGTTCACGTTGTATAGACATGTTGTCACCAATGGTAAAAATGATGCCTGTACCTTCAACGAAAATAGTAAACTGGGACTTTTCAGTATTCGCACTTGCGTACACTATTATTTATAGATATAAACAATGGTGACCCAGGTGAACTAACAGAATACGTATTTGATCTACGTTATGCAAGTGGTTTGCTAAAATGATAATATTACGTACAATGAGCAGTATATTATTATTATCTGTTCACAAAGCCATTTTTTTTTTTTTAACAAAACCTGTTTTTAACAAGTACAATTAAAAAAAGCCAGTTTTGTTCTGTTAGTTAAAGCCAGTTTTTAACAAAGCTAGCTTTCGCAAAGCCAGTTTTTAGCAAATCTAATATTTAACAAACCAATTTTTAACAAAGTCAGTTTTTAGCAAAGCCACTTTTAGAAAAGCCAGTTTTTAGCAAAGCCAGTTTTTAGCAAAGTCAGTTTTTAGCAATGCCAATTTCAAGAATCCCATAATAACAACATACCATCAATCCCAGTTTACTGTATAAAAACATTTTAGATTGATTGATTGTGTTTTTAAATTCAATGAGCAGTATTTTAGCTATTTTTATGACGAGAACAAGTTCATGCACACTGCATCAATTAGGTTGACAGATGTCTCGGGTATGCTGTGCATTTCAAAGCTGATTGCTAAAGGTAAAGAGGATATAACGGACAGGACCGGAAGAAATTGCCTTACAATGGTTACCAACAACCACTGGTACATGTTACAAACTGTTCCTCAATAGTTGTCTCTGACGTGTAAGTAGCGTGGCAGTGATTTGAGGTGATGTATGAGAAAACTCCACGTCTTCGACAACCTAGCGGTAAAACAATTATTTACCGAGTTATAAATAATACCAATCCTTCCTATTTGTTTCTCCATATGGTGTCATTATTCCAAAATATCGATAAAGATCTCTATATAAAATGTCAACTATCTGAGGAACTACCAATGACCATCTATGCTTGAGTTCAATCATACTTGTAGTCTCTAAGAAAGATTTTTACCCCAATATTCTATGTTATCAACTAAGTCCTGCTGTAGCGAGCATTACGAATATCGGAATTACATAACAAAAAACTTTGTAAGGGACCTTTCAGTGACCATTTATGTACAGTTCATGCAGTGGAATCAATTTGGCATTTTAATTCCACATAAAAATGCCAACATTTTAAGAGACCATCCAATGACCATAAATGTATAGTTTATGTTCAGTCGAGCTTTTATTTCATTTCCCATACATTTCCTGTGATTATCGGACGAACATTAAAAAGCTGACTTGGTAAAGGACCATTTATGCAGTTTTGTGTTAAGTCATATTTGTAGTTTCATCTTCCCTTTTAAATTAACGTTGCGGTTACGGTCATCCTGGATATTGGATCCACATAAAAAAAATGCTAACTATGTAAGGAACCATCTAATGACTATTCATCCACAGTTTGGCTAAATCATGTTTATAGTTTCTATGAAAAATATTTTATTCAGTTTCCAATCCTAAGCTATGTCCTGCTGTGGTCCCCACTTGACTAAAACACCAAAGTAACTACACTAGTGGATGATTGCTTCACTAAATGACAAAAATTGGAGAGTACATGAGCGGAGATCATTGGATAGTAAATGTACATCTAAGTATAAATGATCATAAATATGCACATTACACACTCTTTGGAGTCTAATCTTATTTCAAATGGAGAGGGACAGCTATATCACGCTGCGGAGATTTCAACACAAAAACTGTAGTAATTCAAAATGTCTCGGCAAGTCAGAGAATATTGGATTGCATATCATTCCAGTTCCGGTACATCTCAACTGCCTGTGGATGATATTTTTTATTTTATTATGGTAACGTATGTATGGTTATAAAACATAGGTATGCTACACAGTTTGACACTTATTTCATTTATTTATTATTTTAGAAAAGTGAATGAAAGCCGTTTATCATTATATGGCACTATATTCTGTTTTTGTTTTTCAATCTATGAAACATAAAAACAAATTTCCCTACTGTCGGCTATGAGGAACCCAGTCTACCATGCTACATATTGGTGTGCAATTGTAAGAAGACAAATGATAAACAACAGACTACTCGGAATGGATAGCATTAGTAAAATAAATCAAATCGTCGGATGTCAATTCATCATTGTTCCTGTACGTTGTTAAATATAAACCGAAAGTTAAATATTTTGTAAAAATAAAACGGTTACAATTTTCGGTATCAGTTATTGTATTGCACAACAAAAAGTGAAGTGCATTGCAAGAGAACGATACAAGATGATCAGCTATATCTGTTGAAGATCTGTTGTGTTTCGTACTGCATCATACACACTTGGTAAACTTCTCATTCCTAATTGGTCGTAGTTGTCGTTCCTATGATTAAATAAAATATTAGTACCTGAGACTGTCAATGTTCGTGATCTGCTTAAATCAAAATAAATACAGAGGAATAGCCCAGATCTCTTTGGGAATTTTACTTGAGGTTATCCGTAATATTGTGTATTTTGTTAACATGATACTTCATATTTATTACATGTTTACAAATGTTCTCTTTGGCTTACTTGCTCCCAAAACATTTAAATTATTTGGATTCCCAATCTTTCGATTTTAAGTGTACCCGATGATGGTTATTCCATAAATTTGATATCTACGTTTTTTATAATGTCATATTTGTCAATATGACGATAGTGAGGCCGCGGGGTCCTTTGCTTGTGGTATCAATACTGTACTCATCCTATGAATGGGACTTATATTGATGCCTCGTGTTATGAGACTGCAAGTTTCTTGGATGTACAACGACCCTTGCATCTGCTCCTAACGAGGACAGCTTACTTAGAGAGATCGTTCGTAAATGGTTTGTAATGGCACTACAGACTTCCGCCATTATCCAATATCTTCTGCGATTTGTTTGCCTACGATACAACGTTTTGTGATCAAGTTTGTTAGTCACAGCAGATCGTGGATTCTTTCACGCATGCTCCGGTATCCTTCTCCAATAAAACTGACCGGCACGATATGATGGAAATATTGTTAAGCACGAATAACCTATAACCCAATTTAATATTATTTGGTTGATGAGTATTATTGACTTACAATTCAATCAGTTGTCTTCAATTGAGTAAATTTACTCTAAGGAAATAAACGATTTTTATGTAATTAAGCCTTTAAGCGATTTGCAAATTTGGGCCACAGCTCTTTTTGTTGCATAAAATGTGACCATTGGAGAATAAATATGCTTGTCTAACGTTATGCCCAATGTGCTAAATTAGTTTGTATGGTGTTTGTCCTAACAGTGCACTACGAGTGCCATTAATGAAGCAGGAGAGGCTGCCTTTTCGGGAGCAATTGGTCTTGTTCCAACGTTTTGTCTGAGCCTTTCTTCTGATTTTTTTTATATACCCCATGCTTTCTTCTTTTTTTAACATCTTTATTCGAATATCACTTATCTTAATCTTATAATTTACTGATATTTTAAATATTAAGCATTCACTTACGATGTTTCTTGATCTTTGCTACCTATTACAAAATAACATAGCATCTTCAATTTTAATCAACACCAAGAACATTAAGATGAACGAAATGTACAATGGCACCAAATTAAATTAAAAGTTCACAATGTTTGCACATTTTTGAACTACATACTTTATACGCGTCACAAAATAAGCAATATATTTTTACAGTACAAATGTCCATGGTTACCGAACACTTAAATGGTATTCTCTTCGATGTGATGTATTTGCGTTCATACATTGTTTATTAAATAGTGGTCTGATAAATATACTTTACTAATATACCGAACTAATCGGTGTTATAGTTTTGGGAGAGTTCCCAAGATCTATATTTATATAATTATGTCTTGTTAGAACTTGGTGCAGAGTGCAGGAGAAGTTTGTCTTTGTGCAATTATTTCAAAATTAATATTCCTCTTTTTAATAGCTATATTGTTTTACATTTCCTAGATTGCCATTGATACAATAAAACACTTACCTACTGGTTATTCGGACAATAAATAACCAGTTTATTGGTCCATTTTTGACACCGCCTTTTCCCTCCACATCGAGTCGGGATATAGTTAATGTCTTGGGCGGAATAAAGTCCTCATTACAAGTAAATAAATTTATAACGTTGAAGGATTATACTATTGTTGTATAATAACTTACCCTTTCTCAGCTGAAATACTTTTTTGATGACTAATTGGATTATTATCGTTAAAGCAACAGTAACTACAATACAGCCTGCTGCCACTCCACCAATTAGAGATGCAGAACATGACTCACAAATCGGGTAGATTTGCAAGTTATCTGAAACATGGTCAATAGTTTTAGACTAAATATGCAGATCATATATTTCGGTAATAAATGTGCTTAACACAATGTATATTTGTTGTATTTCTTACGATAATGGACAATTTTGGGTTATAACCATCTCACCAATGCAGTACGCGCGTCAACGAAGAATGGTTTGAATATGAAGACTATTCTGGGAATGCTATTTTCAATAATTTTAATGAAAGCACACAGAAAAAATTGACAAATCTACACTAAGTAATCGCACGCATATTTAGATATTGCAATGTAAAATTCTGAGTTTGCAATGTACCGATGTCACATTTAGCAGTAATTTATGTAGATCACGTTGGTAATATTGTCTAATCTAAGTCACATGGTCGTTTACGGTCATGACTCACAGTACATGTACTATGCAGGAAAATGATCCTGAAATTGAACCTTCAATGATCTATTATTATGTGTCAACCGAATATCACATGTTGTCACAATGTCAGTAATCTTTTTAAATAATACGATTAAACCGGATACCATATAGTGTTTAGCATAGGCATGTTTTCCAAGGAGTAGCTACATAATAGAGCACTCCGTTCTCGCAATGAACTGCAGATAGAATGTTGTTTAATGTCAAGTGAGCTGTGTATCCAATATGTCATTATGAGAACAAGGTTAAAAACAATATATCAATAAGAGTCAAAGGGGTGGGTCTACAGGTGGATGTTTTGATTGCCGCAGGTAAAACGGAATGTTGAATAGGTTCGAAATCTTTGCCATATCAGGGACTACCAACTACCACTTCTAACGCCATTGCCAAGAATGACCACAAAAAAAAGAAGATATCACAAAGCGTCGAGCGTTGAGTGACCGGAGCACTATGTAAGATGATAGTGTAATGCTAAAGCCATTTGTGTTTTATGAAACTGGACAATGTATAGATTGATATTTATTAAACTTTAAATTGATATATTAAGCACAAACATTATATTCGAGCGTACAATTTACTTGTGTCATAACTGAACATGCAGAGTTATATTAAGTACAAACATTATATTCGAGCATACAATTTACTTGTGTCATAACTGAACATGCAGAGTTCTGTGTTTCCTTTAAGGAACAGAATATAGTTGCACACATATATACAGTATGTGATAGTTGAGATTGAATAATTATGAACAACAATTAAGCCAATATAAATAAAACCCACTATTGCTTCTCAGTTCAAATAAATGGAATTCCATGTCATGGCTTCAGACAGGCACAACAATGTGAATGTATTAGACCGGTTAATCTGATCCCATCCTCCTCTTTTGATAATTGGATCTCAAACGACAATATACATACATGGACAAACAATAAAAACCTGCAGAGGTTTGATTCCACTCTAAAAGTCAACCAACTATAATAACAAATGAATGACAACACAAACATAAACAGTACAATAGCATGGTCAGTGAACGTTCATTGTTAACTGACTATTAGCTAAACACATATAATATGTTGATGAACAACACAAACATAAACAGTACAATAGCATGGTCAGTGAACGTTCATTGTTAACTGACTATTAGCTAAACACATATAATATGTTGATGAACAACACAAACATAAACAGTACAATAGCATGGTCAGTGAACGTTCATTTTTAACTGACTATTAGCTAAACACATATAATATGTTGATGAAAGACCATTGCTATTATGACAAACTGATGTTTGTCATAATAGCAATGGTCTTTATTATTGACTGATATTGTTATAGGTCAATTAATGTGTGTACATTGACTGCAAATATATAATTGTTTAAACCAATGTTAGACATCATCGTTAACTTACGTTTGATTAGAATAGTATTTAGTTGGTATTTTTTATTCATTAAATTGTTTTTGCTTTGTTGTTTTCGTTGGCAATATTAACAAGAATGGAAATGAATATTTTACTATTGAAATGGATATCTAGTCTATGTAAATTTGTTTGCATAGTGGAACCTGTCTAATTCGACACACCAAGGGACCAGGGAATTGTGTCGGCTTGTACAGAATGTCCGAATACTCAGTTTTACTTTAGTTAATATAAATACATTGGGACCATCAATTGTCGTTGGATGTCACAGGATGTCGGAAACCACAGGTGTCGGATTGCACAAGTTCCCCTATATATAACATTTATCATAGTCAACAAAACTAACAAATTTACATACCACTATTTTTCGCAGTAATCATCTCTTCTGTTACTGAGAAGTTGTTTTTCACCACAAAGGTATATGTTCCCTCATCTATGTCTGTATAGTTATGTATGTTTAAAGTAGAAATAAATCCGTCAACTACAACGTTTTGATCATGAAGGATGAGTGTTATTCTAGACGATATCGTTTCTTTTGAATATTTTGGTCCGACTGTCAATGTTTTGTTTCCAAATAACCAAGAAGGGTCGTCTGGAAATGGCTTGGAATGAAATTGCACAAATATTGACAAAAGAATTCCAGACTGTTTTCTTGATGTGGCAGTAATTATCGGTGGACCTGTAGTTAAAATAAATATTTATTTACATTTATATATTTAAAATAGACATAATATGCACCACGATCCCCTGAGGGAACACTATAATATATAATTACTCCATTATATGATGGCGCGCAAGAATTCAGCATATCCTACATGATTGTCCTATTTTGCATAAGTATTGGGCATATAATGTGAACATGTCACACTCTTTGTACGTAAGATAATATCTGTACGATCACCTAGTAAACAACATCTTGTTAGGGGTGGTCATTAAAGTGAACTGTTATCAGGTAAAGTTTGTCAACCTATGTTACCCTATAATCACCCCCAATGTCACACGTTCACCTACATGAGGTATACAACAATTCTTAATAATGAAAAGAGGTCACTCCGGCCTAGCCTATTAACAATTAAGTACATTTATTAGCTAACAATAATGTAATTTGTCTTTTCTAAGTATAAGAACTTTTATTAGTTTTAATACAAAGTACCTGAGACCGACAGTTCCGTTGTTCCGTTTAAAGTAGGTACGCCCTGTAAATTCGTTGTCAAGATGCATACATATTCCCCTATGTCTTGGTAACTACAGAATGGTATTTGCAAAACAACGCTCATGGCTAATACATAGCCCTTCAATACCCGTATTGTACGACCATCATAGGTATGACGCCATACAGCGGTTTTCAGGAAATCGAGTGAATTGGCTTGTATTGTACAGTTTAACATAAGAGATTCCAGGTGATTACAGGAAACTGCATTAGGGCTGGACACACTAGGTAAATCTGAAAGACGAAATAAACAATAGTGGCATTAATAAATCCTAACGAATGATATTTATGCCATAATTTACTACAAATAGCTATTAGAAAAATAAATATAAAACAAAAGGAATAACCCAAACCTATTACCATATATGTAACTGAAAGTGTGTAAAACCGAAGCTACTGTAAGATATAATACTTTGAATTCATTTGTTTTGTTCAATCTCATCTTAATTTGAGGAAAAACAGTTAATTATAATTGCTGTCGCATGTTTTGATATGAATATTGATATTTAACAGAAAACTGATACTTCTTTGTTTTCAAAATTCTTATGAATTTAGCACACAAGTTTAGATTTTCCTTAGCCATTGGATATTAATATTATTTGTCTCGTCGAAAATGATCTCGTCATTAATAACTATGAAATTGTGCATCGGAGTTGAAAATATGACTAAGAAGTGAAATCAAACTAGTATTTTAACATACGGATTCTGATTACTCTTTTGGTATCTTCAAGCTCTTCTTCGTACTAATTTAACATACTGTAAATTAAACGTCTGTCCAACCTTAGTTTTATCAATGCTTCAACCTGTGTTGTTGAATTGTATACTACTGTTGTTAATTAATATATTAAGGTTATAATTATTAGTTGACGAAATAATAAAGAGGTGTTATTTTTATTCTACAGTCCATTACATGTTGATGTAAGATAATAAACATATTGACCAGATGGATTTTAGGTGAATTAAAGAAGTAGGGATCGGTCGATAATTTTACTAGAAAACGAAATCAGTCATTTTCGTTTCGAAAACAATCATGGTATAATTCAAATTTTACAACCGGTAACCAACTGTTCACATTTTAGTTATAAGTAAGTGATTACATACATACTGTCGACTCCAACTGAAGAACTTGCTCTGCAATATCATAATGGGAAACTAATTATACGGGTCATTCAGTAGCGCGTCGTGCAAACATTTGATGTCTACATTTGCATACAGTACACATGTAATTCTGTTTGGCAGAGAAGTAAAATTATTAATAATCTCTTTCAGATTAAACATAACTAGTTATGAAACGAACGCTTACACAGTGATGGTCATCAATTCTACCAATATCAACAAAACGTACAATCACCTCAAAACAGTGATGGTCATCAATTCCACCAATATCAACAAAACGAACAATCACCTCTAAACGGTTATGATCATCAATTCCACCAATATCAACAAAACGAACAATCACCTCTAAACTGTGATGGGCATCAATTCCACCAATATCAACAAAACGAACAATCACCTCTAAACAGTGATGGTCATCAATTCCACCAATATCAACAAAACGAACAATCACCTCTAACCAGTGATGGTCATCAATTCCACCAATATCAACAAAACGTACAATCACCTCAAAACAGTGATGGTCATCAATTCCACCAATATCAACAAAACGAACAATCACCTCTAAACGGTGATGATCATCAATTCCACCAATATCAACAAAACGAACAATCACCTCTAACCAGTGATGGTCATCAATTCCACCAATATCAACAAAACGTACAATCACCTCAAAACAGTGATGGTCATCAATTCCACCAATATCAACAAAACGAACAATCACCTCTAAACGGTGATGATCATCAATTCCACCAATATCAACAAAACGAACAATCACCTCTAAACAGTGATGGGCATCAATTCCACCAATATCAACAAAACGAACAATCACCTCTAAACAGTGATGGGCATCAATTCCACCAATATCAACAAAACGAACAATCACCTCTAAACAGTGATGGGCATCAATTCCACCAATAACAACAAAACGAACAATCACCTCTAAACAGTGATGGGCATCAATTCCACCAATATCAACAAAGCGAACAATCACCTCTAAAAAGTGATGGTCCTCAATTCCACCAATATCAACAAAACGATCAATCACCTCTAAACTGTGATGGTCATCAATTCCACCAATATCAACAAAACGAACAATCACCTCTAAACAGTGATGGTCTTCAATTCCACCAATATCAACAAAACTAGCAATCACCTCTAAACAGTGATGGTCATCAATTCCACCAATATCAACAAAACGAACAATCACCTCTAAACAGTGATGGTCATCAATTCCACCAATATCAACAAAACGAACAATTATCTCTAAACAGTGATGGTCATCAATTCCACCAATATCAACAAAACGAACAAACATCTCTAAACAGTGATGGTCAGCAATTCCACCAATATCAACAAAACGAACAATCACCTCTCATCTTAACTCAACTCACAGAACACAGAAGAGTTCACGACATATGACGTTTGAAATGCATTTCCAGGCTTGGGACAGGCACACAAATGTGGCGGTGTCAAACCGGTTAATAGGTCCCAACCCTCCCTCCTGATAACTAGATACATGTGTTGGCTTGGTAAATAAGGAAATCGTAAATGTTACCTGTCACGATAAACTTAACACTATTACTACGACTCCCGTTTATTGAGGAACATGCCCATTTTGTATCACCAATTCCGTATGAAACTTCATTTGGAGGTATAATGAGCATAAACTGTCTGTTGTCAGGGTCACATTCCAGGTCAAATGTAGTTTTGATTGCTTCAAACCCAGTGCAAGAATGTTTATTATCATCCCTCATTATTGTATAAAGTAATTCATCGTCTCTCCACCATTGTATTTCATTGTTGGCATCCGTTATAGTACAAGTTAATATCACAGATATGTTGGACCCAAAATATACGACTCCAGGATTAACGATTAGTACATACTTTTCTGAAACAAATAAAATAAGTTGTGCAATCAAATAAATGTTTTGTTGTATGTTTTATTTTTCAATTTCAGACCTCTTCAACAAACTTAGCAATTGAAATTAACGAAATCGGTTTTTTTTTCTAAAGTAAGAACTATTTGGTCAACAATCAAATATGGCCTTCAGATGTAATATGAAACTATCCACTTTAGAAGTGGTCTGAATTAGATGTGAATCCTAAACAATTATTACGATCTACTGTGGTTCATTAAATCCTTATCACCATACTTTTGCAACAGTACTAACATAATGTCTACGGTTTCTACTAACATATCGCACAGTAAGCAACCAATTCTGATTCAGGAATGAGTTCGACCTAGATTCTTTAGTAAGAATAGCTAACCTACATATCTATATCTTGCTTTGAACATAAACAAGTCTTGCTTTGTGAAAAAACATTTTGATCTAACAAAAAGTACGTTGAAACTGATATTTTTAAAATGACAACATTTTGTATCGACAACACATTTGTTGTGTATAGTTGTCGTGTTATTGAACAGAAAATGGGCGTTCCAAGATATAGTGCTCCTATTATATCAAATGTATTCCTGTATTTGTATGAGACTGAATTCATTCAGGGGATACTCCAGTAAATAGAGAAGACATTGGTTCAAATTCATTAATTTCAGCTTTCCATACATTGATACTTAGAGGAACTAGGACAACATTTGTCCCGTTAAATCATCTGCATTTTAATAGTGAAATGCAAGTTTCAAATATATATTTCCTACCATTAATCTCAATATTGGTCGAATCTTGTACAAATTTATCTGTGTTGCTACCACTGCCATACTGTACAACACATTTGAAGTTATGACCATCATACCATTGAAAAGCTGTTTGTAATTCTACTATGAATTCCTGACCCGTTAAGTTACATTTGGCTTTGTATAAGTTGTTTGTAACAGTTATGTTACAAAATCCATCACTAGGTACAAATTGAACAACAGAACCAAAAACGTCGTCATGAAATACTGTATTTTGCCAACTTTCCCTTATAGGGGTTCTACACTTGAATATTACAGTGGTCTCTCGTTTAGCTATTATTTTGTTACTAGGATATAACACTACTTGCACATCTGGATCTAAAATATATATTTAATATCAGATAAAAACATTTTTAATTCCGGTTACAATGTAGAAAAACAACAAGGACTGAAAATGGAATATGAGAATGTCTTCATCTATACACGAAGAAAGATGTTGATTACAATGTGTATCTAACGCGCTTCACAGGCGAAACTTGTCATTGTTGAGTATTGCAGCAGCCCAAGTCCGCAACAAATATTGATAATTCTAAAGTCCTCCAGGAGATGGCCGATCTTTATTGTATCATAGCTTTTAAATGAAAAATGGTTAAAGCAATTCTTTACGTAGAGGATACTGGACTAAACGTAATACTGGTTGTATTGCCCTCAGTGCGTGGTCTTATTTTTCGGAATTATCTTAATTCCAATATGTCACCAGGACTAATTAAATTATCTCTTTCTCTTTCTTGTATTAAATACATATGTATTTGATTAACCAACATGTAGAAAACAGTTTATTTCTTTCCAAATAAATATGTCGAATGGCATACACTTGATATTTATGTCGACTTTAACGTACTGTTAACATATGTTCCTGTTGGTATCAACGCCTACTCCCCTTGGTTTGCATTCGTTTACATCAACCTGATGAATACATTAAAACAATTAAGTCTGTGAAAAGCTCTGGATTCTTATTATATAAACAGCTAGAATGCTTGAAACAAATATTGTATGCTCCATTTAATCTCTTGCATGTTGTTGGTGTTTGAAATGATCGGTTCTCATTGGATGTCTTAGCATGGTGAATAAGATAAAACATTTTGCTTAAGTATTCAATAGTTATTTACCTTCAGAAAGACATTATGGAATCAAAGATTCGAAACTTCAAAGGACCGTACCTCTTGTCTTGTATATGTTGTATCAGCGGTAGGAAAACCAGAGATTGGATTATTTATGATCTGTTGATTTAATGAGTTGTGTAATAATAAAATGATAAAATTCATGGTCAGAAACTTCTTAACCGATAAAAACAAAATGTGCTTATTTATGTGATTCAAATTTTAACAAGTACCTTCCTTATTTTACTTATAGGTTATGGGTATTTTTTATAAACGTTAGAGCAAACCGAATGGGCTATTACCTCATGATGCAAATTGATATCTTGTTTAGTCCTGATTACTACGACAAGTTTTCCTTTAAATTCAAAAATGTAAGTAGGTCCCAATCATAAAACGTATATGTCAAGTCTGATATGTGGAGGCGTTCCAGCTGTTTTGGGTTAAACACCGCTGATGAAGCTAAATATTTCAATGAATATTGGGCTCAATAAAATAATACAATGTATTGACATTTTTATATTTATTTTACATTAAAACTATATAGAAGTGAACTTACAAATTAGGTTCAGTTGAAATGCATTTGAGCTACCACCACCAAAAGGATCTTGACATTTCCAATAGGTTCCATTTCGATCTTGTGTGACAAGTTTTCCAGTTAGACGGAGTTTGTATGTGTAAGTTGAAGGATTGCAATAAAAAATGAAATCACTAATATAGCTTCCAGCAAATGCACAGCTTCCATTAGGGTGTATGCCAGTAATAACACCTTTGTTGTAAACACCCCTAGTCCATGAAAGGACTTGTGCTGTCGTGATACAAGTCAGTTCAAAACTCTCCCCAACGGTAGCAAAACTTGATGATCCAAACAAACGGAAGGTAGCAGCTATAAAAAATTAATAGTTAATTTCAATTACAGTATTTTTACAAAATATCACTAAATTCTCATGAATTCTCTTACATGAAATACATTCCGTCTGAGTTTTCAATGAAAAATGTCGAACCCACAGTTACATCAAATATATTCTTTATTAAGTCCATGGCACCTAGATTTGCACACAAGTCTGGGCGATTGCAAATATGGTTATAAACTAGTAACAGAGATTTCTTTAAATCTTTAAAGGAATAATCTCGAGACAATAAAAGAAACAAATCTAGTCAAATCAATAGAATCGGTTGGACAAACATGGTTTATAAACAACTCAGAATCTCTAACAGATACTAACTTGAGAAACTAATTAAAATGTTAGAAGTGGTAGTGAAAAATTGGTTGTGCGTCCACAACACTGTTTGGACGACTATCATCGATGCTATACAACTGCTTCTGTTAATAGTTATTTAGGTCTTCGTGAAGCTTGGTGCATTATATGTGAACATAAACCTTCATATGGAACAACAAATAAATTATTCTTGCATGCTAGATAAATTTTAGTTACAATGCAAGGATGTCTTAAATAGATATGCTGACGTAATGAAGAAAAATCGTAATGATGCAATAGATGAAGCAAAAATCTTGACTAATCTTCACTTTAATTACTAGTAGTTATTAAGAAAATTTGTAGGGCTTATTGCAAAGTGCCTTGGATTGATTGATTGATTGATACGATATTGTATTTACTATATAATAAAAGGGTTATTGCATGAATATTGGTGGATATTTTATTTTCATATTATATATAAAACCTCAAATGGATATTGTTTTACTTTAATTGTCTTTTACTAGATCAAGAAACGTTAGGTTTTTCTCCATCCTTGTGTGTCATAGGTGATATGTTTAAATGTGAGAACAGAATAAACCATTATGTTATCTACAACATCTTACATGGTCTATTCAAATATTAAACAACACATCATAAATTCATAAATAACGGCTGTAAAAGAGAATCGTATACAACAATGCTAAATATACGTCAAATTACAAATTAGATTAAGATGTAATAGGTCTTTTGGAGGTTCAATGAATGAAAAATATGTCATTTCGTTTTGGTGTAAGCCAATAAATAGAAAACACCTGTATGTCTATGTAATTTCTAAAAACAATGTAAGTATTATTGATTCTAAGTACAGACTAATACCCTGTTGTATGTAGGATAAGTGCAGTTTCACACTTGAATTTACAAATTCTACAAAATGAATAGCTTAATAAATATTCATATATAAACATCCATTTATATACTGGTTACTGTGGTCGTCTTAGATATTACAAAGCTATATATATTAAGTTGATTTACCCATGTTTTTCGTCCGATGTATTTGCATTCCTTAGATCTAAAATTATGTAGCAATTAGTATACTAACCGTCTGCTGTTCCAATAAAAACAAGAAGCAATGTTGATATCATTATATTTTGTATAAAGATAAATAATCTTTTCTTCCTGGTAGTTTAAAAGTAGGTCACATAAATATACATTTCTTTGTGATTTTAATCATCTATGTGACATGATTGATCTTATTCCTTCACTAAACGTTAGGTCTTTGCAACATTTCATTTCATTTATTTTCATTCCATAATTTTTTGTAATTCAAATAAACTACTGTTGTGTTTATGAACATTAAATTATTTTAGCTGGGGAATTGAACAGTATTTAAACCAGAGAGAACGCTTTCTTATTCACATATAGTAAAGCTAACATACAGTCATTACAAACAATACAAAAATAAACGAATCTGTTAAAAACGAAATATGGAGAAGCAAACTTTAGAATTATAAAGACTATATTTCTAGCACATATTTAGTATAATAATAAAAAAATAAATAAAGAAACTTGGAATCAAAGTTGTTCTCCGTTTAGTGTTTAAATGATATTGTAAAAGCATATGATAAAACTATGACATCTGAAATAAAAACGTAGATATCTAATTTGGTGTGCAGGACGAGTTTCTGGGAAAACCTTCATCAGGTACGCTCAAAATCAAAAGATTGGAAAGCCAAATAACTCAAATGTTTCTGGAGCAGGAATACCGAAGGGCTTTTAAATAGACAAAATAGGCTATTGTCATCTATGCTTGGGGAAGGATAACCTCAGTGGTAATAATAATTCCGTGGCGTTACCTTCAATAATATTTCTGTGATATCATGACGGAAGTAGCTGAAACAAAATTATGGAAATTTTAATACAATATGATGGCGTACGCGATGACCTCTTTATTTGAATAGATATGGGGTTTTTTGTATATAGCAGTGTGCTCTTTTGTGAAAACTTATATCTCTCTTCATATGTTTAAAGCAGTGTACGTATGGTGAAAATCAAGTAGTACATCGGCCAATACTATGTTGACTATTATGTATATAGCTTATCAAAACACAATCTCCGAACCAGAAATGATGTAATCCGGTAGCAATACTCGAACTTTGTTTTCTTATTTTGTAAACGTCGATAGCTTCAAATATGCTCTCGCTCGCACACCTTCAATAAAACCCCTCTCTCACCCGGTGTATTAATGTCAGCATTGGTATCAACTACCTACATTTACAGATACAGATATTCAATTAATTCCTTTTTAACAAATTCAGACTAAAATATTGATAGTCATTTTGTAAAGCCAAACAATAGAGGATATTGAAGCTGAATTACACATTTACGTTATGACAAAAACTAGATATCTGATTTAGTGCACACGACACGTTTCTAAGATAACCTGCATCCTCTACGCTCCGAGTCAAAAGATTGGAAAACCAAATAATTTGATCAACATATTTCGGAACAAGAGAACCAAAAGGACTATTTAATACCGGGACGACCCCCTCCCCTTTCTGTGTATTTTAATACCAGGACGACCCCCGCCCCTTTCTGTGTATTTTAATACCGGGACGACCCCCTCCCCTTTCTGTGTATTTTAATACCGGGACAACCCCCTCCCCCTTTCTGTGTATTTTAATACCGGGACGACCCCCTCCCCTTTCTGTGTATTTTAATACCAGGACGACCCCCTCCCCTGTCTGTGTATTTTAATACCAGGACGAACCCCTCCCCTTTCTGTGTATTTTAATATCGGGACGACCCCCTCCCCTTTCTGTGTATTTTAATACCGAGACGACCCCCTCCCCTTTCTGTGTATTTTAATACCAGGACGACCCCCTCCCCTTTCTGTGTATTTTAATACCAGGACGACCCCCTCCCCTTTCTGTGTATTTTAATACTGGGACGAGCCCCTCCCCTTTCTGTGTATTTTAATACCGAGACGACCCCCTCCCCTTTCTGTGTATTTTAATACCGTATATCGGGACGAGCCCCTCCCCTATCTGTGTATTTTAATACCGTATACCGAGACGACCCCCTCCCCTTTCTGTGTATTTTAATACCGTATATCGGGACGAGCCCCTCCCCTTTCTGTGTATTTTAATACCGTATACCGAGACGACCCCCTCCCCTTTCTGTGTATTTTAATACCGTATACCGGAACGACCCCCTCCCCTTTCTGTGTATTTTAATACCGTATACCGAGACGACCCCCTCCCCTTTCGGTGTATTTTAATACCGTATACCGGGACGACCCCCTCCCCTTTCTGTGTATTTTAATACTGGGACGACCCCCTCCCCTTTCTGTGTATTTTAATACCAGGACGACCCCCTCCCCTTTCTGTGTATTTTAATACCGATACGACCCCCTCCCCTTTCTGTGTATTCTTACACTGCATGTACGGGTCAAATATTTCTGTTTTTTATGGACTCGGTATCAATTGATGATTTCATGAGATGACCATCAAGACCAGTGCCAAGGCCATTATATGTACCGGTATGTATTGTGTAATATTTAATTGGTAAAAGATTTATTTGATGTATATAAAAGTATAATAGGTTCTTACACGAGTCTCTATTGAAGATCTGGGATTTCTTTCACGGGTGTGAGAAATTCCGTCTTTTCACGAGTGGAGCGTAGCGTAAAGAATTTTTCACACGAGTGGAAGAAATCCCAGATCTTCAATAGAGACGAGTGTAAGAACCTATTTCTTCCGTCTTTAACAATGTTTATATTTCGGCCCAGAAACTAGATCACCACGTGCTAGGAGAGAAGGACGCTTGTGTAAAGTTTGTGAGTGCATCGACCCCGTGTACACATGCATGAACCCCTGCAAAGAACCGCTTGATCATTATAATTCTTCAATGCAATACTGAACATAAAAATGTATTCTTCAATATCCCTGGTCTAAAAATCACACAAATGAAAATTCCGCGAAATCTTGTTGACGTCTTTGGTACATTAACAACATGACGTCTTATGAAGACTTAAACGTAAAGATCAGACGTCATTTGGTTTCGTGTACGCTTTAATTTTGATAAAATATAACTAAAATAAGCTTACAAGGTAGGTGTTTTAATTATTTTTGTGTATTGTTGTAAATATGGGTTTCAATCTGCCACTATCGTAGTTTCCCGTTGATTATACTCGGCCCATTTGATTGGTCGACAATGCCATGTAAGACAAGGTCACGCGCAGCTGTCTTTATGGCTTGTCTTACATAGAAAACGCATCAAAACGGAAGAATAAAGTCTTTTATATGAAGCATAACAAGGACATGTTGTCCCACAGTCGTGAAACTGTGCTAAATTTAAGAAAAACTAACAATAAGCATGCATTACGTTGTACAAGAAATAATTCAATTAAAAAGACATGAAAAGTGGATGTGCGGGTGGGAATTTTAAACTATATTAATGCAATATTAACATCATGCAAGCCAAAATCCATACTGAATATGAAGTTGTGTGGATAGGATACGGTGGCTAAGATTATTTATTTATTTTATTATTATTGACCGAATAATCACTAATTAAGATAAAATGTTGACAACAGAGAGCATTAACCCCGACATTGCTAAATATGGTATACAGGAAGCGGCTACATGTAGCAGGTATCTGATCTAGAATAGAGATCAGTAATGTAGTGTGTACATTGATATGCTGAATGAATAAATAAACAAGTTCTTACAAAAATAATAAATCACTTGTTTCTAAAAACATACCAAACAAGATAGATGGTAAATCAAAATATTTTAGATATAACAGATGATACATAAGGGTAATAACAAAATTACCGAACTCCGAACAATCTAACAAAGGGAAAGTCAAAACTCATAAGTATATAAACAGACAAAATCAGTCAACAACTGGAAAACTGTTAAAACCGTAATGACCCTGACTTGGTACAGCCATTTCTACAGAAATGGTGGGTTTAATCAGATTTTAAAGCGCCAAACCTCCCCCTCTCATTACGGCTCAAAGTTTCCGGCTGTCACTATAACAGTATTTACAACAATACTTGAACAAAACAGGTAAAACAGTTGTCAAATCAGCGCCAAACTCAGTGAAGCAAATGTCAAAAACACTTTTACGTCACACATTGATAAAACAAATATTTTTGACATTTTTGTTGAAACTTTATCTTTATACATTTTCACTATATGAAAATCCATCGTTTATAATCTTTTCTGCAGAGGCGGAATATATTTCGACAAGATCTTGGTATCGGAATATAAACTTTTTAAGAGATCGAATAAGGCGAATCTTTTTTTAGCGCTGGTCCAGTAGCCTATTTCTCAGATGAAGATGACGTTTCAGGAAATCAGAATAATTGCTACTGGCCCTTGCATAACGAATCAATTGCGAGATGTAAACACCATATGCAGGAGAAGCTGGTATATTGCTGCACATATTTGGAAATTTATGATCTTAAAATTGAAGTCGTCCCGTTTATCATAACTTTTAGTACTGATTTGACCACTGTCGTCAAATTCGAGGTATAAGTCCAAAAATGATGCGAGGAAGCGGTATCTGTGGTCTCTTTAACTTCCAGCGCTGGATGATATATCAATGGAAGAAATTCTGCAAATCTAGAATTATTGATAGATAAAACGTCATCAATATACCTGTGTGATTCATTAACAATTTCAAATTCAAAAGTATTTTTAAAACAGATCGCTACTCCCTGGCTGCTACTGGTATATGAACTAAGCATAATTTTATAACCCCATTCATTTCTCCAAATATTCAGAGAATATTGGATTGCATATCATTCCAGTTCCGGTACATCTCAACTGCCTGTGGGTGATATTTTTTATTTTATTATGGTAACGTATGTATGGTTATAAAACATAGGTATGCTACACAGTTTGACACTTATTTTATTTATTTATTATTTTTAGAAAAGTGAATGAAAGCAGTTTATCATTATATGGCACTATATTCTGTTTTTGTTTTTCAATCTATGAAACATAAAAACAAATTTCCCTACTGTCGGCTATGAGGAACCCAGTCTACCATTCTACATATTGGTGTGCAATTGTAAGAAGAAAAATGATATACAACAAACTACTCGGAATGGATATGATTAGTAAAATAAATCAAATCGTCAGATGTCAATTCATCATTGTTCCTGTACGTTGTTAAATATAAATCGAAAGTTAAATATTTTGTAAAAATAAAACGGTTACAATTTTCGGTATCAGTTATTGTATTGCACAACAAAAAGTGAAGTGCATTGCAAGAGAACGATACAAGATGATCAGCTATATCTGTTGAAGATCTGTTGTGTTTCGTACTGCATCATACACACTTGGTAAACTTCTCATTCCTAATTGGTCGTAGTTGTCGTTCCTATAATTAAATAAAATATTAGTTCCTGAGACTGTCAATGTTCGTGATCTGCTTAAATTAAAATAAATACAGAAGAATAGCCCAGATCTCTTTGGGAATTTTACTTGAAGTGATTTTGTGAGGAACATTTAAACTATATAGCTCAGAGGTTATCCGTAATATTGTGTATTTTGATAACATGATACTTCATATTATTACATGTATACAAATGTTCTCTTTGGCTTACTTGCTCCCAAAACATTTAAATTATTTGGATTCCCAATCTTTCGATTTTGAGTGTTCCTGATGATGGTTATTCCATAAATTTTATATCTACGTTTTTAATAATGTCATATTTGTCAATATGACGATAGTGAGGCCGCGGGGTGCTTTGTTTGTGGTATCAATACTGTACTCATCCTATGAATGGGACTTATATTGATGCCTCGTGTTATGAGACTGCAAGTCTCTTGGATGTACAACGACCCTTGCATCTGTTCCTAATGAGGACAGCTTACTTAGAAAGATCGTTCGTAAATGGTTTGCAACGGCACTACAGACTTCCGCCATTATCCAATATATTCTGCGATTTGTTTGCCTACGATACAACGTTTTGTGATCAAGTTTGTTAGTCACAGCAGATCGTGGATTCTTTCACGCATGCTCTGGTATCCTTCTCCATTAAAATTGAGCCGGCACGATATGAAGGAAATATTATTGTTAAGCACGCATAACCTATAACCCAATTTAATATTATTTGGTTGATGAGTATTATTGACTTACAATTCATTGAGTTGTCTTCAATTGAGTAAATTTACTCTAAGTAAATAAACGATTTTTTATGTAATTAAGCCTTTAATCGATTTGCAAATTTGGGCGACAGCTCTTTTTGTTGCATAAAATGTGACCATTGGAGAATAAATATGTTTGTCTAACGCTATGCCCAATGTGCTAAATTAATTTGTATGGTGTTTGTCTTAACAGTGCACTACGAGTGCCATTAGTGAAGCAGGCGAGGCTGCCTTTTCGGGAGCAATTGGTCTTGTTCCAACGTTTTGTCTGAGCCTTTCTTCTGATTTTTTTTATATACCCCATGCTTTCTTCTTTTTTTAACATCTTTATTCGAATATCACTTATCTTAATCTTATAATTTACTGATATTTTAAATATTAAGCATTCACTTACGATGTTTCTTGATCTTTGCTACCTATTACAAAATAACATAACATCTTAAATGTTAATCAACACCAAGAACATTAAGATGAACGAAATGTACAATGGCACCAAATTATTTTAAAAGTTCACAATGTTTGCCCATTTTTGAACTACATACTTCATACGCGTCACAAAATAAGCAATATATTTTTACAGTACAAATGTCCATGGTTACCGAACACTTAAATAGTAATCTCTTCGATGTGATGTATTTGCGTTCATACATTGTTTATTAAATAGTGGTCATATAAATATACTTTACTAATATACCAAACTAATCGATGTTATAGTTTTAGGAGTGTTCCCAAGATCTATATTTATATAATTATGTCTTGTTAGAACTTGGTGCAGAGTGCAGGAGAAGTTTGTCTTTGTGCAATTATTTCAAAATTAATATTCCTCTTTTTAATAGCTATATTGTTTTACATTTTTTAGATTGCCATTGATACAATAAAACACTTACCTACTGGTTATTCGGACAATAAATAAACAGTTTATTGGTCCATTTTTGACACCGCCTTTTCCCTCCACATCGAGTCGGGATATAGTTAATGTCTTGGGCGGAATAAAGTCCTCATTACAAGTAAATAAATTTATAACGTTGAAGGATTATACTATTGTTGTATAATAACTTACCCTTTCTCAGCTGAAATACTTTTTTGATGACTAATTGGATTATTATCGTTAAAGCAACAGTAATTACAATACAGCCTGCTGCCACTCCACCAATCAGAGATGCAGAACATGACTCACTAATCGGGTAGATTTGCAAGTTATCTGAAACATGGTCAATAGTTTTAGACTAAATATGCAGATCATATATTTCGGTAATAAATGTGCTTAACACAATGTATATTTGTTGTATTTCTTACGATAATGGACAATTTTGGGTTATAACCATCTCACCAATGCAGTACGCATGTCAACGAAGAATGGTTTGAATATGAAGACTATTCGTGGAATGTTATTTTCAATAATGTTAATGAAAGCACACAGAAAAAATTGACAAATCTACACTAAGTAATCGCACGCATATTTAGAAATTGTAATGTAAAATTCTGAGTTTGCAATGTACCGATGTCACACTTAGCAGTAATTTATGTAGATCACGTTGGTAATATTGTCTAATCTAAGTCTCATGGTCGTTTACGGTCATGACTCACAGTACATGTACTATGCTGGAAAATGATCCTGAAATCGAACCTTCAATGATCTATTATTATGTGTCAACCGAATATCACATGTTGTCACAATGTCTGTAATCTTTTTAGATAATACGATTAAACCGGATACCATATAGTGTTTAGCATAGGCATGTCTTCCAAGGAGTAGCTACATAATAGAGCACTCCGTTCTCGCAATGAACTGCAGATAGAATGTTGTTTAATGTCAAGTGAGCTGTTTATCCAATATGTCATTATGAGAACAAGGTTACAAACAATGTATCAAAAAGAGTCAATGGGGTGGGTCTACAGGTGGATGTTTTGTTTTCCGCAGGTAACATTGGGGTGGGTCTACAGGTGGATGTCTTCATTACCGCAGGTATCATTGGGGTGGGTCTACAGGTGGATGTTTTGATTGCAGCAGGTAAAACGGAATGTTGAATAGGTTCGAAATATTTGCCATGTCAGGGACTACCAACTACCACTTCTAACGCCATTGGCAAGATTGACCACACGAAAAACGAAATATCCCAAAGCTTCGAGCGTTGAATGACATGAGCACTATATAAGATGATAGTGTAATGATAATCAAAGCCATTTGTGTTTTATGAAACTGGAGAATGCATAGATTGATATTTATTAAACTTTAAATTTGTGTATTAAACACAAACATTATATTCGAGCGTATAATTTACTTGTGTCATAACGGAATATGCAGAGTTCTGTGTTTCCTTTAATGAACTGAATATAGTGACACACATGTACAGTATGTGATAGTTGAAATTGAATAGTGATGAACAACAATTAAGCCAATATAAATAAAACCCACTATTGCTTCTCAGTTCAAATCAATGGAATTGCATGCCATGGTTTCGGACAGGCACAACAATGTGAATGTATTAGACCGGTTAATCTGATCCCACCCTCCTCTTTTGATAATTGGATCTAAAACGACAATATACATACATGAACAAACAATACAAACCTGCAGAGGTTTGATTCCACTCTAAAAGTCAACCAACTATTATAACAAATGAATGAGAACATAAACATAAACAGTACAATAGCATGGTCAGTGAACGTTCAGTGTTAACTGACTATTAGCTAAACACATATAATATGTTGATGAAAAACCATTGCTATTATGACAAACATCATGACTGATTTTGTTATAGGTCAATTAATGTATGTACAGTGACTGCAAATATATAATTGTTTAAACCAATGTTAGACGTCAACGTTAGCTTACGTTTGATTAGAATAGTATTTAGTTGGTATTTTTTATTCATTAAATTGTTTTTGTTTTGTTGTTTTCGTTGGCAATATTAATGAGAATGGAAATGAATATTTTACTATTGAAATGGATATCTAGTCTATGTAAAAATTTTTGCACAGTGGAACCTCTCTAATCCAACACACCAAGGGACCAGGGAATTGTGTCGGCTTGTACAGGATGTCCGAATACTCAGGTTTTATTTTAGCTAATATAAATACTTTAGGACCATAATTTGTCGTTGGATGTCACAGGATGTCGGAAACCACAGGTGTCGGATTGCACAAGTTCTACTGTATATAACATGTATCATAGCCAACAAAACTAACAAATTTACATACCACTATTTTTCGCAGTAATCATCTCTTCTGTTACTGAGAAGTTGTTTTTCACCACAAAGGTATATGTTCCCTCATCTATGTCTGTATAGTTAAGTATGTTTAAAGTAGAAATAAATCCGTCAACTACAACGTTTTGATCATGAAGGATGAGTGTTATTCTAGACGATATCGTTTCTTTTGAATATTTTGGTCCGACTGTCAATGTTTTGTTTCCAAATAACCAAGCAGGGTCGTCTGGAAATGGCTCGGAATGAAATTGCACAAATATTGACATAAGAATTCCAGACTGTTTTCTTGATGTGGCAGTAATTATCGGTGGACCTGTAGTTAAAATAAATATTTATTTACATTTATATATTTAAAATAGACATAATATGCACCACGATCCTCTGAGGGAACACTATAATATATAATTACTCCATTATATGATGGCGCACAAGAGTACAGCATATCCTACATGATTGTCCTATTTTGTTTAAGTATTGGGCATATAATGTGAACATGTCACACTCTTTGTACGTAAGATAATATCTGTACGATCACCTAGTAAACAACATCTTGTTAGGGGTGGTCATTAAAGTGAACTGTTATCAGGTAAAGTTTGTCAACCTATGTTACCCTATAATCACCCCCAATGTCACACGTTCACCTACATGAGGTATACAACAATGGATCAACATGTTTTATCTATTCATGTCTCCATATATTTTTCAAAGGCAATTTGTTTGTTCTTAATTCTTGTATTCTGATGTAAACGAAATATCTACAACAACCACGAAAATATGCTAGCATTCCTGGTCCTAGTGGATAGAAGGTTATCATTCGTAATTTCTTTTGAAACAATTAGCTTTTTACAGAAATCAAAGTAAACACTTACAGGCTTGCCCATGGTATTAAATAAATGTAATGTTTCATCGACTTGAAAATATAAAAATCTTATTTTCCTTCTTATGTTTGCGTGTTCTATCTGAAAGAATTCCAATTTTTGTTTTTAAGTCAAATCCTTATTAGTTTCCTATGTATTCTAATACTTTTGTTTCAAATATACGATTTGCATATCTATATCTCTCTTTCCAATTTCTCTCCTTCCATAGAAAGCATATTTATTCTTAATAATGAAAAGAGGTCACTCCGGCCTAGCCTATTAACAATTAAGTACATCTATTAGCTAACAATAATGTAATTTGTCTTTTCTTAGTATAAGAACATTTATTAGTTTTAATGCAAAGTACCTGAGACCGACAGTTCCGTTGTTCCGTTTAAAGTAGGTACGCCTTGTAAATTCGTTGTCAAGATGCATACATATTCCCCTATGTCTTGGTAACTACAGAATGGTATTTGCAAAACAACGTTCATGGCCAATACATTGCCCTTCAATACCCGTATTGTACGACCATCATAGGTATGACGCCATACAGCGGTTTTCAGGAAATCGAGTGAATTGGCTTTTATTGTACAGTTTAACATCAGAGATTCCAGGTGATTACAGGAAACTGCATTAGGGCTGGACACACTAGGTATATCTGAAAGACGAAATAAACAATAGTGGCATTAATAAATCCTAACGTTTGATATTTATGCCATATTTTACTACAAATAGCTACATGATAAAGTATGAGGATTTCATTATGTACAACCGACGTTTTGTCGATTGCATTGCTTTATCGTGCTGCCTACCTACCCATTTCGTTATTCTGTATATTTCCAAATAGTTATCAAAACAATATATCCCAGATGTTGGTTAATCTGTGTTCAGAATTGCCGCTCTTTGTTCTCACAAATCATTACCAGTATTTAGGAATAGTACAAAACAATCACATATCGAAAAGACAAATAATGAAAAATATGGAAATATTTTGATAATTTGCAGACTTTTTTATTACCAACATTAGAGATCTAATCACAAGCGACGATCACATAATATGTACAATTGTATTTTTTGACTCTCAACTGATAAAAAAGAGTTACCGTTCGTTGTTACATATTAAAGTGTATTAGAAAAATAAATATAAAACAAAAGGAATAACCCAAACCTATTACCATATATGTAACTGAAAGTGTGTAAAACCGAAGCTACTGTAAGATATAATACTTTGAATTCATTTGTTTTGTTCAATCTCATCTTAATTTGAGGAAAAACAGTTAATTATAATTGCTGTCGCATGCTTTGATATGAATATTGACATTTAACAGAAAACTGATACTTCCTTGTTTTCAAAATTCTTATGAATTTAGTACACAATTTTAGATTTTCCTTAGCCATAGGACATTAATATTATTTGTCTCGTCGAAAATGATCTCATCATTAATAACTATGAAATTGTGCATCGGAGTTGAAAATATGGTTAAGAAGTGAAATCAAACTAGTATTTTAACATACGGATTCTGATTACCCTTTTGGTATCTTTAAGCTCTTCTTCCTACTAATTTAACATACTATAAATTAAACGTCTGTCCAACCTTAGTTTTATCAATGCTTCAACCTGTGTTGTTGAATTGTATACTATTGTTGTTAATTAATATATTAAGGTTATAATTATTCGTTGATGAAATAATAAAGAGGTGTTATTTTTATTCTAACAGTCCATTACATGTTGATGCAAGATACACATATTGACCAGATGGATTTTAGGTGAATAAAAGAAGTAAGAATCGGTCGATATTTTTATTAGAAAACGGAATCGGTCATTTTCGTTTCGAAAACAGTCATGGTATGATTCAAATTTTACCACCATATCATAATGGGAAACTAATTATACGGGTCATTCAGTAGCACGTCGTGCACACAAAATTTGATGTCTACATTTTTATACAGTACACATGTAATTCTGTTTGTCAGAGAAGTAAGATTATTAATAATCTCTTTCAGATTAAAAACAGTTATATATGAAAAGAAAGCTTACACAGTGATGGTCATCAATTCTACCAATATATCAACAAAACAAACAATCACCTCTCATCTTAACTGAACTCACAGAACAGACCACGACATATGACGTTTGAAGTGCATTTCCAGGCTTGGGACAGGCACACAAATGTGGCGGTGTCAAACCGGTTAATGGGTCCCAACCCTCCCTCCTGATAACTAGATACATGTGTTGGCTTGGTAAATAAGGAAATCGTAAATGTTACCTGTCACTATAAACTTAACACTATTACTACGACTCCCGTTTATTGAGGAACATGCCCAATTTGTATCACCAATTCCGTATGAAACTGCATTTGGAGGTATAATGAGCATAAACTGTCTGTTGTCATGGTCACATTTCAGTACAAACATATTTTTGCTTGATTCAAACCCACTGCAAAGAGGATTATTTTCATCCCTCATTATTGTATAAAGTAGTTCATCGTCTCGCCACCATTGTGTTCCCTTGTTGACATCCGTTACAGTACAAGTTAATGTTACAGATATGTTGGACCCAAAATATACCAATCCAGGATTAACGTTAAGAGCATACTTTTCTGAAACAAATAAATATAAGTTGAGCAATCAAATTAATGTCTTTGTTGTATGGTTTTTTTTTCAATTTCAGACATCTTCAACAAAATTCGAAATTAAAAAGTAACAAACAAAAACAAATCTGATCACGAAATCCTAAGATAAATTAAGAACCATTTGGTTAGCAGACAAATATGCCTAGAGATGTAGTGTGACACTATCTACTTTAGAAGTGGTGTGAATTAGATGTAGATCCTAAACATTATTGCGATCTACTGTGGTTCATTAAATCCTTATCTCCATACTTTTACAACAGTATTGACACAGTATTCCCTTTCTACTAACGTCTCGCACAGTTAGCCAACAACTTTGTTACAGGAATGAGTTCGACTTAGAATTTTTAGAAATAATAGATAACGTACATATCAATATATTGCTTTGGACAAAAACAAGTCGTGCTTTGTGAAAAAGCATTCCAGTATCATAAAGAGTATGTTGAAACTAATATATTCAAAAAGACGGCATTTTTTTATAGACAGCACATTTGTTCTATGTAGCGTCGTGTTTTTGAACAGAGTTGTCATTTCAAGAGGTACTGCTAACATTATATCCGAGTTATTCCTATATTCGTATGAGACGGAATTCACACAAGGGTACCTCCAGAGAATTGAGAAATTGGTTCAAATGCATTAATTTCAGCTTTCCCTATATAGATGACATACTATCATTAAATACTCTAAATTTAAATTAATGCGTTTTAAATTAAGGCCACCGCAGACACTCTAAAGTCATCTTAATATCTTCTTGTTCTCTAAATGGAAATTTACGTTGAGGACCTATTGAATTCCACATTGTACGACAAATGAGATGACGTTAACTTCCCAATCGTAAACTTCCCATTCAGATAAAGCAAGATTCCTGCAATACCTGTATACGAAGATTAGTAATCTCAATAAATACGATATTCCAGGACCAGTGTTTCTTATCTGGATTGTCTGACCAGCAAACAGTGTACAGTAGTTAATGACACTAAGACTGCATTTTACATTTGAAAGTGTTAAGGGTGTCATCATCAATTTGTCGATCGCTACGCACTCAGTGTCTGTCTCACTTTTACCTCGTGTACAACACTTATTAGACTATGCACATTACCCTGTATCACGTCTTGGTATCTTCTACCTTTCTTTTTATTGACTGCATTTTTTTTTTTATACGTATTTTTATACTTTTTTGAATTTTAGGTCTGGAATTATCACACACAACTTGGAAAACAAATGGTTATAGCACACTCAATATCATAATAATAATTCGTATATTAGTTACTTCCAAATGTATAGACAAACCCCATCTGTGTGACAAACCAGGACAACAGTTGCCCCGTTAACTTCATTTCTTTGTATTTTAGTAGTGATATGCCAATTTCAAATACCAGTAATTGCCTACCAGTTATCTCAATATTAGTAGAATCTTGTATAAAGCTATCCGTTGTCCTGTTACCACTGCCATACTGTGCAACACATCTGAAGTAATGACCATCATACCATTGAAATGCTGTTCGTAATTCTACCATGAATTCCTCGCTTGTTAGGTTACATTTGGCTTTGTATAAGTTGTTTGTAACAGTTGTGTTACAAAATCCATCAACGGGTACAAATTGAACAACAGAACCAAAAATGTCATCATAAAATACTGTATTTTGCCAACTCTCCCTTATAGAGGCTCTGCACTTTAATATTACAGGTGTCTCTGATTTAGCTAATATTGTGTTCCTAGGAAGTAACACTACTTGCACTTCTGGATCTAAAATATTAATTAATTTCGAATAGAATATTCTTCATTCCGGGTGCAATGTAGAAAAACAACATGGGTAGAAAATGGAATATGATAATGTCTATGATAATGATAAGAAATATGTCGATTACAATATATTTCTAATGCGCTTCACAAACGAAACTTGTCATTGTTGAGTATTGCAGATGGCGGATACCAAGATCTTTATTATACTACATCTTTTATATGAAAAAGGTTTAAATAAGCTATCAATATCCTTTAATTTTGCGCAAATAAGTATAAGTTTTGTGGATTTGTTGATCGCATCTATCCCATTGAGCCTGAAATAAAGGATACAACAGATACAGCTAGGTCTGCTTCATACCTTGACATACACCTCAAATTTGACAATTAGTGTCAGTTAAGAACGAAACCTTACGACAACAGAGATGATATAATTTTCCCATTGTGAACTTTTCATTGATATGTAGCAACATTCCAGTATTACCTGCATATGGAATATATATCTCACTCAGTTGATCTGATATTCCAGACCTTGTGTGAATTCCCCTTTGGTATATTCAAACTCTTATCTAAGAAAAATATATACGCTGAAGCTACTAGATTAAACGTAATACTGGTTTTATGGTCCTTATTAAGTGGTCTTGTTTTTAGAATGACCTTTATTCCAATTTATCCCCAGGACTAATTATGTTATATCTTTTTCGTTTCATGTGTTGAGTTCATACATTTGATGTTAATATCTACTGATCAGACATCGAACGGTGTAAGTTTTCCCTTAAATTCAAAAATGAAAGTTATGTCACAATCATAAAACTTATATGTTAAGTCTGGTATGTGGAGGCCTTCCAGCTGTTTTGGGTTAAACAACACTCATGAAGTTAAATATTTGAATGCATATTGGGCTCAATAAATTAATATTGACATTTTTATATTTATTTGACATAAAAGCTATATAGAAGTGAACTTACAAATTAGGTTCAGTTGAAATTCATTTGAGTGACCTCCACCAAAGGGATGTTGACATCGCCAGTAGGTTCCATTTTTATCCTTTGTGACAAATTTTCCAGGTAGACGGAGTTTGTATGTGTAAGTTGAAGGATTGCAATAATAAATGAAATCACTAATATAGCCTCCAGCAAGTACACAGCTTCCATTGGGGTGTATGCCAGTAATAACAGCTTGGGTAGAATCACCACTATCCCATGTAATGTATTGTGCTGTCGTGATACAAGTCAGCTCAACACTCTCCCCAACGGTAGCAACACTTGACGATCCAAACAAGCTGAAGGTATCAGCTACAAAAATGTAATAGCTAATTTCCATTACAGAATTATTTTTACAAAATTTCACTAAATGTTCATTTCATGAAACTATGTATTTCTTGAAAAATACAGGATAAAAACTAAGGAAACATTTCCTCCAAATGGTCTCTTTTAAAGAGTATTCAATGACAACAGTGGAACGCACGGTTGCATTAAATGTATACTTTATTAAGTCACTCACTTAATACTATTTGTTTTTGCACCGTTTTTGGATAAGTCTCCCTTTCCCCGAAACACCAAGTTGAATCAACATGGAACTTTTAATTCGTGTTAGACCATGATACCCAGATGTGAATTGAAATCTTGAAATTTTCCAAATGGGCACTGCAACCATGGTAGCCAATCAAATATTAAAAAGCAAAACCTCCCCTCATATGCTAGCCGCTGAACAAAATTTTATGACACTTTATTGAAATAGTCTTTAGACCAAATGGAAAAAAGATAAGACAAAAAATAGAAATCAGTAGCTCAAAGTTTGATGCAATTTCCATTTGGTGTTTGCCTGGAATCATTTAAGAGTGTGTTTATGGAGTTTGAAAAGGATTGGCTCTCCCATAGAACTCGATGTTAAATTGAAACTTGTTGTCTGAAGCATTTCGAAGCATTATTCAGACACCGAAAGTTGTATCGCTCTGAACTGTCCACTCGTGTTATTAATAAAGCTAACATACAGTCATTACAAACAATACAAAAATAAACGAATCTGTTAAAAACGACATATGGAGAAGCAAACTTTAGAATTTTAAAGACTATATTTCTAGCACATATTTAATATAATAATAAAAAAAAATAAACAAATTTGGAATCAAAGTTGTTCTCCGTCTAGTGTTTAAATGATATTGTAGAAGCATATGATAAAACCATGACATCTGAAATAAAAACGTAGATATCTAATTTGGTGTGCAGGATGAGTTTCTGGGATAACCTTCATCAGGTACGCTCAAGATCAAAAGATTGGAAAGCCAAATAACTCAAATGTTTCTGGAGCAGGAATACCAAAGGGCTTTTAAATAGACAAAATCGGCTATTGTCATCTATGCTTGGGGAAGGATAACCTCAGTGGTAATAATAATTCCGTGGCGTTACCTTCAATAATATTTCTGTGATATCATGGCGGTCAGTTTTATTAACGACAGACATGTCGGAAGTAGCTGAAACAAAACTATGGAAATCTAAATACAATATGATGGCGTACGCGATGGCCTCTTTATTTGAATAGATATGGTTTTTTTGTATATAGCAGTGTGCTCTTTTGTGAAAACTTATATCTCTCTTCATATGTTTAAAGCAGTGTACGTATGGTGAAAATCAAGTAGTACATCGGCCAATACTATGTTGACTATTATGTATATAGCTGATCAAAACACAATCTCCGAACCAGAAAATATGTACTCCGGTAGCAATACTCGAACTTTGTTTTCTTATTTTGTAAACGTCGATAGCTTCAAATATGCTCTCGCTCGCACACCTTCAATAAAACCTCTCTCTCACCCGGTGTATTAATGTCAGCATTGGTATCAACCACCTACATTTACAGAAACAGATATTCAATTAATTCCTTCTTAACAAATTCAGACTAAAATATTGATAGTCATTTTGTAAAGCCAAACAATAGAGGTTATTGAAGCTGAATTACGCCTTTACGGTTATGACAAAAAGTAGATATCTGATTTAGTGCACACGACACATTTCTATAATAACCTGCATCCTCTACGCTCCGAGTCAAAAGATTGGAAAACCAAATAATTTGATCAACATATTTGGGAACAAGAGAACCAAAAGGACTATTTAATACCGGGGACGACCCCTCTCTCCTTTCTGTGTATTTTATTACCGGGACGACCCCCTCCCCTTTCTGTGTATTTTAATACCGAGACGACCCCCTCCCCTTTCTGTGTATTTTAATACCGAGACGACCCCCTCCCCTTTCTGTGTATTTTAATACCGAGACGACCCCCTCCCCTTTCTGTGTATTTTAATACCGAGACGACCCCCTCCCCTTTCTGTGTATTTTAATACCGAGACGACCCCCTCCCCTTTCTGTGTATTTTAATACCGAATACCGGGACGACCCCTCCCCTTTCTGTGTATTTTAATACAGAGACGACCCCCTCCCCTTTCTGTGTATTTTAATACCGAGACGACCCCTCCCCTTTCTGTGTATTTTAATACCGAGACGACCCCCTCCCCTTTCTGTGTATTTTAATACCGAGACGACCCCCTCCCCTTTCTGTGTATTTTAATACCGTATACCGAGACGTCCACCTCCCCTTTCTGTGTATTTTGATACCGTATACCGAGACGACCACCTCCCCTTTCTGTGTATTTTAATACCGTATACCGAGACGACCCCCTCCCCTTTCTGTGTATTTTAATACCGTATACCGAGACGACCACCTCCCCTTTCTGTGTATTTTAATACCGTATACCGAGACGACCCCTTCCCCTTTCTGTGTATTTTAATACCGTATACCGAGACGACCCCCTCCCCTTTCTGTGTATTCTTACACTGCATGTACGGGTCAAATATGTCTGTTTTTTATTGACTCGGTATCAATTGTTGATTTCATGAGATGATCATTAAGACCAGTACCAAGGCCATTATATGTACCGGTATGTATTGTGTAATATTTAATTGGTAAAAGATTTATTTGATGTATATAATATAATAGTATAATAAGTTCTTACACGAGTCTCTATTTAAGATCTGGGATTTCTTTCACGGGTGTGAGAAATTCCGTCTTTTCACGAGTGGAACGTAGCGTAAATGATTTCTCACACGAGTGGAAGAAATCCCAGATCTTCAATAGAGACGAGTGTAAGAACATATTTCTTCAGTTTTTAACAATGTTTACATTTCTGCCCCGAAACTAGATCACCACGTGCTAGAAGAGAAGGACGCTTATGTAAAGTTTGTGAGTGCATTGACCCCGTGTACACATGCATGAATTCCTGAAAAGAACCCTTTAATCATTATAATTCTTCAATGCAATACTGAACATAAAAATGTATTCTTGCATATCCCTGGTCTAAAAATCACACAAATTAAAATTCCGCGAAATATTGTTGACGTCTTTGGTACATTAACAACATGACGTCATATGAAGACTTCCAGTTTAAAACGTAAAGATCAGACGTCATTTGGTTTTGTGTACGCTTCAATTGTGATAAAATATAACTAAAATAAGTTTGCAAGGTAGGCGTTTTAATTATTGTTGTGTATTGTTTTAAATATGGCTTTCAATCTGACACTATCGTAGTTTCCCGTTGATTATACTCGGCCGATTTGATTGGCCGACAATGCCATGTAAGACAAGGTCACGCGCAGCTGTCTTTATGGTTTGTCTTACATAGAAAACGCATCAAAACGGGAGAATAAATAGTCTTTTATATGAAGCATAACAAGGACATGTTGTCCCACAGTAGTGAAACTGTGCTAAATTTAAAAAAAACTAACAATATGCATTACGTTGTACAAGAAATAATTCAAATTAAGAAGACATGAAAAGTGGATGTGCGGGTGGGAATTTAAAACTATATTAATGCAATATTAACATCATACAAGCCAAAATCCATACTGAATATGAAGTTGTGTGGATAGGATACGATGGCTAAGATTATTTATTTATTTTATTATTATTGACCGAATAATCACTAATTAAGATAACACGTTGACCACAGAGAACATGAACCCCGACATTGCTAAATATGGTACACAGGAAGCGGCTACTTGTAGCAGGTATCTGATCTAGAATAGAGACCAGTAATGTAGTGTGTACATTGATATGCTGAATGAATAAATAAACAAGTTCTTACAAAAATAATAAATCATTTGTTTCTAAAAACATACCAAACAAGATAGATTGTAAATCAAAATATTTTAGATATAACAGATGATACAGTGATTCATTAACAATTTCAAACTCATAAGTATTTTTAAAACAGATCGCTACTCCCTGGCTGCTACTGGTATATGAACTAAGCATAATTTTATAACCCCATTCATTTCTCCAAATATTCAGAGAATATTGCATTGCATATCATTCCAGTTCCGGCCTGTGGGTGATATTTTTTATTTTATTTTGGCAACGTATGCATGGTTATAAAACATAGGTATGCTACACAGTTTGACACTTATTTTATTTATTTATTATTTTAGAAAAGTGAGTGAAAGCCGTTTTTCATTATATGGCACTATATTCTGTTTTTGTTTTTCAATTTATGAAACATAAAAACAAATTTCCCTACTGTCGGCTATGAGGAACCCAGTCTACCATTCTACATATTGGTGTGCAATTGTAAGAAGACAAATGATAAACAACAAACTACTCGGGATAGCATTAGTAAAATAAATCAAATCGTCAGATGTCAATTCATCATTGTTCCTGTACGTTGTTAAATATAAACCGAAAGTTAAATATTTTGTAAAAATAAAACGGTTACAATTTTCGGTATCAGTTATTGTATTGCACAACAAAAAGTGAAGTGCATTGCAAGAGAACGATACAAGATGATCAGCTATATCTGTTGAAGATCTGTTGTGTTTCGTACTGCATCATACACATTTGGTAAACTTCTCATTCCTAATTGGTCGTAGTTGTCGTTCCTATGATTAAATAAAATATTAGTACCTGAGACTGTCAAGTTCGTGATCTGCTTAAATCAAAATAAATGCAGAATAATAGCCCAGATCTCTTTGGGAATTTTACTTGAAGTGATTTTGTGAGGAACATTTAAACTATATAGCTCAGAGGTTATCCGTAATATTGTGTATTTTGTTAACATGATACTTCATATTATTACATGTATTCAAATGTTCTCTTTGGTTTACTTGTTCCGAAAACTTTTGAATTATTTGGCTTCCCAATCTTTCGATTTTGAGTGTACCTGATAATGGTTATTCCAAACTTTTGATATCTACGTTTTTAATAATGTCATATTTGTTAATATGACGATAGTGAGGCCGCGGGGTCCTTTGTTTGTGGTATCAATACTGTACTCATCGACTGAATGGGACTTATATTGATGCCTCGTGTTATGAGACTGCAAGTCTCTTGGATGTACAACGACAACTTGCATCTGTTCCTAATGAGGACAGCTTACTTAGAGGGATCGTTCGTAAATGGTTTGTAATGACACTACAGACTTCCGCCATTATCCAATATATTCTGCGATTTGTTTGCCTACGATACAACGTTTTGTGATCAAGTTTGTTAGTCACAGCAGATCGTGGATTCTTTCACGCATGCTCCGGTATCCTTCTCCAATAAAATTGACCGGCACGATATGAAGGAAATATTACTGTTAAGCACACATAACCTATAACCCAATTTAATATTATTTGGTTGAGGAGTATTATTGACTTACAATTCATTGAGTTGTCTTCAATTGAGTAAATATACTCTAAGTAAATAAACGATTTTTTATGTAATAAAGCCTTTAAGCGATTTGAAAATTTGGGCGACAACTCTTTTTGTTGCATAAAATGTGACCATTGGAGAATAAATATGTTTGTCTAACGTTATGCCCAATGTGCTAAATTAGTTTGTATGGTGTTTGTCCTAACAGTGCACTACGAGTGCCATTAGTGAAGCAGGAGAGGCTGCCTTTTCGGGAGCAATTGGTCTTGTTCCAACGTTTTGTCTGAGCCTTTCTTCTGGTTTTTTTTACATACCCCATGCTTTCTTCTTTTTTTAACATCTTTATTCGAATATCACTGATCTTAATCTTATAATTTACTGATATTTTAAATATTAAGCATTCACTTACGATGTTTCTTGATCTTTGCTACCTATTACAAAATAACATAACATCTTAATTTTTAATCAACACCAAGAACATTAAGATGAACGAAATGTACAATGGCACCAAATTAAATTAAACGTTCACAATGTTTGCACATTTGTGAACCCCATACTTTATACGTGTCACAAAATAAGCAATATATTTCTACAGTACAAATGTCCATGGTTACCGAACACTTAAATAGTAATCTCTTCGATGTGATGTATTTGCGTTCATACATTGTTTATTAAATAGTGGTCATATAAATACACTTTACTAATATACCGAAGTAATCGGTATTATAGTTTTGGGAGAGTTCCCAAGATCTATATTTATATCATTATGTTCTTGTTGGAATTTAGTGCAAAGTACAGGAGAAGTTTGACTTTGTGCAATTATTTCAAAATTATTGTTTATCATTTAAATAGCCATATTGTTTCAGATTTTCGAGGTTGCCTTTGATACAATAAAACACTTATTTACTGGTTATTTGGACAATAACCAATCGGTTGGGAAATATTTCATGTCTTGGGGTAAAATAAAGTCCTCATCACAAATAAATATGTTTATACTGTTGAATGGATTCTACTATTGCTGTATAATAACTTACCCTTTCTCAGCAGAGATACTTTTTTGATGACTAATTGGATTATTATCATTAAAGCAACAGTAACTACGATGCAGCCTGCTGCCACTCCACCAATCAGAGATGCAGAACATGACTCACTAATCGGGTAGATTTCCGAATTATCTGAAAAATGATCAATATTTTTAGACAAATATGCAGATCATATATGTCGGTAATACATTTGCTTAACACAATGTATATTTTGGGTTATAGCCATCTCACCAATCTAGTAGGCACGTCAACGATGAATGGTCCGAATATGAAGACTATTCTGGGAATGTTATTTTCAATAATTTTAATGAAAGCACACAGACAAAATTGACAAATCTACACAAAGTAATCGCGAGTTTGTAATGTAACGATCCCACTAAACAAGCTCACACTTTGTAGTACTTTATGTAGATCACGTTTGTAATATTGTCTAATCTAAGTCGCACGGTAGTTTACGGTCATGACTCACAGTACATGTACTATGCAGGAAAATGATCCTGAAATCGAACCTTCATTGATCTATTATTATGTGTCAACCGAATATCACATGTTGTCACAATGTCAGTAATATTTTCAAATAATACGATTAAACCGGATACTATATAGTGTTTAGCATAGGCATGTTTTCCAAGGAGTAGCTACATAATAGAGCATACTGTTCTCGCAATGAACTGCAGATAGAATGTAGTTTAATGTCAAGGGAGCTGTTTATCCAATATGTCATTATGAGAACAAGGTTACAAACAATATATCAAAAAGAGTCAATGGGGTTGGTCTACAGGTGGATGTTTTGAATGCCGCAGGTAACATTGGGGTGGGTCTACAGGTGGATGTCTTGATTGCCGCAGGTAACATTGGGGTTGGTCTACAGGTGGATGTTTTGTTTGCCGCAGGTAACATTGGGGTGGGTCTACAGGTGAATGTTTTGATTGCCGCAGGTAACATTGGGGTGGGTCTACAGGTGGATGTTTTGATTGCCGCAGGTAACATTGGGGAGGGTCTACAGGTGAATGTTTTGGTTGCCGCAGGTAACATTGGGGTGGGTCTACAGGTGGATGTTTTGATTGCCGCAGGTAAAACGGAATGTTCAATAGGTTCGAAATATTTGCCACGTCAGGGACTACCAACTACCACTTCTAACGCCATTGGCAAGAATGACCACAAGAAAAAAGAAAATATCACAAAGCGTCGAGCGTTGAGTGACCTGAGCATTATGTAAGATGATAGTGTAATGCTAAAGCCATTTGTGTTTTATGAAACTGGACGATGCATAGATTGATATTTATTAAACTTTAAATTGATGTATTAAGCACAAACATTATATTCGAGCGTACAATTTACTTGTGTCATAACTGAACATGCAGAGTTCTGTGTTTCCTTTAATGAACTGAATATAGTGACACACATGTACAGTATGTGATAGTTGAAATTGAATAGTGATGAACAACAATTAAGCCAATATAAATAAAACCCACTATTGCTTCTCAGTTCAAATCAATGGAATTGCATGCCATGGTTTCGGACAGGCACAACAATGTGAATGTATTAGACCGTTTAATCTGATTCCACCCTCCTCTTTTGATAATTGGATCTCAAACGGCAATATGCATACATGGAAAAACAATAAAATCCTGCAGTGGTTTGATTCCACTCTAAAAGTCAACCAACTATTATAACAAATGAATGAGAACATAAACAGTACAATAGCATGGTCAGTGAACGTTCATTGTTAACTGACTATTAGCTAAACACATATAATATGTTGATGAAAGACCATTGCTATTATGACAAACATCATGACTGATATTGTTATAGGTCAATTAATGTGTGTACATTGACTGCAAACATATAATTGTTTAAACCAATGTTAGACGTCATCGTTAGCTTACGTTTGATTAGAATAGTATTTAGTTGGTATTTTGTATTCATTAAATTGTTTTTGTTTGTTGTTTTCGTTGGCAATATTAACAAGAATGGAAATGAATATTTTACTATTGAAATGAATATCTAGTCTATGTAAATTTGTTTGTACAGTGGAACCTGTCTAATCCGACACACCAAGGGACCAGGGAATTGTGTCGGTTTGTACAGTGTCCGAATACTCAGGTTTTACTTTAGTTAATATAAATACTTTGGGATCATCAATTGTCGTTGGATGTCACAGGATGTCGGAAACCACAGGTGTCGGAAACCACAGGTGTCGGATTGCACAAGTTCTACTGTATATAACATTTATCATAGCCAACAAAATTAACAAATTTACATACCATTATTTTTCGCAGTAATCATCTCTTCTGTAACTGAGAAGTTGTTTTTCACCACAAAGGTATATGTTCCCTCATCTATGTCTGTATAGTTAAATATGTTTAAAGTAGAAATAAATCCGTCAACTACAACGTTTTGATCATGAAGGATGAGTGTTATTCTAGACGATATCGTTTCTTTTGAATATTTTGGTCCGACTGTCAATGTTTTGTTTCCAAATAACCAAGAAGGGTCGTCTGGAAATGGCTCGGAATGAAATTGCACAAATATTGACATAAGAATTCTAGACTGTTTTCTTGATGTGGCAGTAATTATCGGTGGACCTGTAGTAAAAATAAATATTTATTTACATTAATATATTTGAAATAGACATAATATGCACCACGATCCTCTGAGGGAACACTATAATTTATAATTACTCCATTATATGACGGCGCGCAAGAGTACAGCCTATCCTACATGATTGTCCTATTTTGTTTAAGTATTGGGCATATAATGTGAACATGTCACACTCTTTGTACGTAAGATAATATCTGTACGATCACCTAGTAAACAACATCTTGTTAGGGTGGTCATTAAAGTTAACTGTTATCAGGTAAAGTTTGTCAACCTATGTTACCCTATAATCACCCCCAATGTCACACGTTCACCTACATGAGGTATACAACAATGGATCAACATGTTTTATCTATTCATGTCTCCATATATTTTTGAAAGGCGATTTGTTTGTTCTTAATTCTTGTATTCTGATGTAAACGAAATATCTACAACAACCACGAAAATATGCTAGCATTCCTGGTCCTAGTGGATAGAATATTATCATTCCTATTTTCTTTTGAAACCATTAGCATTTTACAGAAATCAAAGTAAGCACTTACAGGCTTTCCCAAGGTATTAAATAAATGTAATGTTTCATCGACTTGAAAATCTAAAAATCTTATTTTCCTTTTTATGTTTGCGTGTTCTATCTGAAAGAATTCCAATTTTTTTAATGTCAAATCCTTATTAGTTTACTATGTATTCTAGTACTTTTGTTTCAAATATACGTTTTGCATATCTATATCTCTCTTTCCAATTTCTCTCCTTCCATAGGAAGCATATTTATTCTTAATAATGAAAAGAGGTCACTCCGGCCTAGCCTATTAACAATTAAGTACATTTATTAGCTAACGATAATGTAATTTGTCTTTTCTAAGTATAAGAACATTTATTAGTTTTAATACAAAGTACCTGAGACCGATAGTTCCGTTGTTCCGTTTAAAGTAGGTACGCCTTGTAAATTCGTTGTCAAGATGCATACATATTCCCCTATGTCTTGGTAACTACAGAATGGTATTTGCAAAACAACGCTCATGGCCAATACATTGCCCTTCAATACCCGTATTGTACGACCATCATAGGTATGACGCCATACAGCGGTTTTCAGGAAATCGAGTGAATTGGCTTTTATTGTACAGTTTAACATCAGAGATTCCAGGTGATTACAGGAAACTGCATTAGGGCTGGACACACTAGGTAAATCTGAAAGACGAAATAAACAATAGTGGCATTAATAAATCCTAACGTTTGATATTTATGCCATAATTTACTACACATAGCTACATGATACAGTATGAGGATTTCATTGTGTACAACCGACGTTTTGTCGATTGCATTGCTTTATCGTGCTGCCTACCTACCCATTTCGTTATTCAGTGTATTTCCAAATAGTTATCAAAACAATATATCCCAGATGTTGGTTAATCTGTGTTCAGAATTGTCGCTCTTTGTTCTCACAAATCATTACCAGTATTTAGGAATAGTACAAAACATCGAAAAGACAAATAATGAAAAATATGGAAATGTTTTGATAATTTGCAGACTTTTTATTACCAACATTAGAGATCTAATCACAAGCGACGATCACATAATATGTACAATTGTATTTTTCGACTCTCAACTGATAAAAAAGAGTTACCGTTCGTTGTTACATATTAAGGTGTATTAGAAATATAAATATAAAACAAAATGAATAACCCAAACCTATTACTATATATATAACTGAAAGTGTGTAAAACCAAAGCTACTGTAAGATATAATACTTTGAATTCATTTGTTTTGTTCAATCTCATCTTAATTTGAGGAAAAACAGTTAATTATAATTGCTGTCGCATGCTTTGATATGAATATTGACATTTAACAGAAAACTGATACTTCCTTGTTTTCAAAATTCTTATGAATTTAGTACACAATTTTAGATTTTCCTTAGCCATAGGACATTAATATTATTTGTCTCGTCGAAAATGATCTCATCATTAATAACTATGAAATTGTGCATCGTAGTTGAAAATATGGTTAAGAAGTGAAATCAAACTAGTATTTTAACATACGGATTCTGATTACCCTTTTGGTATCTTTAAGCTCTTCTTCCTACTAATTTAACATACTATAAATTAAACGTCTGTCCAACCTTAGTTTTATCAATGCTTCAACCTGTGTTGTTGAATTGTATACTATTGTTGTTAATTAATATATTAAGGTTATAATTATTCGTTGATGAAATAATAAAGAGGTGTTATTTTTATTCTAACAGTCCATTACATGTTGATGCAAGATACACATATTGACCAGATGGATTTTAGGTGAATAAAAGACGTAAGAATCGGTCGATATATTTATTAGAAAACGGAATCGGTCATTTTCGTTTCGAAAACAGTCATGGTATGATTCAAATTTTACCACCATATCATAATGGGAAACTAATTATACGGGTCATTCAGTAGCACGTCGTGCACACAAAATTTGATGTCTACATTTTTATACAGTACACATGTAATTCTGTTTGTCAGAGAAGTAAGATTATTAATAATCTCTTTCAGATTAAAAACAGTTATATATGAAAAGAAAGCTTACACAGTGATGGTCATCAATTCTACCAATATATCAACAAAACAAACAATCACCTCTCATCTTAACTGAACTCACAGAACAGACCACGACATATGACGTTTGAAGTGCATTTCCAGGCTTGGGACAGGCACACAAATGTGGCGGTGTCAAACCGGTTAATGGGTCCCAACCCTCCCTCCTGATAACTAGATACATGTGTTGGCTTGGTAAATAAGGAAATCGTAAATGTTACCTGTCACTATAAACTTAACACTATTACTACGACTCCCGTTTATTGAGGAACATGCCCAATTTGTATCACCAATTCCGTATGAAACTGCATTTGGAGGTATAATGAGCATAAACTGTCTGTTGTCATGGTCACATTTCAGTACAAACATATTTTTGCTTGATTCAAACCCACTGCAAAGAGGATTATTTTCATCCCTCATTATTGTATAAAGTAGTTCATCGTCTCGCCACCATTGTGTTCCCTTGTTGACATCCGTTACAGTACAAGTTAATGTTACAGATATGTTGGACCCAAAATATACCAATCCAGGATTAACGTTAAGAGCATACTTTTCTGAAACAAATAAATATAAGTTGAGCAATCAAATTAATGTCTTTGTTGTATGGTTTTTTTTTCAATTTCAGACATCTTCAACAAAATTCGAAATTAAAAAGTAACAAACAAAAACAAATCTGATCACGAAATCCTAAGATAAATTAAGAACCATTTGGTTAGCAGACAAATATGCCTAGAGATGTAGTGTGACACTATCTACTTTAGAAGTGGTGTGAATTAGATGTAGATCCTAAACATTATTGCGATCTACTGTGGTTCATTAAATCCTTATCTCCATACTTTTACAACAGTATTGACACAGTATTCCCTTTCTACTAACGTCTCGCACAGTTAGCCAACAACTTTGTTACAGGAATGAGTTCGACTTAGAATTTTTAGAAATAATAGATAACGTACATATCAATATATTGCTTTGGACAAAAACAAGTCGTGCTTTGTGAAAAAGCATTCCAGTATCATAAAGAGTATGTTGAAACTAATATATTCAAAAAGACGGCATTTTTTTATAGACAGCACATTTGTTCTATGTAGCGTCGTGTTTTTGAACAGAGTTGTCATTTCAAGAGGTACTGCTAACATTATATCCGAGTTATTCCTATATTCGTATGAGACGGAATTCACACAAGGGTACCTCCAGAGAATTGAGAAATTGGTTCAAATGCATTAATTTCAGCTTTCCCTATATAGATGACATACTATCATTAAATACTCTAAATTTAAATTAATGCGTTTTAAATTAAGGCCACCGCAGACACTCTAAAGTCATCTTAATATCTTCTTGTTCTCTAAATGGAAATTTACGTTGAGGACCTATTGAATTCCACATTGTACGACAAATGAGATGACGTTAACTTCCCAATCGTAAACTTCCCATTCAGATAAAGCAAGATTCCTGCAATACCTGTATACGAAGATTAGTAATCTCAATAAATACGATATTCCAGGACCAGTGTTTCTTATCTGGATTGTCTGACCAGCAAACAGTGTACAGTAGTTAATGACACTAAGACTGCATTTTACATTTGAAAGTGTTAAGGGTGTCATCATCAATTTGTCGATCGCTACGCACTCAGTGTCTGTCTCACTTTTACCTCGTGTACAACACTTATTAGACTATGCACATTACCCTGTATCACGTCTTGGTATCTTCTACCTTTCTTTTTATTGACTGCATTTTTTTTTTTATACGTATTTTTATACTTTTTTGAATTTTAGGTCTGGAATTATCACACACAACTTGGAAAACAAATGGTTATAGCACACTCAATATCATAATAATAATTCGTATATTAGTTACTTCCAAATGTATAGACAAACCCCATCTGTGTGACAAACCAGGACAACAGTTGCCCCGTTAACTTCATTTCTTTGTATTTTAGTAGTGATATGCCAATTTCAAATACCAGTAATTGCCTACCAGTTATCTCAATATTAGTAGAATCTTGTATAAAGCTATCCGTTGTCCTGTTACCACTGCCATACTGTGCAACACATCTGAAGTAATGACCATCATACCATTGAAATGCTGTTCGTAATTCTACCATGAATTCCTCGCTTGTTAGGTTACATTTGGCTTTGTATAAGTTGTTTGTAACAGTTGTGTTACAAAATCCATCAACGGGTACAAATTGAACAACAGAACCAAAAATGTCATCATAAAATACTGTATTTTGCCAACTCTCCCTTATAGAGGCTCTGCACTTTAATATTACAGGTGTCTCTGATTTAGCTAATATTGTGTTCCTAGGAAGTAACACTACTTGCACTTCTGGATCTAAAATATTAATTAATTTCGAATAGAATATTCTTCATTCCGGGTGCAATGTAGAAAAACAACATGGGTAGAAAATGGAATATGATAATGTCTATGATAATGATAAGAAATATGTCGATTACAATATATTTCTAATGCGCTTCACAAACGAAACTTGTCATTGTTGAGTATTGCAGATGGCGGATACCAAGATCTTTATTATACTACATCTTTTATATGAAAAAGGTTTAAATAAGCTATCAATATCCTTTAATTTTGCGCAAATAAGTATAAGTTTTGTGGATTTGTTGATCGCATCTATCCCATTGAGCCTGAAATAAAGGATACAACAGATACAGCTAGGTCTGCTTCATACCTTGACATACACCTCAAATTTGACAATTAGTGTCAGTTAAGAACGAAACCTTACGACAACAGAGATGATATAATTTTCCCATTGTGAACTTTTCATTGATATGTAGCAACATTCCAGTATTACCTGCATATGGAATATATATCTCACTCAGTTGATCTGATATTCCAGACCTTGTGTGAATTCCCCTTTGGTATATTCAAACTCTTATCTAAGAAAAATATATACGCTGAAGCTACTAGATTAAACGTAATACTGGTTTTATGGTCCTTATTAAGTGGTCTTGTTTTTAGAATGACCTTTATTCCAATTTATCCCCAGGACTAATTATGTTATATCTTTTTCGTTTCATGTGTTGAGTTCATACATTTGATGTTAATATCTACTGATCAGACATCGAACGGTGTAAGTTTTCCCTTAAATTCAAAAATGAAAGTTATGTCACAATCATAAAACTTATATGTTAAGTCTGGTATGTGGAGGCCTTCCAGCTGTTTTGGGTTAAACAACACTCATGAAGTTAAATATTTGAATGCATATTGGGCTCAATAAATTAATATTGACATTTTTATATTTATTTGACATAAAAGCTATATAGAAGTGAACTTACAAATTAGGTTCAGTTGAAATTCATTTGAGTGACCTCCACCAAAGGGATGTTGACATCGCCAGTAGGTTCCATTTTTATCCTTTGTGACAAATTTTCCAGGTAGACGGAGTTTGTATGTGTAAGTTGAAGGATTGCAATAATAAATGAAATCACTAATATAGCCTCCAGCAAGTACACAGCTTCCATTGGGGTGTATGCCAGTAATAACAGCTTGGGTAGAATCACCACTATCCCATGTAATGTATTGTGCTGTCGTGATACAAGTCAGCTCAACACTCTCCCCAACGGTAGCAACACTTGACGATCCAAACAAGCTGAAGGTATCAGCTACAAAAATGTAATAGCTAATTTCCATTACAGAATTATTTTTACAAAATTTCACTAAATGTTCATTTCATGAAACTATGTATTTCTTGAAAAATACAGGAAAAAAACTAAGGAAACATTTCCTCCAAATGGTCTCTTTTAAAGAGTATTCAATGACAACAGTGGAACGCACGGTTGCATTAAATGTATACTTTATTAAGTCACTCACTTAATACTATTTGTTTTTGCACCGTTTTTGGATAAGTCTCCCTTTCCCCGAAACACCAAGTTGAATCAACATGGAACTTTTAATTCGTGTTAGACCATGATACCCAGATGTGAATTGAAATCTTGAAATTTTCCAAATGGGCACTGCAACCATGGTAGCCAATCAAATATTAAAAAGCAAAACCTCCCCTCATATGCTAGCCGCTGAACAAAATTTTATGACACTTTATTGAAATAGTCTTTAGACCAAATGGAAAAAAGATAAGACAAAAAATAGAAATCAGTAGCTCAAAGTTTGATGCAATTTCCATTTGGTGTTTGCCTGGAATCATTTAAGAGTGTGTTTATGGAGTTTGAAAAGGATTGGCTCTCCCATAGAACTCGATGTTAAATTGAAACTTGTTGTCTGAAGCATTTCGAAGCATTATTCAGACACCGAAAGTTGTATCGCTCTGAACTGTCCACTCGTGTTATTAATAAAGCTAACATACAGTCATTACAAACAATACAAAAATAAACGAATCTGTTAAAAACGACATATGGAGAAGCAAACTTTAGAATTTTAAAGACTATATTTCTAGCACATATTTAATATAATAATAAAAAAAAATAAACAAATTTGGAATCAAAGTTGTTCTCCGTCTAGTGTTTAAATGATATTGTAGAAGCATATGATAAAACCATGACATCTGAAATAAAAACGTAGATATCTAATTTGGTGTGCAGGATGAGTTTCTGGGATAACCTTCATCAGGTACGCTCAAGATCAAAAGATTGGAAAGCCAAATAACTCAAATGTTTCTGGAGCAGGAATACCAAAGGGCTTTTAAATAGACAAAATCGGCTATTGTCATCTATGCTTGGGGAAGGATAACCTCAGTGGTAATAATAATTCCGTGGCGTTACCTTCAATAATATTTCTGTGATATCATGGCGGTCAGTTTTATTAACGACAGACATGTCGGAAGTAGCTGAAACAAAATTATGGAAATCTAAATACAATATGATGGCGTACGCGATGGCCTCTTTATTTGAATAGATATGGGGTTTTTTTTTTATATAGCAGTGTGCTCTTTTCTGTAAACTTACATCTCTCTTCATATGTTTAAAGCAGTGTATGTATGGTGAAAATCAAGTAGTACATCGGCCAATACTATGTTGACTATTATGTATATAGCTGATCAAAACACAATCTCCGAACCAGAAATGATGTCATCCGGTAGATGTGATATAACAATACTCCAACTTTGTTTTCTTATTTTGTAAACGTCGATAGCTTCAAATATGCTCTCGCTCGCACACCCTCAATAAAACCTCTCTCTCACCCGGTGTTTTAATGTCAGCATTGGTATCAACCACCTACATTTACAGAAACAGATATTCAATTAATTCCTTTTTAACAAATTCAGACTAAAATATTGATAGTCATTTTGTAAAGCCAAACAATAAAGGTTATTGAAGCTGAATTACACACTTACCGTTATGACAAAAACTAGATATCTGAATTAGTGCACACGACACGTTTCTAAGATAACCTGCATCCTCTACGCTCCGAGTCAAAAGATTGGAAAACCAAATAATTTGATCAACATATTTGGGAACAAGAGAACCAAAAGGACTATTTAATACCGGGGACGACCCCTCTCCCCTTTCTGTGTATTTTAATACCAGGACGACCCCCTCCCCTTTCTGTGTATTTTAATACCGGGACGACCCCTCCCCCCTTTCTGTGTATTTTAATACCGGGACGACCCCCTCCCCTTTCTGTGTATTTTAATACCAAGACGAACCCCTCCTTTTTCTGTGTATTTTAATACCAGGACGACCCCCTCCCATTTCTGTTTATTTGAATACCAGGACGACCCCCTCCCCTTTCTGTGTATTTTAATACCAGGACGACCCTCTCTCCCCTTTCTGTGTATTTTAATAACGGGACGACCCCCTCCCCTTTCTGTGTATTTTAATACCAGGACGACCCCCTCCCCTTTCTGTGTATTTTAATACCAGGACGACCCCCTCCCCTTTCTGTGTATTTTAATACCGGGACGACCCCCTCCCCTTTCTGTGTATTTTAATACCAGGACGACCCCCTCCCCTTTCTGTGTATTTTAATACCGGGGACGACCCCCTCCCCTTTCTGTGTATTTTAATACCAGGACGACCCCTCCCCCCTTTCTGTGTATTTTAATACCAGGACGACCCCCTCCCCTTTCTGTGTATTTTAATACCAGGACGACCCCCTCCCCTTTCTGTGTATTTTAATACCAGGACGACCCCCTCCCCTTTCTGTTTATTTTAATACCAGGACGACCCCCTCCCCTTTCTGTGTATTTTAATACCAGGACGACCCTCTCTCCCCTTTCTGTGTATTTTAATACCGGGACGACCCCCTCCCCTTTCTGTGTATTTTAATACCAGGACGACCCCCTCTCCCCTTTCTGTGTATTTTAATACCATGACGACCCCCCGCCCCTTTCTGTGTATTTTAATACCAGGGCGACCCACTCCCCTTTCTGTGTATTTTAATACCAGGACGACCCCCTCCCTTTCTGTGTATTTTAATACCGGGACGACCCCTCCCACCTTTCTGTGTATTTTAATACCAGGACGACCCCCTCTCCCCTTTCTGTGTATTTTAATACCAGGACGACCCCCCTCCCCTTTCTGTGTATTTTAATACCAGGGCAACCCACTCCCCTTTCTGTGTATTTTAATACCAGGACGACCCCCTCCCCTTTCTGTGTATTTTAATACCGGGACGACCCCTCCCCCATTTCTGTGTATTTTAATACCAGGACGACCCCCTCCCCTTTCTGTGTATCTTAATACCAGGACGACCCCCTCACCTTTCTGTGTATTTTAATACCAGGACGACCCCCTCCCCTTTCTGTGTATTTTAATACCAGGACGACCCCCTCCCCTTTCTGTGTATTTTAATACCGGGACGACCCCCTCCCCTTTCTGTGTATTTTAATACCAGGACGACCCTCTCTCCCCTTTCTGTATATTTTAATTCCAGAACGACCCCCTCCCCTTTCTGTGTATTTTAATACCAGGACGACCCCTTCTCCCCTTTCTGTGTATTTTAATACCAGGACGACCCCCCTCCCCTTTCTGTGTATTTTAATACCAGGGCGACCCACTCCCCTTTCTGTGTATTTTAATACCAGGACGACCCCCTCCCCTTTCTGTGTATTTTAATACCGGGACGACCCCTCCCCCATTTCTGTGTATTTTAATACCAGGACGACCCCCTCCCCTTTCTGTGTATCTTAATACCAGGACGACCCCCTCCCCTTTCTGTGTATTTTAATACCAGGACGACCCCCTCCCCTTTCTGTGTATTTTAATACCGGGACGACCCCTCCCCTTTCTGTGTATTTTAATACCGAGACGACCCCCTCTCCCCTTTCTGTGTAGTTTAATACCGGGACGACCCCCTCCTCTTTCTGTGTAATTTAATACCGGGACGACCCCCTCCCCTTTCTGTGTATTTTAATACCGGGACGACCCCCTCCCCTTTCTGTGTAGTTTAATACCGGGACGACCCCCTCCCCTTTCTGTGTATTTTAATACTAGGACGACCCCCTCCCCTTTCTGTGTATTTTAATACCGGGACGACCCCCTCCCCTTTCTGTGTATTTTAATACAGGGACGACTCCCTCCCCTTTCTGTGTATTTTAATACCGGGACGACCCCCTCCCCTTTCTGTGTATGCTTACACTGCATGTACGGGTCAAATATGTCTGTTTTTTATGGACTCGGTATCAATTGTTGATTTCATGAGATGACCATCAAGACCAGTGCCAAGGCCATTATATGTACCGGTATGTATTGTGTAATATTTAATTGGTAAAAGATGTATTTGATGTATATAAATGTACAATAGGTTCTTACACGAGTCTCTATTGAAGATATGTGATTTTTGTCACGGGTGTGAGAAATTCCGTCTTTTCACGAGTGGAGCGTAGCGTAAAGAATTTCTCACACGAGTGGAAGAAATCCCAGATCTTCAATAGAGACGAGTGCAAGAACATATTTCTTCAGTTTTTAACAATGTTTACATTTCGGCCCCGAAACTAGATAACCACGTGCTAGGAAAGAAGGACGCTTATGTAAAGTTTGTGAATGCATCGACCCCGTGTACCTATGCATGAACTCCCGAAAAGAACCGTTTAATCATTATAATTCTTCAATGCAATACTGAACATAAAAATGTATTCTTGCATATCCTTGGTCTAAAAATCACACAAATTAAAATTCCGCGAAAACTTGTTGACGTCTTTGGTACATTAACAACATGACGTCATATGAAGACTTCCAGTTTAAAGCCTAAAGATCAGACGTCATTTGGTTTCGTGTACGCTTCAATTTTGATAAAATATAACTAAAATAAGCTTGCATGGTGTGCATTGTCGTAAATATGGCTTTCAATCTGACACTATCGTAGTTTCCCGTTAATTATACTCGGCCGCTTTGATTGGCCAACAATGCCATGTAAGACAAGGTCACGCGCAGCTGTCATTATGGCTTGTCTTACATAGAAAACGCATCAAAACGGAAGAATAAATAGTCTTTTATATGAAGCATAACAAGGACATGTTGTCCCACAGTCGTGAAACTGTGCTAAATTAAAAAAAAACTAACAATAAGCATTATGTTGTTAGAGAAATAATTCAATTAAGAAGACATGAAAAGTGGATGTGCGGGTGGGAATTTAAAACTATATTAATGCAATATTAACATCATGCAAGCCAAAATCCATACTGAATATGAAGTTGTGTGGATAGGATACGGTGGCTAAGATTATTTATCTATTTTATTATTATTGACCGAATAATCACTAATTAAGATACAACGTTGACCACAGAGAGCATGAAACCCGACATTGTTAAATATGGTACACAGGAAGCGGCTACTTGTAGCAGGTATCTGATCTAGAATAGAGACCAGTAATGTAGTGTGTACATTGATATGGTGAATGAATAAATAAACAAGTTCTTACACAAATAATAAATCATTTGTTTCTAAAAACATACCAAACAAGATAGATGGTAAATCAAAATATTTTAGATATAACAGATGATACAGTGATTCATTAACAATTTCAAACTCAAAAGTAGTTTTAAAACAGATCGCTACTCCCTGGCTGCTACTGGTATATGAACTAAGCATAATTTTATAACCCCAATCATTTCTCCAAATATTCAGAGAATATTGGATTGCATATCATTCCAGTTCCGATACATCTCAACTGCCTGTGGATGATATTTTTTATGTTAGTATGGTAACGCATGTATGGTTATAAAACATAGATATGCTACACAGATTGACACTTATTTTATTTATTTATTATTTTTAGAAAAGTGCATGAAAGCCGTTTATCATTATATGGCACTATATTCTGTTTTTGTTTTTCAATTTATGAAACATAAAAACAAATGTCCCTACTGTCGGCTATGAGGAACCCAGTCTACCATTCTACATATTGGTGTGCAATTGTAAGAAGATAAATGATAAACAACAAACTACTCGGGATAGCATTAGTAAAATAAATCAAATCGTCAGATATCAATTCATCATTGTTCCTGTACGTTGTTAAATATAAACCGAAAGTTAAATATTTGGTAAAAATAAAACGGTTACAATTTTCGGTATCAGTTATTGTATTGCACAACAAAAAGTGAAGTGCATTGCAAGAGAACGATACAAGATGATCAGCTATATCTGTTGAAGATCTGTTGTGTTTCGTACTGCATCATACACACTTGGTAAACTTCTCATTCCTAATTGGTCGTAGTTGTCGTTCCTATAATTAAATAAAATGTTAGTACCTGAGACTGTCAATGTTCGTGATCTGCTTAAATCAAAATAAATACAGAAGAATAGCCCAGATCTCTTTGGGAATTTTACTTGAAGTGATTTTGTGAGGAACATTTAAACTATATAGCTCAGAGGTTATCCGTAATATTGTGTATTTTGTTAACATGCTACTTCATATTATTACATGTATACAAATGTTCTCTTTGGTTTACTTGTTCCGAAAACTTTTGAATTATTTGGCTTCCCAATCTTTCGATTTTGAGTGTACCTGATGATGGTTATTCCAAAAATTTGATATCTACGTTTTTAATAATGTCATATTTGTCAATATGACGATAGTGAGCCCGCGGGGTCCTTTGCTTGTGGTATCAATACTGTACTCATCCTATGAATGGGACTTATATTGATGCCTCGTGTTATGAGACTGCAAGTCTCTTGGCTTACAATTCATTGAGTTGTCTTCAATTGAGTAAATTTACTCTAAGTAAATAAACGATTTTTTATGTCATTAAGCGATTTGCAAATTTGGGCGACAACTCTTTTTGTTGCATAAAATGTGACCATTGGAGAATAAATATGTTTGTCTAACTTTATGCCCAATGTGCTAAATTAGTTTGTATGGCGTTTGTCCTAACAGTGCACTACGAGTGCCATTAGTGAAGCAGGAGAGGCTGCCTTTTCGGGAGAAATTGGTCTTGTTCCAACGTTTTGTCTGAGTCTTTCTTCTGGTTTTTTTATATACCCTATGCTTTCTTCTTTTTTTAACATCTTTACCGGTATTCGAGTATCACTGATCTTAATCTTATAATTTACTGATATTTTAAATATTAAGCATTCACTTACGATGTTTCTTGATCTTTGCTACCTATTACAAAATAACATAACATCTTAAAATTTAATCAACACCAAGAACATTAAGATGAACGAAATGTACAATGGCACCAAATTAAATTAAAAGTTCACAATGTTTGCACATATTTGAACCACATACTTTATACGCGTCACAAAATAAGCAATATATTTCTAGAGTACAAATGTCCATGGTTACCGAACACTTAAATAGTAATCTCTTCGTATTTGCGTTCATACATTGTTTATTAAATAGTGGTCATATAAATACACTTTACTAATATACCGAACTAATCGGTGTTATAGTTTTAGGAGAGTTCCCAAGATCTATATTTATATAATTATGTCTTGTTAGAACTTGGTGCAGAGTGCAGGAGAAGTTTGTCTTTGTGCAATTATTTCAAAATTAGTGTTTATCATTTAAATAGCCATATTGTTTCAGATTTTCGAGGTTGCCTTTGATACAATAAAACACTTATTTACTGGTTATTCGGACAATAACAAATCGGGTCGGGAAATATTTGATGTCTTGGGGGGAAATAAAGTCCTCATTACAAGTAAATATGTTTATACTGTTGAAAGGATTCTACTATTGCTGTATAATAACTTACCCTTTCTCAGCAGAGATACTTTTTTTATGACTAATTGGATTATTATCGTTAAAGCAACAGTAACTACAATACAGCCTGCTGCCACTCCACCAATTAGAGATGCAGAACATGACTCACAAATCGGGTAGAATTCCGAATTATCTGAAACATGGTCAATAGTTTTAGACTAAATATGCAGATCATATATTTCGGTAATAAATGTGCTTAACACAATGTATATTTGTTGTATTTCTTACGATAATGGACAATTTTGGGTTATAACCATCTCACCAATCCAGTACGCACGTCAACGAAGAATGGTTTGAATATGAAGACTATTCGTGGAATGTTATTTTCAATAATTTTAATGAAAGCATACAGAAAAAATTGACAAATCTACACTAAGTAATCGCACGCATATTTATAAATTGTAATGTAAAATTCTGAGTTTGCAACGTACCGATGTCACACTTAGCAGTAATTTATGTAGATCACGTTGGTAATATTATCTAATCTAAGTCACATGGTCGTTTACGCTCATGACTCCCAGTACATGTATTATGCAGGAAAATTATCCTGAAATTGAACCTTCAATGGTCTATAATTATGTGTCAACCGAATATCACATGTTGTCACACAATGTCAGTAATCTTTTTAAATAATACGATTAAACTGGATACCATATAGTGTTTAGTATAGGTATGTTTTCCAAGGAGTAACTACATAATAGAGTACTAGTATATCCCTTTGATGTGAAGAGCACTCCGTTCTCGCAATGAATTGCAGATAGAATGTTGTTTAATGTCAAGTGAGCCGTTTATTCGATATGTCATTATGGAAACAAGGTTACAAAAATAATAAATCAAAAAGAGTCAATGGGGTGTGTCTATAGGTGGATGTTGTGATTGCCGCAGGTAAAAAGGGATGTTGAATAGGTTCGAAATCTTTGCCATGTCAGGGATTACCAACTACCACTTTTAACGCCATTGACAAGAATGATCACAAGCGTTGAGCGTTGATTGACCTGAGCACTATATAAGATGATAGTGTAATGCTAAAGCCATTTGTGTTTTATGAAACTGGACAATGTACAGATTGATATATATTAAACTTTAAATTGATGTATTAAGCACAAACTTTATATTCGAGAGTATAATTTACTTGTGTCATAACTGAACGTGCAGAGTTCTGTTTTTCCTTTAATGAACTGAATATAGTGGCACACATGTACAGTATGTGATAGTTATGAAAAGTGAGATTGAATAGTGATCAACAACAATTGAGCCAATATAAACAAAACCCACTATTGCTTCTCAGTTCAAATCAATGGAATTCCATGCCATGGCTTCGGACAGGCACAACAATGTGAAAGTACTAGACCGGTTAATCTGATCCCACCCTCTTCTTTTGATAATTGGATCTCAAACGACATTATAAATATATGAACAAACAATAAAAACTTGCAGAGGTTTGATTCCACTCTAAAAGTCAACCAACTATTATAACAAATGAATGAGAACATAAACATAAACAATAGCATGGTCAGTGAACGTTCATTGTTAACTAACTATTAGCTAAACACATATAATATGTTGATGAAACACCATTGCTATTATGACAAACGTCATGACTGATATTGTTATAGATCAATTAATGTGTGTACATTGACTGCACATATATAATTGTTTAAACCAATGTTAGACGTCATCGCTAGCTTACGTTTGATTAGAATAGTATTTAGTTGGTATTTTTTATTTATTAATTTGTTTTTGTTGGCAATATTAACGAGAATGGAAATGAATATTTTACTATTGAAATGGATATCTAGTCTGTGTAAATTTGTTTGTACAGTGGAACCTGTCTAATCCGACACACCAAGGGACCAGGGAATTATGTCGGCTTGTACAAGATGTCCGAATACTCAGGTTTTACTTTAGTTAATAGAAATACTTTGGGACCATCAATTGTCGTTGGATGTCACAGGATGTCGAAAACTACAGGTGTCGGAAACCACAGGTGTCGGATTGCACAAGTTCTACTGTATATAACATTTATCATAGCCAACAAACTAACAAATTTACATACAACTATTTGTCGCAGTAATCCTCTCTTCTGTTACTGAGAAGTTGTTTTTCACCACAAAGGTATATGTTCCCTCATCTACGTCTGTATAGTTAAATATGTTTAAAGTAGAAATAAATCCGTCAACTACAACGTTTTGATCATGAAGGATGAGTGTTATTCTAGACGATATTGTTTCTTTTGAATATTTTGGTCCGACTGTCAATGTTTTGTTTCCAAATAACCAAGCAGGGTCGTCTGGAAATGGCTCGGAATGAAATTGCACAAATATTGACATAAGAATTCCAGACTGTTTTCTTGATGTGGCAGTAATTATCGGTGGACCTGTAGTTAAAATAAATATTTATTTACATTTATATATTTGAAATAGACATAATATGCACCACGATCCCCTGAGGGAACACTATAATATATAATTACTCCATTATATGATGGCGCGCAAGAGTACAGCATATCCTACATGATTGTCCTATTTTGCTTAATTGGGCATATAATGTGAACATGTCACACTCTTTGTACGTAAGATAATATCTGCACGATCACCTAGTAAACAACATCTTGTTAGGGGTGGTCATTAAAGTGAACTGTTTTCAGGTAAAGTTTGTCAACCTATGTTACCCTAGAATTACCCCAATGTCACACGTTCACCTACATGAGGTATACAACAATGGATCAACATGTTTTATCTATTCATGTCTCCATATATTTTTGAAAGGCATTTTGTTTGTTCTTAATTCTTGTATTCTGATGTAAACGAAATATCTACAACAACCACGAAAATATGCTAGCATTCCTGGTCCTAGTGGATAGAAGGTTATCATTCATATTTTCTTTTGAAACCATTAGCTTTTTACAGAAATCAAAGTAAGCCCTTACAGGCTTGCCCATGGTATTAAATAAATGTAATGTTTCATCGACTTGAAAATCTAAGAATCATATTTTCCTTCTGCGTGTTCCATCTAAAAGAATTCCAAATTTTTTTAAACTCTAATCCTTATTAGTTTCCTATGTATTCTAGTATGTTTGTTTCAAATATACGTTTTGCATATCTATATCTCTCTTTCCAATTTCTTTCCTTCCATAGAAAGCATATTTATTCTTAATAACGAAAAGAGATCACTCCGGCCTAGCCTATTAACAATTAAGTACATTTATTAGCTAACAATAATGTAATTTGTCTTTTCTACGTATAAGAACATTTATTAGTTTTAATACAAAGTACCTGAGACCGACAGTTCCGTTGTTCCGTTTAAAGTAGGTACGCCTTGTAAATTCGTTGTCAAGATGCATACATATTCCCCTATGTCTTGGTAACTACAGAATGGTATTTGCAAAACAACGCTCATGGCCAATACATTGCCCTTCAATACCCGTATTGTACGACCATCATAGGTATGACGCCATACAGCGGTTTTCAGGAAATCGAGTGAATTGGCTTTTATTGTACAGTTTAACATCAGAGATTCCAGGTGATTACAGGAAACTGCATTAGGGCTGGACACACTAGGTAAATCTGAAAGACGAAATAAACAATAGTGGCATTAATAAATTCTAACGTTTCATGTTTATGCCATAATTTACTACAAATAGCTACATGATACAGTATGGGGATTTCATTATGTACAACCGACGTTTTGTCGATTGCATTGCTTTATCGTGCTGCCTACCTACCCATTTCGTTATTCAGTATATTTCCAAATAGTTATCAAAACAATATATCCCAGATGCTGATTAATCTGTGTTCAGAATTGTCGCTCTTTGTTCTCACAAATCATTAACAGTATTTAGGAATAGTACAAAACATATCGAAAAGACAAATAATGAAAAATATGGAAATGTTTTGATAATTTGCAGACTTTTTATTACCAACATTAGAGATCTAATCACAAGCGACGATCACATAATATATACAATTATATTTTTCGACTCTCAACTGATAAAAAAGAGTTACCGTTCGTTGTTTCATATTAAGGTGTATTAGAAATATAAATATTAAACAAAATGAATAACCCAAACCTATTACTATATATATAACTGAAAGTGTGTAAAACCAAAGCTACTGTAAGATATAATACTTTGAATTCATTTGTTTTGTTCAATCTCATCTTAATTTGAGGAAAAACAGTTAATTATAATTGCTGTCGCATACTTTGATATGAATATTGACATTTAACAGAAAACTGATACTTCCTTGTTTTCAAAATGCTTATGAATTTAGTACACAAGTTTAGATTTTCCTTAGCCATAGGACATTAATATTATTTGTCTCGTCGAAAATGATCTCATCATTAATAACTATGAAATTGTGCATCGGAGTTGAAAATATGGTTAAGAAGTAAAATTAAACTAGTATTTTAACATACGGATTCTGATTACCCTTTTTGGTATCTTCAAGCTCTTCTTCCTACTAATTTAACATACTATAAATTAAACGTCTGTCCAACCTTAGTTTTATCAATGCTTCAACCTGTGTTGTTGAATTGTATACTACTGTTGTTAATTAAAGGGATATTGTCTACCAGCTGCGTAATTTTTTCATACCCAAAATTATTGTCGATTTCCGTACTGACCTTCATAAAATGAAGATTAACACCGAGTTATGTTGCAAAAGATACGATTTTTTTTACAAAAAAGACCCAAAAAAGAATTATTGTCCGGATGACAATATTCAAATCTATTCATATGGCCTTCTATGTGAACACGTCTTGAGCATGCGCACTGTTTAGAAACAATAAACAACATGTGGTTCTTGGGCAAAAGAGAAACTGTCAACGCGTGGAAGAAAGCGGACTTTGACGGATTCAGAGATAAAGAGGAATAGAAGTGAAGTATCTTCCAAATGGAACAAATGCAGGATATATGTAGGGGATCAGTTGGACCGTTGCCGTTGGATGGAGCGAACTCAAGGAAGTGCTTGATTATTGTTGATAGGTAAGCCGAGCATGTTGCCTTCTTTTCTCAATCGTTTTTCATATTTTATGAATTTATGATGATGCCTATGATCATTTTCGGTAGATATTAATCAATATATTTAATTTTGCACCTGGCAACAGCAAATTATTGTCAATGCGGCCGTATTTGCGAGGTAAACAAACACAAATTTTAAGAGGCCAGCAAAGGGGAAATGGGAGTGCAAAAATGATATCAATGACAATGCAGTTTATTATTATCAATTTAAAAAGAAATATCGAATCAATTCATTTTTAATGCAAGAATTAAAACTGTACATGGCTTAATGAAAACCCTATAAAGTTCTTTTTATTCAAGCAAATTTATTTCTTTGATATACAACATATAATTAGGCTTTTAATTTTATCAAATTTCAACAACTTGGACAAGAAACTTAGTTTTGGGAACCAAAAGTATATACCTTACTTTCTGCGAATTATCACTATAATGGAAAATCAGTATGTATTTTTCAAATAAAAGCTTTCTATTTAAAGAAGCTTCATTTCAATTGCACTTTTAGTTTGGATCCTGTAAGTATAATATATAATTATAAACAAGGTTTTGAAGAAATGATATGAATATCCATTGAAATTTTCAAGTTTCAGAACTTTTTTTATATATGACTACAAAAGTTTACTGAAAATTTCAGAAATGTCCTAAAATGCATATTTTAGACCATGGCTAAATGAAAATCATTTTAATTCCTTTATGCAAACAAGTTCATATCTTGGGTACTGGAAATACATTACATAAATAAGGTTAAAAGTACTTTCAACAAGTTTGAACATAACACTTTGTTATGGGAGCCAAAATTATATCTTCCTGTCTGTGAATTATTACCATAGTGGAAAATCCGTATGTATCTTTTATATAAAAAGCTTTCCATTTAAATAAGTGTCATTTCAGTAGCATTTTTAGTTTGGATCCTGTAAGTATGATACATAAACAAGGTTTTTAAAAAATAATATGAAGATCCATAGAAATTTGCAAGTTTCAGAAACTTTTCTATATATGTGACTATAAAATGTTACTGAAATGTCCTGAACTGCATATTTTAGACTATGACTAAATGAAAATCGTTTTCAATTTCCTTATGCAAACCAAGTTTATTTCTTGACTATTCTAAAAACATTACATTAACTAGTTTTTTACTACATTTCAACAATTTTGGACATAATTTTTAGTTCAGGGAGCCAAAATTATACTTTACTATCTTAGAATTATCAACATAGACATGATAGAGGGAAATCAATATGTATTTTTCATATAAAGGCTTTCTATTTAAAGAATTGTCATTTGAACTGCTTTTTATCCCCTCGCCAACGAAGTTGCGAAGGGATATAGTAACGCTACCGTCCGTCACATCCTTGTGAACACTCTAGAATCAACATCCTTCAATGGATTTTGACCAAACGTGGTACATACTTAGTCCTTAAGAGAATTTGAAACCCTATTGATTTTCAAGGTCAAAGGTCAAGGTCACAGGGTCAAATTTTTACTGCGTAACATCCTTGTGAACACTCTAGAATCAACATCCTTTAATGGATTTTGACCAAACTTGTTACATACTTAGTCCTTAAGAGAATCTGGAACCCTATTGATTTTCAAGGTCGTATGTCAAAGATCAAGGTCACAGGCTAAAATGTTTACCGCATAACATCCTTGTGAACACTAGAATCAACATCCTTCAATGGATTTTTGACAAAACTTGGTACATACTTAGTCCTTAAGATAGCCGAAACTCTATTGATTTTCAAGGTCATAGCCTTATAGGTCAAAGGTCAAGATAACCGGGTCAAAATTTTACCGTGTAACATCCTTGTGAACACTCTAGAATCAACATACTTCAATGGATTTTGACCAAGCTTGGTACATACTTAGTCCTTAAGAGAATCTGGAACCCTATTGATTTTCAAAGTCAAAGGTCAAGGTCACCAGGTCAAATTTTTAGGCGAGGGGATATGCCACGCTTTGCCCTTGTTTAGTTTGGATCTTGTAAGTATGATTAATAAACAAGATTTTTAAGAAATAATGCGAAGATCCATAGCAATTTGCATGTTTCACAGTGTGTGAATTTAACAGTAGACCGATGGCCCATGTCTGTGTTAAAATCATGCAGGTTTTTGTAAAATTATCTAAATTTTTTAGGCAAATTACTACTAAAACTGGTAATTTCAGACAAATGTGATTTTGTAGTGATTGATATTTGTACTTTTGATTTAGATATTCTGACCAAGGTAATTCTAGAGTAGAAGAAATGAGCAGCCATCACATTTCAACGAAACGGATGAAACTGGAGAAATCGAGTTCATTTGTGAACCCATTTGAGTATGTTCATTTTGTTAAAGATTAGACATATTCTACATTATGTTTATAGGTAACATTGTCAATATTGTTCAACACAGTCACTTGCATAACAGTTTCCTATTAATTATTGTGGCTTGCATAGTGATACTACTAGTAGCTATATTATATAGGGATCATGTTGGCTTCTGCGTCATCGTTACATTTTCATCAATCCACAAGCTGAAATGGCCAGTCCTCCTTAGCTACTTACGGGAATGAAACCAAACTGGGACAGAATTGACGCACGTCTGGCGCACCAAATATTTTCCTGGAACTTTGATGTAATTTTGTCTCTTTATATTGTGTTGTGTAGATGTGTGCTGGATAGATGTATAAAGATTTAATATTATTTTGAAAAGCTTTTTCGTTATACAGCTGCACATCAGAACCATATAGCAAAATTTGTTTCGATATTATACACATACACTGTAATAAACAATTATTTTTTATTCTTACAGTCTCTCAATAGATATTACTGAAGAGGGCAGTGATGTTGGTGATGATTCTGACGATGGAGATTTTGAACCTAGCCTCAACTTCACTCTAAGGTTTGTCATGTTAATTTCATATGTTTCAGTTGTAACTTACATACTTGAAATTTTGTCCTAATAACAGAACCATGCATGATCATATGTCATAGGAGCTTTATTATACCCCCGCTCCACTGGAAAGGGGTAGGTATACTGTTTTACCTCTGTCCGTCCGTTTGTCCCAAGATGTTCATAACATTTTTCTCAGTAATTATTTATGGCAGCAATCTGATATTTGATCATAGGCTTCAGAAGGGTCAATCGAAAGTCGCAAACCCGCTGCGTTGTCCATGGTCAAGCCTGGTAGAAGTCCCATCCGATGAAGGGAAAGACATCAACAACAAATGAAGATAAGGTCTGATTTGGGTAACAGACACCCTGTAACCATTGACCAGCTCGTGATGCCTGCCGTAGAACTTCTTGAGGGATGACCACAACCTAAAATCTGTCTACAAATCACTCAAATCCTTCATAAAGTGGACTTGTAATGATATGTTTAGTTGCTCATTCACTATACATTCGAAATATTCATCTTGAATTGAAAGTTAGGGCTCCATAGATCATAATCTCTATTGTTTTATTCTTGTGAATTACATTGTAAGTATGTTTCTACTTCAGGTGGCAGAGAAGTTACAACAAAAAGACAGCTAGATGGTCTGTGCAGCCTGTTAAAGCTGACAAGTCATATTCCTATGTTCCAAGACTATTAAGGGTCATCATTTGTATGAGACTGCAAGATAATGAAGGAATGAATTAACGTGTGCAGTTGGAAGTAGATGATCCCAGAAGAATCTCGGTCTATCTTGCACCAATTCCACAACCTCCAACTCGGGATGATATTGTAGCATCTCAGAAATCCAGATTTGAAGACCAAGACAAAACAATTTACTATATTGTCGCATAAAATAAATTTAGATTGTCACTCTTTGTTTTTCCTGGTCTGACAGAAATTCTGCACATTTAGAGCAGAAAAGTACCCAAGTCGGGATAATGGGCATTACAAATTGTCCAATGCACAATAATGATAACACTCAGTGTGTTGGTCTAGTAAGTACAAACCAGGACAACTCTTTAGGACCTCACAAGAAACATCTCTGCCAAGTTTGGTTAAATTCTGTTCGGCTGTTCTCAAGAAGAAGATGAAAATGTTGTTTCCCATAGGGTTTCAATGCAAACTTTGACCTCCGCTGGTGGCCATTTTGAATTTTCAAATGGCGCAAACAGTAACAACACATGTTAAAGACATTCATAGGAACATATATACCAGATTTCAATTCAATCCCTTCAGCGGTTCTTGAGAAGAAGTTTCTTGAAAATCGACCAATCAGAATTTTCAAAGTCACATGGTGGCCATGTTTTTTGACGAATCTGCACAAAAGTAACAACTCTTGTGTAGGACCTCATAGAAAACATCTCTGCCAAGTTTGGTTTTGAATTATATAAAAGACTGTCAGTCCATTTTAGAAGAAGTTGTCAGTGCTGATAGAACGAAAAATAATAATAAGATGGCAAAACTTTCAAATTAAATTTACAATTCCAACTGACCAACTTGTGAAATTAACAACTCATTAGGGTTGATTTATTTTTTATTTTTGGTGTTTTAACGCCACTTTCAGCAATATTTCAGCTATATCATGGCGACCAGTTTTAGTGGTGGAGGAAACCAGAGTACCCAGACAACCACCGACCATAGGGAAGCAAGTGGTAAACTTTATCATTAGAGTATATGGGATAAAATACAAAATATTTCATGAACAAGTTTTAATTAAATCGTCTAGGAATGAAACCCTTGTATTGTCCATATAGATCAGGATATTTGTCCCTAATTTTCCAAGTACAACAGCTTGGGATCACACGTCTGACCCCAGCTCCAAGTCGGCCATGTGCCCAAATGGTATACTGGCGGTAGGCTGCATACCTATTGGATCTGTTGTAAACCTCGTCATGGGGCATTACTACAAGTTCCTCTCGAAACATTCTAGCAACCCCCAACACTTCCTCATCAAGGACAATCAGATCAAAGTCCTGTAAAAAAGACAAGAGATTTAATAAAAACAGAGTAAAGACAGATGGTTATACATTCATCTAGAAAAATGAGCTTTATTTAAAAAAGAAATATAATTCATTATAAGTGAAATAGTTTGCATAAATTCAGTTTAGAGAAATAAAAAAAGTCTTATTTTGGAAGGAAAGATTTTCTCGTGGGACTTTCTTATGACCACAGTTTTATTTCGTTTTTTTGTTGGTATATGGGAGAACCATTTTGGTCTTGCAAATTTTTTTTTATCAATTTACCCCTCGAGCTATTCAATTTTAATTTTATGGTTTTTTTCCTAAAAATTATTTTGATTCTGAATCTTGAAGAAAAAAATTTGGCTGGACAGGAGAAAAAAATATATTCCGACTTGACATTTTCACAGTATAATCATATACTTGCCATTTTCACAGTATAATCGTATACAAAATTTTGAAGAAAAAAAAATTATTCCAGCACTTCGCCAATCCAATTAAAATTAGATCTACGCACTTGCTCCCTATTTTAGATCTAATTATACCCCCGCTCCCCGAAGGGGGAGGGGGTATACTGTTTTACCTCTGTCCGTCCGTCCTTCCAAAATATTTTTCGTCACATTTTTCTCAGCAACTATTGATGGCAGAAATCTGATATTTGGTCACAAGCTTCACATAGGTATGCCATATCGTGGGAAGCGTTTTTGGAACCATCAGATTCCTACTTCCTGTTTGCCGACTTAGTTGGTTTTTATCCACATTGAATATATATGCACATTTTTCTCAACAACTATTGATGGCAGAAATCTGGTATTTGGTCACAAGCTTCATATAGGTACCCCATATCATGGGAAGTGGCAGGGGTATCATAAGTGAGAATTAGATCACAGTTCACCTTGTTTTAATTAGATTGGAAAATAAGAAAATATGATTTCTGTGGCGTCTGAAAAAAAACATTTCTACGTGACATAGCCCCCTTCAAGGTAAATGGTCAGTCCCATATTATTTTGCAGCAACTGTCTTGTGGAACTAGAAGTAAGGTCTCTTTTGTTTCTAATCCAGCCGAAATTTCTCTGAAACATTCCAGTCAATTAAGAAATAAAACAACACTGGCTACGTCATTCGTTTTCATCAGACATGTATTTCACTGTGTTCTACATGTATGTCTCTGTTTTCATATTGTCGGTAAACTGGCTAAAATAAATTAATTTAACACGTGTATCAAAATCTCGGGGAACAACTTCATAACTTATAAAAAGAAAAAAACTAATTTAGTTATTTTTAACGCCGGCAAAAATTTCCGATCGAAAATACGTAGTTGAGCTTGTCCCCATAGGGTGCCTCCTGGCATGTTTTCAATGGTTATCGTGGAAATATCGGCTGAATCTGTTAAGGCATGTAGTTTTCATCAAAGAAAATCTATTCCTGATACAGAAATTATTTATTCTACGTCTTTTAGATACAATCGGTTCGCAAATAGCTTTTTTCCTCAACTTTTATAGAAACTTACCTCAATATCCATGCTGCAGCATCCGGGCTACTGACATAAAAATAGATAAATAAATAGAGTTGGCCTCGCCCAGGTCAGTGCATAATTAATTAGCTTCCGGTAACGATGGTCAGCTTTTTTAGTCGAAAAAACAACGTTTCGGAGCGTATTCATCAATAATTCGGTGTTTAATCTTCATTTTATGAAGGTCAGTACGGAAATCGACAATAATTTTGGGCATGAAAAAATTATGCAGCTGGTAGACAATATCCCTTTAATATATTAAGGTTATAATTATTAGTTGACGAAATAATAAAGAGGTGTTATTTTTATTCTAACAGTCCATTACATGTTGATACAAGATAATAAACATATTGACCAGATGGATTTTAGGTGAATAAAAGAAGTAAGGATCGGTCGATATTTTTACTAGAAAACGGAATCGGTCATTTTCGTTTCGAAAACAGTCATGGTATGATTCAAATTTTACCACCAGTAACCAACTGTTCACATTTTAGTTATAAGTAAGTGATTACATGCATACTGTCGACTCCAACTGAAGAACTTGCTCTGCTATATCATAATGGGAAACTAATTATACGGGTCATGCAGTAGCACGTCGTGCACACAAAATTTGATGTCTACATTTTTATACAGTACACATGTAATTCTGTTTGGCAGAGAAGTAAGATTATTAATAATCTCTTTCAGATTAAAAACAGCTAGTTATGAAAAGAAAACTTACACAGTGATGGTCATCAATTCTACCAATATATCAACAAAACAAACAATCACCTCTCATCTTAACTGAACTCACAGAACACAGACATATGACGTTTGAAGTGCATTTCCAGGCTTGGGACAGGCACACAAATGTGGCGGTGTCAAACCGGTTAATGGGTCCCAGTCCTCCCTCCTGATAACTAGATACATGTGTTGGCTTGGTAAATAAGGAAATCGTAAATGTTACCTGTCACTATAAACTTAACACTATTACTACGACTCCCGTTTATTGAGGAACATGCCCATTTTGTATCACCAATTCCGTATGAAACTGCATTTGGAGGTATAATGAGCATAAACTGTCTGTTGTCATGGTCACATTTCAGTACAAACATATTTTTGCTTGCTTCAAATCCACTGCAAAGAGGATTATTTCTATCCCTCATTATTGTATAAAGTAGTTCATCGTCTCGCCACCATTGTGTTCCATTGTTGACATCCGTTACAGTACAAGTTAATGTTACAGATATGTTGGACCCAAAATATACCAATCCAGGATTAACGTTAAGAGCATACTTTTCTGAAACAAATAAATATAAGTTGAGCAATCAAATTAATGTCTTTGTTGTATGTTTTTTTTTTCAATTTCAGACATCTTCAACAAAATTCGAAATTAAAAAGTAACAAACAAAAACAAATCTGATCACGAAATCCTAAGATAAATTAAGAACCATTTGGTTAGCAGACAAATATGCCTAGAGATGTAGTGTGACACTATCTACTTTAGAAGTGGTGTGAATTAGATGTAGATCCTAAACATTATTGCGATCTACTGTGGTTCATTAAATCCTTATCTCCATACTTTTACAACAGTATTGACACAGTATTCCCTTTCTACTAACGTCTCGCACAGTTAGCCAACAACTTTGTTACAGGAATGAGTTCGACTTAGAATTTTTAGAAATAATAGATAACGTACATATCAATATATTGCTTTGGACAAAAACAAGTCGTGCTTTGTGAAAAGCATTCCAGTATCATAAAGAGAGTGTTGAAACTAATATGTTCAAAAAGACGGCATTTTTTTATAGACAGCACATTTGTTCTATGTAGCGTCGTGTTTTTGAACAGAGTTGACATTTCAAGAGGTACTGCTAACATTATATCCGAGTTATTCCTATATTTGTATGAGGCGCATTTCACACAAGGGCAACTCTAGAGAATTGAGAAATTGGCTCAAATGCATCAATTTCAGCATTCTCTATATAGATGACATCCTATAATTAAATACTCTAAATATAAATTAATGAGTTTGAAATTAAGGCCACCGCAAACACTCTAAAGTCATCTTAATATCTTCTTGTCCTCTACATGGAAATTTACGCAGAGGACCTATTGAATTCCAAATTGTACGACAAACGAGATGACGTCAACTTCCCATTCAGATAAAACAACATTCCAGCAGTAACTGTATACGAAGATTAATAATCTCAATAAATACGATATTCCAGGACCAGTGTATCTTATCTGGATTGTCTGACCAGTAAACAGTGTACACAGTGGATAATGACACTTCTTCTTCTTCTTCTTCTTCTTCCCGGTATGGAGTGAACTCTTCTACGAGTGTTGAAATTCCAGTGCATGGTGGGTGAACAGCAGAAAATCACCCGAGTATGTACAATTAAAATGTCTCTATTTACAGTTAAAAGCAGTTAAAAGCAGCTGGTCCTGTTCACATGTTGCTGATTGAGTCCAGGCATACTGATGGTAAGTATGTGATGTCTGATCGACTCAACTGTTGGCTGGCTTCGCAACTCTGGTGATAGCAAGTTCCAAGTTACGATGGTTCTTGGTAGGAATGAGTACCTGTATGCATCTACTCTGGTGCTTATCTGCCGGATGCTATGGGCACAGGATCCTCTAGTTCTGGTGGTATTAATCTGGATGTACTGATGGAGTGGTACTTCCACCAGGTTGTTCAGGATTCTGTAAAGCATTATTGATCTACTTCTGGCTCTACGTTCTTCTAGTGTGTCCCTTTGTAGTTGTTGCAGCATTCTGGTAACTCTGGGTCTCTGCTGGAATAATCACCGGTGACAAATCTGGCGGCTTGTCGTTGTACCCGTTCCAGTGCGTAGATCTGTTGGAGCGTGTACGAACCCCAACCTGTAGATGCGTACTCTAGCACTGGTCACACCAATGTGGTGTAGGCCTGGGCTTTCACGTCTTGAGGGCAACCTCTCAAGTTCCGCCATAGGAAACCTACTGATCTGCTGGCTTTGGCTGATGTCTGCTGTATGTGGTCATTCCAGGATAGATCTTTGTTAACATGGACGCCAAGGTATTTACTGCCAGGGACACTCTCAAGTGTATGACCGTGTAGCTTGTAACCGGTGTGAATTGGGTTTCTCTTCTTGGAAATGTGGATGGTAGTACATTTTTCAGGGTGGGACATCATTTGCCAGTCGGACTCCCATTGTTGTAGTGCTGACATGTCGTTTTGTAGAGCTGCTGTCACCTCCACTTTGTTGATGCTGCGATATACAAGACAGTCGTCTGCGAAGATTCGAACTGGGGAACTGACGTTGATAAAGGCCAGGAACAAAAGTGGGCCCATGACTGTGCCCTGAGGCACTCCTGAATCAACGTCTGTTACAGTTGATCTTTCGCCTTCTACCATAACAAGTTGTTTACGATTCTGCAAGAAGCTTCTAATCCAGCTGAGGGTGTTGTTCCGGACTCCATAGTAATGCAGTTTGTGGATGAGGCGTTCATGGGGGACCTTATCGAAGGCCTTGGAAAAGTCCAAGAGAATGACGTCGATCTGTTTCCCCTCAGATAGTCCTTTCGTCAGTTCATGGACCGTGTAGATAAGCTGGGATTCACACGATCTCCTGCTCCTGAATCCGTGATGTGCTTCAGTAAGGATAGTATGTTTCTCAAAGTGTGACATGATGTTGCTGTGGAGTATGTGTTCCATTAGTTTGGAGCATATGAAGATGGGGACTACATGGGCCATCTTCCAATCGTCTGGTACCTCTCCAGCTGTGATTGATTTCTGGTAGATGTAGGTTAAGACTGGTGCAAGTTGAACGGATAGCTCATTAAGCAATCTTGCTGGGATAGAGTCTGGTCCAGTCGCTTTATATGGTTTGATGTTTTTCAGTAATTTTTCAACTCCAGGTATGGTGACAATTATTGGATCCATGGTATTGTGCGGACTGTCTCCTTTGTCTGTCATCGAGCTCATATCCTCCTTAGTGAAGACAGACTTGAATTGACAGTTGAGTATGTCTGGTTTGGTGTGAGGGTTACTGTGGAGTGTACCATCTGTCTGTCGCAAAGGAGCCACCCCTGAGGACTCTTGTTTCTTGCCTTTAATAAATGACCAAAACTTCTTTGGGTTTTTTGCAGCGTCCGGGCTGATGATGTCTCTCATGTAGTTATCGTGTGCTGTTCGAATATTTGTTTGGCAAGTAGATTTCAGTTTCTGATATCGCTTCTTATCTGATGGTTTTCCTGTGGTCCTAGCTTTGCGGAAAGCTCTGTTTTCTTTCTTGTCAATCTCCGAGTAGTGGTGTCCATCCAGGGGTTGGTATGTCGAGATCTAGTCTGTTTGTGTGGTACGTGCTTGTCTAGAGGTTTGAGTATGTTGTCTCTGAAAGAAGTCCACATGTCGTTGATGGTTGAGAATGGTGTTGCTGTGAACTTGTTGATATATGCTGTAACCTCAGTCTTAAATTCAGTAATATTAGCCTTGTCCCATAGGTGTATAGTTCTTCTAGTAGGCTTAGTACGTCTTGGTTTGATGAGGGTGTCAATCAGTACTGCGTCATGGTCACCGACTCCAGGTATAGGTTTACAGCTGTCGATTAATCCCGGGTTGCTTGTTAAGAATATGTCCAGGGTTTTATTCCCTCTAGTAGGAAAGTCGAATATCTGCTCCACATTACAGTTCCTGAGAATGTCAAGGTAGGTGTCTGTCGTGGCGTAAGAATATTGGTTTGATGTAACCGTTAGACTCGACCAGTTCATATCAGGAAGGGTGAAGTCGCCGCCAACCCAGAAATCAGATTTCTGGTTATCATGGTTCAACTTGATAAGTTCTTCCACGGCAGCACTTGAGTATGTGTCCTCAGTCATATTGGGTGGCCTGTAGAACGAGGATATAATGATGGACTTTGCTCTATTTAATTGGAGTTTAACGCTTATCAACTCGGTCTTCTGACTGGTGAGCACAGGTGAGCAGATAAGGTCCTCACGTACTGCGATGAGCACTCCTCCATAGGAGTCGGAACGGTCGTTCCTGATTACTTGGAGGTTTGTTGGTAGAACTTCTGCTGATGAGATGTTTCCATTCAGCCACGTCTCTGTACCTAGGATGATGTCGGAATCAGCATTGTCTATCAGTACCTGAGTTTCGTTGACTTTGTTTTTGAAGCTCTGGAAGTTGATTACTATTGCCCTCAATGATTTTAATGGTCTTTTCGGATCGTTATGCTTTGTACTTCGATTTGGTGATGATGAGGCCATTGGACTGCCTAATGATGTTGCTGAGTGGCATGAGCTGTCTATTGCAGATGTTGTGTGAAGATCAGTACTGAGGTTGGAACAGGAGTTATCAGTGACTGTGATTGAGCCATACAAATTTGATAAATTTGGTGCATGGCAGATCTTGCATAGCCATATAACCGATGTGTCAGCTAGATGATGGTATTCCTCTGATGTCATCGTCATACATTCTGTATGGCACCATTGGTCACATTTGTCGCAGGCCAGATTACAATTTTACATTTGGAAGTGTTACGGCTTTCATCATCAATTCTAATGTAATTGTTTAATATTGCTGGTTTGTGATTGGACAATGATGTAATATTCACGGTATCAATTCGACGGTTGAAATATCATGAGTTATTTTTAGAATTTTAGCCGATTACCGCTTACGTCATCTCGTCAATAATGTGGTAATGCACATTATTACATTAGAATGGAGATAACTGTATTGTATTTGAAAATTTCACGGCATCAATTGTCGATTTAATGCATAATTTTCACGGTATCAATTCCACGGTTGAAATAGCATGAAATATTTTTAGAATTTTAGCTGATTACCGCTTAAGTCATCTTGTCAATAATGTGTCAATATACATCTATCCTACAGATCATTACATTAGAATGGAGATATCTGTATTGTATTTGAAAATTTCACGGCATCAATTGTCGATTTAGTGGTCGCAAATATCCGTTTACTGGCTCCGCTAACGCGTCGCCAGTAAACTCAATTTGCCATCATCAAATCTCTAATTGATGCCGTGAATTTTTCAAATACAATACAGTTATCTCCTAATTTGTCGATCGCTACGCACTCAGTGTCTGTCTCACAGATGACACAGGAGCTGTTTGTCGTCATCTCTTTCCTCCCATTTACCTCGTTTACAACACTTATTAGACTATGCATAATATCCTGAGAAACACAAGAGTGTCACAGGTGAGACAGGAACTGCTTACCCTTCCGGAGCACCTCGGATCACGACCGGTTTTTAATCAGGTCCTTGTTTCTTATCTTTAGTCTTTTGTGTTGATAATTGTTTGTCGTTGTCTCTTCTTTTCATTATTTGGTCATGTACATGATGTATTGGTCATTCTATATTGATTGACGATTGTATCACGTCTTTGTATCTTCTACTTTTCTTTTTATTCTGCGTGATTATGTATTATTGTTTTTGACACGTATTTATTATATAAACGCTGCTGAGTTTTGATCTGGTATTATCAAGGCAAGCAAATGTTTCTAGCACACTCAATATTAGAATAACTATTTTATGCTAGTTTCTTATAATATACATTGATGCTTAGAGGAACTAGGACAACATTTGTCCCGTTAAATCATCCGCATTTTAATAGTGAAATGCAAGTTTCAACTATATATTTCCTACCAGTAATCTCAATATTGGTCGAATCTTGTACAAATTTATCTGTGTTGCTGCCACTGCCATACTGTACAACACATTTGAAGTCATGACCATCATGCCATTGAAAAGCTGTTTGTAATTCTACTATGAATTCCTGACTCGTTAGGTTACATTTGGCTTTGTAGAAGTTGTTTGTAACATTTATGCTACAAAATCCATCAACGGGTACAAATTGAACAACAGAACCAAAAAGGTCGTCATGAAATACTGTATTTTGCCAACTTTCCCTTATAGGTGTTCTACACTTGAATATTACAGTGGTCTCTCGTTTAGCTAATATTTTGTTACTAGGATATAACACTACTTGCACTTCTGGATCTAAAATATAAATTTAATTTCAGATAAAAACATTTTTAATTCCGGTTACAATGTAGAAGAACAACAAGGACTGAAAATGGAATATGAGAATGTCTTCATCTATACATGAAGAAATATATCGATTAAAATGTGTATCTAATGCGTTTCACAAGCGAAACTTGTCATTGTTGAGAATGGCAGCAGCCTAAGTCCTGAGCAAATATTGGTAATTTTAGTCATCCAGGAGATGGCCGATGCCGAGATCTTTATTGTACCATAGCTTTTAAATAAACAAAAATGGTTGAAACAATTCGTTACGCAGAAGCTACTGGACTAAATTCTATACACTGGTCTTATGGAGCTCAGTAAGTGGTCTTATTTTTTGGAATTATCTTAATTCTCCATGACTACTTATGGTATATCATTCTTATTTCTTGTTTATGATTACCCAAAATGTAAAACAAACATTTTATTTCATCCCTAATGAATAGGTCGAATGGCATACATTTGATATTTATGTCTAGTGTTCAGACATCAGGCGATGCAAGTTTTAAAAAGGAAAATATGTGTCAAAGACTTAAACATACTGTTAATTATCTGTTCCAGTTGGTGTAAACGACTACTGTCATTGGTTTACATTCGTTTACCTCAAACTGAGGAATATATTTAAAGAATGAGTGTGTGAGTGATTGCTGTTTAACGCCAATTCAGCATTCAGCAATTTATCAGCTATATCGTGACGAGATCAAGTTAATTTTCAATGAGATGATGATGAGGTCCGTATTGTTCTAGACCAACACGCTGAGTTGTATTTGCATAGTGCTAGATCACTGAAACATCTGTCCGCGGGTAGACATATTGCTCCACTCGGAAACATTATTCTGATACATTATTCTGATTCCGAGCCGACCAGTATTTGCTCTGTCTCCTTAGTGCTACGGGCTTAGCGGAGAAGCAAGAAATACCAATGTTATAGTCTTTGGTTTGACCCGACCGGGGCTCGAACCCACGATCTACCGCACGCTAACCATTACGCCACCGATGTGGTTATACATTTAAAAAAAAACTCTGTCAAAAGCTCTAGAATCTTACTATAAACTGCTGGAATGACTGAAACAAAGATTTTTAATTTTATGTTTTTAATGTTATTTTCAATGTCCGGTATGTTATTACTTTTTGGAATGATCACTGTATGCCATGATATAACATCATGAATACGATGAAAACATTTCGCTTAAGGATTCAATAGTTATTTACCTTTCAGAAAGACATTATTGAATCAAAGAATCAAAACTTCACAGGATCGTACCTCGTCTTATATATTTTCCATCAGCGATTGGAAAGCAAAAGTGGAGATTGAATTAATTATGGTCTCTTAAATTTAACGTGTTTTTAATAAAAAAAAGTTCACTTCTCTGTCAGAAACTTCTGAACTGGTAAAACTAAAATGTGCTAATGTATGTAATTCATATTTTAACAATAACCTTCGGTAATTTGCTTATTTATATTAAAATCGTGAATGACATTAGAATATAGTGGCTGATTTCTGAGGTTGTGGTAATTCATGATGCAAAACTAATGAACTCATCTAAAAACCTGTGGTGAACTCAAGTGCTCCGGAAGGTAAAGAAGTTCCTGCTCTACATGAGGCACCTGTCGTGTTACTCTTGCTATAAGCACGGTAATAATTCATAATTACATTACTTCCGTTTTTCATTGAAATGTTACAATATGATTGGTTATGAAGTGGTCAAATGATTATAAAAGAGATGTTTTACATCCCAATAAAACTCAAACCCGAACTTGCACGTGCCTCCATGACGACGTCAGATGTAAACAATCAATGGCGTAGTAATTTCCAACAGCAAATAATCTAACACAAATAATATTCACAACGAAAAATTCAACTATATTACATTTTGGTGTGATTTAAATCTAATTATAAGAATTGAATGCATTTTTTTGTAGTTTTATTGGCGTGTAAAAGCGTGGACCGAAGCACATTTTGTATGAAGCGCACTTAAATGAATGAGAAAAGAACCGGATTGTGAACATATTCGTGGTCATTTGTGACACAGATCTTAGCTTAACCACTAGGAACTTATATGTTATCTTCAAATATTACCCCAACCACCACAAAGTAATACATATTGGTTGTAAACCATAGTGGTATACATGAAAATATGTTAACTTACAAATTATATGAAATATATTTGAAATTTATTTGATATATCTGCACCACTTGGATCCTGAAATCCCTAAAAATTCCCATTTCTGTTTCCGTGAAAGGATATTTTTATTGGTATCACTGGGTTGATATCTCTACTGGTGGACTATTATTCCCCGATTGCATCATTAGTCAGTGTTCCACAATAACATGGTTAACTATATACATTTGTTATTGGAGTTTACAGTTCCTAAATAATGTAACCTTATTCGATTTTGGATATTTGGCTATCCTGTTTAGACCCTTTGGTTTACTTGTTCCCAAAAAGTTTGAAATTATTTGGTTTTCCAACCTTTCGATTTTGAGTGTACCTGATGATGGTTATTCCAGACATTAGATATCTACGTTTTTATTAATGCGTTCCGTATATTTGTCTGCACTTAAAGTTTAGTATTTGGAGGTGTTCCAGCTGTTGTGGGTTAAACGGCACTTATGATGTTAAATATTTGAATGCATATTGGGCTCGATAAATAAATTTTGACATTTTTATATTTATTTTACAACAAAACTATATAGAAGTGAACTTACAAATTAGGTTAAGCTGAAATGGATTTGAGTTACCTCCACCAAATGGACTTTGACATCGCCAATAGGTTCCATTTCTATCTTTTGTGACAAGTTTTCCAGGTAGACGGAGTTTGTATGTGTAATTTGAAGGATTGCAATTATAAATGAAATCACTAATATAGCCTCCATCAAATGCACAGCTGCCATTGGGATGTATGCCAGTTATTGTAGCTTGGACAGAAATACCTCTGTCCCAAACAAGGTATTGTGATGTTGTGATACAAGTCAGTTCAAAACTCTCCCCAACAATACCAAAAGTTGAAGATCCAAATAAACTGAAAGGAACAGCTACAAAAATATAAGTCAATTTCAATTATAGTATTTTTACAAAATATCATTAAATTCACATTTCATAAAACTATGTATTTCTAGAAAAATGTAAGAAAAAGACTAAGAAAATTCTTTTACGGGAATTACATTTCGTCTGAGTTTTCAACGAAAAAAGTCGAACCCACGGTTGCATTAAATGCATTTTTTATTAAGTCCATGGCACCTAGATGTGCACTCAAGTCTGGGCGATTGCACGTGTGGCTATAAATAAGTAACTGCGGAACAGAGATTTCAAATAAATGGAATCGGTTGGACAAACATGGTTGATAAACAACTCAGAAGCTTTAGCAGATATTAACTTGAAACTAATTAAAATGTTAGAAGTGTCACTGAAAAATTGGTTGTGCGCACACAACATTGTTTGGGCGACTATCACGATACAGTACAACTGGTTCTGTTAATATTTATTTAGGTCTTTTGATGCATTATATGTGAACATAAACCTTCATATGGGACAATAAATAAAATAAACTTGCATGCCAGATAAATTTTAGTTACAATACAAGGATGTCTCAAATAGATATGCTGACGTAATGAAGAAAACGACCAGTCGTAATGATGCAATAGATGACACAACAATCTTGACTAATCTTCACTTTAATTACCAGTAGTTATTAAGAAAATGTGTAGGGCTTATTGCAAAGTGCCTTGGATTGATTGACTGATATGATATTTTATCTTCATATCAAATATAAAAGTTCAAATGGATTTTTTTTACTTTAATCATCTCTTACTAGATCAAGAAACCTTAGGTTTTTCTCCATCCTTGTGTGTCATAGGTGATATGTTTAAATATGAGAACAGAATAAACCATTATGTTATCTACAACATCTTACATGGTCTATTCAAATGTTTAACAACACATCATAAATTAATAAACAACGTCTGTAAAAGAGAATTGTATACAACAATACTAAATATACGTCAAATTACAAATTAGATTAAGATGTAATAGGTCTTTTGGAGGTTCAATGAATGAACATTATGTCATTTCGTTTTGGTGTAAGCCAATAAATAGAAAACACCTGCATGTCTATGTAATTTCTAAAAACAATGCAAGTATTATTGATTCTAAGTACAAACTAATACCCTGTTGTATGTAGGATAAGTGCAGTTTCACACTTGAATTTACAAATTCTACCAAATGAATAACTTAATAAATATTCATATATAAACATCTATTTATATACTGGTTACTGTGGTCGTCCTGGATATTACAAAGCTATATATATTAAGTTTTTCGTCCGATGTATTTGCATTCCTTAGATCTAAAATTATGTAGCAATTATTATACTAACCGTCTGCTGTTCCAATAAAAACAAGAAGTAATGTTGATATCATTATATTTTGTACAAAGATAAATAATCTTTTCTTCCTGGTAGTTTAAAAGTAGGTCACATAAATATACATTTCTTTGTCATTTTAATCATCTATGTGACATGATTGATCGTATTCCTTCACTAAACGTTAGGTCTTTCCAACATTACATTTCATTTATTTTCATTCCATAATTTTTTGTAATTCAAATAAACTACTGTTGTGTTTATGAACATTAAATTATTTTAGCTGGGGGATTGAACAGTATTAAACCAGAGAGAACGCTTTCTTATTCACATATAATAAAGCTAACATACAGTCATTACAAACAAAACAAAAATAAACGAATCTGTTAAAAACGACATATGGAGAAGCAAACTTTCCAATTTTAAAGACTATATTTCTAGCACATATTTAGTATAATAATAAAAATAATAAACAAACAAACTTGGAATCAAAGTTGTTCTCCATTTAGTGTTTAAATGATGTTGTAAAAGCATATGATAAAACTATGACATCTGAAATAAAAACGTAGATATCTAATTTGGTGTGCAAGACAAACTTCTGGGATAATCTTCATCAGGTACGCTCAAAATCAAAAGATTGGAAAGCCAAATAACTCAAATGTTTTCTGGAGCAGGAATACCAATGGGCCTTTAAATAGCCAAAATCGGCTATTGTCATCTATGCTTGGGGAAGGATAACCTCAGTGGTAATAATAATTCCGTGGCGTTACCTTCAATAATATTTCTGTGATATCATGGCGGTCAGTTTTATTAACGACAGACATGTCGGAAGTAGCTGAAACAAAATTATGGAAATCTAAATACAATATGATGGCGTACGCGATGGCCTCTTTATTTGAATAGATATGGGGATTTTTTGTATATAGCAGTGTACTCTTTTGTGAAAACTTATATCTCTCTTCATATGTTTAAAGCAGTGTATGTATGGTGAAAATCAAGTAGTACATCGGCCAATACTATGTTGACTATTATGTATATAGCTGATCAAAACACAATCACCGAACCAGAAATGATGTCATCCGGTAGATGTGATATAACAATACTCCAACTTTGTTTTCTTATTTTGTAAACGTCGATAGCTTCAAATATGCTCTCGCTCGCACACCCTCAATAAAACCTCTCTCTCACCCGGTGTTTTAATGTCAGCATTGGTATCAACCACCTACATTTACAGATATTCAATTAATTCCTTTTTAACAAATTCAGACTAAAATATTGATAGTCATTTTGTAAAGCCAAACAATAGAGGTTATTGAAGCTGAATTACACATTTACGGTTATGACAAAAAGATATCTGATTTAGTGCACACGACACGTTTCTAAGATAACCTGCATCCTCTACGCTCCGAGTCAAAAGATTGGAAAACCAAATAATTTGATCAAAATATTTGGGAACAAGAGAACCAAAAGGACTATTTAATACCGGGGACGACCCCTCTCCCCTTTCTGTGTATTTTAATACCGGGGACGACCCCTCTCCCCTTTCTGTGTATTTTAATACCAGGACGACCCCCTCCCCTTTCTGTGTATTTTAATACCGAGACGACCCCCTCCTCTTTCTGTGTATTTTAATACCGGGACGACCCACTCCCCTTTCTGTGTATTTAAATACCGGGACGACCCCCTCCCGTTTCTGTGTATTTTAATACCAGGACGACCCACTCCCCTTTCTGTGTATTTTAATACCAGGACGACCCCCTCCCCTTTCTGTGTATTTTAATACCGGGACGACCCCCTCCCCTTTCTGTGTATTTTAATACCGGGACGACCCCCTCCCCTTTCTGTGTATTTTAATACCGGGACGACCCCCTCCCCTTTCTGTGTATTTTAATACCGGGACGACCCCCTCCCCTTTCTGTGTATTTTAATACCAGGACGACCCCCTCCCCTTTCTGTGTATTTTAATACCGGGACGACCCCCACCCCTTTCTGTGTATTTTAATACCAGGACGACCCCCTCCCCTTTCTGTGTATTTTAATACCGGGACGACCCCCTCCCCTTTCTGTGTATTTTAATACCAGGACGACCCCCTCCCCTTTCTGTGTATTTTAATACTGGGACGACCCCCTCCCCTTTCTGTGTATTTTAATACCGGGACGACCCCCTCCCCTTTCTGTGTATTTTAATACCGGGACGGCCCCCTCCCCTTTCTGTGTATTTTAATACCGGTACGACCCCCTCCCCTTTCTGTGCATTTTAATACCGGGACGACCCCCTCCCCTTTCTGTGTATTTTAATACCGGGACGACCCCCTCCCCTTTCTGTGTATTTTAATACCGGGACGGCCCCCTCCCCTTTCTGTGTATTTTAATACCGGTACGACCCCCTCCCCTTTCTGTGCATTTTAATACCGGGACGACCCCCTCCCCTTTCTGTGTATTTTAATACCGGGACGACCCCCTCCCCTTTCTGTGTATTTTAATACCGGGACGACCCCCTCCCCTTTCTGTGTATTTTAATACCAGGACGACCCCCTCCCCTTTCTGTGTATTTTAATACTGGGACGACCCCCTCCCCTTTCTGTGTATTTTAATACCGGGACGACCCCCTCCCCTTTCTGTGTATTTTAATACCGGGACGACCCCCTCCCCTTTCTGTGTATTCTTACACTTCATGTACGGGTCAAATGTGTACTCGGTATCAATTGTTGATTTCATGAGATGACCATCAAGACCAGTACCAAGGCTATTATATGTACCGGTATGTATTGTGTAATATTTAATTGGTAAAAGATGTATTTGATGTATATAAAAGTATAAATAGTCTTTTATATGAAGCATAACAAGGACATGTTGTCCCACAGTCGTGAAACTGTGCTAAATTTAAAAAAAACTAACAATAAGCATTACGTTGTACAAGAAATAATTCAATTAAGAAGACATGAAAAGTGGATATGCGGGTGGGAATTTAAAACTATATTAATGCAATATAAACATCATGCAAGCCAAAATCCATACCGAATATGAAGTTGTGTGGATAGAATACGGTGGCTAAGATTATTTATTTATTTTATTATTATTGACCGAATAATCACTAATTAAGATAAAACGTTGATCACAGAGAGCATGAACCCCGACATTGCAAAATATGGTACACAGGAAGCGGCTACTTGTAGCAGGTATCTGATCTAGAATAGAGACCAGTAATGTAGTGTGTACATTGATATGCTGAATGAATAAATAAACAAGTTCTTACACAAATAATAAATCATTTGTTTCTAAAAACATACCAAACAAGATAGATTGTAAATCAAAATATTTTAGATATAACAGATGATACAGTGATACCTATGTAGATGATACAGTGATACCTATGTAGATGATACAGTGATACCTGTGTAGATGATACAGTGATATCTATGTAGATGATACGTGATACCTGTGTAGATGATACAGTGATACCTATGTAGATGATACAGTGATACCTGTGTAGATGATACAGTGATACCTATGTAGATGATACAGTGATACCTGTGTAGATGATACAGTGATACCTATGTAGATGATACAGTGATACCTGTATAGATGATACAGTGATACCTATGTAGATGATACAGTGATACCTGTGTAGATGATACAGTGATACCTATGTATATGATACAATGATACCTGTGTAGATGATACAGTGATACCTATGTAGATGATACAGTGATACCTGTGTAGATGATACAGTGATACCTATGTAGATGATACAGTGATACCTGTGTAGATGATACAGTGATGCATATGTAGATGATACAGTGATACCTGTGTAGATGATACAGTGATACCTATGTAGATGATACAGTGATACCTGTGTAGATGATACAGTGATACATGTGTAGATGATACAGTGATACCTGTGTAGATGATACAGTGATACCTGTGTAGATGATACAGTGATGCCTGTGTAGATGATACAGTGATACCTGTGTAGATGATACAGTGATACCTGTGTAGATGATACAGTGATACCTGTGTAGATGATACAGTGATACCTGTGTAGATGATACAGTGATACCTGTGTAGATGATACAGTGATACCTGTGTAGATGATACAGTGATAGCTGTGTAGATGATACAGTGATACCTGTGTAGATGATACAGTGATACCTGTGTAGATGATACAGTGATACCTGTGTAGATGCCCACTCCTTTGAGTCGTAGTTTTCGTTGGGGTCTGATTTTGTCTAATTGATGAATTTGGTCGTTCCTTCCTTTTATTTTCAAATTATGTTGTTTCTACTTTGCAGGGGTTTTTTTTAAATGTGGTGCTACCCGAGAGACCTGTTTAGCCATTTATGAAATAATCAACCAACCAGTTGTTTTCTTCGACAACAGTCTTACTAAAATATCAAAATAAAGGTGAAATTTTCTTATATATTGATTTCGAAATTAGATACAATAACTTTAACCTATCTGTAATTAAGTAATAAATATGACAAATGTGGCCATAATGATACATTATCTTCTATCGAATTTAAAGTCAAATTATCCCTTTCAAACTGTTTCCTTCCCTGTTAGTGGCTTGAAGTGATTATTAAAACGCTATGTTAAATCGCTGACTATCTGAGCACATTTTAAATCAAAATCGGAGTATTGTAATCGGGTTAATTATTGAGTAAAGATAATGACTTTGAAAATAATTATAAACCACTCTTTCTGTAGATGCAATTAACCATTGCATATCTATAGCTTGAATGATGCAACTAAAAAGCTCTTACGGTTCGTGTCATGTCATTTCAGATTTTTTTATTCCACATCTGTAATTTTGTCAGCTACACTGGTAGCACTTTAAATGACAGTGATTAAAACAATACGCTAATTGTAATCTGTTACTGCTTGTTTTATCATAGCAATACAATTCAGAACATTGTGAAAGTTCGTGTTAATGAAACCGTTCTTGATATTGCATGTATCGGCATAAAATATTTAAATAATGTAATTATTATTAAAACTAAGATTCTCCTCCCTCAGGCATAGGTGACCTAGCCGATCTTGTCTCCTCCCTCAGGCATAGGTGATCTAGCCGATCTTGTTACCTCCCTCAGGTATAGGTGATCTAGCCGATCTTGTCTCCTCCCTCAGACATAGGTGACCTAGCCGATCTTGTCTCCTCCCTCAGACATAGATGATCTAGCCGATCTTGTCTCCTCCCTCAGACATAGGTGACCTAGCCGATCTTGTCTCCTCCCTCAGGAATAGGTGATCTAGCCGATCTTGTCTCCTCCCTCAGACATAGGTGACCTAGCCGATCTTGTCTCCTCCCTCAGGCATAGGTGATCTAGCCGATCTTGTCTCCTCCCTCAGATATAGGTGATCTAGCCGATCTTGTCTCCTCCCTCAGACATAGGTCACCTAGCCGATTTTGCCTCCTCCTTCAGACATAGGTGACCCAGCCGATCTTGTCTCTACCTTCAGACATAGGTGACCCAGCCGATCTTGTCTCCTCCCTCAGATATAGGTGATCTAGCCGATCTTGTCTCCTCCCTCAGACATAGGTAACCTAGCCGATCTTGTCTCCTCCCTCAGACATAGGTCACCTAGCCGATCTTGTCTCCTCCCTCAGACATAGGTGACCCAGCCGATCTTGTCTCCTCCCTCAGGCATAGGTGATCTATCCGATCTTGTTACCTCCCTCAGGTATAGGTGATCTAGCCGATCTTGTCTCCTCCCTCAGACATAGGTGAACTAGCCGATCTTGTCTCCTCCCTCAGACATAGGTGACCTAGCCGATCTTGTCTCCCCCCTCAGACATAGGTGACCTAGCCGATCTTGTCTCCTCCCTCAGACATAGGTCACCTAGCCGATCTTGTCTCCTCCCTCAGGCATAAGTGATCTCGCCGATGTTGTTTTCTCCCTCAGCCATAGGTGATCTAGCCGATCTTGTCTCCTCCCTCAGGTATAAGTGATCTAGCCGATCTTGTCTCCTCCCTCAGACATAGGTGACCCAGCCGATCTTGTCTCCTCCCTCAGGCATAGGTGATCTAGCCGATCTTGTTACCTCCCTCAGGTATAGGTGATCTAGCCGATCTTGTCTCCTCCCTCAGACATAGGTGACCTAGCCGATCTTGTCTCCTCCCTCAGACATAGGTGACCTAGCCGATCTTGTCTCCTCCCTCAGACATAGGTCACCTAGCCGATCTTGTCTCCTCCCTCAGGCATAGGTGATCTCGCCGATGTTGTTTTCTCCCTCAGCCATAGGTGATCTAGCCGATCTTGTCTCCTCCCTCAGGTATAAGTGATCAAGCCGATCTTGTCTCCTCCCTCAGACATAGGTGACCTAGCCGATCTTGTCTCCTCCCGCAGACTGAGGTGACCTAGCCGATCTTGTCTCCTCCCTCAGGCATAGGTGATCTAGCCGATCTTGTCTCCTCCCTCAGATATAGGTGATCTAGCCGATCTTGTCTCCTCCCTCAGACATAGGTCACCTAGCCGATCTTGTCTCCTCCCTCAGACATAGGTCACCTAGCCGATTTTGTCTCCTCCTTCAGACATAGGTGACCCAGCCGATCTTGTCTCCTCCTGCAGACATAGGTGACCCAGCCGATCTTGTCTCCTCCCTCAGATATAGGTGATCTAGCCGATCTTGTCTCCTCCCTCAGACATAGGTCACCTAGCCGATCTTATCTCCTCCCTCAGACATAGGTCACCTAGCCGAATTTTTCTCCTCCTTCAGACATAGGTGACCCAGCCGATCTTGTCTCCTCCCTCAGACATAGGTGACCTAGCTGATCTTGTCTCCTCCCTCAGAAATAGGTGACCCAGCCGATCGTGTCTCCTCCCTCAGACATAGGTGATCTAGCCGATCTTGTCTCCTCCCTCAGACATAGGTGATCAAGCCGATCTTTTCTCCTCCCTCAGACATAGGTGATCTAGCCGATCTTGTCTCCTCCCTCAGACATAGGTGATCTAGCCGATCTTGTCTTCTCCCTCAGACATAGGTGATCTAGCCGATCTTGTCTTCTCCCTCAGACATAGGTGATCTAGCCGATCTTGTCTCCTCCCTCAGATATAGGTGATCTAGCCGATCTTGTCTCCTCCCTCAGACATAGGTGACCTAGCCGATCTTGTCTCCTCCCTCAGACATAGTTGATCTAGCCGATCTTCTCTACTCACTCAGACATAGGTGACCTAGCCGATCTTGTCTCCTCCCTCAGACATAGGTGACCCAGCCGATCTTGTCTCCTCCCTAAGACATAGGTCACCTAGCTGATCTTATCTCCTCCCTTAGGTGACCCAGCCGATCTTGTCTCCTCCCTCACACATACGCAACCTAGCCGATCTTGTCTCCTCCCTCAGACATAGGTGACCTAGCCGATATTGTCTCCTCCCTCAGACATAGGTGACCTAGCCGATCCTGTCTCCTCCCTCAGACATAGGTCACCTAGCCGATCTTGTCTCCTCCCTCAGACATAGGTGATCTAGCCGATGTTGTCTTCTCCCTCAGCCATAGGTGATCTAGCCGATCTTGTCTCCTCCATCAGGCATAGGTGATCTAGCCGATCTTATCTCCTCCCTCAGATATAGGTGACCTAGCCGATCTTGTCTCCTCCCTCACACATAGGTGACCTAGCCGATCTTGTCTCCTCCCTCAGGCATAGGTGATCTAGCCGATCTTGTCTCCTCCCAAAGATATAGGTGATCTAGCCGATCTTGTCTCCTCCCTCAGACATAGGCCACCTAGCCGATCTTGTCTCCTCCCTCAGACATAGGTCACCTAGCCGATTTTGTCTCCTCCTTCAGACATAGGTGACCCAGCCGATCTTGTCTCCTCCTTCAGGCATAGGTGACCCAGCCGACCTTGTCTCCTCCCTCAGATATAGGTGATCTAGCCGATCTTGTCTCCTCCCTCAGACATAGGTCACCTAGCCGATCTTGTCTCCTCCCTCAGATATAGGTCACCTAGCCGATTTTGTCTCCTCCTTCAGACATAGGTGACCCAGCCGATCTTGTCTCCTCCCTCAGACATAGGTGACCTAGCCGATCTTGTCTCCTCCCTCAGAAATAGTTTACCCAGCCGATCTTGTCTCCTCCCTCAGACATAGGTGATCTAGCCGATCTTGTCTCCTCCCTCAGACATAGGTGATCTAGCCAATCTTGTCTTCTCCCTCAGACATAGGTGATCTAGCCGATCTTGTCTCCTCCCTCAGACATAGGTGATCTAGCCGATCTTTTCTCCTCCCTCAGATATAGGTGATCTAGCCGATCTTGTCTCCTCCCTCAGACATAGGTGACCTAGCCGATCTTGTCTCCTTCCTCAGACATAGGTGATCTAGCCGATCGTGTCTCCTCACTCAGACATAGGTGACCTAGTCGATCTTGTCTCCTCCCTCAGACATAGGTGACCCAGCCGATCTTGTCTCCTCCCTAAGACATAGGTCGCCTAGCCGATCTTATCTCCTCCCTCAGGTGACCCAGCCGATCTTGTCTCCTCCCTCAGACATAGGCAACCTAGCCGATCTTGTCTCCTCCCTCAGACATAGGTGACCTAGCCTATCTTGTCTCCTCCCTCAGACATAGGTGACCTAGCCGATCTTGTCTCCTCCCTCAGACATAGGTCACCTAGCCGATCTTGTCTCCTCCCTCAGACATAGGTGACCCAGCCGATCTTGTCTCCTCCCATCAGACATAGGTCACCCAGCCGATCTTGTCTCCTCCCTCAGGCATAGGTGATCTAGCCGATCTTGTTACCTCCCTCAGGTATAGGTGATCTAGCCGATCTTGTCTCCTCCCTCAGACATAGGTGACCTAGCCGATCTTGTTTCCTCCCTCAGACATAGGTGACCTAGCCGATCTTGTCTCCTTCCTCAGACATAGGTGACCTAGCCGATCTTGTCTCCTCCCTCAGACATAGGTGACCTAGCCGATCTTGTCTCCTCCCTCAGGCATAGGTGATCTGGCCGATGTTGTCTTCTCCCTCAGCCATAGGTGATCTAGCCGATCTTGTCTCCTCCCTCAGGTATAGGTGATCTAGCTGATCATGTCTCCTCCCTCAGACATAGATGACCTAGCCGATCTTGTCTCCTCCCTCAGACATAGGTGACCTAGCCGATCTTGTCTCCTCCCTCAGGCATAGGTGATCTAGCCGATCTTGTCTCCTCCCTCTGATATAGGTGATCTAGCCGATCTTGTCTCCTCCCTCAGACATAGGTCACCTAGCCGATCTTGCCTCCTCCCTCAGACATAGGTCACCTAGCCGATCTTGTCTCCTCCTTCAGACATAAGTCACCTAGCCGATTTTGTCTCCTCCTTCAGACATAGGTGACCCAGCCGATCTTGTCTCCTCCCTCAGACATAGGTGACCTAGCCGATCTTGTCTCCTCCCTCAGAAATAGGTGACCCAGCCAATCGTGTCTCCTCCCTCAGACATAGGTGATCTAGCCGATCTTGTCTCCTCCCTCAAACATAGGTGATCAAGCCGATCTTGTCTCCTCCCTCAGACATAGGTGATCTAGCCGATCTTGTCTCCTCCCTCAGACATAGGTGATCTAGCCGATCTTGTCTTCTCCCTCAGACATAGGTGATCTAGCCGATCTTGTCCCCTCCCTCAGACATAGGTGATCTAGCCGATCTTGTCTCCTCCCTCAGATATAGGTGATCTAGCCGATCTTGTCTCCTCCCTCAGACATAGGTGACCTAGCCGATCTTGTCTCCTCCCTCAGACATAGTTGATCTAGCCGATCTTGTCTCCTCCCTCAGACATAGGTGACCTAGCCGATCTTGTCTCCTCCCTCAGACATAGGTGACCCAGCCGATTTTGTCTCCTCCCTAAGACATAGGTCACCTAGCTGATCTTATCTCCTCCCTCAGGTGATCCAGCCGATCTTGTCTCCTCCCTCAGACATAGGCAACCTAGCCGATCTTGTCTCCTCCCTCAGACATAGGTGACCTAGCCGATCTTGTCTCCTCCCTCAGACATAGGTGACCTAGCCGATCCTGTCTCCTCCCTCAGACATAGGTCACCTAGCCGATTTTGTCTCCTCCCTCAGACATAGGTGACCCAGCCGATCTTGTCTCCTCCCTCAGATATAGGTGACCCCGCCGATCTTATCTCCTCCCTCAGACATAGGTGACCTAGCCGATTTTGTCTCCTCCCTCAGGTGACCCAGCCGATCTTGTCTCCTCCCTTAGACATAGGTGACCTAGCCGATCTTGTCTCCTCCCTCAGACATAGGTGACCCAGCCGATCTTGTCTCCTCCCTCAGACATAGGTGATCTAGCCGATCTTGTCTCCTCCCTTAGACATAGGTGACCTAGCCGATCTTGTCTCCTCCCTCAGACATAGGTGACCCAGCCGATCTTGTCTCCTCCCTCAGACATAGGTGATCTAGCCGATCTTGTCTCCTCCCTCAGACATAGGTGATCTAGCCGATCTTGTCTCCTCCCTCAGACATAAGTGATCTAGCCGATCTTGTCTCCTCCCTCAGACATAGGTGATCTAGCCGATCTTGTCTCCTCCCTCAGACATAGGTGATCTATCCGATCTTGTCTTTTCCCTCAGACATAGGTGATCTAGCCGATCTTGTCTCCTCCCTCAGATATAGGTGATCTAGCCGATCTTGTCTCCTCCTTCAGACATAGGTGATCTATCCGATCTTGTCTCCTCCCTCAGACATAGGTGATCTAGCCGATCGTGTCTCCTCCCTCAGATATTGGTGATCTAGCCGATCTTGTCTCCTCCCTCAGACATAGGTGACCTAGCCGATCTTGTCTCCTCCCTCAGACATAGGTGATCTATCCGATCTTGTCTCCTCTCTCAGACATACGTGACCTAGTCGATCTTGTCTCCTCCCTCAGACATAGGTGACCCAGCCGATCTTGTCTCCTCCATCAGACATAGGTCACCTAGCCGATCTTGTCTCCTCCCTCAGACATAGGCAACCTAGTCGATCTTGTCTCCTCCCTCAGACATATGTGACCTAGCCGATCTTGTCTCCTCCCTCAGACATAGGTGACCTTGCCGATCTTGTCTTCTCCCTCAGACATAGGTCACCTAGCCGATCTTGTCTCCTCCCTCACACATAGGTGATCTAGCCTATCTTGTCTCCTCCCTCAGACATAGGTGATCTAGCCGATCTTGTCTCCTCCCTCAGACATAGGTGATTTAGCCGATCTTGTCTCCTCCCTCAGACATAGGTCACCTAGCCGATCTTGTCTCCTCCCTCAGACATAGGTCACCTAGCCGATTTTGTCTCCTCCCTCAGACATAGGTGATCTAGCCGATCTTGTCCCCTCCCTCAGACATAGGTCACCTAGCCGATCTTGTCTCCTCCCTCAGACATAGGTGACCCAGCCGATCTTGTCTCCTCCCTCAGACATAGGTGACCCAGCCGGTCTTGTCTCCTCCCTCAGACATAGGTGACCTAGCCGATCGTGTCTCCTCCTTCAGGTGACCTAGCCGATCTTGTCTCCTCCCTCAGACATAGGTGACTTAGCCGATCTTGTCTCCTCCCTCAGACATAGGTCACCTAGCCGATCTTGTCTCCTCCCTCAGACATAGGTGACCCAGCCGATCTTGTCTCCTCCCTCAGACATAGGTGACCCAGCCGATCTTGTCTCCTCCCTCAGACATAGGTGACCCAGCCGGTCTTGTCTCCTCCCTCAGACATAGGTGACCTAGCCGATCGTGTCTCCTCCCTCAGGTGACCTAGCCGATCTTGTCTCCTCCCTCAGATATAGGTGACTTAGCCGATCTTGTCTCCTCCCTCAGACATAGGTCACCTAGCCGATCTTGTCTCCTCCCTCAGCCATAGGTGATCTAGCCGATCTTGTTTCCTCCCTCAGACATAGGTCACCCAGCCGATCTTGACTCCTCCCTCAGGTGACCTAGCCGATCTTGTCTCCTTCCTCAGGTGACCTAGCCGATCTTGTCTCCTCCCTCAGGTGACCCAGCCGATCTTGTCTCCTCCCTGAGACATAGGTGACCTAGCCGATCTTGTCTCCTCCCTCAGACATAGGTGACCCAGCCGATCTTGTCTCCTCCCTCAGACATAGGTGACCAAGCCGGTCTTGTCTCCTCCCTCAGACATAGGTGATCTAGCCGATCTTGTCTCCTCCCTCAGACATAGGTGATCTAGCCGATCTTGTCTCCTCCCTCAGACATAGGTGATCTAGCCGATCTTGTCTCCTCCCTCAGACATAGGTGATCTAGCCGATCTTGTCTCCTCCCTCAGACATAGGTGATCTATCCGATCTTGTCTTTTCCCTCAGACATAGGTGATCTAGCCGATCTTGTCTCCTCCCTCAGACATAGGTGATCTAGCCGATCTCGTCTCCTTCTTCAGACATAGGTGATCTATCCGATCTTGTCTCCTCCCTCAGACATAGGTGATCTAGCCGATCTTGTCTCCTCCCTCAGATATTGGTGATCTAGCCGATCTTGTCTCCTCCCTCAGACATAGGTGACCTAGCCGATCTTGTCTCCTCCCTCAGACATAGGTGATCTAGCCGATCTTGTCTCCTCTCTCAGAAATACGTGACCTAGTCGATCTTGTCTCCTCCCTCAGACATAGGTGACCCAGCCGATCTTGTCTCCTCCCTCAGACATAGGTCACCTAGCCGATCTTGTCTCCTCCCTCAGACATAGGCAACCTAGTCGATCTTGTCTCCTCCCTCAGACATAGGTGACCTAGCCGATCTTGTCTCCTCCCTCAGACATAGGTGACCTTGCCGATCTTGTCTCCTCCCTCAGACATAGGTCACCTGGCCGATCTTGTCTCCTCCCTCACACATAGGTGATCTAGCCTATCTTGTCTCCTCCCTCAGATATAGGTGATCTAGCCGATCTTGTCTCCTCCCTCAGACATAGGTGATTTAGCCGATCTTGTCTCCTCCCTCAGACATAGGTCACCTAGCCGATCTTGTCTCCTCCCTCAGACATAGGTCACCTAGCCGATCTTGTCTCCTCCCTCAGACATAGGTGATCTATCCGATCTTGTCTTTTCCCTCAGACATAGGTGATCTAGCCGATCTTGTCTCCTCCCTCAGACATAGGTGATCTAGCCGATCTTGTCTCCTCCTTCAGACATAGGTGATCTATCCGATCTTGTCTCCTCCCTCAGACATAGGTGATCTAGCCAATCTTGTCTCCTCCCTCAGATATTGGTGATCTAGCCGATCTTGTCTCCTCCCTCAGACATAGGTGACCTAGCCGATCTTGTCTCCTCCCTCAGACATAGGTGATCTAGCCGATCTTGTCTCCTCTCTCAGACATACGTGACCTAGTCGATCTTGTCTCCTCCCTCAGACATAGGTGACCCAGCCGATCTTGTCTCCTCCATCAGACATAGGTCACCTAGCCGATCTTGTCTCCTCCCTCAGACATAGGCAACCTAGTCGATCTTGTCTCCTCCCTCAGACATATGTGACCTAGCCGATCTTGTCTCCTCCCTCAGACATAGGTGACCTTGCCGATCTTGTCTTCTCCCTCAGACATAGGTCACCTAGCCGATCTTGTCTCCTCCCTCACACATAGGTGATCTAGCCTATCTTGTCTCCTCCCTCAGACATAGGTGATCTAGCCGATCTTGTCTCCTCCCTCAGACATAGGTGATTTAGCCGATCTTGTCTCCTCCCTCAGACATAGGTCACCTAACCGATCTTGTCTCCTCCCTCAGACATAGGTCACCTAGCCGATTTTGTCTCCTCCCTCAGACATAGGTGATCTAGCCGATCTTGTCCCCTCCCTCAGACATAGGTCACCTAGCCGATCTTGTCTCCTCCCTCAGACATAGGTCACCTAGCCGATCTTGTCTCCTCCCTCAGACATAGGTCACCTAGCCGATCTTGTCTCCTCCCTCAGACATAGGTGACCCAGCCGATCTTGTCTCCTCCCTCAGACATAGGTGACCCAGCCGATCTTGTCTCCTCACTCAGACATAGGTGACCCAGCCGGTCTTGTCTCCTCCCTCAGACATAGGTGACCTAGCCGATCGTGTCTCCTCCTTCAGGTGACCTAGCCGATCTTGTCTCCTCCCTCAGACATAGGTGACTTAGCCGATCTTGTCTCCTCCCTCAGACATAGGTCACCTAGCCGATCTTGTCTCCTCCCTCAGACATAGGTGACCCAGCCGATCTTGTCTCCTCCCTCAGACATAGGTGACCCAGCCGACCTTGTCTCCTCCCTCAGACATAGGTGACCCAGCCGGTCTTGTCTCCTCCCTCAGACATAGGTGACCTAGCCGATCGTGTCTCCTCCCTCAGGTGACCTAGCCGATCTTGTCTCCTCTCTCAGAAATACGTGACCTAGTCGATCTTGTCTCCTCCCTCAGACATAGGTGACCCAGCCGATCTTGTCTCCTCCCTCAGACATAGGTCACCTAGCCGATCTTGTCTCCTCCCTCAGACATAGGTGACCTTGCCGATCTTGTCTCCTCCCTCAGACATAGGTCACCTAGCCGATCTTGTCTCCTCCCTCACACATAGGTGATCTAGCCTATCTTGTCTCCTCGCTCAGACATAGGTGATCTAGCCGATCTTGTCTCCTCCCTCAGACATAGGTGATTTAGCCGATCTTGTCTCCTCCCTCAGACATAGGTCACCTAGCCGATCGTGTCTCCTCCTTCAGGTGACCTAGCCGATCTTGTCTCCTCCCTCAGACATAGGTGACTTAGCCGATCTTGTCTCCTCCCTCAGACATAGGTCACCTAGCCGATCTTGTCTCCTCCCTCAGACATAGGTGACCCAGCCGATCTTGTCTCCTCCCTCAGACATAGGTGACCCAGCCGACCTTGTCTCCTCCCTCAGACATAGGTGACCCAGCCGGTCTTGTCTCCTCCCTCAGACATAGGTGACCTAGCCGATCGTGTCTCCTCCCTCAGGTGACCTAGCCGATCTTGTCTCCTCTCTCAGAAATACGTGACCTAGTCGATCTTGTCTCCTCCCTCAGACATAGGTGACCCAGCCGATCTTGTCTCCTCCCTCAGACATAGGTCACCTAGCCGATCTTGTCTCCTCCCTCAGACATAGGTGACCTTGCCGATCTTGTCTCCTCCCTCAGACATAGGTCACCTAGCCGATCTTGTCTCCTCCCTCACACATAGGTGATCTAGCCTATCTTGTCTCCTCCCTCAGACATAGGTGATCTAGCCGATCTTGTCTCCTCCCTCAGACATAGGTGATTTAGCCGATCTTGTCTCCTCCCTCAGACATAGGTCACCTAGCCGATCTTGTCTCCTCCCTCAGACATAGGTCACCTAGCCGATTTTGTCCTCTCCCTCAGACATAGGTGATCTAGCCGATCTTGTCCCCTCCCTCAGACATAGGTCACCTAGCCGATCTTGTCTCCTCCCTCAGACATAGGTCACCTAGCCGATCTTGTCTCCTCCCTCAGACATAGGTCACCTAGCCGATCTTGTCTCCTCCCTCAGACATAGGTGACCCAGCCGATCTTGTCTCCTCCCTCAGACATAGGTGACCCAGCCGATCTTGTCTCCTCTCTCAGACATAGGTGACCCAGCCGGTCTTGTCTCCTCCCTCAGATATAGGTGACTTAGCCGATCTTGTCTCCTCCCTCAGACATAGGTCACCTAGCCGATCTTGTCTCCTCCCTCAGACATAGGTGACCCAGCCGATGTTGTCTCCTCCCTCAGACATAGGTGACCCAGCCGATCTTGTCTCCTCCCTCAGACATAGGTGACCCAGCCGGTCTTGTCTCCTCCCTCAGACATAGGTGACCTAGCCGATCTTGTCTCCTCCCTCAGACATAGGTGACCTTGCCGATCTTGTCTCCTCCCTCAGACATAGGTCACCTGGCCGATCTTGTCTCCTCCCTCACACATAGGTGATCTAGCCTATCTTGTCTCCTCCCTCAGACATAGGTGATCTAGCCGATCTTGTCTCCTCCCTCAGACATAGGTGATTTAGCCGATCTTGTCTCCTCCCTCAGACATAGGTCACCTAGCCGATCTTGTCTCCTCCCTCAGACATAGGTCACCTAGCCGATCTTGTCTCCTCCCTCAGACATAGGTGATCTATCCGATCTTGTCTTTTCCCTCAGACATAGGTGATCTAGCCGATCTTGTCTCCTCCCTCAGACATAGGTGATCTAGCCGATCTTGTCTCCTCCTTCAGACATAGGTGATCTATCCGATCTTGTCTCCTCCCTCAGACATAGGTGATCTAGCCAATCTTGTCTCCTCCCTCAGATATTGGTGATCTAGCCGATCTTGTCTCCTCCCTCAGACATAGGTGACCTAGCCGATCTTGTCTCCTCCCTCAGACATAGGTGATCTAGCCGATCTTGTCTCCTCTCTCAGACATACGTGACCTAGTCGATCTTGTCTCCTCCCTCAGACATAGGTGACCCAGCCGATCTTGTCTCCTCCATCAGACATAGGTCACCTAGCCGATCTTGTCTCCTCCCTCAGACATAGGCAACCTAGTCGATCTTGTCTCCTCCCTCAGACATATGTGACCTAGCCGATCTTGTCTCCTCCCTCAGACATAGGTGACCTTGCCGATCTTGTCTTCTCCCTCAGACATAGGTCACCTAGCCGATCTTGTCTCCTCCCTCACACATAGGTGATCTAGCCTATCTTGTCTCCTCCCTCAGACATAGGTGATCTAGCCGATCTTGTCTCCTCCCTCAGACATAGGTGATTTAGCCGATCTTGTCTCCTCCCTCAGACATAGGTCACCTAACCGATCTTGTCTCCTCCCTCAGACATAGGTCACCTAGCCGATTTTGTCTCCTCCCTCAGACATAGGTGATCTAGCCGATCTTGTCCCCTCCCTCAGACATAGGTCACCTAGCCGATCTTGTCTCCTCCCTCAGACATAGGTCACCTAGCCGATCTTGTCTCCTCCCTCAGACATAGGTCACCTAGCCGATCTTGTCTCCTCCCTCAGACATAGGTGACCCAGCCGATCTTGTCTCCTCCCTCAGACATAGGTGACCCAGCCGATCTTGTCTCCTCACTCAGACATAGGTGACCCAGCCGGTCTTGTCTCCTCCCTCAGACATAGGTGACCTAGCCGATCGTGTCTCCTCCTTCAGGTGACCTAGCCGATCTTGTCTCCTCCCTCAGACATAGGTGACTTAGCCGATCTTGTCTCCTCCCTCAGACATAGGTCACCTAGCCGATCTTGTCTCCTCCCTCAGACATAGGTGACCCAGCCGATCTTGTCTCCTCCCTCAGACATAGGTGACCCAGCCGACCTTGTCTCCTCCCTCAGACATAGGTGACCCAGCCGGTCTTGTCTCCTCCCTCAGACATAGGTGACCTAGCCGATCGTGTCTCCTACCTCAGGTGACCTAGCCGATCTTGTCTCCTCTCTCAGAAATACGTGACCTAGTCGATCTTGTCTCCTCCCTCAGACATAGGTGACCCAGCCGATCTTGTCTCCTCCCTCAGACATAGGTCACCTAGCCGATCTTGTCTCCTCCCTCAGACATAGGTGACCTTGCCGATCTTGTCTCCTCCCTCAGACATAGGTCACCTAGCCGATCTTGTCTCCTCCCTCACACATAGGTGATCTAGCCTATCTTGTCTCCTCGCTCAGACATAGGTGATCTAGCCGATCTTGTCTCCTCCCTCAGACATAGGTGATTTAGCCGATCTTGTCTCCTCCCTCAGACATAGGTCACCTAGCCGATCGTGTCTCCTCCTTCAGGTGACCTAGCCGATCTTGTCTCCTCCCTCAGACATAGGTGACTTAGCCGATCTTGTCTCCTCCCTCAGACATAGGTCACCTAGCCGATCTTGTCTCCTCCCTCAGACATAGGTGACCCAGCCGATCTTGTCTCCTCCCTCAGACATAGGTGACCCAGCCGACCTTGTCTCCTCCCTCAGACATAGGTGACCCAGCCGGTCTTGTCTCCTCCCTCAGACATAGGTGACCTAGCCGATCGTGTCTCCTCCCTCAGGTGACCTAGCCGATCTTGTCTCCTCTCTCAGAAATACGTGACCTAGTCGATCTTGTCTCCTCCCTCAGACATAGGTGACCCAGCCGATCTTGTCTCCTCCCTCAGACATAGGTCACCTAGCCGATCTTGTCTCCTCCCTCAGACATAGGTGACCTTGCCGATCTTGTCTCCTCCCTCAGACATAGGTCACCTAGCCGATCTTGTCTCCTCCCTCACACATAGGTGATCTAGCCTATCTTGTCTCCTCCCTCAGACATAGGTGATCTAGCCGATCTTGTCTCCTCCCTCAGACATAGGTGATTTAGCCGATCTTGTCTCCTCCCTCAGACATAGGTCACCTAGCCGATCTTGTCTCCTCCCTCAGACATAGGTCACCTAGCCGATTTTGTCCTCTCCCTCAGACATAGGTGATCTAGCCGATCTTGTCCCCTCCCTCAGACATAGGTCACCTAGCCGATCTTGTCTCCTCCCTCAGACATAGGTCACCTAGCCGATCTTGTCTCCTCCCTCAGACATAGGTCACCTAGCCGATCTTGTCTCCTCCCTCAGACATAGGTGACCCAGCCGATCTTGTCTCCTCCCTCAGACATAGGTGACCCAGCCGATCTTGTCTCCTCTTTCAGACATAGGTGACCCAGCCGGTCTTGTCTCCTCCCTCAGATATAGGTGACTTAGCCGATCTTGTCTCCTCCCTCAGACATAGGTCACCTAGCCGATCTTGTCTCCTCCCTCAGACATAGGTGACCCAGCCGATGTTGTCTCCTCCCTCAGACATAGGTGACCCAGCCGATCTTGTCTCCTCCCTCAGACATAGGTGACCCAGCCGGTCTTGTCTCCTCCCTCAGACATAGGTGACCTAGCCGATCGTGTCTCCTCCCTCAGGTGACCTAGCCGATCTTGTCTCCTCCCTCAGATATAGGTGACTTAGCCGATCTTGTCTCCTCCCTCAGACATAGGTCACCTAGCCGATCTTGTCTCCTCCCTGACATAGGTGATCTAGCCGATCTTGTTTCCTCCCTCAGACATAGGTCACCCAGCCGATCTTGTCTCCTCCCTCAGGTGACCTAGCCGATCTTGTCTCCTTCCTCAGGTGACCTAGCCGATCTTGTCTCCTCCCTCAGGTGACCCAGCCGATCTTGTCTCCTCCCTGAGACATAGGTGACCTAGCCGATCTTGTCTCCTCCCTCAGACATAAGTCACCTAGCTGATCTTGTCTCCTCCCTGACATAGGTGATCTAGCCGATCTTGTCTCCTGCCTCAGACATAGGTCACCCAGCCGATCTTGTCTCCTCCCTAAGACATAGGTGTCCTAGCCGATCTTGTCTCCTCCCTCAGACATAGGTGATCTAGCCGATCTTGTCTTCTCCCTCAGACATAGGTGACCTAGCCGATCTTGTCTCCTCCCTCAAGTGACCTAGCCGATCTTGTCTCCTCCCTCAGGTGACCCAGCCGATCATGTCTCCTCCCTCAGACATAGGCCACCTAGCCGATCCTGTCTCCTCCCTCAGACATAGGTGACCTAGCAGATCTTGTCTCCTCCCTCAGACATAGGTGACCTAGCCGATCTTGTCTCTTCCCTCAGACATAGGTCACCTACCCGATCTTGTCTCCTCCCTCAGACATAGGTGATCTAGCCGATTTTGTCTCCTCCCTCAGACATAGGTGATCTAGCCGATCTTGTCTCCTCCCTCAGACATAGGTGATTTAGCCGATCTTGTCTCCTCTCTCAGGCATAGGTGATCTAGCCGATCTTGTCTCCTCCCTCAGACATAGGTGACCTAGCCGATCTTGTCTCCTCCCTCAGACATAGGTGATCTAACCGATCTTGTCTCCTCCCTCAGACAGGTCACCTAGCCGATCTTGTCTCCTCCCTCAGACATAGGTGACCTAGCCGATCTTGTCTCTACCCTCAGACATAGGTCACCTAGCCGATCTTGTCTCCTCCCTCAGACATAGGTGGCCCAGCCGATCTTGTCTCCTCCCTCAGACATAGGTGACCCAGCCGATCTTGTCTCCTCCCTCAGACATAGGTGATCTAGCCGATCTTGTATCCTCCCTCAGGTGACCCAGCTGATCTTGTCTCCTCCCTCAGACATAGGTGGTCTAGCCGATCTTGTCTCCTCCCTCAGACATAGGAGACCTAGCTGATCTTTTCTCCTCCCTCAGACATAGGTGATCTAGCCGATCTTGTCTCCTCCCTCAGACATAGGTGATCTATCCGATCTTGTCTCCTCCCTCAGACATAGGTGATCTAGCCGATCTTGTCTCCTCGCTCAGGTGACCCAGCCGATCTTGTCTCCTTCCTCAGACATAGGTGACCTAGCCGATCTTGTCTTCTCCCTCAGACATAGTTGATCTAGCCGATCTTGTCTCCTCCCTCAGACATAGGTGACCTAGCCGATCTTGGCTATCTTGTTTGGGTTCTTGTGTGTTCTTGGTCCCAAACACATTTCAATTACTCGCCTTTCCAATATTTGACTATGAACAAACCTGATGAAGATATTCCAGAAACGCATTGTGCGCATTAAATTAGATGTCTATGTTTTTATTGTTATCGCTGGATCGATACCTTTACTTGTGGGCTATTAGTCTCCTATCATACGCTTCGGCACTGACATGGTTTATTCGATATATTTATTTGTGTTTGTAATTTACAGTTCCTAAGTACGGTAACATATTAAAAGTAAGGCCAATTTCCATCCGTTATAGGTAACCTTAATCTTTTGCAATCCTGCTTAAGTTTCTTTGTTTTCTTGCTTCCAAAGATCTTTAAATTATTTGGTTTTCTAATGGTTGGACTATGAGCGTACATGATAAAGGTTATTCTAATGATTGGACTATGAGCGTACATGATAAAGGTTATTCTAATGATTGGACTATGAGCGTACATGATAAAGGTTATTCTAATGATTGGACTATGAGCGTACATGATAAAGGTTATTCTAATGATTGGACTATGAGCGTACATGATAAAGGTTATTCTAATGATTGGACTATGAGCGTACATGATAAAGGTTATTCTAATGATTGGACTATGAGCGTACATGATAAAGGTTATTCTAATGATTGGACTATGAGCGTACATGATAAAGGTTATTCTAATGATTGGACTGTGAGCGTACCTGATAAAGGTTATTCTATTGATTGGACTGTGAGCGTACCTGATAAAGGTTATTCTAATGATTGGACTATGAGCGTACATGATAAAGGTTATTCTAATGATTGCACTATGAGCGTACATGATAAAGGTTATTCTAATGACTGGACTATGAGCGTACATGATAAAGGTTATTCTAATGATTGGACTATGAGCGTACATGATAACGGTTATTCTAATGATTGGACTATGAGCGTACCTGATAAAGGTTATTCTAATGATTGGACTATGAGCGTACATGATAAAGGTTATTCTAATGATTGGACTATGAGCGTACTTGATAAAGGTTATTCTAATGATTGGACTATGAGCGTACCTGATAAAGGTTATTCTAATGATTGGACTATGAGCGTACATGATAAAGGTTATTCCAGAAACACGTCATGTCATTTCATGAGATGTCTACGTTTGTGTTACTAACACTGGGTTGATACATCTGCTACTGAACTATTAGTCCTCGAGGAACTCATCTAAGTTTTTAGTAAGCTTCCATTTGAATATAATTGTCATATAGTGATCATTATTCCGTTATTCACATAATTTCTATCAAAGTAACAATAATCTTTGAAAAATAGATAAAAATTGAAGTCGAGATAAGAACACATTCACTGGAAAAAAAAACGGAATGAGTAATTCAGAGAATGGTCATTGTATATATATATATCAAATGTTACCATTTGTAACTAATTATTCCCGTTCCTGTTATTAGAAATGAAAATAGTAAATATTTATCCTAGTGAAGACGACGCATATCTAGAATAACCTCAAAATCAAATGATTGGAAAGGAAAATAATTTAAATCATTTTATGAACAAGTAAACGAAATGTCTTTAGAAACAGGATAGCTAAATCTGCTACTTAAGATTGCCTATTTAGTGTTAATAAATTATCTTATTTCGGAACTGTACTTTTAAAGCACAAAGGTATCTAATAAACTATACCAGTGCTATTGTAAATGACTGAGTACGTGTTATCTTTTATATTTTAATATCCAAATTCTAAAACTACGTGTATATCTGAGCAATGGGTTATTTTTGTTAATATTACAAAATTATAGCTGATACCTAATTTTTTCCAAATACTGATCGCATTCAACAAGGTGACGATTACGACTAACTCCAAGTGTTGTTAATCTAAATGATCACAGGAGAACGCCAACTATCACAATAAGTCTGGACATTTGGACATGGCAGGTATACAAAGAAACCTATAGATTTAAACGGTAAGCCAGCATCTGTTGAATTCATAAACATGATCCTTTTGCCTTCATATGAAATGAACACCAAGTTGTCAACCCTATAAAGGTTCTTTTCCCTAGGGAAAATAACCAACCTCGGGTTGATAACTTTCGATGTTTACCTCATATAAAGGCAATAATTGTATAATGCTGTGTGAAGAAAGGGAAATCATTCGTGCAATAACATGTTTATGATCCACGATTGTTTTTTCTCTTTTATTGAAAATTATATCATTCTTGTTGAAGGGTTCTTGAATTCCCATTTAATGTGTCTTAATATACGCAATATGCATTACAATTAATCCTTGGTTGATTCATGAAATACAAATTAAACAGTAGATTGGCAAATATTAAAAGAGATTGACTTAACATGTGCTGTTAAACCTTACCCCCTTACGATCCACTATGCTCTCCGATAATGGTTCGATGCATTTTGAGCAATATAATACTGACTGGATTGAACCCCCTCCGAAATAGGGTTAAGAGCCTCGTTAATTGTATCTGTAGTAAAAACAATGATACTGTTGCTGCTTATCACACAAAAGTTCACCTATCTTCATTCGGCAGCAAAAACTGTTGATTGGAAAATTAATCTTTGATCAAATTCTTATATAGCTATTCGTAAAAAAAAAGTAATTGTCAGAAAATTAGTCATTGATCGAGTCCATGTTTACTACGTCAATCTGGTATTTCTGGACTTTCATGTATAATTCAATACAAAAACTTGAGAAATGATCGTGTTATCGACATCCGTGATTATATCAGGTGTTAAAGACAACATTCGGCGGATATTTCCTTCAGATTTGATTTAACAAATATCGAGATTTCGGAAATTAACGTTTTTATTATGTCCGCTACACGAAACTGAGAGATATTTCTATTTATTATTGTTTTTAGATCTTCATAGAAAATATATGATATAGAAATATTAAAAAGGAGTGAGTGAGTGAGTGAGTGAGTGTTGTTTAACGCCTAGTGAGTAATTGATAAGCTATATCATGGCAAGCACAGGTTATTTATATCAAGGCGAGCACATGTTATTTATATCATGGCGAGCACACGTTATGTATCTATGAGTTGTTGATGTTGTCCGCTTTGTACTAGACCAACACGCTTGGTTGAATCTTATAGTGCGTGAAATTCTAGCTAACCACAGATCATTCATGACCTCTTTAAACATTTCCCTCTGGTAAAAAGTCTGAGGATTTACCCTATTTATATTGGATACCTAAACTCCATAAGACACCATGCAAAGAAAGGTACATAGCGTGATCATCAACTTGTTCGACGAAAGAATTGTCTATTCACCTGACAAAGATCATGTCTGCAGTAAAAGAGGGACAACAGAAATATTGTGAAACTGTTTACTCGCGTAGTGGCATAAATCACATGTGGATTTTGAAAACTCTAAAGATCTTTTGGATAACCTTAAATCAAGAACTTTCTCTCATGTATCCTCCATCAAAACGTTTGATTTTTCAACTCTATATACCACCCTACCGCATGACAAATTAAAAACCCGTTTAAAAGAAACAATTCACAAAGCTTTCAGTCATAGAAACTATGCCTCCAAATTTGTTGTGTTGGGCTACAATTCCACATATTTTTCAAACAAAATTCAAAAAGGTAAAACATGCTACTCTGAGGAACAAGTGATCAGTATGCTGGAGTTCCTCATCGATAAAATATTTGTCTCCTTTGGAGGGACACTGTTTCAGCAGGTCGTCGGCATACCAATGGGTACGAATTGTGCCCCTCTTCTAGCCGATTAATTTTTTTACTCATATGAGTCAGGGTTTCTTCAAAAGCTTGAAAAAGATAAGAAGATTCATGAGGCTAGAGCCTTTAATTTCACATACAGGTATATTGATGACGTTTTATCTATCAATAATTCTAGATTTGCAGAATTTCTTCCATTGATATATCCTCCAGAGCTGGAAGTTAAAGAGACCACATATACAGCTTCGTCCGCATCATTTTTGGACTTGTACCTCGAATTTGACGACAGTAGTCAAATCAGGACTAAAATTTATGATAAACTGAAAAATTTATGACTTCAATTTTAAAATCATAAATTTTCAAAATATGTGCAGCAATATACCAGCTTCTCCTGCATATGGTGTTTACATCTCACAATTGATTCGTTATGCAAGGGCCAGTAGCAATTATTCTGATTTCCTGAAACGTCATCTTCATCTGAGAAACAGGCTACTGGACCAGGGCTATAAAAAGATTCGCCTTATTCGATCTCTTAAAAAGTTTATATTTCGATACCAAGATCTTGTCGAAATATATTCCATCCCTGCAGAAAAGATTTTTTTTATAAACGATGGATTTTCATATAGTGAAAATGTATAAAGATAAGGTAGTCAACAAAAATGTCAAAAATATTTTTCTATCAATGTGTGACGTAAAAGTGTCTTTGACATTTACTTCACTGAGTTCGGTGCTGTTTTGACAACTGTTTTACCTGTTTTGTTTAAGTATTGTTATAAATACTGTTATAGTGACAGCCGGAGACTTTGAGCTGTAATGAAAGCGGGAGGTTTGGCGCTTTAAAATCTGATTCAACCCACCATTTCTTTAGAAATGCCTGTACCAAGTCAGGGTCATTACGGTTTTCACAGTTTTCCGGTTGTTGACTGATTTTGTCTGTTTATATACTTATGAGTTTTGACTTTCCCTTTGTAAGATTGCTCGGAGTTCGGTAATTTTGTTATTACCCTTATTTACTGAAACAACAGTCCGCGAGTAGACATGTCGCTCCACACGGACGCATTATCCTGATTCCGAGCCTAGCAGTATTTATTCTTACGGCTGCGTGCTTAACGGGAAAGCAGCAAATACCAATTTCATAGTCTTTGGGTTGATTCGACCGGGGCTTAAACCACGATCTACCACTCGATGCCAACGCGCAAACCATTACATCAACGATGCGGCACAAAGGGAGGATATTCCTGATGATGCCTGGATGATATGAATAACTCAAATCAAAACTTTTCAGTTGCTCTCAGAAAGGTAACGATTCAGGATAGTACACGTTTTATAGGAATCAATAATGCAAGATTGCAACGGCCAGTATTTAATGTCGCAAATATTAATTAATAATGTAATATCAACGCCAAGAACGAACAGAGGGAAACACTAGTTTAAAAATATGAAATATTCTGGATTCAGGAACGACATCTTCTAATAGATCATTTGCACATTTCAAAATTTGATTATAAATTATGCGTTTTGTTGGAGTTATTTCCCCTTACGGCGGGAAAAAAGGCCTCAATTTGTGCAAATTCATTTTTATCAGAAAGTTCAATAAGATTTTTTAATAAGTAAATATAATCTGAATAAGTCAGTATAATCACTATCCCATCCGTTCCCTATTCATGATTTACAGCCTGATCTTTTAAAGAGAAACGTGACGGATGACTAGTGGAGCAGGAATTGCTTACCTTTCCGGTGCACCCGTGTTCTACCCTCCCCTCCCTCTCCTATGTTTGTTTGTGTTGCTCAATCTATGATTTTCTTTATAGTCATCTGAAGATCATTGTTTGCCTGTTTGTACTTTTCTATTTTGACCATTCCTTTTTCGATGACATCTTCAAACTTTTCAAAATACAGGACATATAATATATTGATAGAGATTGTCAATACATCCAAAACACAAGTGGTTTTCCTGATGTTTAGTATATATTGTAAAAGAGTTCATCGTGTATAGATAAAGGGAAAGAACACTTCAATTTTCATGACAGTCAACAGATGAATCGACAGACTGTCATGGCCAGATGAAGCTTGTTATCAGCAGTGTTTTTATAGTTTGTTAGATGCAAAGTGGATTAAATTGATTGTCAATTACGTACGCGATTATCTCGACACAACTCTAGCTTGCATGATAATCGGTAATCAATGAATAATTTACTTTGCAAATGATCACAGGAATCATTAATTAATGTAAGCCAGAACCACTTTCCGCCATTAATAGGGAGAAAAAAACGAGAAATAAAACACTTTGTATACCTATTATCACGAAACTCGTTTATTTAGTAGATTGTTTCGATGGTAATTGACAAGCTCTACGTAGTGGAATGGTACTTTGTCAGTAAAAATGCGGGGGTTCTATAAGGCACATGTTTTGTATATTTTTCAAACTTGAACGAGCATAAAAATGTAATAGTAAATTTTATTTTAAGTTAGAAAGATAGATTCCGGTTTTAAAAGATCATATTGTAGCCCATTAAATTGTGCATATAATATACGTGGTAAGGGTTATGGTGTAATATACGTGGTAAGGGTTATGGTGTAATATACGTGGTAATGGTTATGGTGTAATATACGTGGTAAGGGTTATGGTGTAATATACGTGGTAAGGGTTATGGTGTAATATACGTGGTAAGGGTTATGGTGTAATATACGTGGTAAGGGTTATGGTGTAATATACGTGGTAAGAGTTATGGTGTAATATACGTGGTAAGGGTTATGGTGTAATATACGTGGTAAGGGTTATGATGTAATATACGTGGTAAGGGTTATGGTGTAATATACGTGGTAAGGGTTATGGTGTAATATACGTGGTAAGGGGTATGGTGTAATATACGTGGTAATGGTTATGGTGTAATATACGTGGTAAGTGTTATGGTGTAATATACGTGGTAATGATTATGGTGTAATATACGTGGTAATGGTTATGGTGTAATATACGTGGTAATGGTTATGGTGTAATATACGTTGTAAGGGTTATGGTGTAATATACGTGGTAATGGTTATGGTGTAATATACGTGGTAATGGTTATGGTGTAATATACGTGGTAATGGTTATGGTGTAATATACGTTGCAAGGGTTATGGTGTAATATACGTGGTAAGGGTTATGGTGTAATATACGTGGTAAGGGTTATGGTGTAATATACGTGGTAAGGGTTATGGTGTAATATACGTGGTAAGGGTTATGGTGTAATATACGTGGTAACGGTTATGGTGTAATATACGTGGTAAGGGTTATGGTATAATATACGTGGTAAGGGTTATGGTGTAATATACGTGGTAAGGGTTATAGTGTAATATACGTGGTAAGGGTTATGGTGTAATATACGTGGTAAGGGTTATGGTGTAATATACGTGGTAAGGGTTATGGTGTAATATACGTGGTAAGGGTTATGGTGTAATATACGTGGTAAGGGTTATGGTGTAATATACGTGGTAAGGGTTATGGTGTAATATACGTGGTAATGGTTATGGTGTAATATACGTTGTAAGGGTTATGGTGTAATATACGTGGTAATGGTTATGGTGTAATATACGTGGTAATGGTTATGGTGTAATATACGTTGTAAGGGTTATGGTGTAATATACGTGGTAATGGTTATGGTGTAATATACGTGGTAATGGTTATGGTGTAATATACGTGGTAATGGTTATGGTGTAATATACGTTGCAAGGGTTATGGTGTAATATACGTGGTAAGGGTTATGGTGTAATATACGTTGTAAGGGGTATGGTGTAATATACGTGGTAATGGTTATGGTGTAATATACGTGGTAATGGTTATGGTGTAATATACGTGGTAAGGGTTATGGTGTAATATACGTGGTAATGGTTATGGTGTAATATACGTAGTAAGGGTTATGGTGTAATATACGTTGTAAGGGTTATGGTGTAATATACGTGGTAAGGGTTATGGTGTAATATACGTTGTAAGGGTTATGGTGTAATATACGTGGTAAGGGTTATGGTGTAATATACGTGGTAATGGTTATGGTGTAATATACGTGGTAAGGGTTATGGTGTAATATACGTGGTAAGGGTTATGGTGTAATATACGTGGTAATGGTTATGGTGTAATATACGTTGTAAGGGTTATGGTGTAATATACGTGGTAAGGGTTATGGTGTAATATACGTGGTAAGGGTTATGGTGTAATATACGTGGTAATGGTTATGGGGTAATATACGTGGTAAGGGTTATGGTGTAATATACGTGGTAAGGGTTATGGTGTAATATACGTTGTAAGGGTTATGGTGTAATATACGTGGTAAGGGTTATGGTGTAATATACGTGGTAAGGGTTATGGTGTAATATACGTTGTAAGGGTTATGGTGTAATATACGTGGTAAGGATTATGGTGTAATATACGTGGTAATGGTTAGGTGTAATATACGTGGTAAGGGTTATGGTGTAATATACGTGGTAATGGTTATGGTGTAATATACGTGGTAATGGTTATGGTGTAATATACGTGGTAAGGGTTATGGTGTAATATACGTTGTAAGGGTTATGGTGCAATATACGTGGTAAGGGTTATGGTGTAATATACGTGGTAAGGGTTATGGTGTAATATACGTGGTAAGGGTTATGGTGTAATATACGTGGTAATGGTTATGGTGTAATATACGTGGTAAGGGTTATGGTGTAATATACGTTGTAAGGGTTATGGTGTAATATACGTGGTAAGGGTTATGGTGTAATATACGTGGTAATGGTTATGGTGTGTAACGCCACTTTCACCAATATTTCATCTATATCGTGGTGGTCAGTTTTATTAGTGGTGGAAACCGCAAGTCACTGATCATATAATATACATGTAAGAAACAAAATGAAAAACGAAAAATATCAGACTGTCGGAACAGTTCCAAAATGCAAAAGAAAAATCTAAAAAAAAAAAAAGTAAAATCGATACCCCCAACAAACAAGTGCTTTAAAATGTATTCACTGTTTGTTCAGGATTGGATATTTCATACCTGGGCTCCTTCAACCTTCACCTTAAATTTGCTCTCAGCAGTCAATTCGTTTAAAATAATGACTAGTATAATCATTATCAAAAACTTTAAAATGAATGTAGGGGCCAATAAAATTGCTGTTTTGCAACAAATTTTCGGGTGAATTTCCAGTCATTTAGTAAGAAAGAATATAGATGTAAATGAACATGAGAGACTGTCCAACATTACAATTAGATACAAATTAAAGAAAAGGAACACAGTTTTTATTGTTGTTCTACATTCATCAGCATACTTTATGTATAATTCATATCTGGTAAAGTTTGTAATATTTCTTATCAAACCAATATGTCGTGGATTTGTTTCATTTTACCATAAGACATTTATTAAAAATGATAAAATGTGCATAGATCATATTAACCTGTCTGTAGCTATTATTGTCAAATATTATTTGCAAAATCAATATCACATGATATTGTCATCCAACCTGCTATGATGTTTTAACAGGCAACAACTGGTCAGAGACACAGTCAATCACGACAGGCAACAATAAATGGACTGAGGCTCAGCCACACATGACAGGTAGCTAACAATTGTCAGACTAAGCCACTCACGACAGACAACTATAACTTGTCTTAGACTCTGCCACTCACTACAGGCAAATAAATTGTCTGAGGTTCAGCCACTCACGACAGACAATTATGAATGGTCTGAGTCTCAGCCACTCATGAATGACAGCTACAACTGGTCTGCAACTCAATCACTCACGTAAGGCAGATATAAATGGCCTAAGACTCAGTCACAAAGGATAAACAACTATAACCTGTCTGAGACTCAGCCCTCACGACACGCAACTGCAGTTCGGTTGACAGCCACTCACGACAGACAACTTGCCATCGGTCTGAGACTCAGTCACTCACGGCACACAACTGGTCTAACACTCAGTCCCTCATGACTGGCAACTACAACTGATCTACCATGATCTTCGTTTTCACTCATGTTCGGTTATATCCGAAGTCCTCTCTGACAAGTATTTAACAACATACTAAGTTTATGGTCAGTAAATATGCATCTTCAGTATAGCAAAGTCACTTCATTCATGAATATAATAGTGGAGTATCGTGTTAATTGATACTAGTCTACTCTGTTGCAATGCCTATTATAATAAAACCTCTTAATGCTATAAGAAATAACCAACGATACTATAATGGTAATCAAAATCCACTTGGTAGAAAATGCAATGGTCAAATGAAAAATTGCAAAAAGACATAATAATCCACTATATTCTACACAAAAAGCTATAAAAGATTTGGCAACATAAATCCCAATAAATCCTGGTAGTAAACTCAGGTACACTAAAAGTGTTGACAGTTCCCGTTCTACTAGTAACATCCGTCGTGTAAATCTGGGGGACGTCATATTCAGTGATAACCCATGATCATGGACAGAAGGACTATATTAGTAAACTACAACAAGCAGAGCATACAGTTGTATATGTGATCGTCTGTTGCACAGATATTCAGACTTGATAGAGACCGTAAGTGACGACTTCAACTTTCCATAGGAACACTTCATTGGTTCTGTTGCTTCCTTGGTAGCAGTAATCCTCTATCAGTTGAATCCTAAAAGAAAACATCAGCCCTGAAATGTCAACTGAGAGATATGCACTCCATACGAAACTGCAGCATAAATGCAATGGGAAAATTGAAATAATATCTTTTGTCGTAAAGGTTAGTTCTCAATCTATCCCTCACTATCAATGTATTTGTGTAAGTCGAGGTGTGAAGCAGATCTAGCCATATATGTTGTATCCTTTATATCAAGTTGAATGAGATAGATGCAATCAACAGTCGCCATGCTTTGAATTTCGTCAGTGAAAGACAGCATTCATGCAGCGAAACGTTAGATTAAATGATTTTTTCCGACTCTAACATCAAGATAAAATCATATTTCATGCTAAGTATAATACACGTCCAAAATATTTTTTATGACGCTGGTCATCAAAACGTTTACATGTCTGATATACATCCAATAGAAATTAAAAATTCAAATGTTGATGATATGAAGACTCAACTAAATAATTTGCCGCCGGATATCAATTCTAATGTAGCATTAGAACACTCTGAATAGCTAACCCATGTGTGGCATTGGTTTCGAAAATGTTTTGTTTTGGAAAATTTAGGGGAAATTATTGGAAATACTGAAATTATAAACACATTTTTTTACTATTTTATTTGTACCGCCGCGTTTTTTTGTTGTTGATGCAATTGTCACCTAATTTGTTGTTAGATTTGTACTAAAATTATTTTTAAATATATGCATATTTAAATAAATAGTTCGTAGATAACCAGCTCATCTTATATCATGTAATAAATATTAGGTCTGTATATGTATTAATTTTACACTCAAATACAGAGATTTCAAAGCATCGGATTTATATGCCTGGAAGGGAACACATTTTTAACATATCCCTTGATAATTGTAGGATACCATCTAAATAATTGAAATCAAAATTAAAATTATCCCTTGTTTCTAATAAAATAAAATCTACATAATAAAATCAAATATGTCCAGTGTACTATTAATGTCATGATTGGGCCTTTAGGGCTCAAGTTGTCATCTTGACAGGTTCAGTCTTTTATATCACTGAGAATAAAATCAAAATAGTGCCATAATTAATGTTGATCGTAAAATGTTTCAATCAGATGATCGTTTTTAGTAAGAAGACTTTGAGGATAACAAAGGGGCAATCAGAATCCTTATATCGAAGAAGAACAGACAATACAATGGCCAAAAGACAGAAGAACAGACAATACAATGGCCAAAAGACAGAAGAACAGACAATACAATGGCCAAAAGACAGAAGAACAGACAATACAATGGCCAAAAGACAGAAGAACAGACAATACAATGGCCAAAAGACAGAAGAACAGACAATACAATGGCCAAAAGACAGAAGAACAGACAATACAATGGCCAAAAGACAGAAGAACAGACAATACAATGGCCAAAAGACAGAAGAACAGACAATACAATGGCCAAAAGACAGAAGAACAGACAATACAATGGCCAAAAGACAGAAGAACAGACAATACAATGGCCAAAAGACAGAAGAACAGACAATACAATGGCCAAAAGACAGAAGAACAGACAATACAATGGCCAAAAGACAGAAGAACAGACAATACAATGGCCAAAAGACAGAAGAACAGACAATACAATGGCCAAAAGACAGAAGAACAGACAATGCAATGGCCAAAAGACAGAAGAACAGACAATACAATGGCCAAAAGACAGAAGAACAGACAATACAATGGCCAAAAGACAGAAGAACAGACAATACAATGGCCAAAAGACAGAAGAACAGACAATACAATGGCCAAAAGACAGAAGAACAGACAATACAATGGCCAAAAGACAGAAGAACAGACAATACAATGGCCAAAAGACAGAAGAACAGACAATACAATGGCCAAAAGACAGAAGAACAGACAATACAATGGCCAAAAGACAGAAGAACAGACAATACAATGGCCAAAAGACAGAAGAACAGACAATACAATGGCCAAAAGACAGAAGAACAGACAATACAATGGCCAAAAGACAGAAGAACAGACAATACAATGGCCAAAAGACAGAAGAACAGACAATACAATGGCCAAAAGACAGAAGAACAGACAATACAATGGCCAAAAGACAGAAGAACAGACAATACAATGGCCAAAAGACAGAAGAACAGACAATACAATGGCCAAAAGACAGAAGAACAGACAATACAATGGCCAAAAGAAAAGGGACAAAAGGACAAACTACGATCCACAAAACATACATGTAAAACTAAAAATCGAGTAACACGAACCCCACTGGACTTTCAAATATTCTGTCTTACAATCGGATACAAAATAAATAGCACGGTTAAATACAAATGATCAAAATCTTATGATTAATATGTGATGGTGACTATATAATTTACACTTCTAATATTTATTGAAATCAAGGTTAGCGGGGGTCATAGTGGTCGCCATTTCATATTAATTGAATTTATTTATGCAATCATTACTAACGTTCTTCCCGGTCTTATCGATGTGTATTCTATGCAACATTATAAGATCAAGTTTGGCATTGGCTTGCGACAGGCCTCTCACCGCCACAGTATTAGTCAAGTATTGCAAAGTACCATTAACCCAATACCAAATACGTTAATGCAACATCAAGCAGCTGTTCATTAGTTTTTTGTATCTAGTCTAACCCCCGAGGACATAGCTTCGCCTTTGTGGAATATGATCCCTCTGCAAGAGGAAGTCCTTTGGTAGTTGCGTGGAGAGAATCAAGCATGCAACTTGCATCAGCTCATAATGGGTAACAATTTTTATTAGTAGTCGTTTTTGTCCTGTGCAATGCACATTTTCTGAACTTATTCATTACGTCTTCTTTCTAATGCGTTGTAAGCTTCCACCCACTACTCACCTTAACAGTAGTCAATAAATGAATCAAGTTATCCTGTACTCGTTACATTTGATATACTAATGTAGTATACCATTAACTTTAAGGCCCACCCATTATGGAACGTTCGCAGGACCGTAACCAATATAATCAATCGGTGATTGTTGTTAATAAATGTTGTTTTTCGCGCTTTTAAATACAGACCGACAAAATATAATAAAAGCTGAACAACTTCTAGAAATGAATAAAAACACAAAACATATTCTTTTTTCAAACTCCGTCTACAGTGCACTGTGTGCAGACGATCCAAACTTTAAAGGGAAATATCACACTTTAACCTAGAATGCATTGTTGCTGGCTGAGGATTATTGAGGACCTACATGACACTCATGCAAATTGGTATGTCAGCAACACCTAAAAAGCTTCAAAGTCGTCGATGTGTACTTGTAGCTTTCACCCGTTTCCACTGTGCACTGTGTACGTTTATGTGCGTCCTACAAATCCGATATAAATTACGAACATCTATTAAAAACGTGTTAGATATAATTTGTTTCGGGTTTTAAAACTGTTCATTTAAATTCCATGTCAATACAAACGGGTATAAAACATAATCTCTGACACAGATTTATTAATTTGTTGATTATTGTATCAAAATGTTAACACAGTATATTTAACATGTACAACCACACATTTTCTCATCATTGGTACGTTGCTTCTCTGTGGTTTAGTGCAGTATAATAATACCATTATGCCCTTCATGAAAAGTTAATATCCATAATTATCAAATTTCGAAAGAGTTATTTCGCTCACATCCTTCGGGCTTTGGAAAATAACCCCTTCTCAATTATGTAATTATGGATATTAGCTTTTCATGGAGGCCGTAATTGTATGTTATTTTGATTTTACTTCAATATTGTTGGGAAAAAAAATTTCTTGTAGATTTCTTTAAGGTATTCAACACTCTGTTGAAAACTTGTAGCCATAGTCGAGATAGTATGGGAGGTTGGATTTAAATCTAAACAATTAGTTTTAAGCTTAAGCATACTTTATTTGCATATAAAATTAGCAAATCGGTTTGGACACAACGTTTTACAACATGATTGAAGTCCTGTCCCTTTTACAAAATCATAAACAAAGCACGATAGCATATAATGGCGATAATTATGCCAAAAAAAAACATTACAATTTGGTAATAACTTAGAGACGATATCAATAATAAAGAAAACTTAAAGAAAAATAAGATAAAATAAAATTTTAATAATTTCAAAACGGGGGATAAAGAAAATTAAGCACTTGAGTTCACCCCCGGTTTTTAATGGGATTCGTGTTACTCAATCATTAGTTTTCTGTGTGGTGTTTTGTAGATCGTTGTTTGTCCTTTTGTCATTTTTCTTTTGGTCATTGCATTGTCTATTCTTCTTTGATTTACACCTTCTAATTACTCATTTGTTATCTTTGATTTACACCTTTTAATTACCCATTTGTTATCTTTGATTTACACCTTCTAATTGCCCATTTGTTATCTTTGATTTACACCTTCTAATTATCCATTTGTTATCTTTGATTTACACCTTCTAATTACTCATTTGTTATCTTTGATTTACACCTTCTAATTACTCATTTGTTATCTTTGATTTACACCTTCTAATTACCCATTTGTTATCTTTGATTTACACCTTCTAATTGCCCATTTGTTATCTTTGATTTACACCTTTTAATTACCTATTTGTTATCTTTGATTTACACCTTCTAATTGCCCATTTGTTATCTTTGATTTACACCTTTTAATTACCCATTTGTTATCTTTGATTTACACCTTCTAATTGCCCATTTGTTATCTTTGATTTACACCTTCTAATTATCCATTTGTTATCTTTGATTTACACCTTTTAATTACCTATTTGTTATCTTTGATTTACACCTTCTAATTGCCCATTTGTTATCTTTGATTTACACCTTCTAATTATCCATTTGTTATCTTTGATTTACACCTTCTAATTACTCATTTGTTATCTTTGATTTACACCTTCTAATTACTCATTTGTTATCTTTGATTTACACCTTCTAATTACTCATTTGTTATCTTTGATTTACACCTTCTAATTATCCATTTGTTATCTTTAATTTACACCTTTTAATTACCCATTTGTTCTTTGATTTACACCTTTTAATTACCCATTTGTTATCTTCAAACTTTTCTTACATGCTTTATAATACACTTGATGATTACATGAATCTAGTTCTGTTTTAATTTGTAGAATATCAAGTATTTTACTCGGAGTAATCTGGAGAGAGACAAAAATCAGTTGGTGCATTTGTTCTGATTGAAAAGTCGGGATTTGATGTCTTACTGCCATTAAGGGTAGATATAGAACAGAAATAATTATGTAAAAGTCATGTTTTTTCATAATTATCTGAGATGAGGTAATTATTTTCGTCTTTTAATCGGTTTATTGGTGATGTGCCTACAGACGACTTAACCATTTTTTTAATCAATGGCCATGAGGATTTTGAATTTGAGTTTGAAAAATTATTGACTTTAAGGTTAAATTGTCCTTTAGCATTCTATTTAAAATTATTTTCATTATTTCTTTCCTTCTTCTACTTGTTGATATTGAAATCACTATTGGATTTATGAGCCAGATTACGCGGCGTGTCCCATTTTCGTATTTCTCATCTTAATTAAGAAATAAACCAAACTCTGTCATAATGTCTGACTGTAATAAATACGTATCTAATTTAGTGCACACGACACGTTTCTGGAATAACATTCATCAGGCACACTCAAAGTCGAAAGATTGGAAAGCCAAATAATTTAACAAATTTGGGGAGCATTAAAACCAAAGGCCTAAGGACGATATCCAAAATCAACTGAGCTCGCCGTGTCTGAGAGAGGAGAACGTAACTTTCATAATAATAACATTATTTAGGAACTGTAAATTGCAATAACACATTATATCTAATAATCGATGTCAGTGTCAAAACACTGACTTCTAAGCCGAAGATATCCTCGGAGACTAGGAGTCCACCTCCAGAGGTGTCGACCTAGTGATAATAATAAAAACAAATATATCTAATTTAGTATGCACGACGCGTTTCTGGAATAATCTTCATCCGATACTTTCAAAGTCAAATATTTCTAAAGCCAAATTATTATTTTCTTAATTTGAGAGCAATAACTTATTTCAAGATATTTATTCGCACATGCTTGACAGCTTTCGGTAAATATATTACGTTCCAGTTAAAAGATGATATTTATAAGTACGTTTTTTCAAAATAAGCATTTCGATCATTTCTGAAGTAGTCCTTTATGAGTACTATTTGATTTATGAGGGACTTTTAAATCGACAGTTGTTGCACCATGATCACTATATGCTTTGTTTTATTGAATCATATACGATTCGTGTAGATGCCAAGACAGGGTCATGCAAAAATTTGAACCTATTACATGTTCTGGTTAGTTCAGTAATCATGCGTTTAAGATCATTTGACCTTATTACATCAAATAATTTGTGAAAGTGTTCACTGAGTGTTCTGCATTAAAATCTCCCGTATATCACAATCTCCCTTCTAATTTGATAGGCTTGTCACTATTGAATTCCAATTTATTCGATATTCGCTTTTTAAATTTTATGACCAACCTCCGCTAAGCCAGTAAGTATATGCAAGTGTCTAGCATCCTCATAATTACTTTCATGACTCATTTTCAACCCTGTTTTCTAAATTGTTCGTTCTTTTACCAGTCTACTAAGTTGAGCATTAGTGTAAAGTGGTATTTCTGGAAAAGTCATAAACCGTTTAAGTATTGGTTATAATTTAAAGATGCAAAATTTGTGACGTAATTTACACATGTGTTATATTGATATTGTTACCCCCTTGACATAATGAAGATGGTCAATACCATTCTAAGAATATATATACCATCATTATGTTATACAAATAATCAGAAATATCAAAACGATTCCTGTGATTCGATTACTTCTTCGCGAACTCAATTGTCCATTGACTGAAATAACGGTAAGCAATTTTGTTATGCTTACTATAGAACTGACATAATTGTTCATCCCTGAAATTGTAGTTTGAACTTTAGAATGAAACTAATTCTTTTTAATGTTGTATGTTGCAAAACCTATCTGGTAGTCTTTCTGTCAAACAGTGGACAAAATATATTGATCATGGAGGAAACATTACAAAAACATGATTGTTCACATAGACAACACAGCACCAGAGAAACATAACAAAAATAACAATCATAACAAAATACCGGATAAGACAGGAGTGAGTCCAGGAGCTCCAAGATAATAAGATTCTTCTGCTTGGTGCATGGCATCAGTCGTGAAATTTGTGTATTGTACACAAATAGTCTGAAGATTTCAAAGCGTTAATCAGTTCATAAGATGGCCAAAGAAATGGACAAAGACAATATTTTGTGCAATATTCCACAAAACAGAAAACATAGACTGAGTAACATGAACTCCACGAATTGTGGACAAAGAAGGCAATATTCTGGTAAAAATGTTAGAAGATACCATAGTGGTAATCAGAAGATACCATAGTGGTAATCAGAAGATACCAAAGTGGTAATCAGAAGATACCAAAGTGGTAATCAGAAGATACCATAGTGGTAATCAGAAGATACCATAGTGGTAATCAGAAGATACCAAAGTGGTAATCAGAAGATACCAAAGTGGTAATCAGAAGATACCATAGTGGTAATCAGAAGATACCAAAGAGGTAATCAGAAGATACCAAAGTGGTAATCAGAAGATACCAAAGTGGTAATCAGAAGATACCAAAGTGGTAATCAGAAGATACCATAGTGGTAATCAGAAGATACCAAAGTGGTAATCAGAAGATACCATAGTGGTAATCAGAAGATACCAAAGTGGTAATCAGAAGATACCATAGTGGTAATCAGAAGATACCAAAGTGGTAATCAGAAGATACCAAAGTGGTAATCAGAAGGACAGACAATGCAATGAGCAAAAGAAAAAGTACAAAAGGACAAACATGATCTATACAACATTATACAGAAAACTAAAGATCGAGCAAAGCGAACTCCATAAAAACCGGGGTGAACTTAAGTGCTAACACATGTTTACATACTGAGATAAATACGGAAATGTCTTATAATGGGCGATAATCCATAATGACGACTATCAATTACCATTATTTTGAGATATAACGTGCTTTATCATATACTTAGTACTAAATAAAGGAAATGTGCATATATAATACTGAAAGAACTTTACGACTGTATTTGTCTGCCGTGACTGATATCGATATCATCACCCCTTTATCATACCCCTTAAAATGATATTGATCACGTGACTAAAGATTCATAATACAGAACAAGACTTTCTCATGTTTAAGTATATGATAAACATAATATGATATGGCTCTTTCCGTATCACATCCCGGATACGGGATATAGCTCTCGGGATGATATTGGTGTCTCGGGTTGATACGGGATGTGATACGGAAAGAGCCATATAATATTCTCTATTTACTGTTTTGTTTTATCATGTATTATTTATTTTTAAACCAGGAATTGGTGATCTCCATGTGCTAATAGTCTTCAATGGATAATTTATAACGTTTATCCAGCATGTAGACATACTTACTAACTACATATAATGACACATAATTCAGTACCCAATGTTCATGTTATATTTTTTATTTGTCTAAAAGCGGAAAATTTCAACATGAAGTAATTTTTTATGGAATTGAAAGGAGACAACAAAATTGTCATGCAACCTCTTTGATGATATTAAATTAATAATAATTTGCTTATCTGCGTAAGCATTTTGTTTGATTTATACAATGATTTGTATTTATAATATACGTTCTTTTAAGATATAAGATCGACATCAGATGAAATGAGAGATTCAGATATGAAGATATGTGTCATGGTTAATCATCTAATGACACGTTTTTGGTATATTCGCAATTTTTAAGGACATTGAGCTTCTGTAGTGTAAAAACAAAATAAAAAACAAAAACCACACTTTCTTGTCTTGGTACAGGCACTTCAATAAAAGATGGTGGGGGTAAGTTAGTTTTATAGGCCCAAACCTCTATTATGAAATGATGTGGTCATGCAAGTGCTTTCCACGCGTGAGAAAAATACAAACTCCCACATATAACAGAACAAACAGCGTTATTATAATCAACGCTATAATCTTGAACATTATACATAATATAATTAGTCTTCATGACATTTACAAGGAAGTAAGTAAAGCTACTAAATTAATCAATTTCAGACATTCTCTGATGTAATTTGGGTAATTTCGGTAATTTTGGTCATCTTCGTTTTTACGGATATAGAAATACGCCAAAATATATAATATAATTTTGACGACTATAGTTAAAATAAACTAGACCGTAATCTTATATTAGAGTACTAAAGACATTTTGTATCATTTCCACTGTCTAAATACCAGTTGTGTCAAGAGTAACAAGACGGGAATCATTAGTGGAACTGCTTATTAGTTCGGAGCACATCCACATTTCATAGTGGGGTTCGCGTTTTTCATGTTTTTTTGTTTTGTTTTTGTTTTTGTTTTGTTTTTTTATTTCTCAAACTGACAGTGCATAGCACATATACAGAGAAGTTACAAAGAAATGAACATATTAAACTATATACAATATATACAAGTACAGTAAATCGACAGATGGAATTAGCAGGGAGGACAAACTATCATATTTATATATCTAATAAATTTACATCGTTTTTGCAGGAATGGTTTCCGTTTACTAGTCATTAAATTTTTGATTTTTATTATATTGGGACGTTCAATTAGATGTTTTGGAAGTAGTGAATTACGTTTTCCGCTTAAATTAATACATTCGAATATGTAATGATATTCGTCTCCAATTTGATTCTTTTGACAAAGTTCGCAATAGCGATTTTCCCTCGGAATATTTCTCCATCTTCCCTTTTCGATGGGCAATTTATGATTTGTAGTTCTAAATTTACATAAAAGAAGGGAATGTTGTTCATCTAAAATATTAAAATATTCTTCAAATTTAAATTCAGTTTTGAAAATTCTATAATTAGATGCTTTGGGGGAATTATGGACTGACGAATTCCAATCTTGTAAAAACTGGTTTAACAATGTTTGCTTTATACTTTGTTTTATCCACTCGATGCTTTTGAAAGTTTGCGTTTGCCATATATTAGGAAAACCAGTTTCGTTTAATATTTTTTCCAAAAATTTTATCCATTTAATATCGAAATTTTGTGGCGAATACAAATGATGTGATAAACTATACATAATGCATGATATTTTGGATTGTTTTCCACAAATAATTTTTGCCCAAAAAGAAATAATTCTAATTTTAATGTCGATTTCGATCGGATATCTGCCTAATTCTCCATATATCTTATAATTCGGAGTAGACGTCTTGAGGTTCAAAATCATTTAACAAAATTTTAAGTGTACTGTTTCTAACACGTCATTGCTTCCAAATCCCCATATTTCGCAGCCAAAAAGTAAAATTGGTTTAACCTTTTTATCGAAAAGACTCAATAGACATTTTATAGATAAGTTATGTTTTCTTCCTAATTTCAGTACTTCATACATAGAAACAACTGCTTTATCCACTAAACGTTTTTTTGCCAGATTGAAATTGCCAGTTTTGCTAAAAATAAAACCGAGATAATTGAAGTTTTTTACTACTTCAATTTCGGAGCCATTATATTTAAAAGATAAATTTTGAAGTGTACGACCACTCCAAAATATGACAATTTTATTTGTATCAATTTTAGCTTTCAGGTTCCAGGTTAAACAGTATTCATGAAAAGCATCGCTCTCAGATTCTGATAACATAACCGTATCATCAGCATATAGTATTATAAATAATTTCAAATAAATATTTAAGTGGTTTTCGAGATCGCTTGAGATTGATTCTAGACCTGTAACATTTTGGCTTGTAGAAAATTTCTAAGTCATTTAAGAATAAGGAAAATAAAAACGGGATAAATTCTCCCCCTGTCTAACTCCATTGTCACATGCAAAATAATCTGATTTGCAATTATTAAACACAATGCATGATTTTATATTACAATACATATTAAAAATAGCATCGCACATTTTCCCATTTATATTGCTTAGTAACATTTTATGCCATAAACCAGCTCTCCAGACAGTATCAAAGGCCTTCATAAAATCAACGAATGATTTTTACATTTTAGAATTTCAAAAAAAGATTGTAAGGTGAACATATTATCTGAAGTGGAATATCCTTGGCAAAAGCCAGATTGGGTTTCACTTATAACAGAAAAAGATTCAGAAAATTCATTTAATCTCTCATTCAGAATTGCAGTGAAAAGTTTACCGAGGCAACTTACAATCGTAATCGGTCGATAATTTTTGGGGTCAAATTTATCGCCTTTATTTTTATAGTCCCAATTAACCAACTGCTAGGCATAATACCATTATCAAATATAACATTGAATAATTTTTCATAAACGCTAATAAACTGGGTCACCGTACTTTTAATATACTCGTTTATTATTTCATCTTCACCGCTTACTTTTTCATTTTTAAGTTTTCGGACACATTTAAAAATGCTCGTCTTGTGTTATTGGTAAATTAATATGGCTATTAATTTGCTCTAGAGTTCCTTCATCCATATCTAGTTGACCTTCGTAAGCGTTGTCCAAGTACATGTTTTCACGTTTTTAATTCCGTATTACGAAGTGCGCTACGATTTCCGCGTAAAAATTGTGTTCGGTTCGTCTCTACTACAATAGATTTGGTGGGGTTTCTTAGTTTTATCTACGTTATTTGTATCAATTTACGTATACACTGGTGTCAAAAAATGATTGTATATGATATAATATTCATATCCTTTAACAGTCACACGATGGGAACCATTGGTGGAGCAGGACCTGCTTACAGGTTCGATGCACATGAGTTCGATTCCTGTTTTTGTAGGGGTTCGCATTGCACAAACTTTAGTTGTCTGTGTAGTGTTTTGTTCGTCTTTTTTCTTTTGGCCACTGTATTGCCTGTCTTCTGATTATCACTTTTATATCTTCAAAGATTTCTTAGACATTTTTAATAAATGTAATGTAATAATATTTTATTGCGATGAATTAAGCAATAGGATCGGACACAAGTTATTGCAACTTATTAATTTAATTAATTTAAATTAAACTTTTAATTAAGTTTTTTTTTTAATCATAATAAGATATGAAGAAGTCATCATGTATTTTGAGGGAGCGCTTTTTAGCCTTATACTACCATATATATATTGTCAGTGACTTGCGGTAGGTCGGTGATTTTCATCGAGAAAACCCCACCATGAGCGGGTTAGAACTCACAACGTTAGTGGTGATAGGCACTGACGTAATATTTTTAAGATGATTTATTATATGTGGTGGTGGTTTTCTCGATGCAACATTTTGTGATAAAGTTTGTCAGTGACTTGCGGCAGGTACGGTGATTTTCTCTGGGTACTCCGGTTTCCTCCAGCAATAAATGACCTCCAAGATTTAACTGAAATATTTTGAAAGTGGCGTTAAACACCATAACAATATATATTACGTCTGAAAGAATAATATTCCGTACTTTTCCTGTTTTCTCAAGATACAGAATATGGGTGAGAGAAAAACTATCAGTTTAATTGAAGTTAACCATAATAAAATATGTTAGTGTCTAAAGCTATGATAATATTATTCCCTAGATAGTACTAAAATAATATTTCCCTAAATTAAAAATAAAAGGGTGCAAGATATGACACGTGATAATAGTAACGGTGTAATCGTATCGATGGCTTGGGGATAACTTTTCTATCAAAACTGTGTTGTGTCCATGCATTATTTAATAGGCGTAAAAATCACAGTAATTATTTATCCGAGTGGTATGATTTATCAAAAAGGATTGACAAGATAATAATAAAAAGGGTGATGTCAAAATATATAGGAATCCATCTTTGGTAAAACATGAAAGTGAAACAATAATGCTTTAATTGTAGTTCTTAATTAGGAATATCGATTTTCTTTAAAAAAAAACAAAAAAACAAAAAAACAAAAAAAACGTGCACTATATCTGATTTTCACAATTAATTCCCAGAAATTTGAAAAGTAAGAATTATATACGTGTGATGATATAATAATAATAATAATAATAATGATAATAATAATAATAATAATAATAATAATAATAATAATAATGATGATAATAATAATAATAATAATAATAATAATAATAATAATAATGATAATAAAGTTAAACAGAAACAGATTATCAGTTTTTAATATCATGAAAAACAAAAGAACACCATACAAATAATTCCAAATTCTCATCGAAATAGCGTAGAAACATAGTCAGTATCAATACAATATACATTAGAAAATAACTATTTATACTTTGTGTTACAGAAGAATAACGAAAGATTGGACAATATTGCCCACGCATACCAAAACAATATTGAGATACGTACATCAGAATGGTAATCTGCTCGACTACTGTGTGAGATGTGTTTTCTGTGGTGGTAAAAGTCGGCGTGACTAGAGTATCAAAAAGCTTTCGAGTTATCCGGAATGATTCAGCGAAATGCTATTACGAACGGACCAAATTTAGCTTGAGTTTTCAAGGTAGCGAGTACTCAGAGTTTGAGATTATAGGACTTTGAACTGTATTAAGTTATTCACACAAGGAGCATTTTGAAATTCATTACATATTTTTCTTATTATTGAATTTGACGTTTTTTTATTTCTTGGCAATTGATACATGATTTATATCCTCCATGGTATAAGACTCGTACTTGTCGTTAGAATAGCAGAATGCCTTATTTCCATCAAAATGCGTCTAATTGAAGCATGTGTACATAATTTACATATTGTTAACAATAAAAGCGAAATATACATAACTCAGATATAAATATAAAAAAAGAAAATCAGTAAGAACATTCTTTTCTCCCAAAGATTTGAACAAAGAAATATACAAATGTGTATCTATCGATGTTGATTTGATTTAAGGTAAATTTATCCATACAAGCAACAAGTACCAAGGGATTATGCATAATGACATGCTAGCATTGTATATATTCAAATATGTTCTCTGAATAGATCTTGTCTGTTGTTAAAAGATGTAATGATGTTATATATTAGCAGTACAACATGTCATACTTGTGTCTTGTGCAGAGGACAAGCTGTAGAATGATACAGGCAGCAACCCAACTGCAAAAGACACTAAGGGACGAGGATAAAATAACGTGATGATCTAGGTATGCATATTGAATCAATATTAAGAAGAATAACGAATAAGGTCGAGTCAAATAAATGAGAGAGAAAAAATGTTATTGTAAAACGAAAATTATGCCTTCCATTATTTATTAAAACACAATAATCGGCCCTCTATTAAGAAATTGATCATAGCTGTCTTCGTTTGATAGTTGGATTTTTATCTTCTTCTGCAGTTGGTACCTATCACCATTAAAGTTGTGAGCTCGATTTCGTTCATGTCGATGTGTAGTCAATACAACCATGATTAATGTGTGTTAGTGATTTGTTACAGGTCGGCGATTTTCTTCGCATACTTCAATTTCGTTCACCAATAAAACAGACAGAACCGATATAGCTGTGAGAAAAGTTTGAAGAAGCCGTAAAGCAAAGGAAAGGCAATACAAGAACGACAAAATGACAAAATATCATCTACAAAACACTAAGCAGAAAACAAAAGATTCAGCAACACGAATTCCAGTAGAAACCGGGTTTGATTCAGCTGCTCCTGAAAGATATATAGGGTCTAACACCGGGAGAGGTGCAAGATAGTAAAATCTGTGACACCCGAGGGTAAGATTTAAATCGTATCGGACGAGGCTTGTCCGAGTCCAATACGATTTAAATCTTACCCGAGGGTGTCACAGATTTTACTATCTTGCACCTTTTACGGTGTTTGACTCTTTTTCTCACCCCTTTCTACCGTGTCAATGTGTGTTTACTTGTTGTGTAGTTTGGTGCATTAATTTGCGAACCGTATCACACCTACAGGACCAAAATGCCACATAATAAAATAAAACAAGATTTTCATTTTACAACTTTAAAGAGGTTCAAAATAATAAAGTTAACAAACGTGTGATAGATTCTACAATAACAAACTCGTGCACCTTTTACGATGTTTGCCTCTATTTTCAATATTTGTTTACGTTGAGAAAATATAGAGTACTCTCCCTTGTTATGTAACTAACGTAAATAAAAACAATTACCTCCCTTTGACCAACGTCAAATAATTGTTTGTACAGGCATTTATCGCTGTTGTAGTAGCATTTATAATATATTTATAAATAAAATACATTGTATTTCATTGTGAAATACATTTAAAATACTGTCAAGACACTATAAATCGACAATTTAATTCAACAACGGAAAAACGGCGTGTAGCTTGTCTTACCCTGGAGCCGGGGTAAGATAGAAAAATCTTTTTCACCTAAACTAACGGACTACTTTATCCAAGGGGTGAGAAAAGCAGTTCTTGCTCCACTAGTGACAGATATATACTCCATATACAGGTGCTGCTGAAATATTGCTACATATAAATGGAAAATTCATAATAGGAAAATTGAAATCATCTTTATTAACGTAAGTTTCGTTCTTAACCCACTCTTACTGTCAATATTATTGAAAGAAAAAGACTGAAGAGTTTGAAGATATCCAAGTGACGTTAAACACCAATTACCCATATCATTTTCTTCAAGTTCACTTATCTTAACTCAAAAACAAAATATTGTGTTCCTCTTGTTATATCAATTTAGTTTGGTTTATAAGCTCATTTAAGATGAAAAAGACAGTTTTCTGTTATCATTTATGCATAACAAATTACATAGAGTTTTATGAATAACAAATTAGACATGGAGTTTTATGAATAACAAATTAAACGTGGAGTTTTATGAATAACAAATTATACGTGGAGTTTTATGAATAACAAATTAGACGTGGAGTTTTATGAATAACAAATTAGACGTGGAGTTTTATGAATAACAAATTAGACATGGAGTTTTATGAATAACAAATTAGACATGGAGTTTTATGAATAACAAATTAGACATGGAGTTCTATGCATAACAAATTAGACATGGAGTTTTATGAATAACAAATTAAACATGGAGTTTTATGAATAACAAATTAGACGTGGAGTTTTATGAATAACAAATTAGACGTGGAGTTTTATGAATAACAAATTAGACGTGGAGCTTTATGAATCAGAAATTAAACATGGACGTTTTATGCATAACAAATTAGACATGGAGTGTTATGCATAACAAATTAGACATGGAGTTCTATGCATAACAAATTAGACATGGAGTTTTATGCATAACAAATTAGACATGGAGTGTTATGCATAACAAATTAGACATGGAGTGTTATGCATAACAAATTAGACGTGGAGTTTTATGCATAACAAATTAGACGTTGAGTTTTATGAATAAATAACAAATTAGACGTGGAGTTTTATGAATAAATAACAAATTAGACGTGGAGTTTTGATATGAAGAGCTGAAATATAAACCTAAAGTATGAACGTATAACAAAATTCCATGTCTGTTTTTCATCATTATACAAATTATGCTTAATCAACAATTGTGAATTACGCTGAACATATAATTTCATTCAAGCAGACGTCACTAAAATTGACGTGAAATGGATCTTTCCGTAAATAATAAGACCCACCATTGCCATTCAGTATAATGATATCATTATACTAGTAATGATTAACTGTGATTCCTTTTGTTCATGCTATACCTAGCCTTTATTGTGCAAGTGGTCTATCATTATTTCCCCGCCAGTAAGATTACGCCGCTTAAATCGATAATAGAAAACAACCCACCCAACCTGTACTATATTTACTTGACAATTTTGCCAATTATATAGATCTAAACATTGTCAGTGTATTTAGATAGTTACTAGATATCTGTGACATTTTATTAAAAGTTTTATAAGTGGGAACATGGAATTTGTTCGAGTGTGTGTTTTTGTTGGATGTTTTCTATCGTTTGCCTATGGACAAGATGACAGTGAAGAGATTTTTAACGATTACGTATCGGTAATTATTATTTAATATTTCAATTTTTTTAATTTATTTGTATTAATATAAAAAAATATATATCTATGATATTGCTGAAATTAAATGAGTTGAAAAATATTTTGAAAAGAAAATTTCAATAATGATTAATAGTATCATTGTAAAACATTCCTAATTTGCAAATATTTTCCAATGCACATGAACAATTATATTTTGCTCAACCGTGAAATAATCTATGATTGAGCAAACATTTAAATTCCATAAATATGTTTTATTAGTCTTACTGTTTTAAATTTTAATAGCTCTAGTAAAACAGTTAATTCTAATCGATTGCTTATTTGGCTATTATAAGATAATGTGGTTCTCAAACATGTTTTTCAAGATTCTATTTATAATTTACTTCTACCAAATACTGACCGCCATCAACATGTTTAACATTACAACATAGTCACATACAAGTGCGAATTGGTGAAATGTTAAAAAAAAAAGTCATCCGCAAGTATATATATTCATGTTCAGGAAACTAATAAGCACATTCGATTTTGGCTATCCTGTTTAGGCCCTTTGGTTTTATTGATACCAAAGATTAAATCATTTGGCTTTCCAAACTTTCGATTTTGAGCGTTACCTGATAAAGGATGTTCCAGAAACACGTCGTGTGCACTAAATTTGATATCTACGTTTTTAATTTCTAATAGTTACAAACACAAAATCAAGATACAAAAACAGATCACTTAAGTGACAGAAAAGTGTGTGGTTTTATACGTTTACAGTTCATTTAGATATAAAGGCTAACTAGGTAGTGCTGTGTCCAAATGTCACATGTTGCAAATACGGCAGTACATGAACACACATTTTTTCTCATCTCAATTTTAAATTTCTAGAGGGTTTCTCTTATCTCTAGAGTTCCGTATATGTATATCTATGAAAAGTATAAATCTACAATTCCTTTTTTGATAAATAAATGTTAGGGAAAACCGAAGTGGTAATCATGAATGAACAATCCCAAGACACTGGCAAAATTGTACACAAGACAAAGAACGAAGGCTTACAAAACAAAACAAACAAAACAGAAAACTAAAAATATGAGTAACACAGACCTCGCCAAAAAGCAGAGATGAGCTCAAGGGCTCGCGTATGGTAAGCAGTGCCTGTTTCTTATGAGATACCCGCCTTGTTACTCGTATAGCCAAGTTTGATAAACGTCTTGTCAGTGACAGGGGAAAGAAAAAAATATACATAAAAGAGAAAGGATCCATTGCAATTTGAGACATGGACATTTCTTTACTATTTGAGACATGGACATTTCGTTACTCCTGTCGTAGAAGGAATATGTTTGTAATAGAAAGTAGACATTGAAATCTTAAGGCCAAACTGATATCAGACGTTTATAGTTTGATATCTGTCCATGCTTTCTTGATAGCATATGTTATTTTAAAATTTAAATCATGTCGGGCAATCGAGATTAGTTGTAGAGTAATCTACACATTTGAAGTAAAGGGGGTTAATTACATGTTAAGTGTGTTCCTTAATCAGACTGATGTATGTAACACTGAAATATTTATTTTTCAAAGCAATGATTTAAGAGTCCATGTTACCGTATTTGCGTAACATTGTTTAAGGTGGACAAATGTGCCACCATAATTTCAATTGGATTTGATATAAACATATATTAAAATGCTAACAAAATACTAGTAATGGGTACTTTGGCTATACATGGTCTTTGGGTGAGTGGGTGATTGTTGTTTTAACGCCAAATGAGCACTTTTTCAGCCATGTCATGACGAGAACAAATTACATTCAATGAGATGATAATGATGTCGGCTTTGTACTAGATCAACACGATTAGTTGGAATTTTATAATGCTAGATCACTGAAACAATAGTCCGCGGATAGACATGTCGGACACATTATCTGGATTCCTTGACAACCAGTCTTTGCTCTTTTCCATAACTCTGCTTGCTCAACGGAGATCTACCACACTCGAGGCGAGCACGGTCACCATTATGCCACAGATGCTGTTATATTACAGTTATATCATGGCGGTCAGTTTTATTGGTGGAGAAACTCGGAGAAAACAATCGACCTGTCGTAAGTCACTGACAAACCTCGCCATCAACGGGATTCGAACTCACAACTTTAGTGGTCATAGGCACTGATTGCACTGAATCCTATTACCATACGATCACGACCGTGACGTTCCCCCAGTAACATGAAACCCCATAAAATGTTTTTCACATCAGAATAACAACGATGTGATGTGATTCTATTACAGTATTCCAAATACATGAGATCCTTCTGATGTTAGTTCAATCTGACGATTTTTGTTAGATATTGTATTTTTTGACATTTTATCATTGCTCCCAGCTTCATGGTGATAGTCTTGTTCACGTTGAAGATAATATTAAGTGAAAGAACTTGCTTGGTTCATTAGATTAGTTCTGATACCGATACTGATGTTGTTACCTAGAGAAAATGATGGTGTTGATTTGATTTGTATATCATTGTATGTTGTACAAAGCGCTTTGTATCCTATTTGTAGCTGTATTGATCTTTGATTACTTTACAAATTTTAACTCTAGAGGTATTGTTTAAATCACAAGAGAATACTGCCTGTGTTGTGTTTTTGTTTTGTTTTTCTTCGTCTTGTGTATCCTATGTTGCCAGTTTCTCTGGATTGTTCATTCATTATTGCCCCTTCTGTATTCTCTAACGTTTATTTACTTGTAATGTCTTTTGTAAGACATAATGATAATTATTATTATAATATAATTAACCAATAAAATAAAATGACTATAGATACATATGTTTTATAAATCTCCTGGCATGGCATTACAGGATTTACGGAGCATTAATACAGGGCCATTATGGAAAAAAGTGGCGCCGAATTTTAACATTAGCATAATTAAAACGTAGGTATCAAATTTAGTGAGCACGACGCAGCTTCCAATTAATAAGACTGGTTCATAAATAATATTCTATTTTATTATTTACTGGTAAATTGTGTAATCAACTATTCATCGGTGAATAATCCAAAAGAATATTGACCATCCTTGTGATATTCATCGGAGACACGATATGACTTCGCGGAATTTGTAATCCTCTTTTCATTGGAGGAAACACGGTAATGTACATTCAAAATTCACGAGATATTTCCTATGCTAAAGTAAAATCCCAAAACCCGCAGATGATAAACAACAAACAGGCGACCAGGTTATGTATTTGTTAATGGTATTATAGTCCCTTATGCTGTTCGGTATAATAAAACACTTATAAACTGGATGTTCGGGTAATAGAAAATTTATTATTCCCCTTGACAACAACTATGGTCCTTGGCTTCGTCTCGGGTAATGGTTGATGTCTCGGGACTTACCTTACCTTGATTTACCGAAGTGAAGAGGTTTACCGTGTACTTACCTAAGTGAGATGGTTTACCGAGGACTTACCTAAGTGAGAAGGTTTACCGAGGACTTACCTAAGTGAGAAGGTTTACCGAGTACTTACCTAAGTGAGAAGGTTTACCGAGTACTTATCTAAGTCAGAAGGTTTACCGAGTACTTATCTAAGTCAGAAGGTTTACCGAGTACTTATCTAAGTCAGAAGGTTTACCGAGTACTTAACAACACTCGTTGGTTTAATTTAAGACATACATTGCTAAATGTTATGTGGGAAACCAGGCAAATTTCTTTTTTAATATAATATTTATTATTTGAGTTTTACAATATCTTTACTATAATATGGTTGATGTCTCGGAAAATAATAAGCCAGTGAATATGGGTATACAGTATTATATTTCAATTATATCTTGAAAAAAGCATATCTGTAAATGAGTCGAAAAATGTATTATCTTAATCATTCTAGTGTAATCTAATTTAACAGCTTCTGATTACCCTTTGGTTGTATTATCTTAATCATTCTAGTGTAACCTAATTCAACGGCTTCTGATTACCCTTTGGTTGTATTATCTTAATCATTCTAGTGTAATCTAATTTAACGGCTTCTGATTACCCTTTGGTTGTATTATCTTAATCATTCTAGTGTAATCTAATTTAACGGCTTCTGATTACCCTTTGGTTGTATTATCTTAATCATTCTAGTGTAACCTAATTCAACGGCTTCTGATTACCCTTTGGTTGTATTATCTTAATCATTCTAGTGTAATCTAATTTAACGGCTTCTGATTACCCTTTGGTTGTATTATCTTAATCATTCTAGTGTAACCTAATTCAACGGCTTCTGATTACCCTTTGGTTGTATTGTCTTAATCATTCTAGTGTAATCTAATTTAACGGCTTCTGGTTACCCTTTGGTTGTATTATCTTAATCATTCTAGTGTAACCTAATTCAACGGCTTCTGATTACCCTTTGGTTGTATTATCTTAATCATTATAGTGTAACCTAATTTAACGGCTTCTGATTACTCTTAGGTTTCTTCAAACTTTTCTCTTTTAAAAAGATCATTTTCATATAACATCAATATTGTATTATAGAAAGCTACAGCAATTATCTTTTTAACTATTTACTTTGGATCAAATTTTAATCATTTCAACTTCTTTTAAGCTGATCCGAATTGAAATTGTATCATAAGTGGATCCTATTTCAAATATGAAGTTTAAAACGCGGTCGTATGACAGTCGAAGCAGATTGATCTTAATTATATTTACAATGTTGATTTTATAAATAAACATTAAGCTCATTGCATATGTGATTGACTTACCAAAGTGAGAAGGTTTACCATGTACTTACCTATGATTGATTTACCAAAGTGAGAGGGTTTACCGTGTACTTACCTATGATTGACTTACCGAAATGAGAGGGTTGTTTACCATGTACTTACCTATGATTGACTTACCAAAGTGAGAGGGTTTACCATGTGCTTACCTATGATTGACTTACCACAGTGAGAGTGTTTACCATGTACTTACCTATGATTGACTTACCAAAGTGAGTGTTTACCGTGTACTTACCAATGATTGACTTACCAAAGTGAGAGTGTTTACCGTGTACTTACCTATGATTGACTTACCAAAGTGAGAGTGTTTACCATGTACTTACCTATGATTGACTTACCAAAGTGAGAGTATTTATCGTGTACTTACCTATGATTGACTTACCAAAGTGAGACTGCTTACCGTGTACTTACCTATGATTGACTTACCAAAGTGATGAGTTTAACCGAGTAATTACCTGAGCTTGACTCACCTACGTGATGAGTTTTACCGAGTACTAAGTGAGGATGTTTGCAGAGTACTTACACACGCTGGTCTTCGACATTGCTTAAAGTGATGTTGGGAACCATGCAAATTTCTTTTTAATAAAATATTTATTATTTGAGTCTTGCAATATCTTTATTATAATATTTACTGTCGTTAATGAAATTTGTAAACGACATGTTGTTCAAAGGAACGTTTCATTCGATAAGTGGCACACAGTCTCTAAATATGTTTGAGATCAAGTAAAGAGATAGCATAAAAAAAATTCTGATAATTAGAACTCCGTCATCAGAAAAAAAACCTATGTAGAGATACCACCAAATATTTGCAAAAAATAAGATTTATTTATATGCACAATGAATGAATATAAGCATTGTGAAATGTTCATAAATGTAAGTCGAGATAGGGGTTATGAAAATAAAACTCTAGTTTAAGTAGTTGGTATCGCTGAACGTGTCAACTGAGATACATGCCCGATATACGGGACAATAGGAATATTGGTATCGCTGAACGGCCGTGTCAACTGAGATACGGTATGTATGCCTAATATACGGAGCAATAAGAATATTGCCAATCATAAGTGAACAAAAAATACAATGGGGGAAGCTAATATCTAGACTAAAGTCTACTTAGACACAGAGCGGTTGGTGTGCGATTTGTCTTTAAATTCAAACTCACTTCTAGATACTGTTGACGGTTCAATGAGCACAACCCACATAGCTTCTTAGTCCCTAGATGACGGATAGAGGATGTCATCTCGATGGAGGGTTGTCAGATTAAAATACGGATATTCCGGTTGACCATGAACCATAGCGGGCGCCGTGTTAGTAGAATGTCACACTTCTTGAGCGTTTAATAACCACTTTTGTAGATTTAGAAAAGCAGTCTGCGTTTTGTAACCGCGACAAATGGCTAAATGTTTCCTCCATACTCAACTCTCTATGCTTTTCCTTTTGTAATCATTAGCCGTTGCACCGGTTGTCTTCTTCCCCACAATTTGTTGCACGTTGCACCGGTTGTCTTCTTCCCCACAAATTTTTTGTGCGTTGCATCGGTTGTCCTCTTCCCCACAATTTTTTGTATATTTTTTTTTATATATAAATGTATTGTGGACCTTGTTCTCATGCTGAATATGCATGCCATATTTATCGCCGGATGTTAAGCGACCAACAATCAATCAATTAATCAAATTCACTTTGATATTCAAGACGTGTATTTCATTCTATATATGGTATAATGTCCTTGATATAGTAACATTCATATTCACCAGTTACTAAATGTGTCAGATGATTCTTTGTGAAGTAAGTCTAAGGCAAATAATGGTTTTATATCCTCGTGTGTTGTAAAGTCGAGACTCTAAGACTATTTTGTCTCAAAACATTTCTAAAATAACTGCAACTATTCTATAAATAACATAATGCCTGTCTCATATTAAGCACAATATACATTCTTTCTTTTATCCATATGTTAAAGTCACATGACAAAGTGTTTTGAAAGGCTACAGTTGTTATTTTGTTTCACTCATTGTCAGACTTTTTTACATTTTACAGGTTAGATAAATAAGAAATCACATGTTTTGTGAGACATTTTTCTCAATTGATTGAACCCACGAGTCCAAATTCAGTCATATAACCGTTAACCCAAGTTTGTAAACAAAGCAGCCGACAGTGTCTTCCGTGACCCTGGTGACTCAAGGCTCTAAAAACGGCACAGAAATGGTTTTTAAAAATGGGCATTAGCAGAAATGGCGGAAATTGGCATCTTGAGGATTTCTTATGTTATTTTACCTGTTTGAATCTCATTTTTGTTTTAGATACTTGGTAATTTCCAACTAGGTCATCACTATTATTGTTTGACAGTCACAGGTGACGTGATCGCTACGACGTCATCTAATGAATATGCAAAATATATCGTGCTGGTACCTATTTTGACGCGGACCAGAAATGACGCACCGAGATGCATTCGGGTTTTATTTATGAACCGCAAAACTTGTGACCTCAGAGGTTTGAGGTTTCTTCACGTTGACGGCAGTGTTCGCTGTTGTATCCCACAACATGAGGAAATCACCCATAAACAAGGTTAGAAATCATCTAGTTTTGTTATCCATATAAAACCGCCATTTTTCCTTACGTCCAAAAGATCGTTTACTAAAATAGACCCACGATTGACCTAAAACCCTTCAAAGTGTTGTCAAAAGTTTCCGTCTGCTGACAGGCTGGTTGGGCATATTAGGTCACTCGACTGTCGTGTGGTGAGCATTCCGTACTAAAAAAATATTCACTGTCAAAGTGTGACAATCGCTTATATGATTTTCAATGAATATAACGAAATATTGCAAACAGGAATTAAGAACTGTTTAAATAAATCTTTTCTTTGGAGCAATTAAGAACTAATGAATAGAACTGAAAATTATTTTAATACAGTTATGACATTTTTCACTGATCAGTATTTAAAATATATCATGTTAAACATGTCTAAAATATTGAATTAATAGATTTTCACCATACTGTAACTTACAAAAAAAATGGACGTTCATAATGGACAGTGCTGTTGGATTTGACATTTAAGTTGTTAATTTGGATGTCGTTGTTTGGATTTTACAAATTTGGACATTCGTAAAAAGACAGTGGTTTTGAATGGAAGCCTTTTTCGTTTAGCAAGGTAAGCTCTAGTGATAATATATTGATAGAATAGGAGTGCGTCATTTCCGGTCCCTGAACAAAATGTAAACACATTACTTGTGTACCAAGAAAACGTTGAAAATAGCATGAAAACAAAATAATATTAATCATATTGCAAATTAAATCGATAGAAAAGAATAAATTCTTTATTTTTATGCAGAAATTTTAAAACAACAATCTATCGTCAAATGGTAACAAACAATTATCTGCTTAGATGCGTCATTACTGGTTCCACGGGGATACGACCCTCGACTTTACAATACAGGACGATATTGTTTTATTTGATAAACGTTTCCTGAATATAATTGCTAATTTCCCGAATACGAATATAATAAATGGCTATAATTTAAATTCAATAAAATAAAAATTAGATTGGCATTTCTATCCATTTAGAATTGAATAAAAGGTAATCATGTCATTCTACATCAATTCAAAATTGAATCATATTATTTTGGATATACAGCTGTGTACAGAGATAATCTATACACTATGCAGACAAGAAAATGTAACTCTAACCAGTATTTTTACAATAAACAATGATATTGGCTGTTTTACATCAGCATAAATATAAAGTATAACATAAATAATAGATAATAATTTCTTTCATCGGAATTGATGAAATTATAGCATTTAAAATCCACCTGTGATGTAAATCTATTGTCAAAACTCTCCATTATTTTTCAGGAATGGAGAGTTATTGTTCTCTTTGTACTTTAGATACTATACACAGACTTTTTTTGTTACAAGATTAATAATTAGTAAAGTACAATGGGTGGATTTTAAGTTGGAGAATGTCCTCGTATCTCTCCATTCCTTAAAAACAATGGGCCTCGGGGCCTCGGCTCCATTATATTTAAGGAATGGAGAGTTACTCGGACATTCTCCTATACTTAACATTAATTGAATAATGTAATTTTATTTTCATGGAATTTAATATTAATGCATTTTCTTTCAAAATTAAAAGAACTTCAGTAAATAATAATTCACTATTTGATTTTTAATTTTAGGTTAACAATTGAAATCAATATTACTTATCGATATACAACTCAATTTAAAAAAAAAAAAAAAAAAATGAATTAATTTTTTATTTTTCAAATTAACAATGTAACACAAATTTATTTGAAAGCGAAAATGTATTTAGTTTGTTTTTGATTAATTTTCATAACAGTTGTATATTAATTATGTATTGACCATATCTGGAAATCACCAATTTTGCTGTATACAGCAGAATCGAAATACTAAATGTGTTGGCAAGCCAGTTTTGTGACAATTAATTTATATATGAACATTTTCATACTATAACGCAGATAGAATCCTTGGGAATAGAAATAAGACCTAATATCTTCGCTCTAAGTGTCAATTTTTACCATCAAACTCTAATCCGGTCCACTCCTCATTCATGACAACTCACCGGTTTTTTTTACAAGAGTAACACGCGGGGTGCCACTATTGGAGCAGGAACTGCTTACTCTTTTTGGAGTTCCCCGCGATTTTTAGAATGGTTCACTCTTTATGTTTCTGTGTAGTGTTTTAGTTCCTTTTTCTTTTGGTCATCGTATTGTTTGCCCTTCTTTGATTTTCAGCTACTGATTATCCGTTTGGTATCTTCAAACTTTTTTTCGTCGTCAAATATATATATGATACAAGTAAATTTACTTGTAAAAATAACTTACTTAGTACCTATAAATTTTTAAATTCCATTAGTAAAAGTTATGTATATTCAGTTTATGCATTAGCGATTTTCTGTCCACGATATTTGACGAGTTGTTGGGAACTTGACAATTCTTAGATAAAATTCTGAATGGATTATCGCTATGCTTATTTGGTACTAATCGCATCGGTGATGTATAGCCAAAGACTACAAAATTTGTATATGTTGCTTCTCTGCTAAGCACACAGCACTAAGGAGCAAGGGCAAAGACGGATTGGTTCGGAAACAGTAGTTTCCGAGTTGAGCGACATGTTTGCACGTGGACTGTTGCTTAAGTGAGCTAGAAATATAGAAATCCAAACTAAGAGTTCATCTAGTACAAGCGGACATTATCTCCTCATCAACTGGAGCTTGTTCTCGCCATGATATAGCTGACAAATTGCTCATATGGCTTTAAGCAACAATCATTCGTTCACTTAATTGGTATTTGCCAAAACACCCTTTTCTAAAGAGATGATATGTTGAAGATGTGCTGTATCATTTCATGTTCAATGTTAAACGCTTCTTGTTTTCAATATGGAAAAGTATGTTGAAGCTGTTAGCTTAATTGCATTTCAACTGTGTAGAGAACATTATTGCATTAAACATTTACAATCAAAAACCATACAATCTCTTCCTAACAAGAAATTATTTCAGCTGTGCAACTCCATGGAGTAATAATAGGGTAATTATATTACATTATTGTGATTTCAAAAAGTGTCAAGTGATAACCAAATATGACAAAATGGTTCTAAATTAATAAATATATTATGAAATAGTATAGCTTATGAGAGCAACATCCTTTTTACCTTGGCAACTGCCAAACATTTGAATTAACTTTAGACGTTTTCGTCTTTATACTTACTAACATTTTTATTTGGTTTAATATCTAAATACACTTAGTTATGATTTCTAAGAACATCTTATGCGAGTGTTAAGCCTATTTAGGTGGTCATCATTTTAGTTTTCTGTGATGAGTTTTTTGTTTTGTTTATATTAGTGCTGTATCTTGTACCCAGATGTTGCCTGTGTCTCTGGATTCACCATTCTTCAGTTTCTTTTAACATTCATTATACACAAACAGCAGTATATTTGGTATGACATTGGTTGCATTCTGACTTCATGCCTTCACAACTTTAAAATATAACACTAATTGTTTGTCTTACTTAAATGGTGTTCCACTAGGAATAGCTAGTTTTCACGTTTATTCTTTTGTTAACACGTCTTGATAATATTAGTTATACATAAACTTTCTTCTCTACAGAAAATATTTATTTTTGACTCGTTTCTTTTCTTAAAGATAATTTTGGAATCAGATCAGTTCATTTGCAAACACATTGCTTCATTTATAATACAAACTGATTGTAGAATTGCATTGTTTTAACGAGTACTACATTGGACTAAGGTATCCTGATTTAAGAGAATCTTAATTAAAGAAGGTCACGGGAGAAAACATTGCACCTCCTGAAAACATTAACATAACTAGTTATGCAATATTTCCCTCTAGGTGACACTTATTTTGCATATTATTTCTATTACTGCGTAGAAATTTATCATTTTGCATGCAGTGTGTGTTGCATTCATTAGCAAAATTAAAAGAAACTGCAAACTGTATTTTTGTTTTAACAAAGTGTCAAGTAAATTTTGAGATTCGTACATTCAAAGCATTTGAAACGAAGAATTATCCTAAACCTCGAAAATTGGTCACCACAAAATAAAAGTATATATAGTGCAAATAATGTTTAAACTACAGAATCAATTTCTTACTAGTTTTATTGCAATTAAATAAATATCAAGGATATATGCACCAGTATTTCTGTGTGTAATTTAAATTTATTCGCTGATACTCGAATCAAACAGTTGGGAAAACCAAATTATTTGAAACGCCAAGATGATGTTGAGTCTTCATAAGAAATTTAAATTGCATGTCGTGTTTGGTACCTAAAAATAATTCAATTCATGATTTCATTCCACTTCGAAAAATCAGTTCATTTACTTAATTTCTCGTGTTTAAGATTGCTATTAATTCCACTATACGATGCAGCTGAGCATGCCTCAAGCTAGTCAGACTGTACCGCCTGATTAGTCTTGTAAATAACTTTGTGATCAACCGTGTGATGTGGTATGGATCTATCGTTATCTTAAAGAAACCGTTTCCATTTTTGTCATACACGCTATTTTTCATTCATGGCAATGTTTCTTACTTCAGGTGCATTCCGTCAGTTCACATTGGATATTCTGTTATTCCTAGCTGTACATGTTCGTGACTTAGGGAGAAAACCCATATTCACGAATAGCTGAACTTGTTTTTTTAATTGATCCGTGTTTAAGTATTGCGTGACTGTCAATAAAAAAATATCGTGTTAATTAACCATGTAGTCTTTTATCATTTTTAGAACAAAATACCTTTTAACATGTTTTAAAATATCACTTCCAGGATATTTTTTTCATTGTGGGAAACCGTGTCCGAGATATTGTCGTTAGGTTAACATCTATGTATACAATTTGTGCATAATATCACGTTTCGTGACCAAGTTGAGGCGTAGTTGATACAACCATATGTGTTCTCTGGATACTCCGGCTTCCACTACCTTAAGAACTGATCAAAGATAAATAATGTTAAATATTGTTGTAACATTAACATACCCATGATCATAATCATTCATCTTTTTTCTCATTGTTATCAACGAAGTCTTGTTAAAGCGAGAAAAGTTTGAAGATACCAAATGGTAATCATAATGTGGTGAAGAAGGACTGACATTACTATCTTCAAATAAAAAAGGCACAAAAGGAAAAGCAAAGAATTACAAAACGCTACACAGAATACTAACGATGGAGCAACACGAATTAAATATTGTTGTAACATTAACATACCCATGATCATAATCATTCATCTTTTTTCTCATTGTTATCAACGAAGTCTTGTTAAAACGAGAAAAGTTTGAAGATACCAAATGGTAATCATAATGTGGTGAAGAAGGACTGACATTACTATCTTCAAATAAAAAAGGCACAAAAGGAAAAGCAAAGAATTACAAAACACTACACAGAATACTAACGATGGAGCAACACGAACCCCACAAAAAAAAAGGATGAACTCAAGTGCTCCGGAAGGGCGATCAGTTTATGTCACACTAATGACAACCGTCGTGGTACTTTTAATCCAGATTCTCTAGCAGCCGCCGTACAATATAGAAGATTAAGGAATGCCCATTATACTTATGTAAGAAAATACAGAATACTTCATTAAAATCCTTACTTTAGATCAAAGCAAACTTCACGATCCAAGCATAATATAGGAGTGAGTGAGTGAGTGAGTGAGTGAGTGAGTGAGTGATTATTGTTTAACGCCATCTCAGCATTTTATTCCAGCTATATCATGGCGGACATGATATTTTGGGCTGATTAAATGTATTAGTTGAACATTTGTACGACACTATTTCTTTTGTATTAATATATGGTTCACATCACATCTTGTATACTATAGAAAGTTATACAACAAGAGAGCTAATAATACTATGTATTTGTATAGATGAGACTGGCATATATAACTGGTGACACATATCCCGGAGATAACATTGTTGGATCCAGTCCAAGTAACAATGGGTTACTTAGTCTTATGTAACAATTACAAAATTAAATCATCTTTGTAATGTTAAAATGTCATTTCCGACATTTTCTGACAGTGTGTTTTGCAGTACTGTTAACTATGAATGTACAAACTATTTTTATTATGTAAAGCCATATTTAGATAAAGCTTGGTATTCTGTTATTCATCAGGGGATGTTGGTCTATCTGTATGCATTTTAATAGTATCCAAAACAACATGTCATATGCATTGATGTTATTTTTTTCAATACATTTTTTAATTAAACAAATGAATAGATTACAAAATGTCATGGCTTTTGAGTTGGAATGTTATTCTCAGCACTTCAAAAAGGTCAATTACGACACAATATATATTGAATAAAGTGCTACGGTTGGCTGATTTTTAATACAAGACAAAATGTATCTACTCTATTCATCATCTACTCGTTTACTACCATCTATCAAAACATCGGGAAATAAGGTTAAGGCTATAGTGCTTAACACCATTTTCAACAGTATTTCATTCATATCGTGTCGGTCAGTTTTATTGGTGGAGGAAACCGGAATATCCGGAGAAAACCACCGATACCTGGAGAAAACCACCGTCCTGTCGCAAGTCACTAACAAACTTTATCATATAATGTTGTATCGAGTACACCTAGCAATGAACGAATTTCGAACCCACAATTTTAGTGGTGGTGGGCACTGATTGTAGATGTAGTTGTAAACCCAACTACCATACGATCACGACCACGACGACCCCCATCCAGAAATAGGGAAGTATGTTGTATTCAATGATTTTTATGAGTGATACCTTATCTCTTTAAAAACTCTCATTTTTTTCAGAGAAAAAATTTAATGTTCTGTCCAGTTAATGCAACTTGTGGTGATATTTTTTTCCAACGAAGACTACTCAGAGATGGTACAAGACGTCCAGAAAATCGTCATATCACAAACTGCATATGTCCTGGTACGAATGGCTGTACTTTTGATGACTCTCATACTATTTTCCAAAGTACAACACACAGGTATGCTAATTACTTCTTGTAATTGTGACAGCATTCCGTTACGGAATAACACTATTAAATAGGGTTAGGGTTATGGTGTTTAACGACACTTTCAACAATATTTCAGATATATCGTTGTGGTAAGTTTTATTGGTGGATGAAACCGGAGTTTAAAATATGATTTGCTGACTCTTAATTGGTTAATTGCATTACATACATTCTAAACGTTCCCATATGAATATCCAACCATACAAGGTACGGAATATGACATTGCTAAATTGTTGAAGTGCAACAATTAGTGTCGTAGCACTAATCCTGTGTTCTGAATTGCATAATTCTGGATTGCGAGTTCTAAGCCCATATTTGATGTCTTTCAACCAGCAAAGTCAGATGAAAGGACATTTAGCCAAGTTTACATATATGTAATATGTATTTTAATATTTAATCATCACTGGCAAGGTTACATAGCTTTGGTATTTCATGGTCTACCGTTTCTTATAATTACATGCCATCAATTGCTTTGTAAATTGAAAAATAAAAATAAATACGTAGAGAATATTCCAAATGTCCAAACAAGGAAACGACCATATAGGCTATCTGTAAGGAAATATGTATAAATACACAATACAAAGTTCCCTGTGTTTCTCATCCTAGCTGGAACGTCAAAGCATAGATCTATGACCTAGATTCTCCGGTTTCTTGTACGAAACAGTTTATGAATGTTGTGTATGTTGCTCCTCTGATTTACAAGAATGTCACATTTTGTAGAAGTTAAAGTCCGTGTAGTAGCCTGTGTTGCTGTGTTGTCAAATTGTATTTCGTCGTCCTCTCTATAAAGATGTGTTGATTCGGGAGTTTGAATCCCGTTCAGGCGAGGTGTATTCGATACAACATAATGATATAAAGTTTGTCAGTTACTTGCGGTAGGTCGGAGGTTTTCTCCGGGTACTCCGGTTTCCTACACCAATAAAACTGAATGCCACGATATAACTGAAATATTGTTAAAAGTGGCGTTAAACACCATACCCCCCAGTTGAATATATAAAGGTTTATATTGGTTATTTCCAGTTTGCCACTGAATTCCATTAATCTCGCCATGTCTTTGTGTCCGTCTCAAAGCTATGACCCAAGTTTCTATCTCTTTCTGTCGTTCTTATTTTTATGTGCAGAAGTTTCAAGTTTGACGGAGGAATGATCCATATTATTTTGATTGGTGATATTGTCAAATGTTATTGTTTATTTTCAACCCATTTCCATTGCATACGCTTTACAATACATTCCGCCCACATATCCAAGAGCAACGTGTTAACTTCATGTAGATTTGACTGTTTGTAGTAAACCTGTTTCGTTGTCCTATATGTTGCTCACTTAACATATACTACCAATTAATCAATATACTTTATCCTTTGTCAAAATATATTTTCGGAGACCGAGTTTGATACGATGGAACGTAACAAAAACACATAATATTAATACAACAGATAAAGGCATTACGATGTCACATTGATTTTAATAGTCTACAATAAAAGTATTTTCACACACAGACAGAAAAACAAAGAAAGCTAACGGGCTTTGTGTTAGAATAGTGAACTTTCAGTATTAATGACACGATCGGATAACGATGATGAAAATAAACTATATTTGTCCGAAACATTTGAATAGGGTATTTCGTCTGTGGTTACAAGATAGCTCTCATGAGGCTGATCTGTAATCTCTTTAATTTAGCCGTGCAGGCAATATCTACTGTTGTGATTATATTTCTAATTAAAGTAAATCCAACGCATTACACTGACTAAGCTATGTATTTGAATAGATATCTCCTATAATAATGTCATTCGCTTCTTTTTTTGGAAATTGCTACAGAATTCACGTATCGTACTGGGCGTCTTCTAACAGAATAAAGATTAATTTATGACCTTAGAATATGTATATTTAATATATGTTATTAATATATCAAATCTGTTTGATACGAATTGTCAAAATTGTGTAAAAATGATCATTTTTACAACTATATACTGTGACAGTATTTATATTCCTCGACACCAGTTTTCGTGGTTTCTACAAAATGCAGTGATCCATGGGCTCTTGTATTCATGGTTTCAAAAACTACAGTCAATGGGAAAATTGTATTTCGTTAGATTTTAATTTTCGTGGTTTAAATGAACTACAAAATCCACGAAAATTACAATCCCGCGATTAATAATGATTTTACAGTAATCCATTTAACACTATCGTCAAATTGAACGTAAAATAACAAAAGGGTTATAATGCGGTCGACAAGGAGGAACATTTGAACTAATTTCCAATCAGACATACCCTAGGTGAACATTTGAAACTTGAAATATCTAAATATAAACGTCAATCGAAAGGATGAATTCAAATTTGACAAAATGAACAAAACTAAACCCAGTAATACAGGAACAAAAAACGGGGGCGAACGCAGGTGCTCCAGAGGGGTAAGTAGTTCCTGCTCCACTAGTGACACCCTTGTTACAAATCCGGTGATAGGTCATGAATGAGGAAAGGACCGGTTTGTGATTACCACTCCCAACGGGACATATCCATGGTCATTTGTGACATAGATATTCTGTAACGGCTAACCAAGTCATGGTGTCGACTGTAAAACTTTCTAAGCGATGACTTCACCTTAACCAATAGGAACGCATATTTCAATAGCTTGGTTATTAGTAGCACCCCTCTATCAAGGAAATCATGATTGGAACCACAAGCTCTTGAATATTGGATTAAATGAGAGATATATTCTCCATACCCAGTCGCTGCTGGAATGTTAAAAATAAGAACACTTTTGAAGAAGGAAATATATCAATTAAGAGAATACATTGGTAGATGTAGATCCTCAAAAAACATATAATCCATTCGCGACTGGCGGACTCTCGTTATTTATATTTTTAATAAGCTACAGCTACCCTTGTATTCTCCATTACATATCATTATCGCAAAAATGCTAACTGAACAAAATTGACAATCATTTCCTCTTTGTACACAACCATATCAGTTCGATCACTGTCAATCAATTCCCAAAGGACATCATTCTGTACTGAGATAAATGTATACATTCAAGTGGGATAGCTTTTTCTATGTTATTTTCTTAATTTGTATTTGTATAATTGCTTTCGTATTATGTATGCAATACATGAAGAAATTTACACACGAAACTGATCATTTACTGTTTCGTTCAATGTACGAAAAGATAAACAGATCTGAATTAATACTACCTGCGTAGTTTGTTGAGTACAGACATATAGTACATGTTCTACAGTATGTCAAGTTAAAATTGTTAATCCCTCAGGCAAAGGTAACCTTAGCCGCTTTTGGCTTTCCTGTTCAGGCTCTTTGGTGTTATTGCTCCCAAACCTTTAAATTATTTGGCTTTCCAATCTTTGGATTTTGAGCGTACCTGATGAATGTTATTCCAGAAACGCGTCGTGCACACTAAATTTGAAATTTATGGTTTTATTCCACATCATGTGACTTCGATGCTTATATATTGTTTTGGTGAATGAACAATCAATCTATATTGACTCCTATTCTAGTACAACGAATTACACTACATGTTGTGATTTTATTTGATTCTTTGTGTTTAACGCCACTTTCAGCAATAGTTCAGCTATATCATGGCGACCAGTTTTAGTGGTGGAGGAAGCCGGAGTACCCGGAGAGAACCACCGACCATGGGCAAGCAACTGGTAAACTTTATCACTTGCGGCTGCGAGTCGAGTGCACCCTTTTTGTAACTTACAAAGCCGGGCGCGAACTGATGTCGTATTGGTGATAGGCTTGTATGAGTTGTTAGATCCAGCGACCTAACTCATTGAGCTACTACATGTTGTTGTCATGAAGACAATCAGTACAATCACAAACGACATCTCTGTATATGCTTTGATTGGTTGGTTCGGTCTTTGAGTGTTTATTATTCTTCAGATTAAATGATTTTGTAATACTTTACATTTTTAGATATTTCAATCGAATTAAAAATTGTTTGTCAATAACATTATATATTTAGTTAATACTTGTCATATATACTGTCATTTTATTTCATAATTTGCTCAGTCTACAATTTTTTTCAAAATAAAATTTCATTATTCCTGTTATTGCTCAAGAATATGGAAAATCATGTTGATGGATCCTACGCGAACATTTCCAAAATGGAATAGAAAAATGACAGAAAGGGGCAACATCGATACCAAGTAATACACAAATTCATGGCCACTGACTTTCCTGGCTTGGAACAGGCACTAAGACTAGTTTTATGGGCTCAACTCTTTTTAATTGTAATATTTTAACAAATGAATCATGAATCACTTCAGAATTTACCCAAAGACTGATACTATTATTCGTTCCTGATGTACAAGAAAATGATAAAGTACAAATTTGAGAGGGAACGATACAAAATATCACCATGGAAACAGAACACATGTCTTCTCATTGTAATTAGATTGAGATGTGATGTTTTTCCTTTGTCACTTTAACAGGATATGACGAGATTTTTTATTCTTTATATATGGTTTTTCGCTTGACATTTAATTTCCTAATATCAAATCCAATCCTATGTGATATTTTGAATCAATTTAATGAACCAGATAAAAAAAACAATGATGTATAAAATGATGTTGGAAAGTTTAAAATGTTTATAACACTTCAATCACAATCCATATTTCTTTTTGAACACCACTAAATGTTAATTACTAACCATAAATCGACAATATTGACATCGAAATGAATTATGCCGTATTCATATATCTCCCATAATGCTTATACAATACAATCATTGTCTTTTAAAGAGGAAACTGCTTTGTTGCATGGCTGCGCTGAAAATTTATATTTATTCGATGTTATGGTCAATGGGAATATTAACTTATACATGAATAAAACAACAAGTTTCATTTAAATCAAGTTACGAGCTGAAAATACAAAGGTTCTATCAGTAATAGAAAATAACTCACAAATGGATAGCAAACACCGTAATGCAAGCAAAAACAAAAGATAGCCTTGGTAGAAACAGAGTAGGCCCATTACAAAACTGATACTAAGTGTTTATGTATTAATATTGAATTATCATTTTGATATGTCTATCTATTAGCTAAGCTTTATTTAAAGGATAATGCTATTATTTCTAACAATTATTGTATAATATTATATATGTTTACTTTCGTAAACTACGGGAGAAAATCACACAACTAATAATGCATTTCACGACAATAAATTTAGATATATAGGTACATATATTATATTAATATATGTATGATTCATGTATCTGCATGATAGATAAAATAATAGTCCAATATATAATTAACTACGACGTGTTATAAACGTAGATATCTAATTTAGTGCACACGATCTGTTAACATATTTAATTTCAATACAATTAATTTATTATTTCATCTCTTTTTCCTTTATTTAACTTGTTCGTTTCCACCATATTCATACAATCTTATGTTAACAACAACTTGCATGTGTCGACCCTATATAAGAGTTTATTACATACTTAGTTCAAATAAAGGCATTTTTGAATGACCAATATGACCGGAAGTAAACTGTCCATATTTTCGCACCCCGGGAAAATAACCGGTTATTGGATTACTACAAGATCATTTTCATATCGAGGCCCATATTGGCCCGGGCCAATATGGGTGTCTCTTTTCTAGATGTCGGAAGTATGTAATAAATAGTTTAATACATGGGCATTTCCATATTGGCCTGGTTATCATCACTCGACTGCGTCTCGGGCCAATATGGGAGTCTCGGGATGATAACCAGGCCAATATGGAAATGCTCATGTGTTAATCTGTAAATATTGAGTGAACACATGTTGGCAATTGATTAAATTAAAGTATATGACGAGTTTAGGCTATTCCAGATGCATTTAGCTTTCAGATGCATTTAGTATGACGCAACTTGTTAAATAGTTTTCATTTCCAGATTTTTGAAAGTGTGAAATATAATATATATTGTTTCCATAGTTATGATATATAGGATAATATGTTATATATGATGACCTCCACGTAGCTGAGAAAACGAAACCAGAACAATGCCATTTTCGAAATCAGTTCCAAATAAAAATTACTAACTCGAATTATTTCGTCGACAACACATCTACTACCAATTGAAGTACAGTTGCTCACCCGAATCAAGATATGCACCGTGGTTACATTACCGTGTTGCAGAGATAACTTTAGTACTATTTTTTGTCTGTTGATATCGAAATATCCCTTTTTGGCTGTATGAGAAAAAGATATTCTTTTATTTCAGGGAAGCACTTTGTGCTCCTATAAGCAGATATCGTCCATGCAGACCAGGACAAGAAGCTAGAAGATTAAGGATGAATTCAGAAAATTTAGGAGGACGATCCTATTTTGAGGTAGATCTTTTAATGTTTCTAAAATGCTAAATGCCATATACGTAACTTTCCCATTTTCGAAAACTAAGGTGTATCTCACTCAAAATCTTTTAAGCATTTTAAATTAACATCTCTGACTTATTAACGAAGCATGCAAAGTTTTATGACCAAATGCCAAATTTCGATTTTTGTTTTGAACTTCTTCATTAGACCACAGACAGCTAGAAAGCCATATTAATATATTAATATATTTTACTTCTGCTACTTGCATTGATTTTAGTTCAATAGAGCACCTAGTAGTGACAAAATATCAGCTATGTATTGATGGAAGCAATTTGGTTTTCTTTATACAGTTTATATGAATATACGAATAGATAATGAACCAGTGATTGTTATCATATAGAGTTCAATTGGATATCAACGGTCCATTTTGAATGAAAGTTTTCTCATACACGCACCTTTAAATCATAATTTGGGTACTGGTGAAGGTTCCCAGGACTCATATCACCATAGCAGCTCAGCGCATCCCCATGTGATGAATAAGTGGCGCATTCTCAATGGAGGGTGTCAGGTTATAATACGAAAGACTGACCATAATGACGTGAACCATAGTGTGAAACGTGTTTGGAGATGGCCCCGATTCCTACACGTTAAATACTTCTTACATATTTCGAAAAAAGAGTAGGCGCATTGTAGTCGCTTCAAAGACTAAATGTTTTCGTCCCTACCCAAATCTCCATGCTTTTCCAGTGCCAGTCAATGGTAGTTGACACGGTTGACCCCTCCCTCCCTCATTTCTATATCGTTTTTATATATTGTTGAACTTGTTGAATATAGCTGAAATATTGCTAGCTGGACATTTAGCAATAATCAAATCAATTCAGAATAGTAAATTTAAACCACTACGGACTTCTTTTTAATTTGTATATTTCAGCTTCTTTGTCTATGTCCTAGACATTTCAATCCTGTTGAAGGTCGAGGTCGTGCAGGAAAATCTACATCCGAGACGTTTCCATCCCGTTTTGATTCGTCGGATTATGCCCAAGTCCGACCATACCGATGTTCTGGTATGAGAGGTGAGTTCCTGAAATCCTTAGGAATGGAATCAGGACTTGACAACTACTAACAACTTACTAACACTTCATTCTTCAGGTAATTAAACTATTAATATTCTATATGTTGTAAAGATTAAATATTAGTTATACATATTCTAATTTGGCGATGTGCATGCAGTCAAAGACAAAATATTGCTAATTGTACTAACAATTTCCTTAATTTTCAATAGTTTTTGACTAAATATGGCGTTTCGTTAACTTTCTAATAACATTATTTTGCCAAAGCGTTTTAATTTCCCAAATATGTTGTATATCGTTTTCTTAACAATTATGTACTACCTTTGTGAGTCATCTGATTTATTACAATTAACAAATACAAAAAATTCATAGAGAAATTCGTTCATATACCGATAATGATACGTCTAGATATTTTACTTACATACCCAATTAAGTCTTTGTAAAAGACTAGTATATAATCAGCCTAATGATTATATCAGCATAATTTATTATTATCACACTTTAGAGGACACAAAACAACATGTATCGTATAATTATCACCGATAATGAACCAATTAAAATCATGTGAGCCAGGTTTATAATGCTCATTATCACAAGCAGTTAGCAGAGATTGTGTTTTTTATGTCTCTGATAACACGGTGCCAGGTACGATAACCGCATTAGTCTGTACATGGTCTTGAAAAGTGTATTTGTACGATATATCAGCTCGATAAACCAGTCTTTCTTCTATTGTATTGCCATTCAGTTTTACTGGGATAATCAATTTTCTTTGATATTCTTTTATGAACTAATATTAATAGGTATGGCTTTATTCAACTTATTGAATAATCGTAATTTATGGATATTTATTCTGTAAATAAACTTTAGAGAATACCGAAGGGGCAATCAAATATGGACAATCCAGAAAAACTGGCAACATATGGCAGGCAAGACGAAGACAAACAAAACAAAAACACATCACTATGCGCAAACAAATACAAATAGCGCAAATAAGACATGAGCCTCAATGCACTTATACAGTTCAGTCTATGGCAATGGAAATACCAAGAGTCCATGATAAATGTTGATCAAATTCAATAATAACAAGACGACAAATCTTGGTAGACAACACATCAACAATAATTATTTAGTCATAGTGTCACAAGGATAAATGTTGCTTAGCAATATAGACGCGACATCAGCAGCTCATGGATAAATCGAGACGAGCAAGGTTTAAGGGAAGGGTTGAATCATAGACCAAAATGAGGAGACAGCAACAGTTCAAGAAATAATGTTCCACCATGTTGAAAAGATAAGAAGAGTTTGAAGATACCAAAAGGGGCAATCAGAATCCGTATATCGAAGAAGAACAGACAACACAATGGCCAAAAGAAAAAGGACAAAAGGACAAACAACGATCTACAAAACATACATATAAAACTAAAGATCGAGTAACACGAACCCCACTAAAAACCGGGGGTGAACTCAGGTGCTCCGGAAGGGTCAGCCGTTCCTGCTCCACTAGTGACACCCGTCGTGTTAATCTAGCTACAAACCCGGTATTAAGTCGTGAATGAGGAAAGGACTTAGCATTGACCATTTAAACAATACCTTGACAAGGAAGGGTGGTTAAGAAAGCAACTTTACGACAGAAGAGATGATTTCAACTTTCTCATAGTAAACTTGGCATTTATATGTAGCAACTTTCAGCAGCACCTGCATATGTATCTCAAATGATACAATATCCACAGCTTGTGGTTCCTATCATGATTCTCTTGATTGAGGCTAAGTTGTAGTCATCTCTTCGAAAGTCATATGGTCACCACAATGACCTGGTTAACAATTTCGGAATATCTGTTTCACAAATAACAACGGATATGTTCCGTTTGTCGTAATCATAATCCCGTAATTTCCTCATTCATGACTTAGCACCGGAATTTCAACAGAACTTACATGACGGGCGCCACGGATGGAAATGGCACTGCTCACCCTTCCGGAACATCTGAGTTCACCACCGCTTTTTAGCGGGATTCATATTGCTCAATCTTTAGATTTGTATGTAGTAGTTTTTTCACGCCTTTGGTATCTTGAAACTTTTCTTAAAGGATGGATGTTAGTCGTAGCAGACAGAATCTACATTTCGATGGATGTTAGTCGTAACAGACAGAATCTACATTTCGATGGATGTTAGTCGTAGCAGACAGAATCTACATTTCGAACGAACTGTAAAACATTTTTTTCAGTCATAATCGATATATCGAACAAGGAAGCTACTGAACCACGTGTTCCTCTTGGATAAGTTGAAGTCATCACTTCGAAAGTTTTACGGTCACCATCGTGACTTGGTTGACCGTTATGGAATACCTTTCTCACAAATGAACACGGATATGTTCCATTTGTTGTAAACACTTCCCTGTCCTTTCCTCATTCATGACTTGTCATCGAGTTTGTAACTAGATTAACACGACGGGTGTCACCGGTGGAGCAGGAACAGCCTACCCTTCCGGAGTACCTGAATTCACCCCCACTATTTAATGGGGTTCGTGTTACTCGATCCTTAGTTTTATGTGTATGTTTTGTATATCGTTGTTTGTTCTTTTTGTACTTTTTCTTTTGGCCATTGTGTTATCTGTTCTTCTTCGATATACGGATTCTGATTACCTCCCTTTGATATCTTCAAACTCTTCCTAATATTCTACATCGTTACATCAAAAATGTGAATTGTACATGCATGAAGTAAAATATTTCTGAAATGTTTCATTTAGATATACATTTAATTGTGTAAATTGTGTAAACATTATGTCATTATCTAGCTTGTGATGAACAATGTTGGAATGTGTGAACACTTATAAACGTTGTTCTTCACACTGATATATTTTGTTTAATTTGAACATCAGGAATTGTGGCTCATCTTGAAGCATATATTACAAACATAACTAGAAAATACAAATATTTGAGGTGAAAGATGGCTGTTTGTTTTGTTGATATTTGTGACGTTGTTGACCATCATTATTTAAACTTTCTTTTCATAATTTTTTTAGTAAATAATGTATCAATTTCTTCCCTATCAGATTCTTAAAGACATCTTTATAAAATTGTCCATTAGCTCTGTTTCTTCATTCCCCCGAATACGAAGACAAATTACGAAACAAGTAGCACGGTCCCGAGTAGTATTACATAACGATTACTTCTGCAAAACTAAGAGTAATTGCTATGAATAATTCAAAACATAGTATGCATCAAATAATTTAAGTTTCTGACAAAGTCGAAAGCAGAGAAATCAAGTCAATGGAGATTTCTGAATTAAGGGATGATTCAGATGCAAATTGCACAAGGGCGAATCAAAGCAAAAGAACAAATAGTCTTACAACATAAACTGGCACAAAAAACAAGAGTGCCACAGTGTGCTCCACAAGAGATTAGACTCACTGGTTAATTACAATACTCATGAAATCTTAATTCTCAAAACTGGTCATGTAAAAGAAGAAACGAAACCCTATCTGCATATTGAAAGCATAATTTTCTTTTCTCGATTATGAATAAAAAGTAAATTGTGATAATCTTCAATTATGTCAACTACTACTACACTGATCACTCCTTGGGCTTACAACACTACACGGATCACTCCTTGGGCTTACAACACTACACGGATCACTCCTTGGACTTACAACACTACACGGATCACTCCTTGGGCTTACAACACTACACGGATCACTCCTTGGGCTTACAACACTACACGGATCACTCCTTGGACTTACAACACTACACGGATCACTCCTTGGGCTTACAACACTACACGGATCACTCCTTGGGCTTACAACATTACACGGATCACTCCTTGGGCTTACAACACTACACGGATCACTCCTTGGGCTTACAACAACCTTACACGACGCCAAAAGAAACATTAGATATTCCCAAAATTAAATTGCAACGTCCAGCCATATCGACCAAGTGACTTTTTCAAAATGATTTAAAACATAATGAATCATATTACAAAATTTAGGCTTGTTGTAAAGTTGCAATAATTTCTTTGCTTGCCCACTTCGGATTGTAGTGATCAATTTTTATTTACTGCTTTTTATACAATATTTTGCAACGGGTGTAAATATTACAATATGATTCAGTGAAATCGTATATTACATCATCTGGCTAGACATATGAAAATGGAAAGACAACAATCTTAAGTCTGTTAAGTATATTCGTTTTTGTATTGATTATACTGTTCATTGTGGGCGTCTTGATTGACAATAAAGCATTTGTTAGTATGGTCATTTGAATTTTGGTGTTTAAAGCCACTTTCAACAATATTTCAGCTATATCATGACGACCAGTTTTAGTGGTGGAGGAAGCCGGAGTACCCGGAGAGAACCACCGACCCTGGGCAAGCAAATGGTAAACTTTATCACTTACGGCTGCGAGTCGAGTGCACCCTTTTTGTAATTTACAAAGCTGGGCGCGAACCCACGCCGTATTGGTTTTAGGTTTGTATGAGCTGTTAGATCCAACGACCTAACTCATTGAGCCATCTCCCCATGAGAATTTCGGAACTACAGACTGTGTCGATATTGCACAGGCACAAATTATTGAAAAGTAAAAGAGATAAAAATGAAGAATTAAAAAAAAAAAAGATGCCATTTGCATCAGATGTGCCTACAACATAACTGGGAGCTACCATAGCTCCCGTGTATACACACTTAATCTTACAGCAGTAAGCTTTGACTTGCCTACTCATATCCAAAGATGGGAAAAGAAGCAGATTATCTTTTCAACCTTAATATGACTTTACATATTTTCGCTCTAATGTGATGTTTATCGTTGTGAGTATTTGTATAACGGTATGCGTTTGTTGATAGTGGTAAGGTTAACATCCTTCGAAGTGTTTCAAAACATTATTTACTAATTGATACAATTACTAAGTATATTCTCCTATTTTTTAGGGCGAAAACCAAAAAGAAGAAGAAATCGTAGGAGAAAAAATAGACGACAGCAAAGACGTAACAGAAATAATAGACGGCGATCATAAAACAATACTTATCATCATTGTAAATAATTCTTGTCTTCACACTCACCCCCCCCCCCCCCCCCCCTTCACCCCTCAATATACTGTGATTCTTTCAATGTCATACTAATATTTATTATCAGCGCTACAGAGCAGTACTGGGTTTTTTGATATTTCTGTCAAATTTTTACAAACCACACAATTTATGTATTACAAGTTACCTATATATATGTATACAATTCTGATTCTAAAATGAATTTAATAAATAAAAAGATCAGATATAAGAAAATAAAAGTGCCACACGTCTATGTAGCAATATTAGACATCTTACATTAACATGGTGTCATCCTTTTCTGAGATGCATTCAACACTGCACAGATAAATGTGCATATTGAGATTCGTGTCGTGTACTTGCACTATTTACAATGTATGTACTGAAATGTTAAGTATTTATTCGAAAGTGTTATCCTTTGGCAAATTTCTATGGTGGGCACTTATGTATTGTAATTATCGAGAATATTTTAATCAAGTACACTATTCAATATACTATAGTATCACAAAATCGAAATAACACCAAAATCATAGAATTCATGTATTACATTTAATGTGAATATGGTTGATTGTTTGGAGAACCATTTCTCTCACTTTGTAATAAAACCCTAGCTGTTACGTTGCATACAAAATCTACATTTCTGTACGTTTGCATGCTATATGTTCCATATTCTGTTCCTATAAGTGTACTTTTGAGCTTCGAGTTGAGTGAGTATATTATGCTCTGTTTCGGCACACAATGTATTTTTACAATATTACTTCCTTGTTATGCAATGATATTCTTCATAACTTTCATGATATTTGTAGTGAACTGTGATGGTACAATAATGTGCAAATCCATTTGTCGTTGAGTTTGTATTCTCGCCATTGACGGCCATCCATTTGTCGTTGTGTTTGTATTCTCGCCATTGACGGCCATCCATTTGTCGTTGTGTTTGTATTCTCGCCATTGACGGACATCCATTTGTCGTTGAGTTTGTATTCTCGCCATTGACGGACATCCATTTGTTGTTGAGTTTGTATTCTCGCCATTGACGGACATCCATTTGTCGTTGTGTTTGTATTCTCGCCATTGACGGACATCCATTTGTCGTTGAGTTTGTATTCTCGCCATTGACGGACATTTAAACATTTACACTACCATCAGATTACCATTATCAATAGGAGCGTCGTGGTCGTGATCGCATGGTAGTTGGGTTTCTAACTACCTATTCAATCAGTGCCTATCATCACTAACGTTGTGAGTTCGAATCCCACTCAGACGATGTGTACTCGATACAACATTATGTGATAAAGTTTATCAGTGACATGCGGCAGGTCGGTGATTTTCTCCGAGTACTCCGGTTTCCTCCTTCCGCCATGATATAGCTGAAATATTGTTGAAAGTGGCATTAAACACCATAAACCAAACCTAAACCATCAAATTGAAGTTTCAAGTATGATATAATAACGAAAGAAGAAATGTTGTATCACAAGACATGACGTATATACTTATTGTAAAAATTCAAGAAGAAACCTTACATCACAATTACAGATATACACTACTGATAATTAAACAGGTATCGACAATGTTTAAATTCCAAGAAAAGCAGAGAAGATGTGTTGAATCACGATAATAATAGACACTATCGAAGAACACACTATTGTATATTAAATATAGAATCATAATACGGATATACACAATATTAACTACAAAGAAATCAAGGTTAAAAGACACATGGACTCACAATACGGATAACAGTAATTAAAATATCATGTTTATATTTGACTATGCAAAAAGTGTTTGAGGAGACCCATAGAATCACTATACGTGGTACAGTGTTACTATACGTGGTACAGTGTTACAATACGTGGTACAGTGTTACTATACGTGGTACAGTGTTACAATACGTGGTATAGTGTTACTATACGTGGTACATAGTGTTACTATACGTGGTACAGTGTTACAATACGTGGTATAGTGTTACTATACGTGGTACAGTGTTACTATACGTGGTACAGTGTTACAATACGTGGTACAGTGTTACTATACGTGGTACAGTGTTACTATACGTGGTACAGTGTTACAATACGTGGTACAGTGTTACTATACGTGGTACAGTGTTACTATACGTGGTACAGTGTTACTATACGTGGTACAGTGTTGCTATGCGTGGTACAGTGTTACTATACGTGGTACATTGTTACTATACGTGGTACAGTGTTACTATACGTGGTACATTGTTACTATACGTGGTACAGTGTTACTATACGTGGTACAGTGTTACTATACGTGGTACAGTGTTACTATACGTGGTACAGTGTTACTATACGTGGTACAGTGTTACTATACGTGGTACAGTGTTACTATACGTGGTACAGTGTTACTATACGTGGTACAGTGTTACTATACGTGGTACAGTGTTACAATACGTGGTACAGTGTTACTATACGTGGTACAGTGTTACAATACGTGGTACAGTGTTACTATACGTGGTACAGTGTTACTATACGTGGTACAGTGTTACAATACGTGGTACAGTGTTACTATACGTGGTACAGTGTTACTATATCCAGATTAAGAAGAAACATAATCCCAATACGGATAACAATATTCATATTTAAAATATATTACAATAGAATTTAATTTTAATTTAAAAAAATTGGAATTCCAACATTGGTAAGTATCCTGGAAAGTTCTCAGATCTATATGTATTATCTTAAAGCGCCTACAGTGTAGCAAACATACATATCTGGAGCTAGAAATACAATAACTATCCTGGAAGGCTCTCGGACAATTTTCTGGTAAAGTACCTAGCAACCTGTAAGCAGAAGAACAATAGCTGTAACATAGAGCAATTAGATTGAAAATATTTAAATTGGATCTTTGATAAATATCCTGGAAAGCTCTCTGGCCTTTTATTATTATTTCTAAAGCGCCTGTAATGTAGCACATATGCCTTTCTAGAACCAGTATGATCTTGGAAGGCTCTCAGATCTTTTTGCCTGGAAAAGTACCTAGCAACAATTAATTTTTGTAACAAGAACTTTGACATAGAGCATTTTGATTTTAAGAAGAGTTTGAAGATACCAAAGGGGTAATCAGAATCCGTAAATCGAAGAAGAACAGACAACACAATGGCCAAAAGAAAAAGTACAAAAGGACAAACAATGATCTACAAAACATACATATAAAACTAAAGATGGAGCAACACGAACCCTATTAAACCCGGGGGTGAACTCAGGTGCTGCGGAAGGGTAAAATGTTTGAATTCCAGTTTTGGTAAATTGCCTGGAAATCTCTCAGACCTATTACGTTTTAGAAAAACACCTAACACCTGTACATTTCTGGAACCAATGATATATATGTTCAGCAGATCCTGGACTTGTACCTGGAAAGATTGCCAAGTAGTTACCATCACATGAGTTTTCTCGTAGAATTCTGACTTTCCCCATCAATAAACCCGAACACAATACAGCTGAACATTGTAGAAAGTGACATAAAATCAACAAACATTCAATCAGTATAACAAAACCATCTAAAGCAAAATATTCTGAAATAAACCACAAAGGGAGTTTTAGAATGATAGATTACCGATCAAAGAGAAATTATTGTTATTTTGGATTGGTTTGGTTTATGACGTTTAGCACCACTTTCAACAATATTTCAGCTATATCGGTGACGGTCAGTTTTATTAGTGGAGGAAACCGAAGTACCCGGAGAATACCACAGACCTTATCATATAATGTTGTATCGAGTAGACCTCACCATGAACGGGGTTCGAACTATGATTACTTTGAAACCCCGCTTGTCTTATTTGCTAAAGTAATAATTTTTTGATTAGAAAACGGAAAAATCTAAATATTTCGTAAAGCGTAGATTTTTTTTTAACGCATCCAACGAGAGTTTTGTCAGGAATTTTACTACCATTTTGGAATTGTATAAATATTTACGGTTGAAATTATTCTGAAGGCCCTGCTCATCTGAAAAATTACCAATTTTTGGCGTTATTTTGGTCTTTATTTCAGGCTAAGTTCTTCAAAATAGGCCAAGTTTGCTCGTTAAATGTGACAGCCAACTCACCGTGGACGTAATCCCATATAACAATAGGAACGACGGTGGTCCCGCAGCTGGTCTATTGTCTCTCGTCGAAGTGCCGGAGAAGGCTATTGTTCCCTTCATGGTTAATGCATTTGACTACGTGACATTTATACACATGCTTACCTGAGATTTACCTCGAAAATTTTGAAAAAAAACTTGAAATCATAAATTTCCATAATTACTGATTTTTAATTTGACCAAGCTATTTCAATCTTTCTGAAATAATTCGAAAAAGAACGGTCTTTTCTGCTAATAAATTCACTGAAGTTAGACATAGAGTACACAATTATTGGATATGAATAAAATTTTATAGGTAAAAACGTTATGTACAATCTGTCATTTACAACCGGTATACCCGTTCAATATGTAATCATGTTGGACTGGATTCAGCTTTCCTCGTCGCTGGACTCGTCGTCATCAAAATCAATTATTATTGGGGGAATCTCACTCCTATCAATGCAATTCTCTTTCCCATACTCCTTTTCTATTTTTAATACATGGTCTTCTGCCTTCGCCCAAACTTCCTTTGTAATTCTGCCAAACCCCCCATAAACAAGTTCTTTCACATCCTTCAAACGAAAAGTTGTATTGTTTTCTGCAACAAACCCTTTAACCTGTGCCCAAATAAGTTCTATGGGGTTCAATTCGTAATGGCGAACAGGGGTTCTTAGAACTTCGTGACCGTGTAGGTTGGCAATTTTATCAGTTTTAAAAACGGAAAGGAGTTTCTTAAATTTGATTTTTTCATAAAGTTGTTTTTTAGTTTCAAGGGGCTGAAAAGGAATGTTGTGTTTTGAAAGATAATCTTGTAAGACAGCTTTTCTCTGATTAAAGTTTGGCACAACAGTTTCTTCAGTCTTGATGTTGTGATAACTGGCATTATCTAAAACGATAACACTTGGGCTTTTTAATGCTGGCATAAGCTGATTTTCGAACCAGTTTAGAAAGATGGGCCCGTTCATTTCTTGGTGATAATCCCCATCTTTAGCTTTGGCAAGAAAAACCAAATCACACCAATCAATCAAACCCTCCTCACGATTACCAGCGTGCAAAACTATCAACCTTTTACCTTTTCCTGAAGGGATCTTTGGGGCATCAGAACCATCAACTGGTAACCACATGTAGTCAGTGGCATGATTCTGATTAACCCAGGTCTCATCCAAATATACAATTTCATACCCATCCTCTCGAAACTTCCTGATTTTTCGGAGGTAATTACACCGATCATTTATTACTGACCTCTGATCATATAAAAGCCTCCTATTATCGCCGGATTTTTTGTACTTATAACCAAGATCTAATAAAGTTAAAGTAAGCGTTGATTTCGAGATTTTAATTGTATCTTCAATTTTTTTCATAATTTTTGAGACTGTTGGGGCAATTTTCCTGTTGTACATGCTATGAACGGTCCGTTTAATAACGCAACGGTCAAAATCATCAAAAGTTTTCTTTCTTTCTTTCGGTCTGTTGGATTCAGGAGGACTTTTACCGTTTACAACTCTATACACAGAACTGTAAGATATGCCAGCAGCCTTGCATGTTCTTTTAATCAAATTATCTGGGGAATAAAATGGTCTTCCCCTGGCCTTCTCAAGCTGAAAAAACTTGAATAGATTTAACACAATGTTTTTACAATCTTTTGACAAGTCCTTTGTTTTACCCATTCTTGCGATGTTTATATATATGTTAAGATGTCAAAAAATAGGTTTATGAAGAAATTTTATGTGAACTTTTAGAAAGATTTTAAAGTTCAAAAATGGAGTGTCAAAAAATGCCTGTACACGTGTCTCTGTCTCTATCAAGGTCAGATTTACCTGGCTGCTACCTCTAGTTAGTTTACTCCCACCTCTATTTTGGCGGTAAAAATCGGGGAAAATGTCAAATTTCAGATGAGTGCAGCAATAATGAAAGGTTATTGTTAGATGAAATGCATATTTTAAAAATGGTAGTAAAATTCTGCACAAAACTCTCGTTTACTGTGTTTTAAAAAAATGTATTGTTTTCGAGAAAACTCAAATTTTCAGTTTTCTAATCAAAAAATTATTACTTTAGTTTATTTACAGCTTAATTAAAACTCGATGTTTGTTGCATCTTTTATTCATTATTAAAATGTTTGACAGTACACTAACATCTAACGATATTTTGTAAATATTCATGCAAGTTAACCTTTCTTTCATATTGAGGGCTCGGGTGTAGCTCAATGAGTTAGGTAGTTGGATCACCTAACAACTCATACAAGCCTATCACCAATACGGCGTGGGTTCGTGCTCGGCTTTGTAAATTACAAAAAGGGTGCACTCGACTCGCAGTCGCAAGTGATAAAGCTTACCAGTTGCTTGCCCATGGTCGGTGGTTGTCTCCGGGTAGTCCGGCTTCTTCCACCACTAAAACTGGTCGCCATGATATAGCTGAAATATTGCTGAAAGTGGCGTTAAACAACAAATATCAATCAATCAATCAAATCTATCATATTTAAACGTCCACCCATATGTAATACAGCTAAATATATTATTGATCAATCGTGTGTTGGGCTTCAATACTGCTATGCACATCGCTGAATGGACGGATGAAATATGAACCTTGACTTGATCCTATCAGAGATATCGTTACATTTTTGTATATCGCCAAAATAAACAGATGCAACAAACAACTAATTTTAATCTTATTGGTTTATTTACATTATAAAAGCAAATCGTCATGAAATAAAATGAAAAGCAAAAAAACAGCACATTGTCTGTACAGTTCTAAAAATAGAATAGAAACATCGTAGAAACAGACGCGAAATCGATACCATGATCTTTCCATTAAAAGTCATTCTTCAAATCAAAGTGGATTTTAAAGACAATTAACATCATAAATTAAAATCAAAACCAATTAACATAATATTCGAAGCCCTTATCTCTAATGTGCAAATTTACTTCTCAACAATGTAATTCCTAATAGATTTAACTGATCGAATAGTCTCTTCCATTTCTTCAGCCGTCTTGGTACATATGGTTCACACGATTATCTGTTGCACTTATTGTTGTCATATATGTGCAAATTAAGATAAAATGTTCTATGAATTGCTTTTATTCCATAATATTGTTGGAATGAAAAAAAACGTTATTGGATAATGTTAGTTTAAGAAAGATTTGAAAATACCAAAGATGCAATCACAAGCCGTAAATCGAAGGACTGTCTATATACAACTACCAAAAGAAAAAGGACAAAGGACAAACAATGATCTACAATGCACTTGACAGAAAACCAAAGATCGAGCAACACGAGCCCTACTCAAAACCGGGGTGAGCTCAAGTATTCCAGAAGAGTATAAGCAGTTCCTGTTCCACAAAAGATTGGATGGCTACATGTTTAGTGTACATATGTGGCAATCTAATGATAATAATAACAATTATATGTTAATAATATACAGATAATGTCTTGTTTACAAATGCTTTTACTGTGAACCAAAAGCATCCCCACAAGTTGTGTGTAAGACTTAATCACTATTATTGCGACCGTTTCATTATTTGTATCATTGTTATAGTTATACGGGATTTCCAACATACAATAAAAGGAAACACATTATCAGTCGACTAAATTATAATGTAGGTGGAAGTTTACTTGAATCATTGATTTCTAAAAGGAAGGCTGGAAATCATTTTCTAATTTGATATTATGAAAAGAAAGTTTAAACGATGATGGTCTATAATTTCACCAATATCAACAAAACGAACAAATCACCTCTCAACTTCACTCACTGAGCACAAAAAAGACCACAACATATGACGTTGGAAATCCATGTCCTGGCTTGGGACAGGTACAAAGAAAAGTTTGAAGATACCAAAGAGGTAATCAGATGCCGTAAATCGAAGAATGTGGCAGGGTAAACAGTTTAATGGCGGGGTAAACAGTTTAATGGCAGGGTAAACAGTTTAATGGCAGGGTAAACAGTTTAATGGCGGGGTAAACAGTTTAATGGCAGGGTAAACAGTTTAATGGCGGGGTAAACAGTTTAATGGCAGGGTAAACAGTTTAATGGCGGGGTAAACAGTTTAATGGCGGGGTAAACAGTTTAATGGCGGGGTAAACAGTTTAATGGCAGGGTAAACAGTTCAATGGCAGGGTAAACAGTTTAATGGCGGGGTAAACAGTTTAATGGCGGGGTAAACAGTTTAATGGCGGGGTAAACAGTTTAATGGCAGGGTAAACAGTTCAATGGCAGGGTAAACAGTTTAATGGCGGGGTAAACAGTTTAATGGCGGGGTAAACAGTTTAATGGCGGGGTAAACAGTTCAATGGCGGGGTAAACAGTTTAATGGCGGGGTAAACAGTTTAATGGCGGGGTAAACAGTTTAATGGCGGGGTAAACAGTTTAATGGCGGGGTAAACAGTTTAATGGCGGGGTAAACAGTTTAATGGCGGGGTAAACAGTTTAATGGCAGGGTAAACAGTTCAATGGCAGGGTAAACAGTTTAATGGCGGGGTAAACAGTTTAATGGCGGGGTAAACAGTTTAATGGCGGGGTAAACAGTTTAATGGCAGGGTAAACAGTTCAATGGCAGGGTAAACAGTTTAATGGCGGGGTAAACAGTTTAATGGCGGGGTAAACAGTTTAATGGCGGGGTAAACAGTTCAATGGCGGGGTAAACAGTTTAATGGCAGGGTAAACAGTTCAATGGCAGGGTAAACAGTTTAATGGCGGGGTAAACAGTTTAATGGCGGGGTAAACAGTTTAATGACAGGGTAAACAGTTTAATGGCGGGGTAAACAGTTTAATGGCAGGGTAAACAGTTCAATGGCGGGGTAAACAGTTTAATGGCAGGGTAAACAGTTTAATGGCGGGGTAAACAGTTTAATGGCGGGGTAAACAGTTTAATGGCAGGGTAAACAGTTCAATGGCAGGGTAAACAGTTTAATGGCGGGGTAAACAGTTTAATGGCGGGGTAAACAGTTTAATGGCGGGGTAAACAGTTTAATGGCGGGGTAAACAGTTTAATGGCAGGGTAAACAGTTCAATGGCAGGGTAAACAGTTTAATGGCGGGGTAAACAGTTTAATGGCGGGGTAAACAGTTTAATGGCGGGGTAAACAGTTTAATGGCAGGGTAAACAGTTCAATGGCAGGGTAAACAGTTTAATGGCGGGGTAAACAGTTTAATGGCGGGGTAAACAGTTTAATGGCGGGGTAAACAGTTCAATGGCGGGGTAAACAGTTTAATGGCAGGGTAAACAGTTCAATGGCAGGGTAAACAGTTTAATGGCGGGGTAAACAGTTTAATGGCGGGGTAAACAGTTTAATGACAGGGTAAACAGTTTAATGGCGGGGTAAACAGTTTAATGGCAGGGTAAACAGTTCAATGGCGGGGTAAACAGTTTAATGGCAGGGTAAACAGTTTAATGGCGGGGTAAACAGTTTAATGGCGGGGTAAACAGTTTAATGGCAGGGTAAACAGTTCAATGGCAGGGTAAACAGTTTAATGGCGGGGTAAACAGTTTAATGGCGGGGTAAACAGTTTAATGGCGGGGTAAACAGTTTAATGGCAGGGTAAACAGTTCAATGGCAGGGTAAACAGTTTAATGGCGGGGTAAACAGTTTAATGGCGGGGTAAACAGTTTAATGGCGGGGTAAACAGTTCAATGGCGGGGTAAACAGTTTAATGGCGGGGTAAACAGTTTAATGGCGGGGTAAACAGTTTAATGGCAGGGTAAACAGTTCAATGGCAGGGTAAACAGTTTAATGGCAGGGTAAACAGTTTAATGGCGGGGTAAACAGTTTAATGGCAGGGTAAACAGTTCAATGGCGAGGTAAACAGTTTAATGGCGGGGTAAACAGTTTAATGGCGGGGTAAACAGTTTAATGGCAGGGTAAACAGTTTAATGGCAGGGTAAACAGTTTAATGGCGGGGTAAACAGTTTAATGGCAGGGTAAACAGTTTAATGGCGGGGTAAACAGTTTAATGGCGGGGTAAACAGTTTAATGGCGGGGTAAACAGTTTAATGGCGGGGTAAACAGTTTAATGGCGGGGTAAACAGTTTAATGGCAGGATAAACAGTTTAATGGCGGGGTAAACAGTTTAATGGCAGGGTAAACAGTTTAATGACAGGGTAAACAGTTTAATGGCGGGGTAAACATTTAATGGCGGGGGAAACAGTTTAATGGCAGGGTAAACAGTTTAATGGCGGGGTAAACAGTTTAATGGCAGGGTAAACAGTTTAATGACAGGGTAAACAGTTTAATGGCGGGGTAAACAGTTTAATGGCAAGGTAAACATTTAATGGCGGGGTAAACAGTTTAATGGCGGGGTAAGCACTTTAATGGGATCTCAACCATCCCCTCTTGACAACAAGAATATCTCAATACATATAAAAATAAACGATAACAAAAACCTTACAAAAAGGCCACTATCAGAAAATGAATGACAGCATGAACATGGACAGTGCAATAACAGGTTCAAACGGTCAATAAATACACGTAATTAACTGACTACTGGATAGGAAGGTTTTCATGTTTAGATGTGTGGCGCTTAGTGCCACTTTCAACAATATTTCAGCTATATCGTGGCGGTCAGCTTTATTGGTGGAGGAAACCGGAGTACCCAGAGAAATCCACATACTTGTCGCAAATCACTGACAAACTTTATCGAGTACACCTCGCCATGAACGGGGTTCGAATTCACAATTTTAGTGGTGATAGGCACTGATTGCATAGGTAGTTGTAAATTCAACAACCATACGATCTCGACCACGATGGCCCCTTGAACAAAGAGCATCGTAAATAGTGAACAGTCAAACACAATAACTATTCACTGTATACAAGTAAATAGCGAACAGTCAACACAATAACTATTCACTTTATACAAGTAAATAGTGAACAGTTAACACAATAACTATTCACTTTATACAAGTAAATAGTGAACAGTCAACACAATAGCTATTCACTTTATACAAGTAAATAGTGAACAGTCAACACAATAACTATTCACTTTATACAAGTAAATAGTGAACAGTCAACACAATAACTATTCACTTTATACAAGTAAATAGCGAACGCTCTTCCGAACGTTTGTTTGTTTGTTTGTTTGTTTGATGGTGTTTAACGCCACTTTCAACAATATTTCAGTTATATCGCGGCGGTCAGTTTTATTGGTGGAGGAAACCAGAGGACCCGAGAAAACCACCGACCTGTCGTAAGTCACTGACAAACTTTATCACATAATGTTGTACACCTCGCCCTGATCGAGATTCGAACTCACAACATCAGTGGTGATAGGCACTGATTGCATAGGTAGTTGTATATCCAACTACCATACGATCACGGCCACGACGGCACTCTCTTCCGAATGCTTGAGTCATACGACATCAAGTATGCAAACGTACTTGTAACTATTTATTGTTAGGTTTTTTTTTTACTTTGATGACTGAAGATAAACACTGACACATACAAAAGGCATAAAATCTCTGTTATTATAATGGAATTTCACCTTATTTGAATATTATCAGCAATCAAACCAACAATCAAAGAACTATTCAGATTGATCTTGTAATGTATAGTGTAACCTCTGTTCTTAGAAAAATAAAGTACAAAGCAAACAACAGTCAAAGTGCAGGTCTTCAGACAATTACAACATTTAAAGGCGGTTAATAGTTAATTATTCAACAATAATCAACATTTAAATAATATTTGATAATTTATTATTTAAACATTTTGAAAACACGAGATTAAAAATTACATAATATCTGTAAATTGTATAATTGGAATCCGAAAAAAAAATATAATAAAACTTTAATACGACAATTTATAATTCTTAAAATTTTAAATTCATTAGTACATTTAATATATCAGGGAGTGGATGAGGTCAAGTGGTCTAGGGCGCTGGACGTAAGGCTAAGCGAATGGTGCTGCAGTGTTTCAATGGTGTGGGTTCAAATCCCGTCGAGGGAAGAACAAAAATTTGACAGCTCTAAAATCTAATTCTAACACTGTTTGGTTTAATTTTCAGACGTATATATATATATATAGTGATTGAATGCGTAGGTGAGTAAGTGATTGTTGATAAACGCCAACTCAGTATTTATTCAGCTATATCATGACAAGAACAAGGTACATTTCGATTGGATCGTGATGTACAAAACCAACGCTAGGTTGGATTTTTATACTGCTGACTCACTAAAACAACAGTCCGTGGATATGATTCGTATCTAGTTGAAGGTAAAACAAAACATATTGCAGCTCAGAGTCTGACTAACAATTTTAGTTTAACAGATATGCTATATAGAAAATGCCTCTAACTCATAAATTGTTGAACTCAGTGAACCGTCTTCGTATCCTCATATTTCTGCAGTTTAAACAGATGTATCAAAATACATAAGCTTTTAAAAAGTAATACATGTACATAAAGGTAAAATGTCGTGCACATTGCAAGACGAAAATAGTATTACCCTGGAAGAATTTTCATCAGGTATGCTCGGAATCGAAAGATTGGAAAACCAAATAAATAAAAAATCTTTAGGAGCAAGAAAACCAAAGGGACAAAGGAAACCTATGCCTAAGGGAGATAAGCTTTGTGTTGAAAAAACCAGAGGCTCTCAAGAGCCTGTATCGTTCACCTGGTTATTAAAAGAACCAATTGGTCCTATGTAAAAACTATGTCATGTAGTGGTAGTCATCTTGGAATTCCGATCAACATAAAAAACACAAAGTTTGTAAAGGACCTTCCAATGATTGATGCACAGTTTAGGTTCAATCAGTGCAATAGCTTCAGAGAAGAACATATTTCTCTATTTTCCCCATATGGTCCTGTGTTAATACTATGACCTGTGGTGGCAGCCATCTTGACTTTCGGATCGGCATAAAAAAAAACTTTTTAGAGGACCACCAAATGATTATTCCTGGGCAGTTTGGTTTGAATTGTCCAAGTGGTTTAAGAGAAGAAGCGTTTTGAAACATGTTTCCCATAGGGTCCAAAGTTAGACTTAGTCCTGCCGTAGCCGCCATTTTGAATTTCATGTCAGAACAAAAAACCTAAAGTTTGTAGAGGACCTTCCAATGAATATTCATGTACAGTTTGATCATATTTGTAGTTTCTGAGAAGAAGGCATTTGAACATTTTCCCATAGGGTCCAATGTTAATCTATGTCCTGCGGTGGTGGCCATCTTGGATTTCCGATTGGCATAACAAACAGAAACTTGGTAAAGGACATTCCAATGATCATTCACTTACAGTTTGGGTTCAGTCAGTTCATTAGTTTCTGAGAAGAAGGCATTCGAACATTTTCCTATAGGGTTCAATATTAATCTATGTCCTGCAGTGGCGGCCATTTTGGATTTCCGATCGGCATAAAAAGCTTAAACTTTGTACAGGACCTTCCAATGATCATTCCTGGGCAGTTTGGTTTCATTTGTCCAAGTGGTTTCAGAGAGGAAGCGTTTTGAGACACTTTTCCTATGTCCAATGTTAAACTAAGTCCTGCTGTAGCCGCCATCTTCCATTTTATATTGGAACAAAAAACCTAACGTTTGTAGAGGACCATCCAATGAACATTCATGTACAGTTTGGCTTTAATCATATTTGCAGTTTCTGAGAAGAAGGCATTTGAACATTTTACCATAGGGTCCAATGTTAATCTATGTTCTGCAGTGGTGGCCATCTTGGATTTCTGATCGGCCTAAAAAACACCAACTTTGTACAAGACCTTCCAATGATCATTCCTGGGCAGTTTGGTTTCAATTGTCCAAGTAGTTTCAGAGAAGAAGCGTTTTGAAACATTTTTCCCATAGGGTCCAATGTTAAACTAAGTCCTGCCGTAGCCGCCATTTTGAATTTCATAACGGAACAAAAAACCTAAGGTTTGTAGAGGACCATCCAATGAACATTCATGTACAGTTTAACTTTGATCATATTTGTAGTTTCTGAGAAGAAGGCATTTGAACATTTTCCCATAGGGTCCAATGTTAATTTATGTCCTGTGGTGGTGGCCATCTTGGATTTCCGATCAGCATAAAAAACAGAAACTTGGTAAAGGACATTCCAATGATCATTCAGTTACAGTTTGGGTTCAGTCAGTTCATTAGTTTCAGAGAAGAAGATCTTTGAAATTTCAGCCAAGCATAGCATATCATTGGCCCTGGCAGCCATATTGAATATCCGACTGGAACAAAAAACAGAAACTTTGTAGAGGACGATCCAAGGAACATTCCTTCTAAGTTAGGCTCCAATTGGCCCAGTGGTTTCGGAGAAGAAGCTTGAAATGTGAAAAGTTTAGACGACGGACGACAGAAGACGGACGCCAAGTGGATGGCAATAGTTCACATGGACCAGGTGAACTAAAAAACAATATTAAATTTATCCGAAGAGAGACATTTTACTGAGCTTTCGATATTCAAGCGGTTTTAGTTGCATGACTGCTTAGAAAGACTAAGAATACTCCCACCTGGAATGTCAAGAGTCTACCATAGTTAGGAAGTAGAAGCTAAGAATATTATTATCTCTGTTGATCTTAAGGGTCAATTTACGAATGAAGGGTCAATGAACTGTTGACACCATTCACGTCCATCTTCGTCGTCTGTCATATATGGAATCCTTTCACATTTCAATATTCCTCTTTGAAATCATTGCACTCATTTGAACCAAAATTAGAAGGAAGGTCCGTTGAAGTTATTTTTACGTTGTGTTTTGGTGTCAATGTATAGCATTGCCATCATGACCAATTGTGTGTTGTCATTGGTTAACAGTAAAGTTGATATAACTCCTACATTTACGGAGCATTGCTTAGATGATCCTTAAGTTTTTAAGTGGATCAGACATCCAATATGGCCCATACTTAAACAGGATATAAATCAATATTTGTCTCGTAAAAGCAGGAAGTAATTTAATACAACTTACACATGAATGACCAATGGATGGTTCTTTACAAAGGTTGTCTTAATTGAAAATTAAAGATGTCCATCACTACAGGACAAATCTGACCTTTAAGAAAAAAATCCTTAAAAAAATTGGAATTGTTCTTAGACATTATACTGAACTGATAGATCCAAAATTGTGCATACGTCATCAAAAGTTTACTTCAAGTAATGCTGATTTTGTTTTGTCAGCTGATTTGTTTTATTTTGTGTCCTGGAAAATAATCAAGTAAGGGAATCTTTGCGAATCCTAGTCTCTAGATTCTTTTACAGAAATAAAATGGTAAAACAGTACCTTAACGATGTACATTTCTAAATAAATTTACCATTCAAGATGGAATAAGGAAATATACAACGTCTTAAAGTGTCTGTAATAATTCTTTGTTACATCACACTGTCGATCACAAATGTACATGTAGTTTTTTTTTCTTTAATTGGAGAACGTCTCATTATAAGATTTTTCTTTAATTGGAGAACGTCTCATTATAAGATTTTTCTTTAATTGGAGAACGTCTCATTATAAGATTTTTCTTTAATTGGAGAACGTCTCATTATAAGATAAATTGTATGTCACTGTGATTGACAAGCGTAACTTGTTATGGTGGTAAAATCTTCCTGCTGTAACTGAAATTTAAATTAACAATCGACAGACTGTCAACAAACATAACAATATTTTACTAATCATTTTATGGCTGTACGTTGGAGGTACTATGGTAGCATGTGCTTTGACGGTCTATTTTGATTATCATGTCTTCAATTTCTTATATTTTTTAATCTTGTTCAATTTGGTTTATTATTTTATTCCTGCAGAACGGAAATGTTATTAAGACATTATGATTGTTTATTACAAGCACGTTCTGAAATTTATTATTTTGGAAATCTTTTACTTTCAGCACATAGATAGAATTTGATTAAAAATCCAATTCGATGTGATTTTTGTCATAATCAAACATTCTAATTTTGCATAGCAAGTAGAAACCAGAATTACATTCCATTCAGCAGAATGAGTGTTAATATTCTAGTCATTTACCAAAAAAATAACTTTACATTCATGTTCTATAAAATGATTGATCATCAAAATTAAAGTGCATTTAAGCAAGGATTTATTGATTTAAGGAGTGTAAAAAATAAATGGTATTAATAAAAACAACAAAAATGTCTAAATGTGTAAAAATAATTAGAAAGCTGTCAAAAGGGGGTCTAAGGTGATAATAACAGCTTGACAGTTTCTGACAGTTTTGTCTAGATTATTATAAACAGAAAGTATGGTTTTTCGACTGTTCATTTCAGTAGTTCCCAGGAAAGTTACTAATGTATATGCATCATACATTAACATACACATTGAAAGAGATTTTTTTCACAAATACATTTGTAGGTTCTTAGGATTTTTCACATATCTTATTTTATTTATTTATGAATGCTTTTTTGAATATTTGGATGTGAAAAATGAGAAAAAGGATTCTGCTTGAGTAACCTTACAATATATTTATATAATCTGATTATTTTCTGAACTTATATGGCATCCAGGGGTGGCACCTTGAAAAAATAGGATGACCAATTGTTGTAGCTTGGTTTTCTCTGGGTACTCTGGTTTCCTCCACCAATAAAATTGACCACCACGATATAACTGAAATATTGTTGAAAGTGGCGTTAAACACCATAAACCCAGATTTCAAATGCAGTGAGATAGTAAAATACTAATTAATTATCCCCCTCAACAGAGGCCACTCATCCTATGAAGCCAGATTTCAAATGCATTGAGATAGTAAAATACTAATTAATTATCTCCCTCAAGAGAGGCCACCCATCCTATGAGGCCAGATTTCAAATGCAGTGAGATAGTAAAATACTAATTAATTATCTCCCTCAACAGAGGCCATCCATCCTATGAAGCCAGATTTCAAATGCACCGAGATAGCAAAATACTAATTAATTATCTCCCTCAACAAGAGGCCATCCATCTTATGAGGCCAGATTTCAAATGTATCGAGATAGTAAAATACTAATTAATTATCCCCCTCAACAAGAGGCCATCCATCTTATGAGGCCAGATTTCAAATGTATTGAGATAGTAAAATACTAATTAATTATCCCCCTCAACAAGAGGCCATCCATCTTATGAGGCCAGATTTCAAATGTATTGAGATAGTAAAATACTAATTAATTATCCCCCTCAACAAGAGGCCATCCATCTTATGAAGCCAGATTTCAAATGCACTGAGATAGTAAAATTCTAATTAATTATCCCCCTCAACAAGAGGCCATCCATCCTATGAAGCCAGATTTTAAATGTATTGAGATAGTAAAATACTAATTAATTATCCCCCTCAACAAGAGGCTATCCATCTTATGAAGCCAGATTTCAAATGCACTGAGATAGTAAAATTCTAATTAATTATCCCCCTCAGCAAGAGGTCATCCATCCTATGAGGCCAGATTTCAAATGTATTGAGATAGTAAAATACTAATTAATTATCTCCTCAACAAGAGGCCATCCATCCTATGAGGCCAGATTTCAAATGTATTGAGATAGTAAAATACTAATTAATTATCTCCTCAACAAGAGGCCATCCATCCTATGAGGCCAGATTTCAAATGTATTGAGATAGTAAAATACTAATTAATTATCCCCCTCAACAAGAGGCCATCCATCTTATGAGGCCAGATTTCAAATGCACTGAGATAGTAAAATACTAATTAATTATCTCCCTCAACAAGAGGCCATCCATCCTATGAGGCCAGATTTCAAATGCACTGAGATAGTAAAATACTAATTAATTATCTCCCTCAACAAGAGGCCATCCATCTTATGAGGCCAGATTTCAAATGTATTGAGATAGTAAAATACTAATTAATTATCTCCCTCAACAAGAGGCCATCCATCCTATGAGGCCAGATTTCAAATGTATTGAGAGAGCAAAATACTAATTAATTATCCCCCTCAAGAGAGGCCACCCATAACAGTGCATTTGAAATCTGGCCTCATAAGATGGGTGGTCTCTGTTGAGGGGGATAATTAATTTTTATTAATAATAATATATTGAGAGAACAATATGATATGTTGTGGGAACAAAATAATATATTGAGGTAACAAGATAATATGTTGTGGGAACAAAATAGTATGTTGTGGAAGCAAAATATCTTTCTTGTGGGAACAAAAAAAATAAGTTGTGGGAACAAGATATTATATTGAGGGAACAAAATAAAAAAAATTCTCGCATGGCCTTAGTCAGCCACCATACATTACTGGTCCAGGCAGCCATGTTGAACTTCTGATCCACACTAAAAACTCACAATTTGTAAAGTATCAATTAATGAATATTCCTTCCAAGTTTTGTTCCAATAGGCAAGTGGATTCGTAGAAGAAGATTGAAATGTGAACAATTTACAGACGATGACAAACACAATATGATGACATTAGCTCACATGACCCTTCAGTTAAAATGAGTTTAAAAGCATCTTTTTCATAAAGTATATGTCTGATTTTTTTTCTATTCAAACTTAAGAAGGGTATCGTCCTGGTAAAATTCCTTCATACTACATTTGTCTTTTATCAATCTAAATAATTATCTGAGTTATTGTCAAAATATTTGATTCTAAAACAAAAACAATGTTCTATTTAAATAAATATATGTGTTTAATGTTTTTCATGTTTTAACTCAAACATTGTATTACCTTGGTCATTCTTTCTGTAAAATATTTCGAGCAATCTGAAAATACCTTTTATTTCATAAACAATGTAAAATTCTCAAAATCTTTGAAAATCTAATTGATATCTTTATTTGTATTAATTCACTTGTATGTGCCATGTAAATACAACACTACAGATAAAAACAATACATGTACGAACAAAATAAAATGTAATACAGTATACTGTTTGTGGGTACTATTGAAAGACATGTACCCAATTCCGGTGTCCTGCACCAATAAAACTGACCACCACGATATAACTGAAATATTGTTGAAAGTGGCGTTAAACACCATAACCCTAACCCTGTACACAATTCTAATGATTGTTTATAAAGTCACAGACAGATGGCCAGACTGACAAAGCCTCCTTATTCTATACCTCCTCTCAATGCTGATAAACTGATAATAAAATCCTAATACAGCAATGGTCAAGAAAATATAGTCCACTGCAAAGTATCCTGAATTTTAGAAAATAGAAACTATAGTCCACTGCAAAGTATTCTGAATTTTAGAAAATAGAAACTATAGTCCACTGCAAAGTATCCTGAATTTTAGAAAATAGAAACTATAGTCCACTGCAAAGTATCCTGAATTTTAGAAAATTGTACAACACCATCACGACATAATCTTAAGAATAATACATCACCGGTCATTAAGGTATTATAAGGTAGCTGTTAATAGTATCTAGTAGAAGTCCTCCAGTAGTATAAAACAATCAATACACATATATATATAAATATAGGTTTGAGGTGTAAGATGGCTGTTCATTTTGTTCATATTTGTAAATTGTTGACCATCACTGTTTAAAACTTTCTTTCCATAACATAAATCTGAACATCTGTAATAATTATAGTGACTAGGGAAAGAATTAAGATTAGTGATGTTTAACACCACTTTATACAATATTTTAGTTACAACTGTATATTGGTGCAGTCAGCATTATTGTTAGAGGAAAGCTGAGTACCCAGAGAAAACCACCACTGACCTGCCACAAACCACTGACAACTAGTATACTAACACATCAAGTTGTATAAAGTACACCTCACTACTGCCGAAAATCAAACTTACAAATTTAATACTAGGAAGAGAACAAATACCTTACAAATAAATCAAACTGTATAGTGAAATCAGTTCAGAGCCTCTTCTTGAGCAACTTCTGCATTCGGAATAGACAGGTGTTTGGTTTATAAGGTTTAATAACAAAGATTTCCTACATTGAGACTTTATTCAAAGTCGAGTTTATACAGGATTCTGTGTTATTCAGGATTCATTTTACAGGTTTCACTGTATATGGTAGGAAAGACCTTTGAAGAGCTAGAGGCTCAGTGGACTGGGCCTGTGTCGCTCATCTTTCATTCTGCTTTGAGGAAACTTAATACACAACCTTCCATACATGTAGATGCTTCCTACTAAGTTTCGGTTCATTTGGCTAGGCAGTTTCAGAGAAGATTTTTTAGATATCAACCAATCAGAAACAAGAATTGCCTGTGGTGGCCATGTTTGTTAACCGATCGAGACGAAATGGCCAATCTTCATAGAGGACATTCCATAGATTCTTCCTGTCATATTTCGGTTAATTTGGCCAAGCGGTTTCAGAGGAGGAGATTGTTAAAATATGGCCAATCAGAAACAAGAATTGCCTGTGGAAGGCCATGTTTGGTAATGGATCATAACAAAATGCGCACTCTTTAGAGAGGACCTTCCATAGATGCTTCCTACTAAGTTTCAGCTCATTTGGCTGATGGGTTTCAGAGGAGAAGATTAAAATGTGAAAAGTTAACAGATGACAGACAACAAACGACGGACGCCAAGTGATATCAAAAGCCCACATTGCCTTTGGCATGGTGAGCTAAAAAGAATATTAAAATGTGAATACCTACATGTAATGTATAGTATAAACATGTTACACTATATCAGCATTAGTTAATTTCTAAGGTAGATAATGGCAAGTTATCTTTCTTTTAACAGTTTAATGCAAGAGTTGTCTCCCTTTTAACAGCTTACTACAATGGAGAAACTTTTTTTTAGAAATGAACCAATCAGAAACAAGAATTGCCTGTGGCGGCCGTGTTTGTTAACGGGTCGGAATGAAATGAGTAATCTTTATCGAGGACCTTCCATAGATGCTTCCTACCAAGTTTCGGTTCATTTGGCAAAGCGGTTTCGGAGAAGAATTTAAAAAATCGGCCAATCAGAAACACTAATTGCCTGTGGCAGCCATGTTTGTAAACGGATCGGGATGAAATGAGCAATCTCTATCGAGGACCTTCCATAGATGCTTCCTACCAAGTTTCGGTTCATTTAGCCAAGCGGCTTCGGAGGAGAAGAATTTTTTTAATCGGCCAATCAGAAACAAGAATTGCCTGTGGCGGCCATATTTGTTAATAGATCGGGACAAAATGAGCAATCTTTAGAGAGTGCCTTCCATAGATGCTTCCTACCAAGTTTCAGTTCATTTGGCTGAGAGGTTTCAGAGGAGAAGATTACAATGCGAAAAGTTAACGGACGACGGACGACAGACGCCAAGTGATGGCAAAAGCTCACATTGCCTTTGGCAAGGTGAGCTAAGAATATTAAGGATCTTGGAAATACTTTAAAACTGTGAATTTTCAGTGTTGGTTTTTTATCTCCAAATATTTTTTATTACCATAACATGAGGTTTTCGATATTGTACAGGACGTTTGTCAGTGACTTGAGGCAGGTCTGTGGTTTTCTCCGGGTACTCTGGTTTCCTCCACCAAAAAAACTGATCGCCTCGATATAGCTGAAATATTGTTGAAAGTGATGTCAAACACCATAAACCTTAACACAACCTTGTAGAGGACTAATTATTTCACATCTTTTAGTATTTCTGCAGTAAAGATATTAAATTCATTATATGAATATTTCACAGCATAGAATAACTGTAAATTTTATATAAAAAAATATCTATAACACATGTAAATCAGAGAAGGAAAACAAAGTTACATTATATTCTGAATATTTATTATAAAAATATTTACATATCACAAGCCATCTAGATTATTCTTAGATAAATCACTGTCTCCTTCAGGTTTACTGGCAGTTTGTCTAAAAGATAATGTTTTAAACGTTCTTGGGATTTCAGGAAATGACTCCTCTGTGAATGTAGAATCTACTGGCATATATCCATCACAGTTTTGGCTGCTAATATCTTCTTGAATATCATTTTGCAGGTTTTCATCATTGCCATTTTCTGTCTTTAAAGATTCTGATTGCACATTAAACTCACTTTGATGAGGTTTGGGGTCATTTGTTATATCTTTATATTGCGAACTAGAATTTTGTGTCACTGTCTTTTCAGATATCTGACTTTTGTTGTCTCTGGTACTTTCTGGTATATTAGTTTGAGTAGATTCTATCACATTACTTTGTACAGCTTGAGACTTATCAGAGGAATGCTTTTCAGTTGTATGTGTACTTTGAAGTTGGCTTATATTGGAATGTTTCTGGTGGTAATCTGTAGTAGACAGTGTTGATATTTGACTTTCTAACACCAGAGTTTTAGGCCCAGATTTATACTCACTACTATTAGTTGTCAAATCTGAATCAGTCCTGAGCTTAAAATCGAATGAGTCAGTCCTGCTAAACTCACTTTGACTTAAACCCATGTCACTAAAATCTAATAATTTTGTAACTTCCACACTGCCTTCAATAGCTTCCACATCATAAAGAATGTCAGATCTATCTGACACTGGATTTGATATTTTGAAAAAATTGTCATCTTGAGAAGGTTGGAAAGAAATATCTTCGGAATCAATGTCTTCAACATGTTTCCTATTGTTAGAATTTACAGAGCTGTTATTTGATAACCTGTCAATATCCCTTCTGAAACTGTTGGCATTTGTTTCACTTAAAATATTTCCAAATGCACTCATGTCAGCACTGCCAGGTGCACTAAATCTACCTCCAGATGCAATAGAGCTATGAGTGTCAATATCACTACAGCTTTTGTCTTTAATATCACTATTTGGTTTTCGAAGTCTGCTTTGGTTTTCTCTGCAAAATTAAAATTATAAAAAGTTTTTGAAATCATGTCAAATAAAGAACTCAAATGACTGAGCCTACATGACAAACAGATAACCAACCCTAGCTTAACAATTAATTGTGGAAATAAAAATTTATTTATCACTTTTTACGGTGCGATGAGAGGGCAAAAATAGGTGAAGGGTTCTTGGTAAATGGTAGTTTTTTTTAAATGTATTAAACAATATGTATCTATTTAACACGATAGGTGCCACTAGCGATGCAGGAATTACTCACCCATCTAGAGTTATATGTACAATCTGTCAAAAGATAAATGACTACTTGCTTACTCAAGATATTATACAATTAATGACTTTAAATGAGGTGGATACAAGGATTTATTAACCCAAGAATATTATATTTACCCAGGCCAGAAGATGATGTAAATATATTATTCTTTGGTTAATAAATCCTGGTATCCATCAAATTGAAAGTCATTAATTGTTTTATTATATGACACATTTTTATATGTTGCTTTTATCACGTTTTCTTTAGCTTAGGTTGGTGCCAGACATTAGAATGTTATATTCACCGCATGTTACGTCGCGCGAGGTGAACATAACATTTTATCAAAGAACATTACTAGGGACATCAGCCAATTAGAAAAGATATGATCTTAAGTCATATAATAAATGTCATTATCACTCTAACAATAATATAGCAAAGCTGAAAAACAATAACTCCATAGAATAGATAGAATAGATGCTTTTTACATGATAATTTAACATTATCTAAATAATATAACAATCTGTTGAAAATGAATGACTAGTTGTGTAAAGCAGAATCTAGGTTATATAACACAAATGTAGATATACAAATAAAAGAACAAACAGACAAGGACAATCCTGAATAGCAAGCATTCAATGGCAGTACAATATATTTAAACAGTGTTAAATATTATCCTAAAGGTGAAATGTAATTAAACATGAAATGAAATAAGTATTTCCAAAAACTATGTCAACAAAAAGTTAATTCCCAGAATCTAAGTTAACAAATATATAATTCCCTGAAACTAAGCAAATAATACATATATATAATACTTACAATTTAGTCCCTAATCTGAGTTCTAATAATGTTTTAATGTTCTGTAATGTGATCCTTAAATCTTTTGTGCCCATACCACAATAAAACCTCAGCTAAACAAAACAATTGATAATAATGAAAAATACCCCAAAAAATATTGCAATGGCAAAATAGAACTTTAAAACTACAAGAATTACTTATGTATTGTAAAGGTTAGTGTGCTTCCCAAAAGTGGCAAAGATCATTGATTTGATTTTCAATCATGTCCAACAAAAGAATATAAGATGGGTATTTATTACCTCTCTATTAAGCAGACGGTATTCTTGTGATAGTGTGTGGTCTTTTTGAGTGGAAGCCAATCTGTGCATGTTTTTTCATGGTTTGTTTATTTCTGTATTGTTGTTGGAGATCTAATTATCAAGAGAGGGAGTATTGAGGTCCAAACAACCAGCTTAACCCCACCACATTTATGTGCCTGTCCCAAGCCAGGGTCTGGATTTCCAATGCCATATGTCATGGTTTTTTTTTATGTTCAGTGATTTGAGGTATGAGGTGGTTTAATTATTTTGTTGATATTGGTGGATCACTGTTAAAACTTTCTTTTTCATAAAGCATTAAGGAGTAAAGCAAATATTTGTTTACTTAAAGTCAGCATAATGTGTCCTTATATATTTGTTAGCTTAAAGTCAGCATAGTGTGTCATTGTGTACCATGTTGTCTATTTTGTTGACTGTAAGCTAGCACTATAAACATCCAACTCAACATTAAGGTCAAGTATAAAGCAGGCAACAACTCATCAAAAAGTAACATTCTCACCATGACATGGCTGTAAAATTACAAAACTGACTTTAAAAACAACAATCTCTCACAACACCAAAACTACACTTTTAATCATATTTATGTTTACCACATTTACCAGTCATATAACAAAGTATGTACAATGGTGTTTTTCTTAAGATTTGTAAAATCAACATTCTTGATTTCTAACAGGAAAAGATTTAAACCCACTTAAGGCAAATCATTCATAAATTATTTTCTTTGACCTATAATTTTCTAATCAAACACATGATCATTTAGTTCAAAAGAAGGATTAATTTATTCCTAGCTGATTCATACAACATACCTGTTAACCCTCCCCCTTTTCACGGGAGCCTCCCGCGTAAGAGCCTTATCTCCCGCATGGATTGGGTCTCATGCGCGGGAGACATTAATCTCCCGCACGATCTCCACCCAACAAAAAAATCAAGTACAATAAAATCTTGACCTACATTTTGCGATCAATATTTCTGGAAATTCCCCATTTGGAACTCCCGCGCTGATGAAAAATGCTGAGAGATACGAATGGTAAAGGTGTTTAAATGATATCCGGTTATTGATCTGTTTGACACCTTTACAGGTAAATTGGGTCATGGAGATTAATTAAGGTGTTGATGATTATACAACAATTATCCACTGATTGACAGTTAATTGGGGATAAGGAAGTGGATTTGTGGCACACGCTTAGATGATTAGAAGTGTGATAGCGGCAATTAAAAATAGTTATAAACCGTTGTGCAAACAGGAGTCGGACAACCTTTGATGCCGAGGAAAACTTCTTATTTCTATCAAACGTGCAATGAATTCATCTCGGATTGAGTTGTTATGGCTTGTTTGGGACCAAAGCCGATCAAAGTATTATTTAAGGACCAAGTTCCAGGATGGAATTGATAAACCACAAAAATGCCAAAACGTATATGCTATCACCCAACGCACCAGCAGCAAAGTGACTTTTTAATTTTAGTGCTCTATGACTTTATTGTTCAGAGCATTCTGTCTTCATTGTTATTCCTTTGTTATAACCTTATGATTATGAATGATTATGAATAAATTATAAATACAGTTTTTATCCTTCATTCATCATATGAAACACTACTAATAAGACAGAAATGTAAACAATATATATTGAAATGGGATGCAGTTGGCTCAATACTGAAACAAACAAAAAGAAAACATCAATAAACAATAAAAACATGCATCAAATACGTCGATAAAAAATCTCCAGTTACGAGACCAAATCTCCAGCCAAAAATTTGCAATTCTCCAGTTGTAGCATAGCAACTCTATCACATGTATGCAACTACAAGGTACAATTTTGTGCGCTTAAAGGCGACGCACAAAATCTCCCCCTTAGAAGAGTTGATAGGGGGGAGATCACCCCCCTAGCAGTTCCCAGAGGTTAACAGGTATGATACAATCATTTTAATACTGTTCCTCCTCTAGCCCAACTCATATGTTAAATTAAATAGCATTTCTATTCATTCTTTCCATAATTCTGAATCACTACTTAATTATTTACCTGACCAATATCTTTGTTCAGCAAATACACACCATAATTAAAATAAAACTTTTCTTTTCTTTTGGAATAAAGTGGGAATCTAGAAAATAAGATCAAATATTAATTAACAACAAAATATTTCTCCTCTTGGTCACAAACATTTTAACAAATTGAGAAGAACTTAAGATTACTACACTATTTTTCTATCAAATAAAAGTAAAGAGAAGTTCTAGGAGGGTGTCAAGACCATAGGGTCACAATGTGTCAAATTTTAAATATTTTTTTCTCATTATGATATGAATGCATACATTTCTTTTCAATCCTGGATTGATTTCTACTATCTAATACATTGCAAGGATATTTGATTTCTTCTTGGCCTATTTTTTTCTCATACAGTGTAAACGTCTTTGAATTCTTACTCTTCTTCTTAACTCATACTAATATCTACTACATTTATTTGAGTGTTGTTTAACACCAAATCAGCAATTTTTCAGCTTTATCATGGCGAGAACAAGTTAATTTTTAATGAGAGGATAATGAGGTTTACTTTGTACTAGACCAACACGCTTAGTTGGATTTTAATAGGGTTAGATCACCGAAACAACAATAGACATGTGCCCCACTCAGACATATTATCCTGATTCTGAGCCAACCAGCTGTGTGCTTAGTGGAGAAGCAACAAATACCCATCTTAGAGTCTTTTGCGAACCCACGATCTACCGTACTCAAGGGGAGCATGCTAACCATTACACCACCGACATGGTTTACATTCATTTCATAATGAATGACATGTGCAGAGTATGTATATTTAATACTGGTCAAAGTTTGAGTTATCATTCTTGATTTAAATAAATATCAAAATAAATTTAAAGTTGGCATTCTTTAGGTAAATAAAAAAGATGGTAACATCAACAAAGTGAATAGACACATAAGATAGTCTTGATCTTTATACTATATTTATGTATATATTTTTAAATCATTTTATTTTTTGGCTGCAATACAGGTGGGACATACATTGTACCTGGTATAACAAATACAATTTAATATTTAGATGTACATGTGTATGATGATTGGTAAGGGTACAAGAAGTAGTATGTAGAAAATGTACATAGTGTGTGGTCAATCCATAAATATTTTCAAATTTAACCTTGAAATGTTTTTGTATATATATTTCTATATGTTATGTGTTGAAGTGAATTGACATGTGATATATTGTATATTGTTGTTCTACCCATCAATCCTCATGGTACAGTTACAGGTTTTATCAGATTATGGTTAATTTAAGTAATGGAACATTTAATGTGAAGGGGTTGGCAAATGATAAAAAGAGGAAGGAAATATTTTACTGGTTAAAGGGAAAAAAATGAATATTTATTTTCTGCAGGAAACACACTGCATTAATGAAACAGAATCAAAATTTCAGTCAGATTGGGGAGATAAATGTATATTTTCAAATAAAAACTCTCAGAGTGCAGGTGTAATGATTTTATTTAATTCAAACTTTGATTATGAAATAGAAAACTATATAAAAGATAACGATGGACGATTTTTGATCTGTATATTAAAAGTCAATAATGAAAAGATATTGTTAGCAAACTATTATGGTTTGAACTCTGATGAAATTTACCTTCTAGAAGACTTCTGTAACAGATTAGAACAGTTTAATGATATGCCTATTGTTTGTGGAGGGGATTGGAATCTAATTATTGAAAATATAGATAAAAAAGGGGGGTCCTCAGTATTAACACATAAAAAAAATAGGGGGGAACATCTACGTCAATTCATAGACAGAAATGACTTGATTGACATTTGGAGAATTCATAATCCTATGGAAAAAAGTTATTCGTGGAGATAAAAATCTCCCAATATACAATGTTGACTTGATTCCTTTCTGATTTCTGTTGGACTTGGTAACATCACAAGAAAAACAGACATAAGCTATGGTTTCAAAAGTGATCATTCTTTTATTCTACTCGAAATTGATAAACAAAATCTTAAAAGAGGGAAAGGATTTTATAAATTTAACACATCTCTTCTTCTTGATGACAAGTTCATTGAGAATCTAGAAAAATTAATACAAGAAAAAGAAACTTTGTACAATAATGAAAATATAAATCCAACTTTAATTTGGGAGCTAATCAAAAGCAATATCAGAGGTTATGCTCTCAAATATTCATCGGAAGTTAAAAAACAAGAAACAGAGGTTATTAAAGATAAAGAAAGGGAACTTAACACTCTAGAAGCTTTACAAGAATCACTAAATTATACAGATCAAAACATTGAGAATAACATATTGACTATTAAAAATGATTTGAAAACATACTTCGAAAAGAAAACAGAGGGGGCTATAATTAGATCAAAAGCATGTCGGCTGAGGGAAGGGGAACGTAACTCAAATTTTTTCTTTAATTTAGAAAGAAGAAACTATATTAATAAATCCTTACAAACCCTAGTCACAGATAGTGGGCACACAGTCTCTAAGTTTACAGATGTGTTAAATGAGCAAAACAAATTTTACAGCTCACTTTATTCAAATAAAGAAACAGAAGATAATTTAAATGTTCATTTAGTTGACAAATTTTTTCCGGATGATGCCAAAATTCCAAAATTAAATGAAAATGAAAAAGAATCTTGTGAAGGTATGATATCAGAGGAAGAATGTGTTAAAGCTATTAAATCAATGCAGAATGGAAAATCACCAGGGATTGATGGTCTTCCAGTTGAATTTTACAAAATATTTTGGAAAAACATTAAAAAATTGGTAATGGATTCGTTTTCATACAGTTATGAAAATGAAAACATGTCAATTTCACAAAAACAAAGCATTATTACATTATTACCCAAAAAAAATAATGATATAAGATTTCTAAAAAACTGGAGATCTATATCTTTACTAAATACAAACTATAAGATAATGACAAAATGTATTGTGACACGATTAAAAAATAATCTTATAAAAATTATTAACAAAAATCAGTCCGGTTTTATAAAGGGTCGATATATAGGTGATAATATTAGAAGTCTTCTAGAGGTTATAGATCTTGCAGAGGAAGAGAACCTTTCATGTATTGTTTTTTCAATAGACTTTGAGAAAGCATTTAATACAATCAGTTGGAAATTTTAAAAAAAATGTCTTTCCTTTTTTTAATTTTGGTGAATCATTTCAGCAATGGATAAAAGTATTTTTCACTGACATAACTAGCTGTGTATTAAATACTGGATGGACTACACAATTTTTTTCTGTATCTTGTGGTGTTCGTCAAGGATATCCGATTTCTCCTCATTTATTTCTTTTATGTGCAGAAATTCTAGTAATTGCCATAAGGCAATCGAAAGATATAAAAGGGTTTTGTTATAAAAGAAAAGAGATAAAACTGTCTCAATATGCAGACGATGCACAAATTTTATTAGACGGCAGTGAAAAATCGGTCCGCAATACAGTAAATTTATTAAATAATTTTACAAAAATTAGTGGGTTGAAAGTTAATTATAATAAATCAGAATTAGCGCCACTGGGTTGATCTCAAATGGAAATTTACACACATAATTTCTCACCAGGTACGAAAATTAGTTGATAAAATAAAAATATTGGGAATCACTATACCAACAAATAGGAAATATGAAGACTTGATAAAGTTAAATTATGATGAGAAAAAGGTAAAAATAAAAAATATCATTCAGTCGTGGAGTAAAAGAAGCTTGACTTTATTTGGAAAGGTAACAATTATAAAAAGTTTAATTGTGCCACAGCTAACATATCTCTTATCTGTATTACCAAATCCAGGACAAAACTACCTTAAAGATATTGATAGCTTAATTTTCAATTTTCTGTGGGATAATAAACCGCCAAAACTAAAGAGGGAAGTAATTTTACAAAAGACAAATCAAGGAAGTTTAAACATCACTGATATATATACTTACAGCAAATCTGTGAAATTTCAGTGGGTCAAAAAGCTGTTGGATAGTTCATTTGAAAACTCTTGGAAGGATATTATAAAATTGCGATATCACATATTTAATCAAAATTTTATTTTTAATTGTGATCTAAATACATCTGATATTGACAACATAACAATGAAAGATATATTTTGGACAGATTTGTTGAAATTTTTCTTTAAAATTAAAATCAAAAGAAAAGATACCTCTTAATGTTACAGTATTATTTGGTATAACTCATCTCTAAAAATTGAAGGAAAAACACTTTTTTACAAAGAATTGTTTGATAATAATATCATATTTATCAAATATATCTTAGATGAAGAAAATAAATTTAAAACTTATGATGAATTAAAAAATCAGTGTAATTGCAAACTTAACTTCTTGAAGTACTTTAGTCTAATATCCATGATTAAAAGTAAGAATGTAACCAACATAACAAATGTAGAATATAGAAGCCATTTAATTAACACAATTCTGAATTCCAAGAGCTTATCAAAGGAAATAACAAACTTAGCCTACTAGAAGATTTAGAAGTTGATTCAATAAAAGGCATTTCTAAGTGGAAATCAGATATGGAGACAGATATTAATTTCAGTGACGTCTTCTGTAATTTATATCTTGTCACAAATGATTCGAAACTAAAACAATTCCAGTACAAACTTCTTCATAGAGCTTTACCGACAAACACATTCTTGGTTAAAATTGGGATAAAGAATCCAGACCTTTGTAACTTTTGTAAAAATGCCTCCGACTCAATTTTTCATTATATCTGGCTTTGCCCTGTAGTAAAACTGTTTTGGAATCGGATAAAAACCTGATTAGAAGAAATTTTTGATATTCCTAGAGTTAAATATGGCAAATATAGTGTTTATTACAAATGTCAATGAATGTCCATTCGAGATCATTGAATTTGTGATGCTATTCACAAAATATTATATCCATTATTGTAAGTGGTCAAATAATTTGCCAACAATAGAAGTACTTAAAGCAAAATTAAAAAATAGGGAAAATATGGAGAGATCAAATTCAATCTTTAAGGATAAGTTGAAAGATCATGAGGATAGGTGGCTGAAATTTCTGCAATTTAGCATTGTTAATGCTGTTATATACCCCTTAGCAGAAACAAATTATATAAACTATTTGTAACAGTTTTATCATTCTGATCATTGTAAACTTAATTTTTAGATTAATTTATATATTTATAAATAAATAATGGTTTGAGGGGAATAGGGTGGTAATTACAATTACAATTGATTTCAGAAAAAAATTTGTTATGTGCTGAGCACACAAACAGCAATAACTGTCATTTACACTTATAATATGTTTGTCTTGTTCTGTGCATGTGATGTGATGAATGTGTTGTCTGTAAAAAAAAATATTTAAATTTACAAAAAAAAATTAAAAAAAACAAAAAACCATAAAAAAACCAAAGTGATTAGCCCACATGACAGTTACTAAAATAGAATGCAAATAATACTGTATTATTGTACAGAACTTTTTACAGAAAGTTTTTTTTTGTCTATATGATCTTGTGATCCTCCATACGATGTTTATTTAAAATTTATATTGACCAAATATTTTTATTAATGTATAATATTGAGTAGAAGCAAATGTGTGATGGAAGGACGTAAGAACATGGGTAAAAGATAATGCCCCTTATGTCTAACAGTGGGGGCATAAAAAATATGTTCAGATAAAAAAGGTCATACCCTAAAGTAGCATCCATCATTTGTAGTAAGAATAATTATAATTAAATTTGCATACGTGTTATCTTTCTCTGTGAGTTTGTGGTGTATGTGGTCAGTGATCTGTGTCCTTGAACTCCTATTTTTGATAGGATATCTTAATGGAAAATCTAGTATATGTGACATCATAGACACCATGTGACCTGTGTAACCAAGGGCAACAGCTATCTGAGTATCATCACAACCTACAACACAATGTTTTTTTAATGATATGAATTTTGTTGAGTATATATATTCAATACAAAAGGAAAACAAATACTATACATGCAGCAGTGTAGGAGTGGACCAGAAAGTAGGGTGCAAGTTTTAGGAGAGGGCAGAAAGCAAGGGTGGGGGGGGGGGGGGCAAGTTTTCAACACTGACAATAAAAAAAGAGTCATTTTGGTTGCAAACACACCCTTATACCTCTTAATAAATTAACAATTAATTAAACAACATATGTTTTTGCTTCCATGTTTAAGATGCAACAATCCCCCCTTGCTCACCCTGCTCCTACGCCCCACAAGTGGTTATACTGTAAAATCACATATTAAATGAATCTACGGCCACTAGAGAAAAGTCAAGATTAAATTCATGTGACAGACATTGTAGATAAACATAAAGTTATAAAACTTTAGTTGGCGTATCAGAGGAATGTTCTGTTCTGTTCTGGAACCCTTTCAGTAAAATTGTCCCATTAAACTCTGTTTTTAGATAATGTTGTACTTTTTTAAAGGGGCCATCGTGGTCGTGATCGTATGGTAGTTGGATTTATAACTACCTATGCAGTCAGTACCCATCATCACTAACATTGTGAGTTCGAATCCTGTTCAGGGAAGGTGTACTTGATAACACATTATGTGATAAAAGTTTGTTAGTGACTTGCGGCAGGTCGGTGGTTTTCTCTGGGTAATCAGATTTCCACCAGCAATAAATCTGACCGCCACGTTATAACTGAAATATTGTTGAAAGTGGCGTTAAACACCATAACCCACCCCTACCTTTTTAAATAATAAGTCATAGATTATTTTGTTGTTGGTTTTTTTGCTGTATTTATTTTGTTGTTGAAGAGATGTGTCTACTATCAGCAGTAAAATAGTTAGTAATTACAATTACTGTGATTGACACCCAGAGTTACAAATTCGGTTTATATAGCCACTTCTTGCAATAGAAATTTGAGCCTATTTAAACACAATCTCTTGTTCATTCCCAGTTTTAGAAAATCACCAATTGATCAAGTTGACCTATGTAACTTTTCCATTACCTGTGGCAACATTTTAGTTGTATTTCTTCATATGTATATCCAGTATGTTCACTTATTTAATATACAATTAACTGGATTTTTTTCCCCTTAAAAAACTCAAGAAATGGCTTATTCTACCATACAATATTCAATTAAGTGTAGTTGACTATCATTATTTTTTTCTCATACAAGTGTACTGTATACAAATAGAAAATTTAAATGGAAAGAAACTGGCATCTTATAATTCTCATTCATACCTTGAAAATTTTCTGAATTTGGTAACTTCACATTACAGATGAAACATTCTTCCTTTTTGTTCTGAAGGAAAAAAAGTGAACAAATCTTAGATCAACTATGGGTTTAGGGTGCATGGTGATTAATGCCACCACTTTCAACAATATTTCAGTTATATCGTGACAGTCAGTTATATTGGTGAAGGAACCTGTCGTAAGTCACTGACAAACTTTATCACTGATCAACTATGTAATACAAATTTGATAACTGAAATATGCTGATCAATTCCTGCTGAATCCAGTTGATTTTTTTTTTAAATATGGCCAGTATTCGGAATTCAGTAGTACTTGTTTTAAGAAGATATTTCAAGCTAGTTACCTAGAGAATCCTGGCCAATAAAATTGGGATGGTTTTCAGAGTAATCCAGTTTTCAGATGGGTTGGTTTCAGTGAGCCCATTGTATAGAAAAGAAAAATATTTACCAGTCTTACCTCACATAAATATATTTTTCAAACCTATATAAACACTGAATATTGTATTCTTTTCTTTACCACAATATTGTATGTTCTGGAACATTACTAAGCAAGACAAAACGCATACCCGTAGATGATATTCACAATATTAGAACAAGAGTACAACTTTTCACCAGTTGATACTATTTTTAATTTTAAGAATTGTCAAAAAATCCCAATAAACTAAATTTAACGATTTTGTCTCAACAATTATTTACTATTATTTAAGAAATAAATCATGGAAGCCAGAATGTATTTTGAGTTTTAATATGGGTTGGTGGATAAAATTTACAAATATCCGCCAACTCATGTTAAAACTCAAAACACATTCTGGCTTCCATGATTTATTTCGATTCTGATATGTCTAAGTGTACAAATACGGTAGTATACTTTGATTGGAAGATGGTAATTTATATTTACGCTTGCGGACAATGTCGCACACAATTTATGCTGCCAAATTCGAGCAGACGATAATTCATCAACATGCACATTTACGACGGGAAATTCAGTCACATGCACCGGTGCATCTGATGATGAGATTACACCCAATCGATAAATCGCTCGTTGGTTTACAGAGCGAAAGAAGGATGTCATGTTAGAATATCTATTTAATACTTTACCTAGTACTTACTTCTGTAATAAGATAAACATAGGTAGCTAATTCTCCTATTACCTAGTACTTACTTCTGTAATAAGATAAACATAGGTAGCTAATTCTCCTATTACCCAGTACTTACTTCTGTAATAAGATAAACATAGGTAGCTAATTCTCCTATTACCCAGTACTTACTTCTGTAATAAGATAAACATAGGTAGCTAATTCTCCTATTACCCAGTACTTACTTCTGTAATAAGATAAACATAGATAGCTAATTCTCCTATTACCCAGTACTTACTTCTGTAATAAGATAAACATAGGTAGCTAATTCTCCTATTACCCAGTACTTACTTCTGTAATAAGATAAACATAGATATATAGAATCTAACACCGGGGAGAGTACAAGATAGGGAAATCTCCGACACCCGAGGGTAAGATTTCAATCGTTCTCTTTACGAGGCTTCCCGAGTTAGAGAACGATTGTAATCTTACCCAAGGGTGTCGGAGATTTCCCTATCTTGTACTTTTTCCGGTGTTTGATTTTATTTCTCACTAAACACCTAATTGTTTTTGTTTACATTCCATCGAGCATTTTCCCGCAATTTATTTTTCCATTGCTGAAGTAAATATTCGATTTATCCATATGCAACCGTTTCTCGGCAGTATTTCAAATGTATTTCATCATAAAGTACAATATATTTAATCAATATATTATAAATGTTACTACAACAGAGATAAATACCTATAAAAAAATATTTGAATTTGGTTAAAGGGAGGTAATTTCTTTCTTTACATTAGTTACTAACAAGGGAGAGCACTCTATTATTTACTCAAAGTAAACAAACATTGACTAAAAGAGAGCCTGAAAAAAAGAATCAAACACCGTGAAAGGTGCACGTTAGCTAGCAGAATATAATACATAAATGAATTTAAAAATACTTATGTAGTAGAATCGTGGTTAATTGTTTATTTTAGAAAGTAAAAGTATGGAGAATTGGGGGGCAGTTGACATAAACTGTACATCATGCATTTGCCGGAAAACGCACGTGATTTTTTTGTCTTGCAAGATAAGAAAATCTCACATGGCTAAAAATAGGAACTGGTCGGTCTCAAAAGTGAGAAAGCTAATTCTCCTATTACCCAGTACTTACTTCTGTAATAAGATAAACATAGGTAGCTAATTCTCCTATTACCCAGTACTTACTTCTGTAATAGGATAAACATAGGTAGCTAATTCTCCTATTACCCAGTACTTACTTCTGTAATAAGATAAGCATACCAGGTAGCTAATTCTCCTATTACCCAGTACTTACTTCTGTAATAAGATAAACATAGGTAGCTAATTCTCCTATTACCCAGTACTTACTTCTGTAATAAGATAAACATAGGTAGCTAATTCTCCTATTACCCAGTACTTACTTCTGTAATAAGATAAACATAGGTAGCTAATTCTCCTATTACCCAGTGCTTACTTCTGTAATAGAATAAACATAGGTAGCTAATTCTCCTATTACCCAGTACTTACTTCTGTAATAAGATAAGCATACCAGGTAGCTAATTCTCCTATTACCCAGTACTTACTTCTGTAATAAGATAAACATAGGTAGCTAATTCTCCTATTACCCAGTACTTACTTCTGTAATAAGATAAACATAGGTAGCTAATTCTCCTATTACCCAGTACTTACTTCTGTAATAAGATAAACATAGGTAGCTAATTCTCCTATTACCCAGTACTTACTTCTGTAATAGGATAAACATAGGTAGCTAATTCTCCTATTACCCAGTACTTACTTCTGTAATAAGATAAGCATACCAGGTAGCTAATTCTCCTATTACCCAGTACTTACTTCTGTAATAGGATAAACATAGGTAGCTAATTCTCCTATTACGGTACCCAGTACTTACTTCTGTAATAGGATAAACATAGGTAGCTAATTCTCCTATTACCCAGTACTTACTTCTGTAATAAGATAAACATACCAGGTAGCTAATTCTCCTATTACCCAGTACTTACTTCTGTAATAAGATAAACATAGGTAGCTAATTCTCCTATTACCCAGTACTTACTTCTGTAATATGATAAACATAGGTAGCTAATTCTCCTATTACCCAGTACTTACTTCTGTAATAGGATAAACATAGGTAGCTAATTCTCCTATTACCCAGTACTTACTTCTGTAATATGATAAACATAGGTAGCTAATTCTCCTATTACCCAGTACTTACTTCTGTAATAGGATAAACATAGATAGCTAATTCTCCTATTACCCAGTACTTACTTCTGTAATAAGATAAACATAGGTAGCTAATTCTCCTATTACCCAGTACTTACTTCTGTAATAGGATAAACATAGATAGCTAATTCTCCTATTACCCAGTACTTACTTCTGTAATAAGATAAACATAGGTAGCTAATTCTCCTATTACCCAGTACTTACTTCTGTAATAGGATAAACATAGGTAGCTAATTCTCCTATCAACTGCTTTCTTCTTATTTTCCACTGTGCCTCTCCTTTGATAAAATTTTCTCTGAAATTTACAGTTGCTAAATAATGTAAGTCTTAATGAAACTAATGATCTCCTCCCTCAGACATAGGTGACAGTAGCCGATTTTGTCTATCCTGTTTTGGCCCTTTGGTTTTATTGCTCCCAAAACTTTAAATTATTTGGCTTTCCAATCTTTCAATTTTGAGTGTACCTGATGAAGGGTATACCAGAAACATGTCCTCCCCACTAAATTTGATATCTACGTTTTTGATTAAATTTAACTGAATGAAATTTGACAGCCCAAGCAATTAATTCAAAAAGATGCATAAAAATGTCTTTTTTTATACATGTGTTTTACAGTATACAAAATTTGCTACCTACATTTATGAATACATACATGTACACTATCAATGATTTGTTTTGACTGGACTTCTCATCATATCTCACATCTCACACTTCACCTTTGATGAGCCATTGTTCTGAGAAATCCATCCTCACAAAACAAATCATCGATAATATATATGTATTGCTCATAGACATGTCCTTCTCCATCTTACTTAACAATACATGACAATTGTAGGGGAGCTGCTTGAGTTACAACTATTTCATAAAATCATCGGGGCCGTCGTGGCCGTGATCGTATGGTAGTTGGATTAACAACTACCTATGCAATAAATGCCTATCACCCCTGATGTTGTGATTTCGAATCTCGATCAGGGCGAGGTGTACAACATTATGTGATAAATTTTGTCAGTGACTTGCGACAGGTCAGTGGTTTTCTCCGGGTCCTCCGGTTTCCTCCACCAGTAAAACTTACCACTACGATATAACAGAAATATTATCAAATGTGGCATTAAACACCATCAAACAAACAAACATTAAATCATCAGACTAAACAATTATAAATCCATGTTGTTATGTTAAAGAAATCTAAAAGTAATTGCTCATTAATGAAAACATTATTGTCAAGATATGATTGTGTAGTTAGAATTTTTTTGTCATATCATTGTTAACAATGTTAGAAATAATGAAGATGATGCCATTGAAAACGATTAGAACGACATTTGTTTCAGTTATTTTCAGACAATTTGGCAGTTGTTTTGGACTTTTTTATATTGAAGGATAAACACAATATACGTACATTGTCGCTAAACATCAAATTAATTTGCACTCGCTCCGAAACAGGCTAAAAAAGATTGCTAAAGGGTAGCTTTTCTACCTGTTTCTAAAGCTCGTACAAATGAATATTACATTTTCCGACAATGTATATATATTGTATATATATTTTTCAGGTATTGCGATAAAAAAAATAATCAAAAAAGTTATCCAAAAAAATTATTAAAAACATGATCTAATTAAATTTATCTTGTCTAATATAAAAGTAATAACGACTGTTTTAGTTACTTTTCTGGTTATTAATCATTTTTCTGAATTATTGGTCGTTTGGGAATTTTTTTTTATCAAGATGCCATACTAATCAGCTACAAGTACACAGTAATATTAACAGAAGGCAATTTTAAAATTGAATAATTTTTTTAATCATTATAGGTTTGGTTTATGGTGTTTAATGCCACTTTCAACAAAATTTCAGTTATAACGTGGTGGTCAGTTTTATTGATGGAGGAAACCAGAGTACCCTTAGAAAACTAATGACCTGTCGCAAGTCTCTGACAAACTTTATCACATAATGTTGTATCGAGTACATATCGTCATGAATGGGGTTCGAACTCACAACTAATTGGACAGGTAGTTGTAAATCCAACATCATATGATCACGACCATGACAGTCCCTCTTTACTGATTATATGGTCCTTATTAAAGTTGAATTTAAGCAACAATGATACATTTTCTATTATCTCCATGAAAAAGACATTTTTCTTTAAGTATATTTCTTTTATACAAATCTTCAGTTGTACTTCATAACAACTTACCTTGTCTGATTGTAGCTCTTTTTGCTATCGAGTAATTTTCCTCTATTTTCCTTCAATTGCAAAAATCGGTCATTGATTTCTTCCTCTGAAAAACAATAAAACATCACTACATACAAACTTTTTACAAGACCCTTTGTATTTAATCTTAACACTTCCAGATTTTCCATGGTAAAATTTTGTAAATATAATTAATTCCCACATTAAAAGTTCAAACAAATCGATGGCTGCCATATTTTTTTTATTTCTTAAATTGACAAAGGATTATAAATAATAAAATCCCTATCAAAGTGACTTTAGTATTCCAAGTTGATCATATAAAGATATCATTTAGTAAATGTTTAGTGTTATCAAAAATATAAGGTCACACCAAAAAGTACCGGTGGAAACTCTTAAAAGGTTACTAATTATTTCTAAACTTCAACATACAAATTTTTCAACAGCAATATTGCTATTAGACATCTATTTAAAGGTTTTATTTGTAATTTACATTTTTAAATCAAATTTTAAATTTATTTACTGTGCTTTGATTTTTTTAACTAATCTGGATCCTTATTGTGCAATCTGGTGTTCTTAAATTATTTCAATATAACAGCAAATAAAATTTAGCCAAACCTGTTTCATGTGACCTTCCAAAGGATAATTGAAATAGGGTCACTTAAAGAAATAGGGTCACTTCAAGAAATAGGGTCACTTAAAGACATGTGGTCGCTAAATACAGGTGTAATTGATATGAAATGCACTGTAAAGGGAAATTAAAATTAAGGTCACATAATACAAGTTATTGCTTAATAGAGGTGGTCACTAAAGCAGGTTTGACAGTATCTGTATAGCTGTATGTGGGGTCAGCAAGTCAAGTGAAATGAGGCCATAATTAAAAATATGTTTGTTTGCCCGAACGCGGCCGACCCGAAAAAACAAGCTCGACCCAAATATCTTTTTTGCCAAAAAATTTGTTAAATTTTTTTTTGTACTGCCAGTCGGTCGAAAAATTTTCGGTTCCCTACGGTAAATTTGTTTTTAAAATTCTATATCATACCGATGTTTGAATAGTAAACTTGTAACACTTTCAAACGGTTTAGTGATCTAGTTCTTCTTCATTCGACTTCTCTCTGTGGTTATCTATTCATTATTCAGATGTCTGTGAAATGGCAGACTACACAATTGTGTCGTCTGTCAATATTAAAACGGGAAACAAAGTGAGGAATATTGTGTCGAACAGGTTATATCGTTTCAACAACAAACTAACATGGAAAAGGTTTTCGATGAAGTCGTACAAGATACAAGATATTTTATTAACCAATCACGGTGCCCATAAAGAGCTGAATAATCACAATATATACAACATACATAATTGGATTGATTTGAATACACATACAGTAGAGTTTGTTTATAATGAACAAGCTTGTAACGAAATCAGGCTTATAGCGAAGTAAAGATAAATCCCTGGTCCCATCGCTATTTAAACAATGTATTTGTGAAGGCCTATTACAAATTTTTTGTTGCGAAATCAGGCTTATAACGAAGAGAATTTTAAACCTAAACAACGTTTTTATTACTCAAAATTGACATGATATAACAAAGAAAATTGCTGAACAAACAAATTGTTTACCTGTCTTCCGTTACGCAAGGACGATCACATATTAGAATGGTCAAGTGCACTTGACACTTCCGTTATTGATAATTGAAAAATCAATAATCCCACCTTTGATGTTGTTAATGATGTCAAGTAGAGGAAGTGCTGCCCAAATTTTTTTTCTTGGAACAAATTTGAAAATTGTAAACAATAATACACATCAATCATATAGTCCACAATGTTAGACACCACTCAATATTCAATGGCTCTATATTTCTATATGTATCGTGCATTTGACACCAGTCTGCTTAAACACTCATATTTTTGTCATGTATTTACAAGGGAAAGTAATGGTCATGTTAAGAAAACAATATACATTAATTCTATAAGAATTATACATAAATGACCACTTTTGTGCTGCTGTCAGAGCCATGAACGAGGTTCGAACTCACAACGTTAGTGGTGATAGGCACTGATTGCACAAATTGTTGTAAATCCAACTACCATATGATCACGACCACTCCTAGAAGACATATAAATGTGGTAAAAACAATAATCTTTTTAATTGAAATTCTTCATCACACTCACAATATTATAATATCAGGAAGATGAATCAATTCTTAATAAAATAAAATAATTGCTGCAGTGTCAGTTTTAGTCACTATATCTTCTGGTGAGGTATGAACATGGTGTACAAGATGCAATTAATATTCTTTGGACTGTTTATTCTTGCCTTGGAATTTCAACTGCCTTTCCACTTCCAGATCTGATAATTATTTTGTTATTTCAGGTCACATCCTTCAAGGAAAGCCAGATTTGTGTTGTTATTGTGCTGCAAAAGGAATTCAACAGGACAATGACCTGAAGAAGAAGTACTGAGTTGTCCTGCCTTTGTATCAAGCCTGTCTGAGGGACAAAAAGCCAATACTTAAACGAAATCCTATCGAAAACTGACAAAACATGAACTTGATGTTGCATAATTGTGTCTAGTCATATTTGTTGAATAAATTTTGAACCTGATAAGGTGTATTTTCTAGAAAACAACAACAAATGTTTTACAAACTTTATTCAAAAAGAGAAAAGAAAAAAAAAGAATTTACCTACCTACCTACCCATACCTAACACCTCTGGGTCGGGTTTGGGCAAACTGAAATATTTTTAATGGTGGCCTGAGAATGTCAGCTGATAAAGTCAATGTACTAGAAGTAGTACATGTACATTACATAATTAGAAAGGGGAGATAACACAGTAAAACAGATGTTAAATTTCCATGTATATGTCAACCATGGGACAAAGGCTATACAAAAATCAGAGAATAAAGTGCTCACTGATCAAAAAGAGAAAACCCTCTAAACAGTGCCCCTAAATCTTCATTTTCTAGCTGTTTGGACCAAGATTGACACATTTTATATCCAAATATTTTACTCAAAAAAGAAGAAATCTGCTGACCAGAGGAAAAATTTCATCTCTGAATAATGTTTTTCTATACTACAAAACTCACTTTTTAGCTGATTGACATTCTTCATTTTATCAAGGTCATCTTTAGCTGACTGTAACCGTGACAACTGCCATGTCAGCTCACTTCTCATTTGTGTTCTTTTCATTATTAAAGCTTCTCTACTTGATAACTGTAGGAGAGAATAAAAATTCATCCATCAATTATTTTTTTTTTCAAATTCTATCAAGTTACAAATCAATAGATACATCACATATAAAAGTTGAAATACTAGAAATAAATAATACTAATTCTAACATGACGTCCTTCTTTCACTTTGTATAAAACAAACGAGCGATTTATCGATTGGGTATAATCTCATTAGCACATGTGCCGCTGCATGTGACTGGCTTTCCCTTCGTAAATGTACATGTTGATGAATTATCGTCTGCTCGAATTTGGCAGCATAAATTGTGTGCGACATTGTCCGCAAATGTAAATATAAATTACCGTCTTCCAATCAAAGTATACTACCGTATTTGTACACTTAAACATATCAGAATCGAAATAATTTATGGAAGCCAGAATGTGTTTTGAGTTTTAACATGGGTTGGCGGATATTAGTTATTTCTTAAAGAAATTTATACCTAATGCAACATTGTTTTTCAAAAAATTATATTCACAAAAAGTATCATGCAAATTCATAGTGAGTTTGCTGGATTTTTTTATAAAGAGAATGAAAGAAAGGAAATAGGTGATGTGTAAGAATAAATTTTCAGCTGTGATCTTGGTGTTAATATTAGTGAGGTTTTTTTTTTAAATATTATTGATTGATTTGTTTAACACTAGTAAATAAATTAATTAAATTAAAGCATGATGACAAAGTTTAACATTGACATTTCAACAAAAAATTAAGAACTTTCATAAATGATAAGAATATGTTGTTTATACGATTAAGATAAAATCTTTTACATCTAACAAATTTCTCACTTTCCAATTTTGGTATGATTATGCCCAATGTTAAAGTAAAGTAAAATCTTGTTAGTTAAACAATATTTTACTTTACTTTAACACACCATTGTGTCAGAGGTGATTTTCTTTCATGTTAATTTTTATCTTTATCCACTCTTTGTGAATTTGTCAGAATTTAGGCATTAAAAATTCATCAAAATCCAAAATTGAATTCTATTTTTTTTCTGTCTGCTATTATTATTTAAGCAGTTCACTCACTGGCCATTCCACCTAAGATTTGGTTTAAAAAAATATTAAAAAAAATTGTGTTACAAAATCTGATTTATTGTGAAATTTAGAATAATGTTAAACTGGAAAAGAAAATATATTTTCATGTAACTTCATCACCTTGGAAGCCTGGGCCAAGGTGATATTTGTTAACAGGCAGAATCAGACAATAAAGAAATAAAAAAAAAAAAAATTCGTTTACTTTGGTTGTAGAGAAGATTAGAATGTGAAAAGCTAATTACAATAACGGACAGATGCTGCATGATGGCAAAACTCACGTAGCTTTTGTTCACTAAATCTATAAATTCTCACAAAATATCAATATTATAGTTATATAGTTATTACCTTATGAGCTTTCTCTTGTGAAGATAATAACTTATCTTCTATACATCTATGATATCTATTTACTGTTGCTTGAGTTTGTTTTGTTGCTCTTAAAACTGTATAAATTCTGAAAAGAAAAATAAAACTACATCCAGTTGTTTTTAGGAGGGCTCACGTCTTATTTACATTATTTGTGTTTGTTTACATATAGTGGTGTCCAACACATACTATCAAGTGTTTATGTTTTGTTTTTCTTCGTCTTGTTTACCCAGTTTCTCTGGATTGTCCATTTTTGATTGCCCCTTCAGTATTCTCTAACGTTTAATTCATGAAGAAAAACAGGAACAAGGTTTTTAAATTACTTACCTTTATTCAGTAATAGATACAGTACTTTGATAACAAAAGAAGTAGCCTGTATTGAACATTAGAAACTTGTTTGTTCGCATGAGAACCCTAGCGAAAGAAGTCTTGTTTCCATTTGAAAATGTGAGCCCTTGTGAGGAACTATCCTACCTCACATTTATTGACCATGAAGAATTTTTATATTCTCACTTATGAGATCATGTGGTTCCTATTTTTATCTGTATGAGATATCCCCGTCTTGTATCTACGTGCCCTGACAAGCGACATGCAGTTTCCCACAAAACAACTCTCTTCCCTTCCATACTTTCCATATTATTTCAATTATTTATGAACACTCATTCTAATGCAACTTTTATTTAATATGTGTTTTCATTGGTTGCTATTTACTGTCAAATCCAAAGCTGACATGTTGAACTGAATTCTTGAAATTCAGCATATCTATTAATTATTGTAATATGATCCAATAAAAAAACACCTCCTACCTCAAAAACAAGCTTTTATGAGATACTTATAAGAGGTGTATAAATAGCAAAAACAAGCTTTTATGAGATACTTATAAGAGGTGTATAAATAGCAAAAACAAGCTTTTATGAGATACTTATAAGAGGTGTATAAATAGCAAAAACAAGCTTTTATGAGATACTTATAAGAGGTGTATAAATAGCAAAAACAAGCTTTTATGAGATACTTATAAGAGGTGTATAAATAGCAAAAACAAGCTTTTATGAGATACTTATAAGAGGTGTATAAATAGCAAAAACAAAACTTCCATTATTCATGGTTTGCTCTGAAAGTGTTGACATGATGTCATGTTATACAATGATGTTAATGTGCCAAATTCATCAACAATAATTCACATTTTACTTATTACGTTATTCCTTAATTTTATCAAAAACTTTCATGCCAGTGAAAAATATAATGAGACACTGTTAAAATGTGCAATATCAGGAATTCTCAGCCTTCTTCTAGACGATTGAAATCTTCCCTCAGGTGGCTGATATTTCCTGATTTTATACTTTTACCATTGTTAGATTTTATTAATCTCTATATGAAGTAGACATATAACTAACCTTGATAAAGATGTAGCTCTATAAGCATTCTTGACAGTAGCAGAATCAATGTTTATCATCACATTTCCTTTTATTTCTGAATTCTATAATAATAAACATGTACATTTTACTTGTTTACCTAAAGGAAGTATTGTGGTTTGACAACCATATTCATTTAAAAATAATTCAACATCAGAAATATCAATAAAACGGGTTTTTTTTCATCATTTAATCGAGATATCCCAACATACAAAATGATGTATACTAAATACACATATGATTGTAGTTTTTTTCTGATATTATGTCATTGAGTACATCGATTGGTTCATCATAGTATTAATGAATAGGTGTTTTCATATTGGCCCTGATATATGTCCAAGGTGTGTGATAATGGCCTAAAGGTTGCTGTAATGTTATGTATCATAACACGGCCAATATGAAAACATGAATTTATCAAAAATTTTATTAACCAACTGAAATAAAATTCAGTAAAATATTCCAAGGTTAAACTGGTTAATGGTATCCTAATCCTCCCTCTCTTGATAACTGGTTCTCCAACAGTAATACAGATATAAGCACACACTAGCAAACCTATGCCGATTTGCTTCCAATTTTGGGGATTGGTCCCTTTTGACCCCTAATATCTCAGAAATGGTAAGAGTTGCAACAAAGCAGTAGAACCATACAAAATCTGTTAGCATACTACATGTATATAACAAATAATTTTATAAGAAACATATACAGAATAGAAAATGACCAACTCTCCACAAATCGAAAAACATCTTTGGGCCTCTTGCTTGTAAAACAGATAGAGGTAGAATCCCTGAAATCAATCCAAACCTTTATTATGTACGAAGGATCATTGTATTAAAATTTCTGAGGGATCAGTTTGCTAGAACAAAAGTTACTAGTATTTCACGAAAACATCGTGTCTAAAGATGGACGACAACTACAGACCCTTACCAAATGATCTTTATCAACTTTGATTCCTAACCGCTTTCAGGATGTGCACACATACAACACCAGACATAACAATGCGTTTCCGTTGCCAAGAACCCGAACATCACTCTATGCTAGTTATTTCTACCATCTACTTTAAAATAATGGAATTCTCTACCGCCAGAAATAAAAGACTGCCCATCCCTTAGAATTCTCAAAACTAGACTTACTTCTAGAGTTGATCATGATAATGTACCTAAATATTATTATTACGGTCCAACACTGACACAAATATTACACTCTCGTCTTCGTATGAAAAGTAGTTCTCTAAACGAACATTTGTATACAAAAAATATTATTGATAGTCCTAATTGTTTGTGTGGAGAGATTGAATCTACACATCATTATTTATTTACGTGTCCGATATATACTTGTCAACAAAATAGTCTTTTTCGAAAGCTATTGCAGCTACTGAACATTCGACCTTCGGAAAATTTACTATTATTTGGCAGTCTTGATCTTGATATCGACTCAAATATTATTGTTTTTAACGACAGTGCATAAATATATTCCGCAAAGTAAACGATTTCATAAAACTCAGATACATCATGTGATTTTCTACCCAGAGTGCAACTTACAATTTCCCTTTTTTTCTCCTTCCTTTAATTTTCAGTTATTTAAACAATGTTAAATGAATTGAGTATGCTTTAATGACTATTTGCAATTTTTCATGTGTTTTTTAGGAAACGGACTAATATAAGCGTTACGCTTGTTTCTGAATCCTATGTTTTATTGTATTATGAAAAAAAAAGGTTTATATGTTATTTATCAATAATTCTTATATGATTTACATAATTAGAAATCCTATACTCTGATTGGGTATAAGCGCTTATGGAGGCGGGGTTTTGTCAGTTTATTTTTCGATAGACGATGTTCACCGGACTACTTTTTTCGTAATGTAAACAAAATGGCAGCTTGGATTCCCGATAATAAAAAAAGATAAAAGAAACAATATTTATTGTTAATAATTGACAATTATTATTAGATATGAAATAAAAAAAATAAATGCCAATGAAAAAAAAGCTTGTATCGTTGACATAAAAAAAAAATTCCGGAAAAAATATTTAAAGACAACCATCTATCGACTTTGAATTTTGTAATATATTGTCATCCTGTGACATCGTTTACAAGGGACGCTGATTGACACAAGCTGGTAACTGATTTATTTTACGATTTTGTGGGCATTTTACTTGTTTGAGTAGCTAAATGCAAAATGCCATAAAATTGGAAAATATCAGTAACTTAATTACATCACCATCTAGTTATCAATGTAGGAAAACAAGGTTAGTTCCTTTTGTTATTCATGGCCGATATCAATGGAATGTATGTGTGCGTACTGGGGATCCCCAAAGGTAAATTTTCAAAACAAATGAAAAAAAAAACTTAGTTACAGAATTATAAGGATTAAATGCATTTTTTCCTGAGTTTATTGATGTATAACCTGGACCAAGTCACTCACAAACTTACATAAAAGTCCTTCGGACTTTTATTTGTTTGTGAGTGACTTGGTCCAGGTTATACATAAATAAACTCCGGAAAAAAGCATTTAATCCTATAATAAAATATGTTTAAATCAAATGATCTTGTATAAAATTCTGCCCTAGAAAAAGTTGCATGATGAAATATTACTTATTTGACATAGTTCTTCTGTAGACAAGGTTGTATAATTATTTGACATAGTTCTTCTGTAGACAAGGTTGTATAAGAAGAAGAAACAGAAAAAGAAGAATTCAGAGTAATTCAATATGTCCCTCTTTGGTGATGGGGAGACATTATTCAAACACAGCAAATATTATTCCTTATACAGAATCAGAACAAATGCTTCCTCTAAAACATTTATGACGAATACATTATTTTTGTGATTTGGCTGTTTTTTATGTTATGAAGCTGGCAACAAATGAATACATTTGGTAGTTTTTCTAAATATATACCTGCAATAAACTTTTCTCTGGTGCAACAAAGTATTTGTCAAACATTCCAAATATAAGTGAGTTGGTGGCATATTTAACAGTATCTTGGAGCTGAAATGTACAATCAAAATGTATCATAGACTGTGCTCTATAATGCAATGTTATATACACTATGAGAGTATGAGTAAAGATATGCAAAGAACGATTGAATTGAGTTAAATCTATGCTTTCTGTCCCAAACCAAGACCTAGATTTCCACCAGCTTCAATAATTGTCATTTCTGTGATTGGATTACTGATTATTGATTAGGATTATTTGGTTATTTATCGCCACAGTTGACAATATTTCTGTTGCATCAAGGCGGTCAGATTTATTGGTAGAGGAAAACGGGATTACCTAAAGAAAACCATTGACATAACGCAAGTCACTGACAAACTTTGTCATATATAGTTGTATCGAGTACATCTTCCATTATCTTGCCACGTGACATGTGGTAATCAAACTAACTATTTAAATGGCAATATGAATTGATTGCATAAGTAGATGTTTTTTTTTTTTTATTATATCTATATTACACCTGTGAACAATTTACCTCTGGGTGCCAGGAAACCTCAAAGGTTTACAAATATTTACAATGAACACTATAATTAAATAAATAAATACTGGTACAGTTGTAGTAAGAATTCAATACCATAAGCAAATAAGTAGATGTTAATCTATATTCTAACATGACGTCCTTCTTTCACTTTGTTAACAAACGAGAGATTTATCGATTGGGTATAATCTCATTAGCACATGCGCCGGTGCATGTGACTGACTTTCCCGTCGTAAATGTATATGTTGATGAATTATCGTCTGCTCGAATTTGGCAGCATAAATTGTGTGAGACATTGTCCGCAAACATAAATATAAATCACTGTCTTCCAATCAAAGTATACTACCGTATTTGTACTCTTAGACATATCAGAATCCAAACAATTCATGGAAGCCAGAATGTGTTTCGAGTTTTAACATGGGTTGACGGATATTAGTAAATTTTATCCCTCGACCCTGGCTCGGGATAAAATATTAATATCCGTCAACCCATGTTAAAACTCAAAACACATTCTGATTTCCATGATTTATTTCTTAAATATACATGTATATAACTATATATAATTATAACCACTATGGAGATCGCTACATATAGAATCAGTGAGGTATTGCTGTTTAACGCCAAATTAGCAACTTTTTTAGCAATATCATGAAGAGAACAAGTTATATTTTGATGAGATGGTGATAATGTTCACTTTGTACAAGACCAACATCCCAAGTTAGTTTTTATAGTGCTAGATCACTGAAACAATAGTCTGCAGGTAGATATGTCGCTCTACTGACTAGGGCACATTATTCTGATCCCGAGTCGAGTCTGCATAATTCTACTTGCTTAGCAGAGAAACAGCAAATACCAATTTTATAGTCCTTGGTTTGACCCGTCTGAGACTTGAACCCACGATCTACTGCACTCGACATGAATACGCAAAGCATGACACCACTGATGTGGTTATCTGTATTTAGAAGGTTGATGTTTGACAAAAGAGTCGATTGTATTATTCTGGTTGGGGATATTGTCGACCATTACTGTTGGACTTTTTATTTTCAATAATTTATGAGATTTTAAAAATCATTTATCACTAATTAATGTATGATTTACTGCTTGTACTCATATAAAATAAAATTTTCTTGAGAACAAGAATGGAACAAAAAACACTTCTAAATTTTGAACCCATAGTCGACGCCGTTACCATGATAAAGTCTACATATTATATAAACCTTACTATGTATAATCCAATTATAACAATTATGCTGATGAAATAAATTATGTTATGGAGATGTAAAACACATTTATTGTTAGTCTAGAATTCTTTTGTTTTCACAATGGCTGATTTTATATGTACCAAATAGTTAATTTGCATAATGAATAAAGAAAAAAAATGGAAGACTTTTTTTATAATTTCAAAACCATACACTGGAAGATTTTATTTCAATTTAAATGGTCAGTATAAATGGATGTATAAATTCTCCTTACCTCAAAATGATATACAATAACCTCAGGTCACCAAAAAAATATTCAGTTTTCCAACATTGTTTTTTTTCCTCAAAGTATGTATTTATTTATGCTTAGTCATTCCCCTACCTATCCACTAATTTCAAAAATTGATAATCAGGAAACAGAAAACCTATATTTTTTATATAGATTGTTGTATACTTACTTTATCTGCAAAGAATAGCAATCCCATCAAATTAACTTCCCAGTCAATTAACAAATCAAACTTGTTCTTAATGCCAACCCATATCTTTAACACCAAGACTTAAATAAGTTAAGGAATATACAAGGTTAGGTGATTATATTTAAGAAATAAGTCATGATTTGATATTATTTTACGACTGCTTTCATTGTCTTTGTAAAACAAAATTAAATTGTTCATCCAACACATAAGTTTTGCATGAGGGTGCAAGATATAAAAATGGAGCTGTGAAAACCTGAATTTCTTTCACCTTTTTTTTTTGTAAATACATTCAGAGGTTTAAAAGATAATCCAAGAGCCATTTCAAAAGATTAAAAAACACAAGCTTGGCAGATGATAATCTGTTAAAAAATAATCTTACAAAATATTTATTATATCTGCACTTGGTAATAAGCATAATATTATAGGGTTATTGCATGAATATTGGTAAATATTGTACCGAGCAGTATATCATATTGCACGAGCTTGCGAGTGCAATATGATATATTGCGAGGGACAATATTCACCAATATTCATGCAATAACCCTTTTATTATATAGTAATAAATATTTCATGCCTAAAGTATTTTTTATATAAATATTGTGTATTATATTATATTTAAGTAGAATATTGAACTATTTCAAATATTCATATTTGAACTAGTGCAATATACATATAGCATGCAATATACATATAGCGTGCAAATACAAGGATATATTGCACGATTATTTTCCATTGAAATAAATAGGAAAATATTTATTATTATATAATAAGTCAAAATATTATACAATCAAAAAAAAATATTAAATACCAGGCTCAGACAGCCATATTCTATTTCTACTTTACAAGGAAGATTGGTATGTTGAATGTGTTACTGGAATAGAAAATTTGTGAAGGAATATGTAAAGAAATTTTTATCAAAACAAATACATATGGAATTTGTTATCTGTATATATCTGTGGGAGATTCATTTTTGTATTATTTTTATATTCATACAAACACAAAATATATAACTTTTCTAATAAAGTACACGTTCCAAAAAGATACATCTTGTTCTTGTACTTATCTTGTCCTCATATCTACTGATGTCAAAACTCTGCCATGTTGGATTCTGGGAAAAAAAAAAAAATGTCAGTCTTTGTCTCAACAAAATCAAGTGAGTGAGTGAGTGATTGTTGTTTAACTTCAACTCAGCAATTTTTCAGCTATATCATGGCGAGAACAAGTTAATTTTCAATGAGATGATAATGAGGTCTGCTTTGCATTAGACCAAAACGCTTAGTTGGATTTTTATAGTGCTAGCTCACTGAAGCAATAGTCCGTGGATAGACATGTCGCCCACTCAGACACATTATCCTTATTCTGAGCCAACCAGTCTTTGCTCTTTCTCCTTAATGCTGCATACTTAGCAGAGATGCAACATATACCAATTATATAGTCTTTGGTTTGACCCAATCAGGGATCGAACCCGATCTACCACACTCGAGGTGATTATGCTAACCATTATGCCACCGATGCAGTTAAACAACAAAATCAATGAAATTTATATCAAAAATTATTTTTTCAGTAGAAATAATGGTAACAGTCAATAATAATATTGACTCGAGCAACAATCAAAATAATGTGCCATGATACAATTATACAACATAGAAAGACAGGCTTAGTTTTATGTGGCATTAAACAATACTTCACAATCATCATGAATGCATTGTCTTGCTCCAAAGACTTTTAAATTATTTGGCTTTCCAATATTTAGATTTTGAGGGTACCTGATGAAGGTTATTCCAAAAACATGTCGTGCATACTAAATTAGATATCTACTTTATATTGTACTCTGAAGTTTTATTGGTGAGAAAAAAAACATTGTAATTGGAGAAAAATACTCATTTCCCTTAAGTGACAGACAAATTTTTATTAAAGTTTGAGTATGAATTTAGGTGTTCTAATATTCTAGCTTATCTTTTCTCTAATAAAAACGTAGATATCAAATTTTGCGTGCACAATGCATTTCTGGAATAACCTTCATAGGTATGCTCAATATCAATTATATTTTTTAACAACTAGCCAAATTCTGATAGTAATAATTTTAAGCACTAGCAAAATTAAGGCAACTAATTTCAACTAATATCGAGCCCTGTAATATTCAAATAAAAGTATTTCATGTTCAAACAGATTAAGAGTGTATATTAAATTCATTGACATTGGATAAACTTACCAAAGATCCTTGAACCTTTTCACTGGTATAGAAAGCTACAATAAAAACATTTATAGCAATATAAAATAAAATTAATAATTCACATTTGGCACAGACATGCATAGAAGACATATTTAGCTCACAATGATACATGGTTCTTTGGGCTACATGAGAAGAAAACACTCTTTCTAAAACCTTTCTTTTAAATACCATGTAGCTGTGAAGGAAATTGATTAACTTGGTCACAAAATGATATCAAAATTTTTCAAAAGGCTATATTTCATTATTACGGTAATATTTTATTTTCAATGTTACAAGTAGAAATTATTTTTTTTAGAAGAAATGGAAATTATAGTTCATTTTGTCTACATTTAAGTGGTTACCAGCAGAATTTCTGTCTGTATGTAAGGTAAAGTATGACTGTAGGTTTGCCAAATCTTTTCCTTTGTGTCCTGGCCAACACAGATTTCTCAAAGCTAGGCATCTGAGATGTCTCAATCTTCTCTGACAAAAATACAAACACACAAGATTTTCATATTTGTAATACAATATACAGAGAGCGTTAATGTTCATTTATTGTAGTGGGAAATTTGTCTATGTGGTTCTATATCTGCAATGTATGAAACTTGTGACAAGTTTTTAACATTTTGTTCACGATATATTTATTAACATAAAATCATGGCCAATTCGCAATGGACCTTCATCAGCAGCATGACAAAAGTTGCTTGTGTCCTTTCACAGTTGACAGTATCCCAGAAATCTTATGGCGGGGAAAACATAAAGTACTTTAAGTAGTCCTATGTCTAAAAATACCAATTTGTTTACATTTTGGCTGATTTTTGCATTGGAAGCCTTCTCTTTTTATTATATTACACATGTACATTTATTTTCTTACCTTGACTGTATGGAATTTTTATTAACATAGTGTCTAGACAATATAGTGTGTGAAATTCTACATGGTACAGAATGTTATTATTGGCTATACCCATAAATATGCTAAAAACGGTAGTGATTTGTAATTTGTGGTACTAAATATGGCAATAGTATGAAAAAGTAATGGTGCAAATGGTTTTTGTCATGCTTTAAAATGTCCTGCGTCGAAATACATGCACTGTATGTAGAATTGGTGGAACTTTCAAAACAACAAATACTAATCTTGTTTAGATTAGGATTCTGAAGAAATTTTCTGTCTGTATCTACATCCTAGGAATCCTAATCTCAACAAGATTAAATAAATACCACCGACACTGTAGCTCTGAGAGCCAAAACTCAATGAGTTTAGGCTCTAGTAGGTAAATGCAAACACAAAGTAAATTTGAAAATATATCAAATAGAACAAAAGACAAACATCAAGGCGAATTATCAAACCTAATCGGTGGTGTAATGGTTAGCGTGCCCGCTACGAGTGATGTAGACCGTGGGTTTGAGTCCCTATCGGGTCAAACCGAAGACTATAAAAATTGGATACAGGGTCGTTTCGCCCCGGGTCGATTCGTCCCAGGTTGTTTCGCCCCGGAAAGTGAGTCGATTCACCCCACTTAATCGCTATTATATAATAATAGATGAAGTCTTTTTCGACAATTTTTGGGTAATTATTTATTTATTAGTTGTACACAAAAAAAATAATAACATAAAGATAAAATCAAAATAACAAAAATATATGATAAACAACGGAGTTAACATCATCATGATGTTATATTATAATATTTAATAATTATTGGAGATAATGCAGAACAAACTGCATCAGGACATCTCGGTACTGAACATATGAGACATCTCGGTACTCGGTACTGGACATCTCGGTACTGGAAATTTCGGTACTGAATAATAAAAATAATTTGATTGAATTTTAAAACTTTTTTAAATTTTTTTTACATGTAGACGTTGTTTATTTCGGTACTGAATAATAAAAATAATTTGATTGAATTTAAAAACTTTTTAAAAATATTTTTTACATGTAGACGTTGTTTATACAAATTTTTATGTGGTTTTTTTTAATCATCTTTAATTAAATGGACATCAAAGAGGCTATTCATTAATATTTGTAAATAACTTTTGTTTTGATAACTACTGTTTATCAATAAATCACAGATAAACTTAACGGGATGATTATTTTCATTTCTGTTTTGATTACAATTAGCTGTTTTAATTAGATAGCTTTAATTACCAAATTTAATTTCTTTAATCATAGATCAATGCTTTAATCTTTTGTTTGACTTCAAAAGACGATACAAGCTGAATTTTATTTGAGAAATATTTGCCAAGCCGATATATAATGGAGGGTTACCCTAATTTGAGATTCAAACTGCAAAATGAACGAGTATCCATGCATAGATTGTGGCACCAATGTCTGTCTCAGACAGGAGGCTTTGCAATGTGACCAGTGTTCACAGTGGCAGCACAGACTATGTAACACTGGTAAGACCTTTTTATCTTATTTTATCGCTTTTGTATATTATTTAACCCCCCAAATTATAAACAGAAAATCAAGAAAGGTCGTATAATGAAAGCCCTGACAATTTCCTCAGTTACTCACACGAACACACATAGCATAATTGGTAACGCCACTACAAAGTATGAAGAATTTTTGTGGGGAAAAGCAATAAATCAGTCCGTTTTAATGAAATGAAAGTACCGGGGCTTTCTTAACAAACACGTTGAATTTCATAATTTGCATAATTACTTTTGAAAATAATAACAAGCTTTATTTCAGCTATGAAAGATTTTCACAAAAAAGTATACATTTCAAATGTTATTATCTTCAAAAACGAAAGTCTTTTCAAAAATGATTTTTTTTAAGCAAGTTAAAAAATATTCCTAAAGGAGTAAGGTCAACAAAATGTCCAGTTGCAACTTGACGTAAAAAACAACATGTGTAACGTCAAGTGTCACCAACATCGCGCGTAACGTCATCACACTTCCACATGTTGAAAGATAAAAACAGACCTAATGATTGACAATTAATAAGTACCAAACAATTGTGGTCAGTAAGGAATATTGTCTCATCCAAGTCCCGTACTGTCCAGTACCGAGATGTCCAGGTCAGTACCGAAATGTCCAGGACCGAGTACCGAGATGTCCAGGACCGAGTACCGAGATGTCCAAGTCAGTACCGAGATGTCTAGGATTCGAACAAACAATACATACCGGTACATACTAATTTATTACTGTATTGTTCAAAGAAATTTTACAAATTTAATCAGGTGTCAAAAAGTGAAGCCATACATAATATTAAACATGTCAAGAAAGCATGTTAGTTATGAGGAAGACAAAAATAAAGTACCCATGAACAAGCCTTACAACATCCAAAATACAAATATTTGCATTTGGTATTTTCCATATTTCATTTTTTAAAGCACTATTAATAAATGAGGGTGAAACGACCCAGGGCGAATGGGAATCGGGGCGAAACGACCTGGGGCGAACCGACTCACGGGGCGAAACGACCCTGAAAAATGGATATTTATTGCTTCTCCGCTAAGCATGCAGCATTAAGGACAAAGAGCAAAGACTGGTTGTCTCGGAATCAGGATAATGTATCCGAGTGTGGTGACATGTCTATCACTATCAGCAGACTGTTTCAGTGAGTTAGCATTATAAAAATCCAACTAAGAATGTTGGTGTAGTACAAAGCGGACCTCATCATAATCTCATTGAAAATTAACCTCTTCTCGCCATGATATAAATGAAAAAATGCTGAGTTAGCGTTAAACAACAATCAGATGATCTGAGTGTTAATGAATGTTGATCTTTCCATGTCATTTTCCGATTCAAATACAATTACCTGGTAAGTTGACAACTCAAAATGATTGTGTGCTATTTTCACTGGCTTGTCCATTTTAAAATCTATTACTACATTTTCAAATTAAATTATCTTTCTGTCAACATATTCAAATTGCAGTAAAAATATTAGGGGAGTTGGTTTCATGACGGCATTCGTCCACCATTTTACACATCTCCAATTGGATCATGTGATTCAGTATATATTTTAGTATATTAACTAAATTTCAGATAATAAAATGATACATTTGTATGATAATGATATTTCTTATCAAGTGCCACTCATTTATGTGGAAATGGTACATGAAATAATACAATTTTGTACTATTTTGAACAAGTGTAAACGAGATTTATACGAGATTTTGAAACTTCAGGTCATGTGATTAAATAAATTATTTCCGGAAATTGTTTTAGCAGACAGCTAACAGGTGCCCCTTTGACTAAAAAAACACTACACTTGTACTTTGTCATTGACATTGGTTACTTGATATAATTAAAAGCAGATAAATGTGTTATCAAACCACGCTTATCGTCGTGAACATTTATCTCTTAATAATGGACGATTAATTCAATGTTTACATTGCATTTGTCCATATCAGAAAGATTATTGATGATTTTTAAAACTGAGTTATGACTTATATTAAGTTTATCAATAAGATTCACATTTGTACCTACTACATGGACCAATAATATATGGATTTAGGTAAACTTCTGGGTTTGATCCTGACACCAATCGAGCAACTAATGTCAAACTATTTTGGTTTTCGACATCTAACTCGCAAATATTAATAGATATCCTATAGTTCTTACCTTTATTAATGATTGTATTGCAAGCTCAGATGTCTCGAGATCGTTTTACATTATTTCAGCATCTCGCCACCACCTCTGACCTACAGTACAGTAGACATAGCGTGATAAATCACTGTGATAGACTTATCACTCTTCTTAGTGGTGCTGATATATCTTTTGGTCAATTTGATCTATTTACTTATCTTGATGTGCCTTTTGCGTGATAGTAAGTAAATTTTGAAGATATATTTAATAGAACAAAAGATATATGCAAATCAACAAGACTAGTGATACATCTATCACAGTGATTTATCACGCCATGTCTCTGACTGTACTGTACGAACTGATCAAAATAACGTGAGATTTAATCACGTGAAAAAATATCGAAAATGCCTTGGTGACGTTACGATATTAATCCAATATCAGTTCAATTTATGACATTTTCAAAATAACAATTCAAGCTCATGTCACATATAGATACTTTAGGTTATGTCCGAGCATTTTAACAAATTGTGTCGCCTCTTATAGGTTTTTCAATAGGACAACTTGGAATCACTTTTTATCATAATATCCCTTCTTACAAACTTTTAAAAGGCTTTATCCTCTTGTACTGCTTTATCATAGCTTTTTATTTCCTGCTAGAACTACTTCAATCATTTTTGGTCCATGAAACAATTCAGACCACTTTCTTCCTGATCTAATTACCATGGTACAGTCATGTTATGTTAGCTGTGCATAAAAATTGTTCTCATTTACATCCGGTATTTGAGACAAATTGTGTATTAGGTTGGTCCAGTACAGTGCAACCAATAGATGTCTTTACTTTTGAGTGAGGCTGTACCCAAAGCAACAGTATAACCTCAGTTAACTGGGGTCTCAAATTTTGCAGGGAATGATGTATTAATAATCCATTAGAAAGAACTGTCTTCAAAAATTCTGGAATCTTTAATGTTTACTTATTACCTATGAATTCATGATTGTTGAGGTACTGTATATTGCTCTAGTATAGTTTCAGAGAACCTTGTATGCTTAAGTTGGGATATCATATAACATGAATGAAATTTTTATATTTTTAGATGACAAAATAAGAAAAGAAAGAATGACAACTGTACAGGGAATTGACAAGATACATGATTCTCTCGGTTATCTGGTGCTAAATGATGATGGTGCTGTTCTAGGTGTAAGGACAAATTTAATCTGTGTAAATCAAACACCTATCTATTGTGAACACAATATGATGATCCCAAGGAGTTTTAGTTTGACAGGTTTCACTGCATTACAAACTATGTATGAGATTGAAGGATAAACATACCCATGTAAAAAGAAGAGGCTTATAAAAGAATGTCCTTAGGTTTGGACTGATAAAGAGCCATGAGCTAAAATGTTGCTCTAACATTTTTTTTAAGGATTTTCAAAAGTGTTTAACATCTAAAATAGTGGTGATTTTCAAATAGAATAAAGACTAAATTCTACAGAAATCTATTTTTACTGGACGAAAAGAGATGTACTAAGAGATTATTACATGACATTTTCCATATAGGCCCTGGTATTAGCCCGAGACTCCCATATCAAGCCTGACAGCGAAGCTGGAGGGCTGATATGGGTCGAGGGTTGATACCAAGGACGATATGGAAAATTTCATGTCATAATCTTTTTATCACATATTTTAAATTGACCTTTTCCAAGCATTGACGAGGGCCCGGGTGGCTCAATCAGTTAGGTAGTTGGATTACCTAGCAACTCATACAAGCCTATCACCAATACGGCGTGGGTTCGCGCCCGGCTTTGTAAATTACAAAAAGGGTGCACTCGACTCGCAGCCGCAAGTGATAAAGTTTACCAGTTGTTTGCCCATCGGTTGTTTTCTCCGGGTACTCCGGCTTCTTCCACCACTAAAACTGGTCGCCATGATATAGCTGAAATATTGTAGCGTTAAACAACACAAATCAAATCAAGCTTTGCCTTTTATATTTCAAAAAAGATATTTGAACTGACAAATTGCGAAAATAAAAGAGAGCTGCATTTGTTCAACTAGCAAATATTTTTGCTTCGATTCTGGTTTCAAAAATATACCAAACAATGTCGATCTGTACAATGACGTTAGAAACTGTTTGTAAAATCTACCCAAAGACGTTGACATTTGAATTGAAATTCCTATTCAACACGACGTATACATTTGAGCTAATTATTCCATTTCAAGTTATTTAAACTTTATTCCAATATGTTGAAATGTGTTAATTTGATTGAAATACGATTTTATGCATATCTTTATGCATCATCTTTCCTTGAACTTTGACAAATAATCTTTGCGACCATTGCGCAGATACCGGAAGTTAAATTAGAGGGCAAATACGGATATTTGGCCCGAATTTGCCCTGAGAGCAAATAACCAACACTGACTTAGCTATTATTGGACATGCAAAAACGAACATATTGCAACAAAATATGTGATAAATATACTTATATGTACATTTATATTATAATTTGATTTTGTGCTATTATTATGTTTCACATGATTATTATTGATGCAGTCATGTGACCAATTCTATATTGCCAAGGCTGAAACTTTTTCAACAGAGGTTTTGATGTACACAATCACATTATAATATTTTTGTTTCATCTTACTTAAATTTACACATACAATATTTTTGTTTCATCTTACTTAAATTTACACATACAAACAATATTTTTGTTTTATTTTAGTCTGGTGGAGACCTACAGAATGCAGAGTCAATAGCTGAGAAAATTATAAAATTGGCTTATACAGTCTGCAGAATTCAAGAAACCTCAGACAGAAAAGATACCTTTAAGCGAATTTCAGGTATGTCTTTTATTGTGTTAGTCATCATGGATACAATTTTCAAGAATTTTTTTTTCTAAGAGGTTAGTATTATTATGTTAAAATTATATTCTGCATAAAAAACTAACATTGGTATTGTCAATGAATGACAGAACATTTAGCATTTTGTAGAAAAACACAAAATATCAAAAACACAATAGTAGTTTTACATGTAGCGATACAATACCATTTTATTTGCCCTTCTTTCTTGATTCAAAGTGAAATACATGTCATATGATATATTATAGCTTACCTTTTAGTTTTGGTTTGGTTTGGTTTAGGTTGTTTAACGCCACTTTCAACAATATTTCAGTTATATTGTAGCAGTGAGTTTTATTGGTGGAGGAAACCGGAGAAAACCACAACCTGTCGCAAGTCACTGACAAACTTTATCACATAATGTTGTATTGAGTACACCTCGCCATGAATGGCATTCGAAATCACAACTTTAGTGGTGAAATGCACTGATTGCATAGGTAGTTGTAAATCCAAATACCATATGATCACGACGGCTCACTACCTTTTAGTAATATGCCTTGTATAGGCTTAACAACACTAATGTTTCAGTTGTACAGTTGGTAGTCAGTTTTATTAGTGGACAAATTTAGAGTAGCTGGAGAAAACCACTGTAGGTCACTGATAAACTTTATGATACAATGTTGTATCGTGGACATCTCAACATAGATGAGAGTCAAATGCTCAAACTTTAGCTTGGATGGAGTAGGTGTAACTATTATATGACTGTTGACTTACGACAAAAGCTAATCCTGATCTTCAGTATGCTTTCAAAGAATGATTTGATTTTTTCAGATTTTTTTTTGGTAAAGAAATACATTTTTAGCTCGACTTTTCGAAGAAAAAAAGTCGAGCTATTGTCGTCACTCCGGCGTCAGCATCTGGGTCGGTTAAGTTTTATGTCAGAGTCCATTTCTCAAAAACTATCAAAGGTATCCATTTGAAACTTGGAATACTTGTTCACTATCAAAAGAGGAACCAATTACAACAAGGCAGATGACCCTGTGATTTATATATCCAGAGTTATCTGCCCTTGTTTCGACATAGTATATAGAAATTAGGGATATTTTTTTAGTATAATTAAAATTTCTCAATAACTATCAAAGCTATTAACTTGAAACTCAATACACTTGTAGAAAGTGTTGACCCCAATCTGTTGACAAGAGAAGACAACTCCATCCAGCATTTTATTTGAGTTATTCCCCCTTTTTGACTTAGAATTTCTTCAAAAAATACAATTTCTCAATAATTATGATAGGCATTGAAATGAAACTCAATATACCTGTTCACTATCAAATGGGGAACCCATTACAATAAGGCAGGTGACCCTGTGATTTGTATATCCAGAGTTATCTGCCCTTGTTTCGGCATAGTACATAGAAATTTGGGATATTGTTTTAGTATAATTAAAATTTCTCAATAACTATCAAAGCTATTAACTTGAAACTCAATACAATTGTAGAAAGTGTTGACCCTGTTCTGTTGACAAGAGAAGACAACTCTATCCAGCATCTTATTTGAGTTATTTCCTTTTTTTTACTTGCATTTTTTTCTAAAAAATACAATTTTCTCAATATAAACTATGATAGGCATTAAAATGAAACCCAACATACCTGTTTACTATCAAAAGGGGGAACACATTACAGAAGGGTAAGCCCCCACTCCCAACATACATCCCCCTCCTGCTGCCCACCCCCACACCCCCCCCCCCCCCCAAAATTTTTATTTTATATGCACTAAAATAGTGTTACAAGAAAAGATTATACCCCTCTGCTTATATTTACCAGTCTTGCAAACATATTTACTTATATGACCATCTTAGTTAGAAGTATGTATAACTTTGTAAATTGCTTGCAGTTTAATATCAGATACGAAAAAGTCGAGCGTCCAGCACCCGTGGGCGGTGCTCTTGTTGTAATTATATGAAATTTGAAAATATGACACAACAGTGATTTACAAAGCCAGGGGTGCAGATATCCCTATACAGAAAACTTCTTTTAAAACTCATTTTAAATCAGTGTTTTATTGTCAGTTTGAAATATACATTTTGTCAACTTCCTTTCGATTGCTCATACGCATTTGCATAAAAAAACCAACCTCTAATTTCAAAGGTTTCCATTCAGTACCATAAGTTTCTCTGAAGCAAATCATTTAAAATTTTAACCTAAGTTCAGGGACCATTTCAAATTGTTTAACATATGTTTTGACTTTATTTCTATAAAATGTAGATGCCATATTAGACAATGTTAGATCAAGAAGTGTTTATTGCTTTCATATGCTTACTTATGTCAGTTGTATAGGAGGATTAGGGTTATTGTGTTTATCACCACTTTCAACAATATTTCAGTTATATCGTGGCGGTCATTTTTATTTGTGGAGGAAACAGGAGTACCCAGAGAAAACTACCAACCTGCCGCAAGTCACTGACAAACTTTATTACATAATGTTGTATTGAGTACACCTTGTCTGAGCGGGATTCTAACTCAGAACATTAGTGATGCAAGACAATGATTGCATAGGTAGTTGTAAATCCAACTACCATACGATCACAACCATGATGGCCCCTAGCAAGCTGTATAAGAAGAAATGTTATAAATGCACAGTTTAAATCCAATCTTTAATTAGTGTTTAGTTTTAATTTGTTCACTAACAGTGGATTTTTATGGAAAAATTTTCAGATTTCTATGCTTTATTTTTCAGTTATATGGGACAATTATATGTATGTGATTACAGTCTCCAATCAGAAGATCTATGTCAGTAAACGACAGTACACACCACAAGAACCAGCTGTCGCCTGATGTTTACATAACTTTTAACATCTATACTGCTCATTAATTTATCATATTTATGCATCAAAAATACCTTGTAAACTATCTCATGTAGGAACATGTAGACAGCTTATTTCTATGAGCTTAATTTAAATACCTGTAACTGAACAATACTGGTTTATTGTCATTCAAAATGAGCCCATGTTTAAACTGTAGCTGCATGAGCAGTTAACATATCTTCTTTTTTATTAGCAATTTTTTTGTTCTGCCAATTTATACTCATTATGTAAATTATACTTATTTTGATTGAAAACTTACATTAAAATCCTCTTCTCAAAAACCACTGTACAAAATTAAACCAAACTGAGCCGAGATGATGTTTTGTTAGTCCACAATAGAAATTGTACATTACATCCTATCCTTCCATGTACAATAGCTGCCATTATTAAAAGAAGAAATTTCTTAATACATGTAGTCAAATCTGTATTAATAGGTCACCTTTGGGACAAAGAAAAAGTGGTCTTATAAGACAGGTGACTTCTTAAAAGATGTTCAATTGAAATAAAAAAAAATATGACAGGACAAGAAAAAGGTGACCTTTTAATACAGGTGACTGCTTAATATAGGTGACCACATAGGTATGTTTTAATGTATGTCAAAAAGGGCTAGGTTCACTAACTACCAAAATCGGCCCCATGTCAGAATTTAATCATATTAATTCTTTCAATAGAAGAGACTATCACACAACCTAAAATGACATTTTTTAACCCGAAAGATAAAGGTTGTTGCCATGGCAACCAATCATCGGAATGTAAGAAATATTTTAAATTGACATGATGATAGTTACAATAAAGCACCCATATAATGTATTTTTTTGGTACAGATTTGTCAACTATCATCTAAGGTTATTAATTACATAAAAAATAATACATATTATTGTCATTTGCCTATCGGTTACCATAGCAACCATCATCTGAGTAATTATTTGTGTCCAAAAAAAACATAAAAAAGATATAATTTTGAAATAATTTTTGATGCATAGCATAAACTTGATAACTGATTACAATCTAAATTGGTAATAATTAATAACTAATAACTAAATACACATAGTTATTTTGATTTGATTAATTGATTTGATTTGTTGTTGTTTAATGCCACTTTCAGCAATATTTCAGCTATATCATGGCGACCAGTTTTAGTGGTGGAAGAAGCCAGAGAGAACCACCGACCATGGGCAAGTAACTGGTAAACTTTATCACTTGCGACTGCGAGTCAAGTGCACCCTTTTTGTAATTTACAAAGCCGAGCGCAGACCCACGCCGTATTGGTGATGGGCTTGTACGAGTTGTTAGGTAATCCAACTACCTAGCTCATTGAGCCACCCAGGCCCTTGTTATTTTGACTCCCACAACAAAGTTGAAAGGGTTTTCTTGTTCCAAAGTGTTACATGTACCGGTAGTTGTCTGTAAACACAATCTTGTCACATTTTTTATGTACCGTACATGTATAGGTCAAAGTGTCATATATGATAGAAGGTTACCGTCACCTTGACCTTAAATGTAATATGGGGATTAGAGTTTAGTTTATAACAATTTTATTTGCTCACAAAAAGGAATAGACACAAGTTTTACCAACTTATGAAGTCTTCTCCTTGGAATTACATAACAATTATAACATATACATATGGAAAAGAACATGCACAATAATATAAGTATGCCAGTAACAATTACACATGTAAAAAAGAACAGAAAAACAGAGAAAAAAAGTTTTTGTGGCACTTAGAGCCATTGTATAATTGTGAAAATTACTGTGGGTTTTGCATGGCTGTTAATTTTTCAAACAATATCATATTTTTTAAGGTTCTGCCTTCACTACATGCTTAACACTTGTTCTACAATCACAAACTTTTCTTGTTAGAAATGTTTAGATGAAAACAGGTGAATTAGATTGAACCCAGCAGTGATGGACAAGAAGACCTCTTCTGTTTAAATGACCTATAAAAGTACATTTGTATATACATGTACATTTAATTTGTCTATAACATTGTTTTCTAATGGAAATTTTAATAGTTATCTACTTTGAAATTTAAAACTAGGTGTGTTACAAGTTAATTTTCTGTATCTTGAATTTATTCATGCATTGGTAAGTTTTTATTTGTAAAAATTATTAATTCTCTTACCGATATTCAAATTAAGTTCACTCATGTGTACCTTTCTGTTTAGATTTAACTCTCTCTGATTGGTTGATTCATAATCAGTACTTGCCTGTAAATTTCCCGCACTCGTTTATCATTCGGTTTAAAATATTTGGTTGAGACAACATGGTTTAATTGGTGAAACATATTTGTGCAAGTTGTTTGTTGAAAGACAACAAACAGCTGCCTCATGCAGAGTCGGACCCTTCATTGGAATGTCCTCATCATGAATTATGACTATATGGTAAGGAGCAAATAAATACAAACTGTTCAGATCATGATTGTAATATTTGTGCAGGTTCTAGTAGTTTGCAAAGTAATTTTGGTGTTCAGAATATTTGACAATTTAATACACATGCATGACCAGTAGCAGAGTCCAAAATTCCAAATGCATTCGGATGCAAAATTCTAATTTATTCTAAACTTTATGTAACCTTTTTTTCAAAAAATGTTATCAAATTATCACGATTCAGAAGTGGTTAAATTTTTGGAGTTTGGGTTTCCTATAAATTGTCAAGGTAATTGTTCAGGCCTATCTAGTGAAAGAAATCACACAGGGGCAACAAATTTCCCAGACAAAATGGAAAAATATTTAAAAAAAGGAATGCACATATGGGGCTATAATAGGACCATTTTTCAAGAATCCATTCAAAATTGATATGGTTATTAGCCCACTTAATTCTGTGCCTAAGAAAGAAAGCGAAGATCTTTAAGTTTTGGTGAATTTGAAGAGTTTGTTAACGGTCATATTGATGAGGATTATTATTTAGGAAATCTTATCAAGGTTTCTTACTCTTTGATGGAGCTGATCAGGGTGAAAGGTCAAGGTTGTCATTGTTTTAAGTGCGATCTAATACGGGCTTACAGACAATTCCATGCTGTCCCGGTGACTGGCATTTGGTTGGGTTTTCTTGGAAAAATCACATATTTTTTTAGAGTTCTTTCTATGGGTTTACGGTCCACCGCATATATCTGTCAACGGGTGACAAATGCGGTTAGTTATATTTGTGATTTCCATTATGGTTTGCAGGTTATTAACTATCTTGATGACTTTGCGGGTTGTAATACTCCAGATAAAGCGTCTACAGAATATGACACTTTAGGTCAGGTTTTGAAGGAGTGTGGTCTGGAAGAGTCGGTGGAAAAGGCTAACCCTCCTTCTACATCTATGTTTTTTTTAGGTATATTAGTTGATACAGTGAGCTGTACTCTTTCTATTACTAAGGAAAGGCTGGATGAAATTTCATCCTTAGTTGAAGATTGGTTAATAAGAAGCAAGTGTACTTTGAAGGAGTTGCAGTCCTTGCTGGGAAAGTTACATTTTGTTAGTACGTGTGTACGCCCCGGACGACTGTTTGTGTCCAGGTTATTGACTTGGTTAAAAACTTTTGGTGGTCAAAATGTTTCCAAGAAGATTCCAAAATATGTTAAATTGGACTTAGTATGGTGGAGTAAGTTTTTGATCATTTATAATGGCGTGTCCATGATGTTTCTACAAGATTTTTCCACTCCAGATTGTATTTTATCTTGTGATTCTACATTGGTTGGTTGTGGCGGACTGTGTGGCGATTTGTATTTTCACAAAATTTTTCCCAGGTTTATTCAAAAGAAAAAGTTGCATATAAATGCCCTTGAACTTCTATGTTTAGTTGTTAGTTTGAAACTTTGGGCTCACAGGCTTCAATTTGTGTTAAAATGTCGTCATTTAACTACAGTTGAAAATAGGTTAGCAGATTTGTTGTCTAGGTGGGATTTGCATTCAACGATTAGTGAGGAATTTTTAAACCATGCACAAAATAATGCATGGTCTGAAGTAATAGTTGAAGATGAGTTGTTTTTATTTTCAGCCCCTTGGTAAGGTGTTGTTATTCTGTTTGTAGATGTGCAGTTGTATAATCTTCGAAAAAACACAGAATTATCCAAAAAGTTGGTTTTTGCGGAAGGGACTTGCAAGAATTTAAAAATTCAATTTAAATCTTACTTCTTATTTTGTACATATTTCAAACTGACACCATTACCCACTACAGTCAGTAAATTATGTCTTTATGGAGAATTTTTGAGTAGAAACTTTAAAAGTGTAAATTCTATTCAAAATTATATTAGCGGAGTTAAAACATTACACTTATTTGCAGGATTTGAATTTCCATCTGAAAATTTGTTTTGTGTCAAATTATTATATCGTGGTTTAGCACGAGAAAATCCGCATTAGCCTCATAGGGCATTACCAATTACTCCTGATATTCTACTTCAGATGCACAAAAAACTTGATATGTCAAATTCAGTAGATGTAACTTACTGGTGTTCCTATTTGTTTGCCTTTTTCTTGATGGCAAGAAAATCAAATTTGGTACCGGTTTCTGTTAAAAAGTTTGATCCGTCCGAAAAATTGTGCAGAAAAAATATCATAGTTAATAGGGACTATTTGGTAATAAAAATGTTATGATGAAAAATTATTCAATTTGGAAACGGAAAGTTAGAAATACCCCTAGTTAAAATTCCTAATTCTCCATTATGTCCATATCAGGCATATACTAATATGTGCAAGTTAGTTCCGGCAGATAATAATGACCCTGTATTTTTAATTTGTCATGGACATGTTATGAAAGTTTTAACTTACATTGTATATACAATATCAAAGAAAATCAAGAGATACTTAAAAAGATGCAAATTAAATCCCTCTAATTACTCATCACATTCATTTCGAAGGGTGGTGCCAGTCTTGGGCATTTCATTCAAAAGTTCCGTCCGAACTAATTCAGTTTCATGGGGACTGGCATAGTGATGCCTACAAAATTTACCTGGAATTTGACTTTGAGGATAAGTTATCAATTTCTCGCTCCATGGCAAACATGATTTCTCATTAACTTTCATTGCAGGTGCTTCACATTCAAAGAAATTGGTTTTATTAGTTTCTGACTCCACTTGTAAATACGTAAATAACATTGACTGGATGGACGTTGAATCAATTTCTGGTGCCAACATATATATACAATTCATCAATTTTTAAAAGACAACAAGGCACGTGTTAAAAAATACACGCAGCAAATTTTGCATGTTGGCACTAATGACATTGGGAATGGGTTATGCAGTAAACTTATAACACAATATTATTGTAATTTACTAGAATTAATTACACACAATTTTTCCAATATCAAAATAATTATGTCAGCAATTTTACCTCGACCAATTGATTTTGATACAACGAAACAATTAGTTATTGAAACCAACAATTGCTTAGCTAATTTAGCTTTCAAAAGAAATGTTCAATTTGTTAAAATATATAAACAATTTGTTAAGCAGCCAGGTTCATTGTATAAAAGAAAATGTTTTTGTAAAAATGGATTACATTTAAGTTATTTAGGGGTTTCAGTTCTTAGAAATTTGTTCATAGGTGTTGTTAATCATATACATGTACATTAATTGTAAGGTTTTAGGAAAAGATGCTTTGTGGTTTTTCTTGATTATTTTTCGGAAGATGATGGTCACGAAAGCGGACGCTAGATCATTGCTTCTATTACTGGTCTATTTACAAACCCATATTAGTTTGCAGAATTCCAGTCAAGGACTAAGGTACGTTCTTTACATTTGTTAAGTACTTATAAACATACTGATAAAAACACAATATAATTTTTAACTGGTTTGATAGACACTCAACACTTTATAGTGGCCGTTGGTTTGGTGCTTTATATTAATTTATGTTAATTGAATTATTATGAACATTAATTACATAATTTGCTCTAAGCATTTATAAAATATGTATGTATATAATTTTCCAAAAAAATCAACATTTATCTTATTTCTGTGTTATTTTATTTATATGCAAAATGAGAACGGAAGGAATTACAAATGATTGTACTGTTAACTGGTGGTTTTCTAGGAAGCTGCTTATAACTAGAAAGGAATGTTTTAGCCTAGAATACACCAGTTCCAATTACCTTTCATGTCCGGTGGAATCTAGTCCCGAATGACGATTTTCAATTAATTCTGGAAACCCCACTTGTGGAACCCACGAATGTCTAATTTCAAGCAAAAGTCGAGAAACATGAAATAATAGGATATACAGCTGGGTACCATTCCATCAACAGCATTGGACAGTATTAACAATCGTCAAGTGCATTGCTTAAGATATATCAAATATACTTGAACCCTTGTGGACCGAGATCACGGGGGGAATTGAAATATTTGAAATGTCAGAAATTCTTGGTATACATATTATGTGTCCGTCATCGTCTGATCAAAAAGTAGCTTGTTCTGACCATGATACAGAGTAGCTTGTTCTGACCATGATACAGAGTAGCTTGTTCTGACCATGATACAGAGTAGTTTGTTCTGACCATGATACAAAGTAGCTTGTTCTGACCATGATACAGCTGAAAAATTGCTCATTACTTGGTGTTAAACAACAATCACACGCTCAATAGAAATTAGATAATTTGTAAGTCATTTCTATTCTTCTTCTTCTTCTTCTGCCAGTGGAGGAGCCAGATTCATTATTGAATGTATGTGGTTCCGCGAAAATGTTGATCATGCCAGGCAACAGAACAAGCTTTCTGGTGCATTTACAGCTAAAGTAATCCAATATTTACAAATAAATCTATGCTCATGGGCATATACGGTCTATTTCGTGGATACTGACTTGAGGGCAGCTCGGAATCCTCCTACCGTGTTGGTGGACAGCTCATTCCAATCCCTGATGTTCCTAGTGAAAAATGAGTTTCCGTATGTATCGGTTGATGTCATTTTTTTGTAGAACTTGTGTTGACCCCTTGTTCTCCTGTCGTTGGATGTTAGAGACTAGTTTCGATCAATGTCTATAAAGTTGTTCTGTATTTTATAGAGCATACATAGTCTGTTGGTTTTCCTTCAATCTTGTAGGTTTCCCATAACGACAACATACCGGCTAGGGCGTCACCCGGGTTACCAAGGTCATCATTTGCTACTACACGGAACAGGGTAGTTAATGATATATAGTGACAACTGGAACCTTTTTCCCAGTTTTCCGGTTGTTGACTGATTTTGTCTGTTTGTTGACTTATGAGTTTTGCCTTTCCCTTTGGAAGATTGCTCGGTGTTCGGTAATTTTGTTATTACCCTTATTCTAATGTTTGTTCCATGTTTGTACGGCAGCCTGGTGAGTGATCCTTATAATCGTTACATACAAATCGTGCCGCTCGTCTCTGTACCTGCTCCAATTAATTTGATGTTTTTTTCTGTTTAACTGTTGCCACACTCGCCACGGTGTGGTGGTTGTATGATGTTGAACAAGATAGTTATAAACAGTTAAATATACTAAATATATATAGGGAAATTTAAGTCATGAAAAGTCTAAAACAACACTCTCAAGTCAGTACGCTCGTGCGTAGCAATAGGTGCATAATTTAGTATTCTGTTGGTTTTCTGGAAACACACCTACTTTTGTTCACACGATCTTTCAGGAATCAATGACGTTTTTTTAACTTGTTTTGACGTACGAAGTAATGCCAAATTAATTGGAGACAAAACGTATAATTCTTTTAATAAATAAAATGCTAGATCTGTGTATGAATAAATCATTACCATTGAAGGAACGTGTGAAGACGATGGTCGCTATTAATTAATTAAAATGAGAAATTTACGTTGCGGATATTCATCAGTTTCCTACTGAATTCAGTCTTGTGATAGAATACAATAATTTGATTTTCCAACTCAGGTCCCCAAGGGGGCATTTACATTTAACAGTCATGATTGTTTAACATATATAAAACAGCATATGACAGCAAAATCAGTACATAATAAACACAAGCAGCCTTCATTTACCTCGGATAATGACGTTGTTTGAACGTAAAATTTGAAAAAGCTGATTAGCATTTATTTAAAATTAGCGGATCTTGTCCCGTTGTTAGTTCCATCAGAAACGCATCAATGTGTTGAATACCACAAAGAACAAGCTTTAAGTGTACTAAGGATTTTAATTGCGGAAATCGTGGCCGATATTTTCAAACCCGTTAGAAATGTAAATGAGATCATCAAAAGGCGGCTTATGGGTACTGCTCACACTTTCCGGATTCGTTTTTGATGTTAACAACAGTTATATGAAAAACCTTTTCAGAGCGATAGAGTGATTAAGTTGTTACAAGATTATTTTTAATGTAGATAAACTATATTAATGCATAGTTAGATATCTGTAACGAATGAAAAAAACCACAACTGTTAACAAATTAAACAACCATTACGTCTATTACAACCACATGTAACAGAAACTAGCAGTGGTTTTTTTTTCACAGAATGTTGATGGTACATATAAGGATTCGTGAGGAAGAGAACAATATATTTTGTCTGTTTTTATCTGTTCTTTTGATATTGTCCTGAAGTAATGTGTGTTGCAGTTTTTTGGGGGAACTATGTTGTGATTCCTGTGTTGATAACTGTGATACGTTAGGATACTGTCTTGAATAAATGTGTGTTGTGGATTTTTGGGGAAACTGTGTTGTGATTTCCCTGTTGAGACTGTCATACTTTAAATTGGAATAGGTGCGACTTGAAATTTATACAGGAATTCTATCAAATGGAATGTGTAGCATATATATATATACATGTGAGACCTGAAATTACCATAGAAATTCTCTAAATTATACATTATATCATAACATGGAGACAAACAAGTCGACTTTGAACTACACAGAGAGTTCAAAGTTTTTAGAAGCAAAAATTAGTGACGTAATCTACATTTATATATCGCCATGCATAATATTCATAGGAACTGTTGCAAATATTTTGAGTATACTTGTGTTGTCGAGAAAGTCGATGCGTCGGTCGACGACAATGTTCTATTTGCTTGTTTTGTCGTCTGCAGATCTATTGGTTCTATACACAGGTCTTCTTCGTCATTGGATTATTAAGGCATTTGAAATAGATTTACGACTACTGAGTGGCTTCATTTGTAAATTGCATGTATTTCTTGTTTATTTTTCATTAGACTTTGCATCATGGATTCTAGTGGCAGTAACAGTAGATCGCTGTGTTTCTGTCATAATGCCGTTGAAGGTTAAATTGTGTTGTACGAATAATGCATCCATTATCACTGTAGTGGTAATTTTTTTCACAGTGATTTTTATAAACAGTCACTTGTATTTTACTGTAGAAATGCAAATAAAGGACGGAAGGAAAGTCTGCCAAGATACAGAAGTAATGTCCGACTTCGTAAATAAAATTTGGCCATGGATTGATTTTGCAGTATTTTGTTTTGTTCCATTCGGAATAATGATTGTGGCTAATATTTTGATTATTCGTAAAGTAACTACATCAGTTCGGTCATTCCGCAAAATGAACATTTCAAACGGGCTTCGTACATCTTTATACACCAGAAGAATCTCTTTAGGAGCAAACGTCTCTTATTCGAGTGATCAAGATAAAAAAATATCAAGCATAAGTAATACAATTGAAAAGAAAAGTATGGAAGAAACTAATAAGAATAATTTAACCAAAAGCCATGTATCCATGGTAACTACAAATGTAACTATAATGTTACTTTCTGTAAACGCAGTATTTTTACTTTGTACAACGCCAATAGCAGTATATTTCATTGGACGACATTATTGGGAGAATGACCAAGTTTTAACTCCTCACGAGGCAGCTCAGTTAGACTTATTATATTGTATTGCTAATATGTTACAATACCTAAACAATTGTATACACTTTTTCCTATATTGTTTCACAGGGAAGAGATTCAGGGCTGAATTTTATAAACTTTTCGCGAAGAAAAGTGGATCAAGAAAGTTTATAACTCAATAACGATTCAGCTTACAAGAAATAGCTTGTGATATCAACTCTCCGTAAAAAAATATAATCGTAATGGACTCCGCGCAATATAGATTTAGCTTACAAGAAATAACTTGCGATATCAACTCTCCGTTAATAGATAACCAAACTAGCTATAGACTCCACACAATATATAGTTTGTAGATGATTCTTTTAAAGAAGGTAATAGATCACTTTGTTGGTAATTTTTAATATAAAATTTAGTTTAAATGTGACGCATTACAACTCTTAAACGACCCATTTTTTAGTTGTATGGGCAAGTCTACTTTGAACAAGGTTAAAATCGTTTTATGCAAAGGAAGGATATGTAACACTTGGACCTGGTCATGTTTTTTACCTAGAATATTTCGGATACAATGTACCTAGAATGTACTCCTTATCGCTGATAATAAATGACAGTTCCCTGAGTTCATGCATTCAAGAAATTGTGAAAAATCTCAAATTTGATGTTATGAGGATTAGGCCAGTGGTAAGCTGGATGTTGTACAATGGACGACAAAGAAACACCTAGACAAATGGCTTTGTCGAATATGTAATAAAAAATAGAAGATCAAGAAGACGAATATCACTTTATCCTCCTCACATATATCCGTTTCGCCCAAATTTAGTTTTATTTAAAGTATTAAATATGAAAGGCAAATATCGTGGAATTTTTGGATTAAATATTTTCACTTAATTTTAACTAAAATTAACTGCATAACATTAAAAATCCGCTCAAAAGCAGATTTTAAGAGCAAATCGCAAAATATTTGACAGCAGATAATTCTGTTTTCCCGTACAGTAATGCAAAGGATATGCGCGTGACCCAAGATTTGAACTCTTTCGGGGAGATTATCGCTCATGCACAATGTTCAGCCGATGAACAAAGTTAAGAATATATTCCGTGTGTACCACATAAGAATAATTGCAAAAAACAAATTGGTTCACACGACATGAAACAGACATATTCCTCAATAATCATTGTCAGGAATGTGTGCGTGCTTACCTCAGCATCCTAGACTGACCATTTCCTGTCTCAATCTAACCTTGAGCCGAGGTACGAGCCAGGGGACAGAACTCGTCAGTATACTCAGCATCCATGATTGTTTATCTTTTCTTCACGAGGTCATGATGGGCAATCATCGGACCAAAACTTTACTTCACGAGGTCATGATCGGCAATCATTGGACCAACACTTTTCTTCACGAGGTCATGATCGGCAATCATCGGAACAAAACAACCGAAAGTTAATCAGTCTCCACAACAATGGCGAGGATGATAAACATGCACACGGATTTGCAGATTTCTAGTTGTTGGGAACATATTTCGACTTGAAACATGCATGAATAGCTTAGTAAAGGTACCGCCGTATTCCAAATTGAATTTTCAGGGGAAAATTTTTTTCACCCAAAACTGGTGTAATATTACTTTAAAGATAAAAGGCAGTATATGTACGCAAGAGTTTTAAATAATCTGAAGATTTTGAACTTTTATTTTATATCGGATCCTTTATAGGTATACTTTGTCGGATTTGTGATCAGAAAGCGATAGAAGATGAATGCCACTTTTACTAACATCATAATTAATTGCTAGAATGTTTTTTTCTGTGAATCCCGAAATGATATTTGTATTTGTCATCGCTCAGAATGTACTTGTTGTCATCGCTCAGAATGTACTTTTTGTCATCGCTCAGAATGTACTTAATAAAGACTGTTTCAAAATATTGCCGACTTGTTGTTTATTTATTTCTTTATTAAAAACGACATACAAGTAGCAAATCGACTTATACTGAAGAATATGCACAACTGTTTTACGATGTCTTGGCGTTTTAGAGTTATCTCGCTTTAAATTCTGACACCTAACCTTTTGCGCACGACACCGTCGGTCATCGGTTACGTTTAAAGGAAAAGACTAGAAAACCAAATAATTTTAAAAATCTTAAGGAGCATGTAAACCAAAGGGCCCAAACATGACAGTCAATTTACGCTGTATTACGAATGGTCACTTAAATAGCAAATTTCGGATAAAGTCTACTACTTTTTCAAATTCACTTTTCTTCAGACAATTCTTCATACAACTGCTAAATATTCTGTCCTGCTTTTTAACTTACCTGACACAAAGGACTATGTGAACAATTGCCATCACTTTGCGTTCGTTGTCCGTTATCGTCGTTAACATTTCACATTTTGATCATTTCCTCTGAAACTACAGGGCTAATTGGAATCAAACTTTGCAGGAATGAGGTATGTGAGGTCCTCCACAAAAATCATGCTCATTTCGTCTTGATCGGCAAAAACACAACGCCATCATAGACAATTATGGATTCTAATTGGATGCAAGTTTTAAAATATTATCCTTTCATACTCATGGCGAGGTGCACTCGATTCAACATTATGAGATAAAGTTTGTCAGTGTCTTACCTCATGCCAGTTGTTTTCTCCAGGTACTCCGTTTTCCTCCACCAATAAAGTTTGTTAGTGACTTGCGGCAGGTCGGTAGTTTTCTCTGGGTACTCCTGTTTCCTCCACAAATAAAAATGACCACCACGATATTGCTGAAATATTGTTGAAAGTGGCGATAAACACCATAACCCTAATCCGAACTCCCTCCCCTTTACTACAATGGAGTTTTCTAAAAATATTCAGTACTTTTTTCTTGATCAAGCCATGAGCAATTCTTGCTTCTTCTCTAAACTACAAGTCAAAACGTTTTTCTATGTCCTCCACGTTAATTCATGATGTTGTAAACATGGTCAATTCTTACTTCTAAGAAGCAAAAACATTTCAGAAACTACTAATCCAAATGTGTTTTACTTGAGTACAAATTGCGTCTCTTTGGTCTTCTACAGTTCAAGTTCAAAGTAAGTGAGTAAATGATTATTGTTAACAGCCTAATGAGCAATGTTTCCATGACGATTCAATAAACTGATAATAATGTCTGCTTTGTTCTAGACCAACACTCTTTATTGGATCTTTATTGTGCTAGTTCACTTAACCAACAGTCTTCTACAAATATTCCCTATTTAATTTGGTTCCTGTGAAAAATTGGAGTCGATAGGCAAATATATCTCAGAAAACCATAAACTATAGCATGAACCCAGACAATGCATGAATAACAAGGTAAGCGCTTCAGGCTCGGGTGAGCCTCTAGTTTATTATTTCATTCACTGTTGTCGGGCCACTATTATAATGAGTGAGAGATTACTGTATAACAGAAAATGAGATATTTGTTCATCTATATCTATCATGGCGAGAACAAGTAACTTTTTAATGAGATGATGGTGTATGCTTTGTAGTATGACCAACACAAAGGGTTGGAGATTGATACTGTTGCTTCACTGAAACCTGAATCAACGGTGTACGGGCGTACATTGATCCATTCGGACATATCATCCTGACTCCGCACTGGAGGCGGGCACAGTAACCATTACCACAGACATATACACGTCTGTGTCATCACGCCACCGAGGCAGTTGCAAACATTATGTATGAAAACGTTAAGAAAAAATCCTTAGGGACCGACATTTTAATTTTTAGGAGACTTTGTTTTAATCCCCAAAGCCAGAAATGTTTTTTTCACACGACACAAAAAGCAACAGTCTTACATGATAATTCGGTAATTATTATTCTTTTTTTAAACAGAAAATATTTCGCTGCAAACTGCAGGGTGAAATTATTTTTTTTTTCACATTATTGATGTCATTATATTTTTCTATAAAATTTGGAGACAGAAATTTATTTAGAAAACACACAATATTTTTTTTCGAAATGTCTGATATAAGTAAAAACTGCAAATTAAATTGCCTCTCTGTGTGTGTCTTCATAATGAAGATTTGATTTGATTTGATTTGATTTGATTTGATTTGATTTGATTTGATTTGATTTGATTTGATTTGATTTGATTTTATTTGATTAAGGTCCGTCAAAGCTTTTATTGACCAAACAAACATGGAGTGTTACACTTTTTTTTAAATGTCTCAATTGATTAAACAATAGAAAATAACCCCATTATGACTATGATAAAGTTTGTCAGTGTCTTACCTCATACCAGTTGTTTTCTCCAGGTACTCCGTTTTCCTCCACCAATAAAGTTTGTTAGTGACTTGCGGCAGGTCGGTAGTTTTCTCTGGGTACTCCTGTTTCCTCCACAAATAAAAATGACCACCACGATATTGCTGAAATATTGTTGAAAGTGGCGATAAACACCATAACCCTAATCCGAACTCCCTCCCCTTTACTACAATGGAGTTTTCTAAAAATATTCAGTACTTTTTTCTTGATCAAGCCATGGGCAATTCTTGCTTCTTCTCTAAACTACAAGTCAAAACGTTTTTCTATGTCCTCCACGTTAATTCATGATGTTGTAAACATGGTCAATTCTTACTTCTAAGAAGCAAAAACATTTCAGAAACTACTAATCCAAATGTGTTTTACTTGAGTACAAATTGCGTCTCTTTGGTCTTCTACAGTTCAAGTTCAAAGTAAGTGAGTAAATGATTATTGTTAACAGCCTAATGAGCAATGTTTCCATGACGATTCAATAAACTGATAATAATGTCTGCTTTGTTCTAGACCAACACTCTTTATTGGATCTTTATTGTGCTAGTTCACTTAACCAACAGTCCTCTACAAATATTCCCTATTTAATTTGGTTCCTGTGAAAAATTGGAGTCGATAGGCAAATATATCTCAGAAAACCATAAACTATAGCATGAACCCAGACAATGCATGAATAACAAGGTAAGCGCTTCAGGCTCGGGTGAGCCTCTAGTTTATTATTTCATTCACTGTTGTTGGGCCGCTATTATAATGAGTGAGAGATTACTGTATAACAGAAAATGAGATATTTTTTCACCTATATCTATCATGGCGAGAACAAGTAACTTTTTAATGAGATGATGGTGTATGCTTTGTAGTATGACCAACACAAAGGGTTGGAGATTGATATTGTTGCTTCACTGAAACCTGAATCAACGGTGTACGGGCGTACATTGATCCATTCGGACATATCATCCTGACTCCGCACTGGAGGCGGGCACGCTAACCATTACCACAGACATATACACGTCTGTGTCATCACGCCACCGAGGCAGTTGCAAACATTATGTATGAAAACGTTAAAAAAAAATCCTTAGGGACCGACATTTTAATTTTTAGGAGACTTTGTTTTAACCCCCAAAGCCAGAAATGTTTTTTTCACACGACACAAAAAGCAACAGTCTTACATGATAATTCGGTAATTATTATTCTTTTTTTAAACAGAAAATATTTCGCTGCAAACTGCAGGGTGAAATTATTATTTTTTTCACATTATTGATGTCATTATATTTAATTTCTATAAAATTTGGAGACAGAAATTTATTTAGAAAACACAATATTTTTTTCGAAATGTCTGATATAAGTAAAAACTGCAAATTAAATTGCCTCTCTGTGTGTGTCTTCATAATAAAGATTTGATTTGATTTGATTAGGGTCCGTCAAAGCTTTTATTGACCAAACAAACATGGAGTGTTACACTTTTTTTTAAATGTCTCAATTGATTAAACAATAGAAAAGAATCCCATTATGATTTCACTCAATGAACAAAAATTGCCTAAGGGTGTGCCATAAACCTTTGTTAGAAAATAGTATCTAACTTTACATTAGGTTACGTCATAGCTTGGTTTTTAACAGAAGTGGCAATATTTTTAAGAGGGGTAAGTAGTTATATAGTATTTTTAAGTTGTATGATAATTTTAACATGTGAGAATGGATAAAAAAGGATAGAATATTTCATTTCTAATATTTTCTCTCACTATAGTTTATTTCGTATCAAAAGGGTATTATTTTAGGTTTGCTTTATGAAAAGAAAGTTTGTTGTTTGTTTTCAATGTTGTGTTTTATAGGACGCGGTTTGATGTTAAAATTAAAGTTATGAAATGACCAAATAGAAATATTGTCTGCATTTAGAAATATAGGTTCGATTTCAAATATTTTATTGTATAAAGTTGACACATATTTATACAATTTATACAAAACATTCAAAGGATTACACATCAGACACGTCCAATGTAAGAGTCCTCAGTCCAACAATAAGTATTGACATGATCAAAATATATTGTAGTTTATGAAATATCAGATTTTTCTTGTGTATGTTTATTCTATTTTAGTATTATGCCTTATTTTGTCACTCAGTGCTTTAATATCTGTCATCTTATTTTATTTTGTATTGTTTTTCAAGATTTAACCCTGCTTTATCTTTGTCTATCATCAACAAAAGCAAGTTAATATATGTCCTATAGAGACAGAAGAGTTCGGTCTGTCAAGCATATTCAGACAAACAACATGGCCCTACAGATGAACTAAGTTTAAGATTGGACAAATACAAATACAAAACCTACAAGTCCAAATTATTTGTAACCTTGTACAAATGATGTTTGTGAGACCATCTCATTGTTGTTTCTGTATCTGTAAGGGTACGTTGTAGTAACCAATGCTGGCTTATATCCAACGGTAGAGAGAACACCATCGATTTATTGGCGGTTTGTGAGAGCAGATTTGAAGCTCTCAACACTAATTGCGCACACAACTGAGTCTTCTAGATGGTTCCAGTCAATTCGGGTTTTAACAAAGAATGAATTTGAGAATTGGTGTGTTTTGCTTGATGGAATATCAAAACACTTTGTATTGCTCTTCACATGTTTTTCGACGATGTTAGTTGCCTGATAGTTCTCAAATTTTTTAGCAGTGATATATCTCTTGGGTCGTGCTTTTTTCAGGTAATCGTCTGGTTCAATAGCAGGAACTTTGTACAAAAATATAAGTTTCTGGTTCGTTCATTAAATTTTGTAAAACTTACCAAGATTCTTCATTTCGTCTTAATCCGGGATTGTGTGAAAAAAATAGAGCACATAGAAAATATATAGATGTTAACACCGTAGAAAATTTGACTAAGTACTGAGGAATTATTGTTATTAAATTTGCTTTCATTTCGCCAATTCGTTTTTATAGAATAAGACCGTTATTTTTTTTCTATGCCGCAGACCTTATTAATGTGTATGATCAACAGTGGCAGCCATATTGGATATCACACAGGATCACAATGTCTAAAAGAGACCTACTAAATCTTCATAATTATAGCTGAAATATTGATCACTGGACGTTAAGCTACCGAACAGTCAATCCGAGTTTAGTGTTGAGTGATTGTTGTTTAACGCCAACTCAGCAATTTTTCAGCCGTATCATGACGAGATCAAGTTAATTTTCAATGAGACGATTATGAGGTCCGCTTTGCTCTAGACCAACACGCTGAGTTGGATTTACATAGTGCTAGCTCACTGAAACAACAGTCCGCGAATAGACATGTCGTCGCACTCGGATACATTGTCCTGATTCCGAGCCAAACAGTCTTTGCTTTTTCTCCTTAATGCTGCGTGCTTAGCGGATAAGCAACAAATACCAATTTTATAGTCTTTGGTTTGACCCGATCAGGACTCGAACCCATGACCTACCATACTCGAGGCGAGCACGCTAACCATTACACCACCGATGCGGTTCCAATCCGAGTATAAACATAATTTATTTGTTTACAGACAACATAATGGGTGATGTATACATAAATGTAATTAACAAATACACACTGTATATTAATTTGCTTTGTTGAAGTTTTCTGCAGTTATAGCTAAAATTCAAATTGATTCTTAATTTCAGGAATTTGGATTTACTCAAACAGATGGATGTGAATACAAACAATACGAACACAAGAGTTGTTTCAGATACATACTTAAGTTACACAAAGTCACTGTGGATATATGTACCGCCATGTTTTCTTACGATTGGGACTATTTCGTCTATAGTATCTATTGTGGTCTTGGTGAGGAAACCAATGCGAGGTTCAACGACAATGTTTTATTTAACAGTTTTATCATTCGGTGATATCTTGGTTCTTAACACCGGACTTTTACGTCATTGGATACAAATAACGTTAGATGTGAATATTCGTGATTTTAGTGATTTTATTTGTAAATTTCACGTTTTTATGACATATTTTACTCTAGATTTTACCACATGGATTTTAGTTGCAGTGACTTTTGATCGTTGTCTGTCTGTATGCATGCCATTAAAATCAATGGTATATTGTACAGTGAGGCAATCTCGATTTGTCGTTGTCATAATAGCTTTCTTAACATTGCTCCTAAATGGGCATCTTTTATTTACTGTTGGAACAATAGATGGTGTTTGCCAAGAACTGAATTCGTTTGTGTCCCTCTATTGGCCTTATATTGACTTCGCCAGTTTTTGTTTATTACCGTTTATTACTATGGTTATTTGTAACATTTTCATCATCCGTGCATTAACAAAAGCTATGAAAATGTTTCACTCGATACAAAAGGGAGACAAAAACAAATGTTCGTTCGAAATTTCTGCTCGTACAAGACAAAATCGGAAATCCAATGTTACCACCATGTTGTTATCTGTTAATGCCGCCTTCTTCTTTTGCACATTTCCGGTTTCGGTGTTCTTTATCTGTGACCCATTTTTTCGCGAACAGTACCCGGATTTAATGGAACTTTTGGAAGCTGTTTCAAACTTATTGATGTACTTAAACAATTCCATTCACTTTTTCCTTTATTGTATAACGGGAACAAAGTTCCGGAATGAATTGATCCGGATGTTTACAAGAAAAAAGAGAACAGACGGAGTATCTGTATCTTATACCATTGATACGTCAGTACCGAATTAATGTTAGCATGTTTTTTTTTAGAAATATAGTGTGAACATTTTAGAAACAGTTAGTACTTTTTTGTTAATTGTATGCTGTAAAGACATACTAAATATTTATTGTGATGATCTTTTATATTTTTCTTTTATCCGACAATAATATTAAAGGTATGCGAATATTTTGTTTTTGCTTTATTGATCTAGTATACAAATAACAATCTCCTGGTTCCTGATTCATGTAGAGCGAACAGTAATATCATATAGCGGGCGTAACAGAGGACACCATTGAAAACGATTGGACATACGCCTGTTTCTGCTCTTTGCAGTATAATTTAGCTATTTTGTTTTTGTTTTTATTTGTATTTGTTTGACATTTTGATATTGCAGGATAAGCATGATATACATACATTGTCGATTAAAATATAATCTATTTACACTCTCTGTGAAACAGACAAGAAAACCTCACCAAAGACTCACTCTTCTGCCTTTTTCTAAAGGTCGTTCTAATAGGATTTGGGGATTTTGTGTTTAACGCCACTTTCAACAATATTTCAGTTATATCGTGGCTGTCAGTTTTATTGGTGGAGGAAGTCAGAGTACCCGGAAAAAACCATCAACCTGCCGCAAGTCACTGACAAACTTTATCACATAATGTTGTATCGAGCGGGATTCGAGCTCAAACTTTAGTAGTGATAGGCACTGAGACATATATAAGGTTACATCAGTACCATTCTGTAGATATTCAATGTGTTTAATTATATGTGCTTTGTTTTACAGGGCTCTAATTTGGGGAACGCATCGGTGTTGTAATGGTTATCGTGTTCGTCTTGCGTGCGGTAGATCATGAGTTCGAGCCACGGTTGGGTCAAACGAAAGATTATAAAATTGATATTTGTTGCTTCTCCTCTCAGCACGCAACATTAAGGGGTAAGAAGAACAGACTGGTTGGTTTGGAATTAGCACAATGTGTCCCAAGTGGAGCGACATGTCTACCTTCGGACTGTTGTTTCAATAAACTGGCACTATATAAATCAAACGAAGTGCGTTGGTCTACTACAAAGCGGACATCATCATCCTATCGACGTGTAAATCATTCTCACCATGACATAGCTGAAAAACTACACATTTGGCGTTAAACAACAATCACTCACTCTAATTTGGGACCGAAAATTCTTATTTGTAATTATCATTTTGTCTCCATAACTCTTCTTTCGTTTTTTAACATCTTGTTTATTTTCATATACATTGTAATAAAGAACGAAGTCCTTATAACGGTAGGCTGTCCGATTTTTCCTTCTATATTGATAGCCAAATATCTGTTCACCGGAAGTTTAGAAAAAAACAATTGATAATTTAGAAACGCAAAAGAAATATATTTCAATGAAAAATTTCCAATTCTTTATCTATTTACTCTATGCAAAATCGAAATAAACTTGAAATAAAATTCTAATAAAAAAATCTCTTTCTACGAAACTCCCGACGGAAGAGCGGCGTACAGTAGGTAAAATGAATGGAACAGCCGTAACAAATCGGCTACAAAATTCATTCAAAATAACTTGTACAGATCATCGTATTATTGAAATTTTAGGACTTCGTCCTTCAAACAGGTTGCCTGTCTCATATTATGATTGATGATGAGGCTTGTATAGATGTTTTACTGATATAGATTAGGTACTATTTTTAGCTCTCCCGGTCCCAAGTGAGCTTTCCACATTTTAAGCTTCTGAAAATTAACAGTTTGTAAAGCAAGTCGAATTGACCAATCAAGGTTTGCTCGGCTTCATGTACAAAAAGAATGTTTTCATTTTGTATAATTAATATATATCATACCGTGACATCTGCTCGGTCATGCAATAAAGTCGGTCACTTGTTTTGATTTACAATTCTGGCGCAGCACGAGACCAATGACGTCATTCTGTATATTCATAGCGTACATAAACACAGAGGGAATTCTTTTCAACGTCAAAATTACAAGATGAGATTAAAACAGAGAAGTTTGAATTGAATAAATTCCATGCAAGTAAAAAAGATCCTTTTTACTAATGTCTTTTTTTCCTGATCATTATGCTTGTTTAATATGTTTCCATCGATGGTATTCTCCAAGCATTTGTATTTTTCCGATTTGTTGACATAATCGTCATCACAGTTCATGACCGTTTCTGGAATGTAGGCCAAGCAAATTGTATTTTAAAATACTTTGAAAATATGATGATTGATCATTCAGATTCCACCATTTTCTAGAAAATGTCCGATTTTACCGGGAAAATACATGCAAATGCTCTCCATTAGTCACAAAATGGCAGATTATTTTGCATTTCCACTACTGCTTTAATAACAAATATACCCCTTACTTCTTGGGGTAATGAAATGAAATTCACAGAGAAGATAGAACAAGAATTAATTTACAGTAATAATCAAAATTTATAGCATAAACTGAACAGAGAATTAAATTAAACCAGACAGAAAAATGAGATTATCTGGGTAAAAAAAAACCTGTCATTATTACAAATAGCATCAACAAAACTGTATTGTTACCACTCTGTGATAATAAATGTGATTAAAATAAATTGAAATCAGTCATTAATTGTTTTACAAAAACATGGCAGAATGTAGTCAGTCTAATAGATTGTATTGACAAAAGCAAAAACACCAAATTCACTGGATTAAATACTTTATTATATGGGTAAGCAAGTTTAATATTTGCATCAAATAATTAATATTTAATACTTCAATTTCAAACTATTTAAAAAAAAACATCCTTTAAAATTTGTCAGACAAAACAATTACACTGAAAAAGCTAAAATACTGTACTTTATTAATCTGGTTTACTTTTTAAGTTTGGTTGGCCTATGACAAAATCATGTGCTTTATTGACCTTTGACCGACTTTATGTGACGTAATAGGACGCCATTTGGAAAAAGGGTAGTAAACAAATATGGGTCAGTGTGTTATTATTATCGATCTTTTTTCCATGGAACTTTACACATGTGAGCAAGAATAGATGAGGAACATAATTAAAAAGAAAAAATGTTTACTTTTCAAACATGAAAAAAATAATCAAACTTTATCCAATGACTGACCGACTAATTGTCAGACGAGGATATATAATTAGAGTATAGCTTGATTACTTTTGAAGAAACCAAATTCTAGAGTTTAAAATGATAAAGAGCTATCAACAACAGGGCAAACAACTCACAGGCACTTGTTTCATTCAAAAAATATATGCCCCCTCCTCTTCCTTACTTCAAGGTAATCATCTATAGGCGAGTTATGACATCATCCAACATGGCAGCATTGATTTTTCAGAGAGAAGAAAAATTTTCATTTTCACTTATAACCCCAGCATATTGAATTCGATTTATCTGAAATTTATCACAAATCATCATCACTGAACATTTATTGCAACACTGACATTTATTTACATAGAAAAGTGAATTTAAGCAATAACTTTGAACTGAGAAAATTCGCAAGCAGGTCATATATTTACATCACATGATCATTCTTAGTAACACTAAAATCCACATAGAAAGTGAAGAAGCTATAAAATTTGAAAACTATCCATATAATATCAGCAGAAAATTTGGAGAGAAATAACTTTTATATTATTTGATGATAAAGTTGAAGTTCGTGATTTCAACGAGACTAAAAATATCAACTTCCGGTTGTCAAAATGTAAACATTGTACATGCAAACAGCTGATTACACATGGAACACATATTGTGCTATTTTTCAGTCAGCACGGGCTCTTCCGAGCTAAACTGAAAACGCATCAATGTAAGTTCTTTATATCACTACAAGACAAACATGAAGTCCGAAAGTGCTAAAATAGTCCTTGCACTTTCAGCTATTATAATTATCACATATGCAGTCACGATCATATGTTTACCAAGAAAAAGCCACCATAAACTATTATCAACAGATGAGTCTAAAGTAACTTTCTATGTTGATGTTATGTCATGGAGTGACATCACACCCAGCCTATGTCTACACATTCAAAAACTTGAATTAACAATTGACAAGAACAAATTACCAAAATTGTTTAGAACATTTGTGCTTCTTACCTTAATACTAGCAATTGATATTCATCCGAATCCTGGACCGATACAATATCCGTGCGGAATATGTGGTAGATCAGTCAATAGCAACCACAGGGCAATATCATGTGACAACTGTGAACACTGGGTTCACATCAAATGCGGCAACATCAGTCCAGTAGAATATAACAATATGTGTAAGTGTGATAACATTATATGGTCATGTCCAAAATGTAAACAGAAGGAAACTATGAACCAAGCATTAAATAACGGTCAGACGTGCCAGCCAACACCAATAATAAATAATCAGGTGGATGACATGAACACTTCCAACATATCAACAGGAAGCAATACATCAATTAGTTCAACTCAGGACAATCAAAACCTACTTACTATCCTTACAATGAACTGCCGTAGTCTCAGAAGTGAAGCTAAGAGAAACGAGCTCAATACAATTATTGCAACGCACCAACCACACATAATCCATCTACAGGAAACACATCTTGACAAATCTATACCCACTAGACCCAGAGCGATATGAGATAGTACGCAAAGACAGAACATGTAAGAAAGGCCACGAAGGAGGCGGGGTGATCAATGTAGTACGGAAAGACACTGCATGTAGTGGTGAAGACACCCTAGACACTGACTGCGAAAAAGCGTGGACTAAAATACAACTCAAGGGTTGCAAAGCACTATACACCGGTTGTTTCTATCGCAAACCGGACAACGAACCATCAGCACTATAGAACCTGAATAATTCACTAAGTAGACTGACCCACAACAGCACTTTACCTAATGTTATACTAACGGGAGACTTCCATTTGCCTGACATTGACTGGGATGAAGATGATATAAAAGGTGGCTATACTATCAAATCAAACCATAACTATTCAACTGAAATAAACCAACTTGCAATAGATTTAGTTGAGGAACACTGCTTACAGCAATGTGTAACTGAACCGACGAGAGAAAAGAATATTTTAGATCTAGTTCTAACTACCAACGAAAATCTCGTACATAAAGTCGATGTTATGAATGGAATGAGTGACCATCAAATGATAATAACAACTATAAATGCAAGACGGAAAATTATCAGGAACAAGCCAAGAAAAGTTTATCTTTATAAGAAAGGAAACCTAGATGCTGTTAAGGAATATCTAGACAGTAAACTAGAAAGTTTCAAGGAAAAATATAAAGAAATGAACATCGAAGGATATTGGACCACTTTTAAATCACACCTTTTCAATGCAATGGATCAATACATACCATCAAAAACCTTAACATCAAGATGGAATATACCATGGATAAACCAAAACATCAAGAAAATGATACGTAAGAAGGAAAGACTATACAAAGCTGTCAAAAGGTACGAAACAGAAGATCACTGGAAAAAGTTCAAACAATATAGAGCACAAGTAAAGGCTGAAATTGACAAAGCACATAGAAAGTTCATCTTCTATATGTTAGAGGTAAATGGAACAACGTCAAACAACACAACAACTAACCAACAAGATAACTATCGAATAGGGAAAAAATACTGGAAGTACGTAAAATCAAGAAAGAGAGGAACAGTAGGGGTATCAACACTGAAGGTAAATGAAGAAACGATTGAAAACAGTAAAGGAAAAGCAGAAGCATTGAATGAACAATTTAAATCAGTATTCACGAAAGAAGATCTTGACAACTTCCCACAAATAGACGACAGTGGAACACCAGATATACCCAACCTGAATATATCGACAGAAGGCCTTATAAAACTACTAAAAGCTGTCAATCCCAACAAAGCTAATGGCTCTGACAATATATCATGCAGGATATTAAAGGAAGCCGCAGAATCAATATCACCATATCTGCAATTAATCTTCATAAAATCCATCGAAGAGCATAATGTACCAAAGGATTGGCTAGTTGCAAATGTCACCGCACTATTTAAGAAAGGCGATAAAAGCCAACCTGTGAATTACCGCCCAGTATCATTGACATCAGTACCTTGCAAGATCATGGAACATGTCATATTTAAACATGTAATGAACCATCTTGACAAGCATAACATACTTGTGGACTTCCAACATGACATTAGAAACAAACGATCATGTGAGTCACAGCTAGTCATTACAACTGAAGACATAGCAAGAAATCTTGACAACAACCAACAAGTCGATATGCTCATATTGGATTTTAGTAAAGCCTTTGACACGGTACCATGCAAGCGTCTACTGAAAAAGCTGAAATCATATGGCATAAATGGGAACATTCTATCATGACTTGAAGCATGGCTCACGCAACGAGAACAACAAGTGACAATAGAAGGAGACAAATCTAGTACAGCCAAAGTAACATCTGGTGTACCACAGGGAACGGTACTAGGACCTTTGATGTTCCTTTTATATATCAACGATATAGGCAATGACATCACATCCAAAATTCGCCTATTTGCAGATGATAGCCTACTATACTTTACAATATCCATCAAAGACGATTGCAAACGGCTACAGCAAGATTTTGACAGAATGGTTAATTGGACAAAAACATGGCAGATGATTTTCAACCCTCTGAAATGCTATGTTCTAAAGATTACAAAAAAGAAGAAAACAGTAGACTTCGACTATAACAACAATGGACAAACCTTAGAAACGGTAGCATCAAATCCATACCTAGGAGCTGAACTCACGAACACCATGTCTTGGGACAAACAAGTTCAGAAAGTTGTAGCGAAAGGAAATAAAGCACTAGGCTTCATACGTAGAAATGTAGGATCATGTCCAGAGGAGGTAAAGAAACAAGCATACCTTGCGGTTGTGCGACCTCACCTTGAGTATGCCAGCAGCACTTGGGACCCTCATCTCCAAAAACAGATTCAACAGATTGAGATGGCCCAACGCCGAGCAGCATGCTTCATCAAAAGCAACTACTCAAGAGACCCTGGTACAGTGACAACATTACTCGAACAACTGGAATTACCACCACTTTCAACAAGGAGAAAAATAGCCCGTATCACACTTTTACATAAAGCCATCCATGAAAAAGTAGCGATACCAATACCATCCTACATCATTAAACCAACGAGAACTTCGAGATTCCATCATCCGAAGAGATACATACAAATTAGACCGAAAAAAGATGTTTACAAATACAGTTTCTTCCCACGTACCATCAGGGATTGGAACCAACTATCAGATGAACTGTTAGACATAGAGAGCAGTGAGGAATTTAAGAGCAGAATCACTAAGCTCTACTACGGTGGCTGAACAACATGAACAAAAGATGATGATTTTATCCTGTTTTAATCACTTGTAAATACACACACTTTTGGAACTTTACTGTATATACTAATAATTTTGTCATGTTGGAGGACGTCACAAATACTTGAGTGGTGAGTCAACGACCTTTTTCAAGTCAACACCATAGATAGATAGATAGATAGATCTACCCTTTTCCCCTTCCCCACTTCGCCTCAATATTTTTCGCTTATTTGTGATCCTTTGGCTGACCCAATTATATCGTTACACTCTCGAGATATTTCTCTTTTCGAGTGCCACATTTAAATATACCTACCGGGCCCCCCTCAGACGAATTGAACAAGAACAGTCAGCGAACGTGGCTTAGTGAAAACAGTCATTGAAACGGATACAGTCACTTCCGGTTTGCGCTGGATTTTTCATATGCATTCGGAATTCTCTAGACCGGCCATGTGTAACAATGCCACATGATCATCTCCTCTCAAATGTAAAGTAAGCCTTTAAAATACAGATAATTGTTCCAATTCAGATTATAAAAATATGTTCTGAAACTCCAAATTACTGACATTTGATTTTTAAAGCACCTTTTTATTAATTTTCTAAATTTATTTAAACCGGACCGGAAGTGGCTGTATCCGTTTCAATGAATTAAATTTTCACTAAGCCACGTTCGCTGACTATTCTTGTCCAATTCGTCTGAGGGGGGCCCGGTAGGTATATTTAAATGTGGCAGTCGAAAAGAGAAATATCTCGGGAGTGTAACGATATAATTGGGTCAGCGAAAGGATCACAAATAAGCGAAAAAATATTGAGGCGAAGTGGGGAAGGCGAAAAGGGTAGATGTTTACCTTGAAGTAAGGAAGAGGAGGGGGCATATATTTTTTGAATGAAACAAGTGCCTGTGAAACAACTGGGGCAATATCATCCCAACATCACGTCAAGGGTGTTGTTTTTCCTTATCCGAACAAATAGAGTACTACACAAAACTCCTTTGAAACTTAGAGGAGTTCTGAAGCAACGCTTTAGTTATAATATGGAAACAAATTCCTAATATATGATTGGAGAAGACCGATATTAGATAAATAAATCAACGACAAGCAACGAGTATCACATATAATTATTAACATAGTTTCATTTTCTCTTTTTACTTCTCAAATGCAAACATCAATTACAACTTCCATCTTGTTCATTGAAGAAGTGCTGCATTATTGCGTGACAACTATACATACTAACTATATCATTAGGAATTTGCCCCAACAAATATGAACAGAGAAAATTTCTTTAGAGGGATCACAAAAATTATATAGACCGGAGTCAATCCAGGGGCAGATAATTCGACCAATATTCAAAATAAACTGCTAAATACAATATTGCATTATCAATTGATGTCAATAAACACCAACGTTTCGTAGGCCGCCTCGGTGGGGTAATACTCACCTCGAGTTCAGCAAGTCATTCGAATCATGGGTTCGATCCCCTGTTGGATCAAACGAAAGACTATACAATTTGTATTTGCTGGTTCTTGTCTAATTTCATGGCAATAACGAATAAGAGCAGAGACGTGTTGGATCGCAAATAGGATAATGTATCCATGTGTATCAACAACATGTATACCTGCGGACTGTTGTTTCAGTGAATTCACACTTTACAACTAACTCAAACGTGCTGGTTTATAGTACATAGATGGTATCATCATCATCATCTGGTCAAATTCTTGCTCTCTTGGCGCGAAATAACAATTAGTAGCTTTCCCCAACAATATTAGATCTTGACCGACAGTACACCTCAATACATCATGGTCGTGTATCAATGTAAAAATGCTGATGTTAATTATTATAGTTTGACGCTGTTTCTTATCAAATAGAAGACAGTTTTATGTATCTGTTTATTACTACGGTACTTTTTCGTGGTTTTATTCCATTGTTGCTGTAAATTATATACCTATGAATATAACATACAGACATAGTATTGGGGGAGATATATCTATATACAAAACCATTAAAAGACCTGCGGATAACATTAAATAACATTAAAACATTTGACTTCTCTATACCCTTTTCACAACCATTCCCCACTCAAAACTAATGCTCTGATTTTTTATTGATAACATATCTGTCATATTTGGTGGATGTGTTTTCCAATAGTCGTCATTCCTCTGGTTACCAACTCTTCACACAGACTTGTTCCTTTATTCGTATGAGGCACATTTCCTGCTGGAGCTTCTCAAGAAAAATGAAAAGAAGCAAACAGATTATTTATTTTCACGCTCCTCTATATAGATTATGTCTTTTCACTAAATAATTCCAAGTTTGGTGATTACGTTGATCGCATCTATTTCACTGAGGTTGAAATAGAGGATACCACAGATACAGCTCGATCTGCTTCACTGAGCTTGAAATAGAGGATACCACAGATACAGCTCGATCTGCTTCACTGAGCTTGAAATAGAGGATACCACAGATACAGCTCGATCTGCTTCACTGAGCTTGAAATACAGGATACCACAGATACAGGTTGATCTGCTTCACGCCTTGACTTACACATAACAATTTACAGTGAGGACCGGTTATGAACGTTAGCTTACGAAAAATTTAGACGATTTCAATTTTCCCATTGTGAACTTTCCATTACTATGTAGCAGCATTGTAGCAGTACCTGCTAATGGAATATATATATTGATTATTAAATACGAGCTTGTGGTTCGGCTTCCTATCATAATTTATTGATAGTGGGTCCGATAGTTATAAAGACAAGTATGTTTTATGTTTTATTTCTAAGGGTCTTGTAGGTGTATAAGTTTAATAATAAAATTTGCTCACGCCACGATATACCTGAAATATTGCTAAAGTTGGCGTTAAATACCAATCAATCAAATAATCAATATTGATAGTGGGATGCTGCGAAGAAAGAAGCTACTGTAACAGCTGTTATTTTCTATTTATATCATAGTTTCATCCATTGATCAATAGAGAAAACTGATTTAGGAAACATTAACACATTAGGAAGCTCTTACAGATGATTCTATGTGCCTTGATTGGATACTGGATCATGTGAGTGCACATTAAATAGGTAATTGTCATATTCCGACCTCTAATTTTAGACGAACGGGGAATTTAGGAAGTTTATTTGATATGGTGGAAACACAAGATAATTTGCCAAATGCAACATAAATGCTTATCAGATTCAGTTTAATGACACACTAAATACCAAAATTTCATTATTTTTTGTTATTTCAATAGTTAACCACTAATAAACGAAGTTGTTTTATCCCGCATGGAACCTTAGTTTTTTTATCAGACGGGAAAATATCAATTTATGTAAACGAACATAGCTGTACATGAATAATATTGATGAAATGTATTGAAAACTAATAAATCGTGCCTTAATAGAATGAAACGACTGGCTTCTTTTAAGCTTTAAATGAACATTTAAGCACACCTCGCCAATTCAACATTCTCATGGAATGCTTACATCTCTATGAAATAGTATTTCTTATTCAACTTCAATTCTTTTTGTTTTTAGCACAATGCTCATCTTCAAGAATTATTTATGTGCCATGAATGAAAATTAATTATTTCTTTATTGAATATGTGCTAAAAGGGGCCCAAATTCGAAAATTTGTATATTTGGAAACTAGGCAAAATTTCAATATTTCATCTAATATTGACGCGTCCTTTTAATTGAATTGAACTGATTGTGACGGCGACTTCATGTAATTTTCTATCGGATTTCATCTATCATTTATGGTTTTCGAGTTAAAACTGATTGTAGTCAAACTGGTGCCGGAGGAATCTCTTGGCGACTTGCTGCGGTCGTATCATTGGTTTATGTGTGTTTATTGCCACTTTCAACAATATTTCAGTGATATCGTGCAGTGGCGGTCAGTTTTATTGTGGAGGAAACCGGAGCACATTAAGACCTTCTGCAAGTCACGGACGAACATTATCACACAAGGTTGTATCGAGTATACCTCACCATGAACGGGAATCAATCTCACAACTTTGTGATAGATACCGATTGCACAGGTAGGTATGTGTATTGCATAGCATAGGTGTAAGTTCAACTATAACACGATAGCGACCACGACGGACCTTTTGTTTACATATTGTAGAGAGTTAGTGAATTATTGTTACTGATCCCAACTCAGCAATTTTCATCTATATCAAGAGGAGAACAAGTTAATTTTCAATGAGATGATGATGAGATCCGCTTTGTTCTAGACCAACGACCAACACGCTTAGATGATTTTTTAATGCTAGCTCACTGAAACAAGAGTTCGCGGATAGACATGTCGCCTCACTCGGACACATTATATCGATACTCCGTGCTTATCAGAGCAGCAACATATACCGATTTTATAGTCTTTGACTTGATCGGGGGTCGAACCCACTATATACCACACTCGAGGCGAGCACACTAACCATTACGCCACTGATGCGGTCACACAAATTGTATATGATGTATATTTCTTCAATAGAATGTAGGGGTACTTTTTTTCAGGAGAGAGACAATTTCAGACATGGAGGACGAAATTAAGATAAAATGCATATTAGTATACTTATTACTGTGAAGACGGAGTAGTAAAATGGTATGTTTATACCAACGTCACTATGTGTCCTTACCACTAATCTGTTTTGGAGTTATGCCGCTTGAATTGTCAAAAATTATAATTATAATAATAAGTTTCTGTTCAATTACTTAAGTTCCATTAAGCAAATCATTTGAAATCTATACATAAGGTCAGGCACCGTGAAATACAGACCAAGTTACCACTTTTGTTCGTTCTGGAGTTATGCCCTTTGATTTGCCAAAATAAAATTGAAAAAAAAACAATTTCTCAGGTTTCTGCTCAATAACTTAAATTATGTTTATGCAAATCATTTGAAATTTATTATACACCGCTTTTTACCACAATACTCAGGTCACTTGTTATTTTTCCTGTTATGATTCTAGAGTTATGCCCATAAGTTGACAACTATCTTCTTTTTCTTTAGTTTCCGTGGTCTAACTTAACCACAATACACAGGCCAAGTTCGAATATGGTTAGTACTCCTTTTATGTATGCTTAAGGGTTATGTCCCCTCGCTTAATTTAGCTGGCAGTGGAAGCATCTTTGCCCTTTGGACATATATTCTTCCATTATTATTCTCATCGCACATATGGGGTACCATACCGTCATATATTACGTTTTCACTGAGGTTGGGGTGGGGACAGTGTTACAACATCATTAAAAATATTACATTGTTAATTTCTCAGACAGGAAACCATTTATTAATTTGCCAGATCAAGGGATTTGCATGGCATACAGTTGTTTATACACTTTTTATATGTTATCATAACATGAAACACTATTTCAAACATTTATTTAATATGTACTATTAGGAATAATTGTTTCCAAGTTGGTGATAGTTGACATAAACGTAGGATATATACATCTACAATGCCACATCAAGATGAACATAAAGCAAAATAAAGTTCAAACGTTTGCTTAATGAATTTCAGAACTGATAAGCCAGTTATGATTGCTTACCATGCAATTATTATATTGTGCTGTCATGATTGGATTTTTTCCCTTTTTTCATTACACCATCACGAAATGATTGAAAGATGACTGAAGAAGAGTGAACAGAGCATTATGATACTGAATCATTTAGATTATACATAGACATTGAAGATGTGACAATTTCATTTTATAATAGAAATTGGAGCCAGTGATGGTCAACAATTCCACTAACTACAGCAAAGATGGTCAACAATTCCACTAACTACAGAAAAGATGGTCAACAATTTCAATAACTACAGCAAAGATGGTCAACAATTCCACTAATTACAACAAAGATGGTCAACAATTCCACTAACTACAGCAAAGATGGTCAACAATTCCACTAACTACAGCAAAGATGGTAAACAATTCCACTAACTACAACAAAGATGGCCAACAATTCCACTAACTACAGCAAAGATGGTCAACAATTCCACTAACTACAACAAAGATGGTCAACAATTCCATTAACTACAGCAAAGATGGTCAACAATTACACTAACTACAGCAAAGATGGTCAACAATTCCATTAACTACAACAAAGATGGCCAACAATTCAACTAACTACAGCAAAGATGGTCAACAATTCCACTAACTACAACAAAGATGGTCAACAATTCCACTAACTACAGCAAAGATTGTCAACAATTCCACTAACTACAGCAAAGATGGTCAACAATTCCACTACTACAGCAAAGATAGTCAACAATTCCACTAACTACAGCAAAGATGGTCAACAATTCCACTAACTACAGCAAAGATTGTCAACAATTCCACTAACTACAGCAAAGATGGTCAACAATTCCACTACTACAGCAAAGATAGTCAACAATTCCACTAACTACAGCAAAGATGGTCAACAATTCCACTAACTACAGCAAAGATTGTCAACAATTCCACTAACTACAGCAAAGATGGTCAACAATTCCACTAACTACAGCAAAGATGGTCAACAATTCCATTAACTACAGCAAAGATGGTCAACAATTCCACTAACTACAACAAAGATGGTCAACAATTCCACTAACTACAGCAAAGATGGTCAACAATTCCACTAACTACAGCAAAGATGGTCAACAATTCCACTAACTACAACAAAGATGGTCAACAATTCCACTAACTACAGCAAAGATGGTCAACAATTCCACTAACTACAGCAAAGATGGTCAACAATTCAACTAACTACAGCAAAGATGGTCAACAATTCCACTAACTACAGCAAAGATGTTCAACAACGATTAATTCTTAAGATTTAACCAAGATAAAAGCTGCCGGAGAAGACTACTAAAAATAATGTTAAGCGTTAATAGTTCATGAGGATGTAGCTACAGAATGGAATCACCACGATATAGCTGAAATATTGTTGAAAGTGGCGCTAAACACCACAACCCTAGCCCAACCCCAGAATGGAACTTTTTAGAAGTTTTTTTTCAAGTCAAGTATGATAAAGACAAAGGATATCTTTTTGTATGAAGGTATCCGAGGTATAAATTGGTTTTAAGAAATAAAGATATATATCAACAGATTGTGGTGGCTCGTTCTGGAACACTTTATAAGGAGTGGAAAACTAGTCACTTCAAGATAATATTGCTATATCTTGGAGACGAATTAGCTTAAAGTTCATTTTGCAGCAAATCATCACTTTTTATCTCCTGCCAATTCGTAACTCAAAAATACAAAATATCATGAAATTTAAATTACTCTATAAAGATGGGCTTCAGAACAATAAAACTCCCATTTTCTATTTCGATCAATCCATTTCCTAATAATAACATTTTAAACGGGTGCTTTTATTTGAAAATAACTTTCACTGTGATACAAAAGATTGATTGCTGATATGAAAAATAGTTTTGTAAAGCTAGCTTTTGATTAATGACTTATTTCAAACATATTTTTTTTCAATAAATCGTTTGTTTTTTTATGTTATTTTATGTACTATACATTTTTCCAATAATGTAATAAATAACAATTTGAAAGTGGTTTTCTGGCATCAAGCAGCTTTTTATTGCATAATTTTGTTTCAATATAGGCTCATTTCCAAATCGATTACGTGTCATATACATAGTAAATTACACGTCTATTGTGTGTAACGTGATGATAACACTGAATTTCTGTCATACTTTTAACTAATGAAAAATGTAAATTTGAATAACTATTATTTTGATTTATTTCCTGTATAACTGTTAAAATCGTCTTGGTGATGTAATAGTTAGCGTGATATATGTGCCGGGAGTTTGGACGATCTTGGGTTCCTGAGAAGTGTATATTTCAGTGAACTATACTCTGAAAAATAGCGTCAGGTTGTTAGTTTATTGTACAAAAGCAGATATCAACAGCTTGTTATTGACATGATATAGCGAGAAGGTGGCTCACTTATGCAACATTTCATTCACTTTACTTTGTGTTTTAATGACCGTAAACGATATTTATTCATATGTATATATATTTATATTCCAGATGCCTATCACCACTAAAGTTGTGGGTTCCAACCCCGTTCATTGCGAGGTGTACTCGATACAACATTATGTGATAAAGTTTGTCAGTGACTTGCAACAGATCGATGGTTTTCTACGGGTACTCCGGTTTCCTCCACCAATAAAACTGACCGCCACGATATAGCTAAAATATTGTTGACAGTAATGTTAAACACCATAGCCTCTTTTCCAGATGGAACATAATGATTAAAGCTATCGCTTTCTTGTCGTCGTTTGCTCATTATTGCATAGTTGATTTTTTTTTAATGCAACATCACATAGATAGGCAAATCTCGGGTGAATCAGATGCTCTACTTCTATCTAGATGGAGGAACGAAATAGGCCGAGTTATGACGAGTGACATCATATGGGGTTGCTGTTGGTGTGTGCTCTGTTCACAATGACTCCAGAGTTTGTTGGTATCGCTTCGCTCGGAAGTAATTAATATATAGCGTCTTATTTTACAGAAATTTATATTATCAAAGCATATGCACGTGTATATTTAAAAGCCAATGAATGGTTCCGTCATCGATGGTGGAACCGATGGTTTTGGAATATTTCGCCCTAATACACTAAATATGCATGTCTCGTGTGCTTTCAGAAGTACATTGCAGACTTTATATTGTTGTTAAAATGCCTAATGGTACCAGCGGGATTCGCATTCTCTCTAACCGAGTGTGTCCAATACTTTCTTGACACAACCTTCCTTAATATGTTCTATTATACAATCCTGTCCTCCCATTTCTTTTTAACGGAATTGTATCCGTATTAACATTTGGAAAGTCCTCTGACTTGTAGCAGTCGTGCCACAAGTCAATGTCTCAATTACAGAATTGGACCATTGCAACATCCGAGGTATTAAAGACCTATAATAGTTATTGGAATGTACACTAAGATTTGCTAGCAGTGACATTTTTGTGAAAAAATAGCTGATGGTATCAGTAGGACTCGAACCCTACAGCTAGCAGGTACATGTACTCAAATTCAAGATATATGGCTAAGGTTATGGTGTTTAACGCCACTTTCAACAATATTTTAGTTATATTGTGGCGGTCAATTTTATGTGTGAAGGAAGCCGGAGACAACCACCGACCTCTCGCAAGTCACTGACAAACTTTATCGCATGATGAGCTCAAGATATAAGTCTAATTAACTGAGCCATTAACTGAGCCAAAGCAGCACTTCCATGGCGCAAACAGTTGATTATAACTGCCTTTTGTATCTACTGTTATACAGTATCATAATATTTGTGACGTTTGTAGCCGGGGTGGAGGCAGGTCCGTGGTTTTCTCCGGGTACTCGGAAATCTGACATCCACTGCCCACGATATAATTGAAATATTGTTGAAAGTATAATTCAATTAATCATTAGATAGGCTCGGTTATGCTATCCAGAAAATCCATAATATGGTCTGTCTTATCTTTTTTACCCATAGGTCCATTATGTGAAACATCTGTCTGCTTAAAATACAAATGATATATTTGAAAACTGAAGTTTAATTAAAGGTCAAGTAAGCTCAAAGGTTTGTAAAGCAGTGTGAAAACTAAAGTTGTACGATAATAAACATGTCTTCATTTGATGTCTTTTTAATGCACATCTATATATTTCTATCGTAGAAATGTCATAGTAGTAATTCAATAAAAGCTGACGAGTCTTTTGAAGTATCCTGCACATTCTTTGTCAATTTGTACAATTTTCTCGTTAAGCAAATTACCATCATTTACTAAAAAATGATTCCATTTTAGATATTCTTCATACTTTTCCTGTTAGGCGTAAAAATACGCATCATTTCACTTCAGTGTGATAATACGTTCTTAATCATTATAAATATTGCGATTAATTATTAGAAATAACGACTCTCGGGATTTTACAAAAGAAATAATAGCTCTTAAGCGAAATCCAATGATGCGAACCACACAACAACAAATGTGTTTGCAATCAATTAATTTATCAATATAACGCAGGGAGAAGGATGTTGGATTCTGTAAAGACTGATGGAGCAACCACTTACCAATCTTATTACAACTTGTTAAAGGCATGACTATGTCTGATTCTGTTTTAGTGGAAAACCTGGACATTTTGTTATTTTAAAAAGATGATTAAGTCTTCAATTACGTGTCCTTCCTTCTTAGACATTACAAATGAGAAAAATAACAGGTATGTTTTTATTATATTTTCATGTTGTTGTTTGATTTGAAAAAAAACCGGCTAATTTTAAGTTGCTTCATCTTTCTTTAAGTTTTTCAATCAGTAAAACACATTGTATATCATGAACTGTGCTTTTTTTTCATTATTGTTTATATTTACGTTTATTTTTTTCTCTGTATTTATCTATCAGAATTAACGCAATACACATGTATGTTTATTTTAGCTGAATTTTCAAAAATACAGAATCAAATTGAACAAAATTTAATTCTTTCTAGTAGAGTATTATAAAGAAAAAGTAGAATAAGAAAGTGTTATAATAATCATAACATTACATTCCTCCTCAAATATTTTAGTGGATGACAGAACTTTTTTTTATTGGGTACTCATGGTTTCCCCTATCTCCCCCAAATTATTAAAGTATCGTATGAACGTGAATTGTTACTTAATCATCCCTTGTTTTTTAACACGAAATGATCAATGAATTTCTTTTCGTAACTTCACAGAATCAACTTTTTTCCGAAACTCGGATAAAAATCACAAGTTTTATTGCTGTTCTTTATCCCACAGTCACTATCAAGTTTTCACATGACGAATTAAAAATACGTGTAAAGCTAATCGTACATTATTACTTTCACTGGTTCCTCCTATACAACAACAAAATAAACTATGTTTAAGTTTATATGATTTGGAAAAGAACGTTCATTGTGATTTCAGTATTGGGTCGCCAAAGTTACCAGTACATGTGTGGGTTTTTATATAATTTATTTACCTACACGCTGCATGTCTTTAGCAACACTATATCTAATAATTTCTCAATATCTTGAGGACGAATAAATAATTCATGTTAAAGAAAGCAATCGAAATGTTCATTTATACGATGGAATTTCTTTTTCGCCTTTTGATTTAAAAATAGATTGAAAGTACATCAGAAGTTAACTGGATAAAAATAACATTTACCAGGTGTTGTTTCAAATTATCTTCTTTAGAGTGTTTTAATTACAACTTGCATAATAGTTGTGATGTAGGAGAACCATGTGTATCTGGTATCTTCTCTATACTATCACCAGGTGTCAAATAACACTGAAAAGACCCGAGAGAATATATTGAACAACAACAACAGTGCCGTTCACACAGATTCTTTTTTCAAATAAAGGGGAGGGGGGGGGGGGGTATCAAATAAAATATGTATTCTCATTAATCACCTAACTCAATGGTTTGTGACAAAACATTCGAACTGACCGAGTAAATCCCAAGTCCTCAATCATTCTACAGGCTGTATATGTAGGAACCTAAAACTTCAGACAGTCTGGATGTTGATGGTTCACGATGATGTTTTTGTATATCATGAAAACTTATATATAGTGCTTATCGGTGGGATTGATCTTTTTTTTTATTTTCAGGTATAATTTATTCATGTTATCCTCCAATTAATTAAGGATGGTCCTACTCAATTATCAATTAATCCAATGCTTTAATAAGATATTCAATTATTACCTTTCGTTTTTTTTCTCCTCAAAATTTATAACCTAATAGCAACCGTTTCGCAAATCATATATTTAGAAGACGCACGTCTCGTTCATTTTACTATTATCCTGATGTTTTTTTAATCCGCTAACAAATAAAGCCAACAGCAAGAAACACTGGTCTAAGCTAAATACAATAAGCTTACACTGATCTAGTAAAGAAGACGCTCTGTTCATTCCCGTCATGCCAGATATTTATACTGCCCAATTTTGCAAACTAAAAAGAAAAGACTGGTTCAATTAAAGTATATCGATTGATTAGTATTGATTCCTGTTACGACTTATCTTTATAGCATATATTAACGTCTTAGTGCAGGTGTTTTCCATAAATTATCTGATAATCAAGATATTTTGTTCAGTGTTGGCTTTGTTTTACTTGCGGTTGGGTGTGGTCCGGTTACCCATGTTAATAGGTTTTATGTTTGTCACGCTTTGAACGACGCCAGCTAATACAAGTACACGGTTCCTCCCACGTCATTTGTAATGCGACAAAAAAATAAAAGAAATATTCCAAGTATTATTGCTTTCCGCTTACGTCAGAGGAAGCAATGAAAGTAAAAATGCGTGTTTGTCTTCAAAATGTACAATAATTCCTCTTGTTTATAATTACTGCTAATTTCTTCGAGAACATATGCACGTTTTATTGCATTTGCCAATTAACCATTTTAGTTAGTTTCTGTTTGACCTAATGGCATACCTATGAAAGGATTGGTTTAAGAGTTTGGACTTTTCTTTTAATAATATGATAGTATTGCCACTAATTTTCTGAGGAAACATGCTCACGTGCCGACTACAACTTTTGTCACTTCACTTGAAGTACTTTAAAGAGTTACTCTGATTGTACTTTGTATATTTTTGTAACAGTCCGGTGATCAATAAAATTCAATAGCAGCGAAACCTGAGAAAATGCTTTGCTTCTTTCAATATAATATTACCAACCCTAGTCTAATACCATAACCATTTGAGAAAGATTCGAGGTTTGTGTATTAAAGAACTTGGTTTGTATTAAGTGCCGATGTCTGTTGACTTATATCGAAATTGTCATAATAATTAATTTACAAGAGCTTCAGATTTATCAGCTCACTAGGTAAAGACATTTCTGTCTATTTATTACACCTTAGTGGCTTTTATTTAATAAAGTGTTTCTATATAACAAAACCTTTATCTAATCTAATTATAGAAACATTACCGTGGCGACAAAGGCATTTGTTCAGAAACAACGGAGCTTGGCAAACAATTTTATAATCAAATTATTGTAAATACCAACATGACGACTAGGGCACTTGATCGTCAATAATGAAATCCACACAGTTTATCAATGTATGAAGATAGTACACGAACACCTATGTGAACACAAAATTATGCTTTGAAGTATCAGCAGAAAATATAAAATAAATCTCTTTTTCAATAGAGACCGATCAAAATCACTTGGTTCATGAACAAATATGTTTGAGACTATCAATCTACCCCATATAGAATTCGTAATTCCTTCTCTGTAGATATGTAGATATCGGTAGAAGGTCTACTATCAGTAAAATATCAGATATAACATGAATAGTCTATCTTTCCATTAAAGAATCAACTGGATGTACATGACTATGGATGGGAATAATATATCTTAAATCTCCAATAAGTCTACTGTTTTATAATTGGACAATTCATTTCTATTTCATTGTTTAATTGCTTAGCTATAAATTTTAATGCCGTATCTCTTTATGTCTTTTTTTTAATCTTTTTGGAAATATCTTATTGAAAAATATTCTGTCACTTGCGTACTAATGATCAGAGATTGTATCAGCAATTTTATTTTGGTGGTTCTAAATGGACTATTGTTTCCCAAATTATGGCTTTCGATGGCCTTGTGTACTATCTGATTTTTCAAATGATGCTTAAGTCTATAGGCTCTCTCTAATAGAACGAATATTATACATACGACAACTGTTGTGTTGCTGAGAATAAATATATTATGTATGAACTTCAAGATTATGAATCAGTGTTCATTACAACAACACTAGGCTACTAATTCAATTATAAATGAGGGTGGTATTTCACTCACATGTAAAAGACACTTGTATGACCGCATCATTTTACTAAGAGGGGGAATTTTGGGCCCATCAAGCTAGTTAACCCCGCCACTTGTTATTGAAATGCCTATACCAAGCCGGGAGAATGAGCGGTCATGTATATATGTCAGGGAAGTCGATTCCTGCCTCTGTTTCAATGATTATCTTATTAGATATTAGAACTGAACATATTCTCACGCTGTGTTTTGTTTTTCATTTTATTTTCAAAGTTCGTTCAACAAAATGATGTTGTGTCTTCTTATCTCTACATAGGATTGCCCTCTTTTGAGAAAAAATATATATTTATTCTCCCGAATATTTAAATTTGACCCACTAAAGATTTTTCTCTGGTTTCTTTAACACAAACACGCATAAAAACCACGAAAACGTGCTTCTTATTGAGCTCGAATCTGGATTGGGGATATAGAGTGGACAGCAAACGATGACTACCAATATAATTAAAATTAGATCTCAGCACTTGTTCCCTAATTTCTCTTAGTTGTATACTAGTCGCCTCGTGGGAGATCTAAAAACGCTCCTTTTGTGGTCGCGTCAGGGGTCAACATGAATACATTCAGTGTCTATCGGGTGCAATCCAAAACACACATGCTTGTCTTTTCTGCTAGAGATTGTAGAACAATCGCTGATTGGCCAATTTAGAGTACATTCTAGTGCGATCGTTTTAGATCTCCCATGCGGTAACTAGTAAACCACCAATAGAAAAAGGGAGCAAATGTGGAGATGTAATATTAGATTGGGTGACTACAAACTCATGTTAGATATGCTATAGACCTAATATTAGATTGGGTGACTACAAACTCATGTTAGATATGCTATAGACCTAATATTAGATTGGGTGACTACAAACTCATGTTAGATATGCTATAGACCTAATATTAGATTGGGTGACTACAAACTCATGTTAGATATGCTATAGACCTAATATTAGATTGGGTGACTACAAACTCATGTTAGATATTCTATAGACCTAATATTAGATTGGGTGACTACAAACTCATGTTAGATATGCTATAGACCTAATATTAGATTGGGTGACTACAAACTCATGTTTGATATCCTATAGACCTAATATTAGATTGGGTGACTACAAACTCATGTTAGATATGCTATAGACCTAATATTAGATTGGGTGACTACAAACTCATGTTAGATATGCTATAGACCTAATATTAGATTGGGTGACTACAAACTCATGTTAGATATCCTATAGACCTAATATTAGATTGGGTGACTACAAACTCATGTTAGATATTCTATAGACCTAATATTAGATTGGGTGACTACAAACTCATGTTAGATATGCTATAGACCTAATATTAGATTGGGTGACTACAAACTCATGTTTGATATCCTATAGACCTAATATTAGATTGGGTGACTACAAACTCATGTTAGATATGCTATAGACCTAATATTAGATTGGGTGACTACAAACTCATGTTAGATATGCTATAGACCTAATATTAGATTGGGCGACTACAAACTCATGTTAGATATGCTATAGACCTAATATTAGATTGGGTGACTACAAACTCATGTTAGATATGCTATAGACCTAATATTAGATTGTGTGACTACAAACTCATGTTAGATATGCTATAGACCTAATATTAGATTGTGTGACTACAAACTCATGTTAGATATGCTATAGACCTAATATTAGATTGGGTGACTACAAACTCATGTTAGATATGCTATAGACCTAATATTAGATTGGGTGACTACAAACTCATGTTAGATATGCTATAGACCTAATATTAGATTGGGTGACTACAAACTCATGTTAGATATGCTATAGACCTAATATTAGATTGGGTGACTACAAACTCATGTTAGATATGCTATAGACCTAATATTAGATTGGGTGACTACAAACTCATGTTAGATATGCTATAGACCTAATATTAGATTGGGTGACTACAAGCTCATGTTAGATATGCTATGTACCTTTGTCATTAAAACATTTTTATTTCAAGACATAAAAATAATTCCATTGTGAATTTTTTTATTCTAACATATGTTTTAGTGACTGAAAATGTTGATGGATTTGCACATAGCTCTGCAAGCCAAAAATAAACAATTTTATCTATTGTGCATTCCTCTATCATACAGAATGATGTCTCTTGTAATAACTCTTTTGAAGAATTTATTGTGCATGCTATGTCGTAAAATATTACAAGACGATCATAATATTCTGTCTGTCCATAAAAAGTGTCTATGAAATACGATATATAATCACAACATATGTCTTTACAAGCAAAAAAACAACTAAACATCTCCGGTACCAAGTTTATTTGACTGCTCAGTAATAGGGGGTCAGGCTTTTATTAGCTTTTCAAATAATAAAAAGTACCCACAAAATAGGATACAACTAAAACATATGTCACAACAGACAAAACCAACTTAAGTCTCCTGTTACCAGTTCAAGGTACTGTTTAGTAATAGGGGTTTATACGATTCACTAGTTTTGAAAATAATCAAAAGTACCCATAAAATAGGATACAGCTAAAACATATGTCACAATAAGTAAAACCAACTATTTAGTCTCCTATTCAGCGTTTATGGGACTGTTCAGTTTTAGAGGAATAGAATGCTCATTGGTTTTGAAGTATTTGCATAGTTTTCAAAATCTTTCTTTTAAGATTTTAGTTTCAAATGTTCATCCTTTTTATAACTGGTAGTACATGATGATATTGTGTGATATACGCCATTCCCACTGATGAATAATTTTGTGGTTTCAATATTAATAAATTCATAAAAATTGATATGAAATGTATATAAGAACGAATTAAATTCCTGAAATTGAAAATGAAACGACCTCTTAATGTATGAAGTAGATCTGCTGTGTTGGTTTCATCTTTTAGCCATTGTGTTGTCTGTCCTTCTTCGATTTACGGATTCTGATTACCCTTTTGGTATTCTCAAACTCTTATTGTCAAGTTTTGCCTTTCTCATATAGAAAATTGCTTCTCTTTGCATATTGTGGTAATTTGACATTTAACCCTTTACACTTGTCTTGTCTTACGATCATCGTTTGTTAATCCCAACCTCACCACACATATCTTTCGAAATGTTTTTGCTGTATTTTCTAGAAAAAAAAAATCATAATCTATCTTGGATATTTTATAATTCCTAAACATGTCAATACCTGCCATGAATGGACATTCACCATGGGAATGCTGAATAGTAGAATCAGAAAGATGAACGCCTTTCCCTTTCATATAAATCATAAGAATTAATTAGAAACACGTACATTAGTATTCATTATATTCAGCTGATGGTTATAATTGAAGAAGTAACATAAAAAAACAGTCGGGAATCTCTTCAAGGCGTGTTTTCAGTTTATCGTGAAGTGATGTTATATAGAGACTTGATAGAACATCAAATATTTTTTGATTAGAAGAATATATTCATAGGAATGAAATGCGTACATGATCAAATTGATAAGTTAATTTTCCAATTTTAAGTGATTTCATCACTTAAGTGTTTGAGTCTTGTTTTTGAAATTTAGAGAAATTGTGATTTTTTATTGAAACGATAATGAGCGATGTAATGTATATATATTAAGCTTATCTTTTCACGTGTAAGTGCCAATTTACATATAATTCGGATATAACTTGGAATAACTAGATGCATATATAGACCATTATCTTACCTTGCTGTAAGTACATAAACATTTTACTATAAATATATATTAAACAGGTTTCGCGATGCGAACCACATGTTTTTGTCGATCTAAACCCGTCAGCTTCTTCCACACCCAATTTCATTAAAATCAAATGCATGTTACGCGAGCTTTTGATCTTCTGGTTTATTCATAAAATTTCTTGCGTTAAGATTTATTCCAACGGATAAACGGTTCTTTTTACTTTATGTATATTTTTTAGCATTCTGAGCATATTCATGGATGCAGTTCCTTATTTTAATGGTGATTGTTTCTGGTCAGGGATGTCTCTAGGGCTGCATTCTTTCTTTAACCTAAAACATTAACCTAGTTAAGAATAAATATTTTCGTTTTCTTAATTTTGCGGTTATAAACATGTGGTTGATCGTTTAATGAATTCCATAACCAGACTTCGGTGCATGTTTTAGATAAATTCAAAATGACATCTGAAACAGGTTTAAAGTTAAACTTTATCAAATATAATGTTGTTTATAATCTAAACTAGTTTGAGGGTTTAACAAACAGGTCTTAAGTGAGCAGGGTGGCTCAATGAGTTAGGTCGTTTGTTCAAATATTACAATTAAAAAGAGTTGAGCCCATAAAACTAGTCTTAGTGCCTGTACCAAGCCAGGAAAGTGAGTGGCCATGAATTTGTGTATTACTTGGTATCGATGTTGCCCCTTTCTGTCATTTTTCTATTCCATTTTGGAAATGTTCGCGTAGGATCCATCAACATGATTTTCCATATTCTTGAGCAATAAAAGGAATATTGAAATTTTATTTTGAAAAAAATTGTAGCAAATTATGAAATAAAATGACAGTATATATGACAAGTATTAACTAAATATATAATGTTATTGACCAACAATTCTTAATTCGATTGAAATATCTAAAAATGTAAAGTATTACAAAATCATTTAATCTGAAGAATAATAAACACTCAAAGTCCGAACCAATCAATCAAAGCATATACAGAGATGTCGTTTGTGATTGTACTGATTGTCTTCATGACACAACATGTAGTAGCTCAATGAGTTAAGTAGTTGGATTACATAACAACTCATACAAGCCTATCACCAATACGGCGTCGGTTCGCGCCCAGCTTTGTAAATTACAAAAAAAGGTGCACTCGACTCGCAGCCGCAAGTGATAAGGTTTACCAGTTGCTTGCCCAGGGTCGGTGGTTCTCTCCGGTTACTCCGGCTTCCTCCACCACTAAAACTGGTCGCCATGATATAGCTGAAATATTGCTGAAAGTGGCGTTAAACACCAACATTCAAATTCTTAAGTGAGCATATCTCTCATCTATATACACGTACAGTAAGCTAACATAAGTATTCGTCTCCTCCGATTTTTCCTTTGCAAACGAAATGTTCTTGTTTGAAAATGAAATATTTAATTCTTTATAGACACCACAAAGAATGAACTGATCTTTCCAAACTTTTATTTTGATTATTTCGTTTCGAAAAAAAATAAAGACTGGGAATAATTGACGAAAGTGAAGATCTGATATTGTGATGACCTTTAAAACGACTGACTTTCACAATTAAAAAAAGCATAATATCCTCCAGTTTTCATTGATACGGAAGCTTTTAAGGGTCATGTAAGAACAACATATTATATCGCCGTGGCGAATCAATGTCTCGCCAGGGCGACTTATTATTTTGCCACGGAGGGAGGCATTATGGAGCAAACTGCTTTTAAATAATATAAATTATTGTTACATATGTATAGTAAATTTGTACAAAGATGTTAAATTTCGTACTTCTTGTAATTACTGTCAATCTGAATATTTTACTTGTGACATCCGAGTTGGACAAGGTGAAAATATAACCTTTTCTGTTTGTTATATTTATTAATGATCTGTATTTTTTTGGACAGGACAACCTTGTCTTGACGAAGCCTCACTAATTATGTAGTAAAGCTTAACTATGAAAAGAGAGTTTTAAAAAGTTGTGGTCAACAATTCTACCAATATTCAACAAAACAAACAATAACCTCTCATCTCAAATCTTTGAACATTTAAAAAAAAAAAAAACCCATGACAAATGAGTTTGAAATCCAGGTCCTGGTTTGGATCAGGCACAAATAGTTGGCGGGGTTAAAGTTAAGTCTTTATCTGAAACGTATTGTCCTTTTATATCTGAAACCCTCGGTGAACATAAAAACGATATACATGCGTGACAGTCTGATAAGCCACCCCAACCTTCATTCTGCCCCAAGGACAGAGAGAAGTTTGGGGGAGATGGGGTAATCAAACTGACATGGTATTGCATAAAACTGTCGTGCTGTTGTATATTATATAGTTTATTGTTTATATTTATGTCTGAGTCTACTACTGTATTGTTTATGTAAATCAGGATTGTTTGTAGTTGTTATTAAATAGATTTTTCAGTATGATCGGTTTATTTCTGATCAGTAGAGCAATGTGTATTTTGGAAATAAAAATAGAATATCCGACGGTTGCCAGATACAGACTTACTATTTTAATATGTTATATTGTGCCAAATTGTTTTTGAAATGAGGAAATATAATATAGAATATACCTCAAGAGTAATTATCAAACTCATATTCTCTAAGTAGAAAACAGTTATTCTTGTCGTATAATAATAACTATCTATCTAAGCCCAAGGTCTCCACACGAATCTGTTCTATTTTAGAACGGTTTGTACGATATGTTGAATATAGAGCAGTGTAAATTATTTTTTTTAAACGGATTTTCAAAAGATGTTTTACATACATATATTCATTTTCATGAGAAAACTAAAAATGTTATTTCTGGAAAACAAAATTTATTAACATAAATCTGGATATGTGCAAATATTCATGTTACGTCCGCAATTTATTATTTATAAATTCAATGTTATTTGACCATTTTCGTGTACGGAAGCTGGGAAGAGGCACACAATTTTTTTTTTAATTATTTGTTATAACAGATTATCAATTTGTTATAAGAGATTACCAATCTGTAATAACAGATTAGTAATTTGTGATAACATATTAGAAAAATAATACAGATGTGGCCATTCTAATTTCTGTACATTCGTTTACAATTAGTGGTTACTGGTAATCGTGTGTACATGGTTTTTCTGAGCTGTGTTACATTACAGAGGGATATCACTATATGATGTAACACACACCTACTGCTATGGCGATAGGAACGTTGCCGCGACATAAAATTACACATTAACCTCGTTACAATGTTTGTTAAAGACGTACACACAGCCTCGTAAATGATCGATCATGTTTTGGGGTTTGGTAAATCTCGTGTTTTTAATTGTATTTGTTTATTGCATCTTTCAGATCAGTTTATTTTCTACTAAAGGTTAAATTAATTGACCGTTCTTTTAATTCAAATTTATGACTGAGGTTTTTTTTTTTTTTTTATCAAAGTTTAGCGTGTCTTGTATGAGACTAAGTCTGAGATTTTAACTCGAATGAAGTTTAAGCCGATGATATAACTATGCATATATAGTCTTCACGTTTCATTATTTGAGTAGGTTTTCAATCATACACACCACGATATAGCTGAAATACTGCTAAAGTTGGCGTTAAACACCAACCAATTAATCAATCATTCCTACAATCGAAAAATAGAGCAAGCGATAAACGTACAACTAATTACTTAATAAAAATCTTGATTTTCTGCGAGAATAAAATATTTATTATCCTTCTAGGAATATCTAAGCGTCAATATTACTGTTGATTTTATGTAATCATATAATTTGTACATCTTGTTCGTACATTTTATCCCCGTAGAGATTTATAGCAAATAATTACCAAATGGATCATAGATCTGAATCCGAATTCGCAACGATGGTGAAATGTATTACAATTTCAGTATGTGTATTTTTATAGCTAAGCATACCATATGGCTTTTGAGATAATAACATAAAAAAGAAATTATGTAAAATATCACACAACATTGAATTGATTTTCACGAACCCATGAGACAATCATTGGCCTATGGTTTGTGTTTGCTGTATTCAGCTACTATACGTTTAATTACGTAAAGTTGTACATCGGGAATACGAGTTTTTGTTAATACGATATTTCTATTCGAGATCATGTAACAAAACTGGAGTAAATCACACAATTGAACAATAACTGGTAAATAATTATTAAAGGATACTAATAGCTTGTACATGTATGTGAAAGGCTGGAACAAACCTTGCGATGATCATGTATATATACATGCCGGAGATTGATTGATTGATTGATTTATTTATTGTGTTTAACGCCACTTTCAGCAATATTTCAGCTATATCACGGCGACCAGTTTTAGTGGTGGAAGAAGCCGGAGTACCCGGAGAGAACCACCGACCATGGGCAAGCAATTGATAAACTTTATCACTTGCGGCTGCGAGTCCAGTGCACCCTTGTTTGTAATTTACAAAGCCGGGCGCGAACCCACGTCGTATTGGTGATAGGCTTGTATGAGTTGTTAGGTAATCCACCTACCTAACTCATTGAGCCACCTGGCCCTTACATGCCGGAGAGAAGTTTACTGTATACTTATGTGCTTCATTATAATTTCGAATTATTATTTCATTTTTACAAGTGTGGACACAGAAATGTGTTGTCCAAAAGGCAAGTGTGGATGTCAATATTTCATATTATTAACTTTAAAAAAAAAAATCATGGACACAGGGGTCCTGGATTTTTTTTAATAAAAAACTAATCCTGGATTATTATTTTTGCTCAAAGTCCGGTCCTGTGTTTTTATTTCAAATTTTCATCATAGCTCCCCCCCCCTCCCCCCCCTCCCCCTCCCAAGGGATATAAAATTGTATCATTAATGATAAATTAATCAATAATAAATTCAGATTTTCTATTTAAAATAAATCTCATTTACAAAACCACTGATATTTGTTCAATTTTTAACGCTGATTTAAGCTTTAGTCGCAACAAATTTTTATTTTTCTCTTTAAACATTTATTTAACTGTAAAATTCACAAATAAAATTCACACCCCCCTTTTTTTTCATGTTTAAATCAATGATCAACAATATTCCAGAATCAAACAAATGAATAAATATAACATATATTTCTTTTACATGCATCTTTTTACCATGCGGAGTCAATGTGTTTTAAATCGGTCATCCAATCAGGACGCTCATTATTCTTGTCCAAGATAAAAATACATCGCTAAAATTACCTTCTTGTCCAATATAAAAATTCATCGCTAAACTTAACTTCTTGTCCAAGATAAAAATACATCGCTAAAATTACCTGTGGGTGTTTCCCCACTTCAACTCGTAAATTTACATAGAAATCGGAGATATTTCGTCATAAAACTTTACACATGGTTTTGTCTATCATATTTCTTGAAGACAAACATAAAATTGTATTGCATTTATCAATACTTTATGAGTATCAACAGTTTTTTCAACACCGTATCTGTTTCTCGATACAACCGCAACTTCAACTCGTAAATTTACATAGAAATCGGAGATATTTCGTCATAAAACTTCACACATGGTTTTGTCTATCATATTTCTTGAAGACAAGCATAAAATGTTTTTGCATTTATCAATATTTTATGAGTATCAACAGTTTTTTCAACACCGTATCTGTTTCTCGATACAGCCACCCGATTACAGTGACCCGTGACCCAGATTAGCACGTTCCAGCAGTTTTTTCTTAATAATGTTGTTTAATCAGACCAAACAAATTCATCTTATTAATAGCAAGAGGTCGTCGTGTATGATATCGTATGGTAGTTGGATTTTAATTTGTAAATTACAAAAAGGGTGCACTCGACTCGCAGCCACAAGTGATAAAGTTTACCAGTTGCTTGCCCATGGTCGGTGGTTCTCTCCGGGTACTCCGGCTTCTTCCACCACTAACACTGGTCGCCATGATATAGCTGAAATATTGTTGAAAGTGGCGTTAAACACCAAAAATCAATTCAAAATAAAAAAATATATCTATGCAACGATTCCTAGCTAGTGTGTATCAGCTACGGTTCTCAGCTTGTGTCTACGAGCTATGGTTCTCAGCTTGTGTGTACCAGCTACGGTTCTCAGCTTGTGTCTACCCGCTACGGTTCTCAGCTTGTGTGTACCAGCTACGGCTCTCAGCTTGTGTGTACCACCTACGGTTCTCAGCTTGTGTCTACCAGCTATGGTTCTCAGCTTGTGTGTACCAGCTACGGTTCTCAGCTTGTGTGTACCACCTACGGTTCTCAGCTTGTGTGTACCAGCTACGGCTCTCAGCTTGTGTGTACCACCTACGGTTCTCAGCTTGTGTCTACCACCTACGGTTCTCAGCTTGTGTGTACCAGCTACGGTTCTCAGCTTGTGTGTACCACCTACGGTTCTCAGCTTGTGTCTACCAGCTACGGTTCTCAGCTTGTGTGTACCAGCTACGGTTCTCAGCTTGTGTGTACCAGTTACGGTTCTCAGCTTGTATCTACCAGCTATGGTTCTCAGCTTGTGTGTACCAGCTGCGGTTCTCAGCTTGTGTGAACCAGCTACGGTTCTCAGCTTGTGTCTACCAGCTACGGCTCTCAGCTTGTGTCTACCAGCTACGGTTCTCAGCTTGTGTGTACCAGCTACGGTTCTCAGCTTGTGTCTACCAGCTACGGTTCTCAGCTTGTGTGTACCAGCTACGGTTCTCAGCTTGTGTGTACCAGTTACGGTTCTCAGCTTGTATCTACCAGCTATGGTTCTCAGCTTGTGTGTACCAGCTGCGGTTCTCAGCTTGTGTGTACCAGCTATGGTTCTCAGCTTGTGTGTACCAGTTACGGTTCTCAGCTTGTATCTACCAGCTATGGTTCTCAGCTTGTGTGTACCAGCTGCGGTTCTCAGCTTGTGTGAACCAGCTACGGTTCTCAGCTTGTGTCTACCAGCAACGGCTCTCAGCTTGTGTCTACCAGCTACGGTTCTCAGCTTGTGTGAACCAGCTACGGTTCTCAGCTTGTGTCTACCAGCTACGGCTCTCAGCTTGTGTGTACCAGCTACGGTTCTCAGCTTGTGTGAACCAGCTACGGTTCTCAGCTTGTGTGTACCAGCTACGGTTCTCAGCTTGTGTCTACCAGCTACGGTTCTCAGCTTGTGTCTACCAGCTACGGCTCTCAGCTTGTGTGTATCAGCTACGGCTCTCAGCTTGTGTGTACCAGCTACGGCTCTCAGCTTGTGTGTACCAGCTACGGCTCTCAGCTTGTGTCTACCACCTACGGCTCTCAGCTTGTGTCTACCAGCTATGGTTCTCAGCTTGTGTGTACCAGCTACGGTTCTCAGCTTGTGTCTACCAGCTACGGTTCTCAGCTTGTGTGTACCAGCTACGGTTCTCAGCTTGTGTCTACCAGCTACGGCTCTCAGCTTGTGTCTACCACCTACGGTTCTCAGCTTGTGTGTACCAGCTACGGCTCTCAGCTTGTGTGTACCAGCTACGGCTCTCAGCTTGTGTCTACCACCTACGGTTCTCAGCTTGTGTGTACCAGCTACGGTTCTCAGCTTGTGTCTACCAGCTACGGTTCTCAGCTTGTGTCTACCACCTACGGTTTTCAGCTTGTGTCTACCAGCTACGGTTCTCAGCTTGTGTGTACCACCTACGGCTCTCAGCTTGTGTGTACCAGCTACGGCTCTCAGCTTGTATGTACCACCTACGGCTCTCAGCTTGTGTCTACCAGCTACGGTTCTCAGCTTGTGTGTACCACCTACGGCTCTCAGCTTGTGTGTACCAGCTACGGCTCTCAGCTTGTGTGTACCACCTACGGCTCTCAGCTTGTGTCTACCAGCTACGGTTCTCAGCTTGTGTGTACCAGCTACGGTTCTCAGCTTGTGTCTACCACCTACGGCTCTCAGCTTGTGTGTACCACCTACGGCTCTCAGCTTGTGTCTACCACCTACGGCTCTCAGCTTGTGTCTACCACCTACGGTTCTCAGCTTGTGTCTACCACCTACGGCTCTCAGCTTGTGTGTACCAGCTACGGCTCTCAGCTTGTGTGTACCAGCTACGGCTCTCAGCTTGTGTCTACCAGCTACGGCTCTCAGCTTGTGTGTACCAGCTACGGCTCTCAGCTTGTGTGTACCAGCTACGGCTCTCGGGTTGTGTGTACCAGCTACGGCTCTCAGCTTGTGTCTACCAGCTACGGCTCTCAGCTTGTGTGAACCAGCTACGGCTCTCAGCTTGTGTGTACCAGCTACGGTTCTCAGCTTGTGTGTACCAGCTACGGCTCTCAGCTTGTGTGTACCACCTACGGCTCTCAGCTTGTGTCTACCAGCTACGGCTCTCAGCTTGTGTGTACCAGCTACGGCTCTCAGCTTGTGTGTACCAGCTACGGCTCTCAGCTTGTGTGTACCAGCTACGGCTCTCAGCTTGTGTGTACCAGCTACGGTTCTCAGCTTGTGTCTACCAGCTACGGCTCTCAGCTTGTGTCTACCAGCTACGGCTCTCAGCTTGTGTGTACCAGCTACGGCTCTCAGCTTGTGTGTACCAGCTACGTTCTCAGCTTGTGTCTACCAGCTACGGCTCTCAGCTTGTGTCTACCAGCTACGGCTCTCAGCTTGTGTCTACCAGCTACGCTCTCAGCTTGTGTGTACCACCTACGGCTCTCAGCTTGTGTCTACCAGCTACGGCTCTCAGCTTGTGTGTACCAGCTACGGCTCTCAGCTTGTGTCTACCACCTACGGCTCTCAGCTTGTGTGTACCAGCTACGGCTCTCAGCTTGTGTGTACCAGCTACGGCTCTCAGCTTATGTGTACCAGCTACGGCTCTCAGCTTGTGTGTACCAGCTACGGCTCTCAGCTTGTGTCTACCAGCTACGGCTCTCTGCTTGTGTGTACCAGCTACGGCTCTCAGCTTGTGTCTACCAGCTACGGCTCTCAGCTTGTGTGTACCAGCTACGGCTCTCAGCTTGTGTCTACCAGCTACGGCTCTCAGCTTGTGTCTACCAGCTACGGCTCTCAGCTTGTGGGTACCACCTACGGCTCTCAGCTTGTGTCTACCAGCTACGGCTCTCAGCTTGTGTCTACCAGCTACGGCTCTCAGCTTGTGTGTACCACCTACGGCTCTCAGCTTGTGTCTACCAGCTACGGCTCTCAGCTTGTGTCTACCACCTACGGCTCTCAGCTTGTGTGTACCAGCTCGTGTTTATATGAAAGACTAGCTAATGCAAAACCCGCCACATTTATCTTAGAATTTAAACACGAAATTCCCTGAATATTTATTTTATGATAGGCGTTCCAGGTTTTGTGTATTGTTACAGAATATGTGGTTTATATTCCTTGTTACACTACATGTGTATATACTTAATCATGTTATGAAAAGATAGTTTAAACAGTGATGGTCAACAATTCCACCAATATCAACAAAACGAACAATCACCTCTCATGGTCGGGTTAAGGCCATATTGCCATTTGTTTTTATTTTCATTAGCTACAAGTTGATCGTTTGCTAACTGTACATAAATTTGTATATTTATTTCAACCCATGAATTACAAAAGATTTTCCCCCAAAAACTGAAACTCAGTACCTGTCATTAAATCAAACACAATAATGGGTTTATGAAAAACAAAATGCGGCATATTTCTACCAAACGCATCCACGGTTTTCCATTATTAACAAGATCCGACCATCTTTTGTTGTAGAAGGTAAACAAAAAGTTCTCCGAATCGTCAACCCACTTGTACTCCCGAGAAATCAAATCAAGCTACATCGATCTTAGTAATGTTCGTTTGTGGAGAATGTTAGCAATATCATTGGTTTTAATCTGTGTCATATGAATTTACCATATAATATGCAAACAACTCTATCCATCTCTACACAAAGACCGATTCTTTACCAAACAAATAATCTACACTAGCAGTAAATGAATTAACTAGAAAACAATATTGGATCCAATAAAGATTCTATCAAACATGAAGGGTAATTCCAATATCTTGCAGTCTCCATGTCGCCGTACCTTAAGTGGCAAACATCACTTTATTGTTATGGAAAATACGATAAACCACTTTGCATCTAATATCTCCTTTGATAACGTTGGTCGTATTCACTAACGTATATTTTATACAAGACCGTTTTTTTCTGTTTTAATCTCAAGAGTATATATTTGATAGACTGTTTCTATAATGGAGATGTATATAAATGAATAATTTCACGTAATTACTAGAAATTTTACTAATTTCATGTAATCACTGTCTTGATTTTAAGTTTTACTTGAAGGTCACAATTGATTTCATTAGTAATTGCATTTAGCTACTGTTTTCCATTAATTTTATCTATATTTCCAGACCATATTAAAAAATTTGTTTGCTTTCTTATGAAAAGAAAGTTTAAACAATGATTCACAGCAATACAATATAGAGAGGACGGAGAGACATAAAAATATTGATTTGTTCCTTGTTTTGTTTACTTTATGTTCGTGTCATTGATGTTAAATTTATCTGGATCTCCCCCTCTCTCGAAAATACCTACCAACACGAGTATTCTTAAAATCAAAATTTTATAATGTGTAATTTTCATAATGTCTATTTGTGGAAACAAAATGTCTCGTTCGTATGCCCCAACAATGCGTGAACATATACGGATAATATACGGATTCTGATTAAGTATCTTCAAGCTCTTCTTGGTATAGAAATATAGTTTCTCACTGGAAGGAACAATCCCTCACACGTGGCTTCGCTTGCTTTGTTGGATGAATCAAATACCCAGCTTGTCCTTAGAATAAGAATAGTAAGTAATCGATAAACGAGTGCCTCGTATATCGAGAATACCACGTGTCTTGTTCCTGAAGGACAATTTGAAGCCATTCGCAATGATAAACAGTTAGTTAGGAGTGTAAAATTTTGCGATCATATCCATCAACTGCAATTTCCCTAGTGGCAATCTAAACTTCCTCCCATTGGTCCATCTCAGTGTCCCCTTTTGACCTGTTAAGATGAATCATTGTTTGTTGTTCTCGTCATTGACATAGCATTCGACATTAAGTCAATCAATTATCAATCTTTTTGTCTTCCTGTTCTCTCTTTATCATATTGATTCCTTTGACAAAAATAAATATATAGATTCTCATACAATTTCGACAATAAAGAAATATAGATGACTTCATTTGATCACGACTGTTTCGGTTGTGTAATAGTTAGCGTGATCACCTCGGTTGTGTAATAGTTAGCGTGATCACCTCGGTTGTGTAATAGTTAGCGTGATCGCCTCGGTTGTGTAATAGTTAGCGTGATCGCCTCGGTTGTGTAATAGTTAGCGTGATCGCCTCGGTTGTGTAATAGTTAGCGTGATCGCCTCGGTTGTGTAATAGTTAGCGTGATCGCCTCGGTTGTGTAATAGTTAGCGTGATCGCCTCGGTTGTGTAATAGTTAGCGTGATCACCTCGGTTGTGTAATAGTTAGCGTGATCGCCTCGGTTGTGTAATAGTTAGCGTGATCGCCTCGGTTGTGTAATAGTTAGCGTGATCGCCTCGGTTGTGTAATAGTTAGCGTGATCACCTCGGTTGTGTAATAGTTAGCGTGATCACCTCGGTTGTGTAATAGTTAGCGTGATCGCCTCGGTTGTGTAATAGTTAGCGTGATCACCTCGGTTGTGTAATAGTTAGCGTGATCACCTCGTTTGTGTAATAGTTAGCGTGATCGCCTCGGTTGTGTAATAGTTAGCGTGATCACCTCGGTTGTGTAATAGTTAGCGTGATCGCCTCGGTTGTGTAATAGTTAGCGTGATCGCCTCGATTGCGGTAGATTGTGGGTTCGAACCCCGGTCGGGTCAAACCAAAGACTATGAAATTGTTATGTTTGTTGCTTCTCCGGTAAGACAGAATGAATTCAGAACTGGTTTGCTCGGGATCATGATAATATATACAAGTGGGGCGTAATGTATCTCTTGACTGTTGTTTCGGTGAGTGTATCTCTTGACTGTTGTTTCGGTGAGTGTATCTCTTGACTGTTGTTTCGGTGAGCTTGCACTATAAAATCCAACTCCACATGTTCGTCTAATACAAAGCAGATACATAATCACAACGTTCTCATCAAAATGTAACTATCTATATTTTGTTGCCATGATGATATAGCTGAAAAATGTTCCCATGCCGTTCAACAACAAGCACTCACTACATTCTTTCATTTGATCCAGTCGACGTTGATTCATTTATTTTAACCGTTGAAAACGCAGGTAAATTATACAGTGACTCAAACTATGGGTGATATGTCATTTATTCCATGGGGATATTGAAAGAGAAAACTGTCTTCTCCTCGGTATCCAATTCTTTTGGAGTTTTCACCATAAGATTGTGCATGCATTTCTACTTCATTGAAATGTATAAATTAATTTTCTAATAAAGACCAGCCTTTAATTTAGATGAGAGTTGATCTTTGACGACAGGATGCAATTTTATTTCGACGTTTAAATTGTGGGTTTGGGAGACTCGTATGAAATCCGTTCGATCAATAATGAAATTTGCCCGGAAAAAACATCCTAATTTGACAATTGTATTCTGTTGTAGGCATATATCTTTTAATTTTTCCTCTTATGTCAACTTGATTAAACGTTAGAGAAAAATGATGGGGCAATCGATGTAACTGGTTCTACGTATGCACATGCAATTAGAATGACGTGTTTCTGGAGGAGGATAAATGAGATCACAGTACTTTTTAATTGGCTTCAATCTGACCTGATGATTTTGGGGGTTCTCTTAAAATAAAATTAGTGCCTTTGCTTCGATTTTATGCTGATTTGAGCTGTCAACTATGGCGATTACAAAACAGAGCTTTAATTCAAAAACATTTTTGCATGCTTAACTTAGATTATTACTGTATTTCAAACATGCGAACACTGTCAGCACACGAAAAAGAGACAAATTATACACTGTCATGAAATGTCACCAGAAATTTTAGCATGTAAATGATTTTGAATAGTTTTATATTGTTTTCATATGCATACTCTTTTAATATTTGCTCATGCCCTGAAATATTGTAAAGAGATACTTTAGAAATGGGAAAAACTTGTGCCTGATTCTAATTTGTAATATTTATACTTTGACTAATAAAAATATGTTTAAAGTAACAACTGTCGAAAAAACTAACAGAAATTCTATACAAGAACGATAACTCGATATGTTATCAATTCAAAACAAAGTTTGCAGTACTTAGTCTGTTATCTCTAGTGTGATGTTTTCATAAAACATGTGTTTTCTAGATGTTACAAAAATAAGCAAAGGAAAAATATCTTATCAAATGAGGCAATATCTGTAAATACACGGGAGGTACATGAAATATAAAAAAAACACAACTAATAAATAAAACCCATATATCAATTGAACATTACTTTGCATTTAAGAGAAAACAGATAAAGAAAAATTATTTTCAACTCTGTGATATGGTGTCGAGTATGATTTTGAAATCTTTAAGATTTATATCCAGATAAACCGAAAAATATTTTTTCCGATGATCTGTGTTCGTTTTAAAATTCATTGTTCAAGGAAATTAATAATGTAAAATTTATATACACTATATTCTATAGAACTAGTTGTTCATATAATAATGAAAAGGTATTGACTTTATTTAACAATCAGAAACACAATGTTCTGTTATAATAACAATGTACAACCACACAAATCAATGATATTCCAGGAAATTTAAACACGTTGTTTATTTCGTTAAATTCTCGATCTATATTTATATATTTCAGTCCGTCGAATAAACATTATACCTGTATCACTTTCTAATTTCTACAAATACAGAAATACAACGTATATTATGTCGTTATTTGTATAACCATCTCTAACTATGGTAGTACTTGTAGAAAATGTCCTACTCCCATACATATATAAAATAATTTCCAAGCCCCTTTGATCGCTGACACAGGTATAAACAATCATATGTACCTGAGTATATATTTTTTTTTATTACAAATAGACATTGAAAAACAATTAAAAGGTTTCCTGGCTGAAATCAACTTCTTTTTGGTGTTTTAATAAAGACTGCATGCAGTTTCACTTCTAAAAAGTTCTTAGAAAAAACAATCTACATATGGCTGTTAAAATTTAATGTTAGAACAGGATGCAATTCCATTTGAAGTCATTTGACTGTTATTTAACGCCGAGTGGGACATATTTATGACGAGAACAATGGAGTTTACAAACAACCATAATATATAGTGGTAAAACATAAAGTGAATACATTCCAAGAAATGTTCCAAGAGAGATAACCCACGATGTCACATGTCGACAGAATGAAGTATCGACTCGTTATCAATGTTTCTGAGATATTTACGATTTATTTACTGGTACACACAAACCGAAAATTATCTCATGTCATTTCTTACGTAGCGATGGTTTCTACTTAGCCATTACAGAATAAATGGACTTGAATTTGAAGGGTATTGAATTTACTTAGCAACTAGATACACGTTATTCTACATGGAAAAAAAAATATATATCAATGTAGTCAGTCCACTCAATTATATCCTCGAAATATACTCCCACGATACATCATCGGGAAAAGTTTTCCAGAAATGCTTTCTATAAGAGAGAAACAATTGTAACTCTATGATATGGACAAAATGAGGTTTTTAGTATTCAGTTATATAGTATCAATATACGTGTCGATTGACGAATGTTTTTCTATACAAAATTGTGTTTTATTGATATTTCTATCAGAACATCAGTGAAGCACGAAATGGTTGGTAGTTAATCATGTTAATTATTTTGTTGTTGTTTTTATAATATTTAAATCCATTACATGATGTGAGATGGTTGTTCATTTTGTTGATATTGTTGGAATTATTAACAATCACAGTTTAACCTTCCTCTTCATAGTAAAAAATAAAACAATCTGGCAATTATTTGGAATGTAATCATATGCGTCTAAATTTGTGCTGGGTTTTGAGATTAGGACTATTGATGTCAGTCAACAGCCACTTTCTACCGAATGTTTTAGTTATATCGCGGGGGTCAGTCTATTTTGGTGTAAACATTCGGGGTAGCCCCGGGTCGTCTTAATAACATTATAAGCCCCCGGACAAAGCAGTGCACTGGGTCCTATACCTACACAACCACTCACAGGAATAAAACTGTAAATGTCGATAAAATTAAACATATACATTTTATTGTATTCGTACTTCCAACAAAATCAGTGTTTAAACATTAAAAAACATGCCGTACACAACATACAAATATTACCATGGGGCCCTATAGTCCAGTCAATCTATCGAATATACAGCTGGACATAAAAAAAAATTGCAACAGAAATCATTTTAACTTTTTTAAGCACAGTAACCCCGCTAGAAACAAATATGAAAAATCGGCTTTGAGCTGAGTATGGGAAAACTGTCATTTTGGGGTAAAACATCGATTTATCAACAAAAAATCGCGGAAAACTGGAAAACTTCAAATATTTGTATTTCTCATGAAATATGCTTAGTAGAAATATATCATATGAAAAAAGGTGGGTAGGATGAAACAATATAAAAAATGTAGGGAGTAGATACTAGCGGAAGCCCACAATTTTGGGGAAAAACTGGAATTTTTTTGAAAAAATCGCTAAAAACTGGGAATTTAATTTTGGTCCATGCCTGTCAATATAAAAAGTAAGAGATATAGGATCTTTTGTAATTTCAAAAGAAGAAGAACGATTTTCATCAAAATCTTATTTGTATACTAGTATTTAATAAGAATAGGGGAAATCGCGATAATTTGACATTATCAACATACATGAAAATCAGGATATTATCATGCAACCATTCCGTAAACAAAATCTATTAATCAAAATCCTTGCTACAACTAAATACTAAGAATTGTTGTACTTGAACCAACATTAGTTCTAAGTATGCATTCTGAGCTTATAAATATTATGACATATGAATTAATATAAGACATTTCAAATAAATATCCATGTGCCCTGTTAAAAGTTATTCCAAATCATTTTGGTCCTCTTCAGCTTCAACTTGTTCGGCATTTGAGCAACTACGACCCCTGCAGTCAGTACAAGCTGTAGTACATTGGAGACCATGTTTTCAACAGGAACAACGACGATTGTCACAATTAGATTTGCACTTGCAACGGATGACATTTATTAACTCATCCGGAGCAGCAGGGAGACAAGTTTTTACAGGAACTAATTTACCATTTGACATAGTCCATCCCCAGTCAAGAGGATCTAATTGTAAGTCCTCATCACGTTTTGTCCATTCAATGACTTGGTAGAAAGTTCGCTTACAGTACTGTTATGCTGCAGCTGTAGTTGGTGGTAAGGTTTGAATTTGCAAGAAACTGACAGAATTCGATACAACCTTACTTGCAAACTTCCTGTAACGCATGATGTCAAGAGTTTCAAACTCGAAGCCGCCATACATTCGAATAAGGAGCTGGATTCCAAACTTTGCTACAACATCAGATGAATCAACATCGAAAACCTTTCCAGCTATTTCTATCAGATCCTGATTTCCCATTACTTTTTTCAGTACTAGACCTTTCCCGATACCAAATAACCTTGACGTCGTGTCACAACCAGTAATTGCGTGTATTACTGGTAACACATGACAAAGCTGATCTCCTAACAACTTCTTTGTTTTCGAAATGTCCCACACCTTTAAAGTATTAGCACGGCGATTGCTTTGATCCGATTTGTAGTGTAGCGTCGTATTTGTACTTGAATGAAATAGAAGAAGTACTAAGACATCCGTGTCCTCACCAATTATAATAGTTGGATAATTTTCCGCCAAGGCAATACCAGTGTTTGCAATCATAACATCAGCATCTGCTTCAGCATGTTCAGTCCTTATACCATTGCTGACAAGAAATTCACAAAGCATGTTGATGAATGCTTGTTTCTTTTCATTATTGCAGAGGAAATTTTCTTTTTTACTCTTGAATGGTGTGTTTTTCCTAAGTTCAATCTTTGTACCCTCTATGCCTTTGGTTCTTCTACTGTGTGTGTGATCTTTAGTGCTTGGCCCCAAGGAGTAACCATCAAATACAACAACTGGATGTGCATATCTTTTTGTCAAATAATCAAGGTACATTTGACTAATTTGTCCGAAGGTTGCACCTTTATTCCATGGAATACGTTGAATCAAAGATCCACCGTCAATGACATGTCTAGTATTATCTTGTATGACGACGTCAGCTGCTGAACAATCACCCAAGTTCCAAATAGTATCTGCAAGGTTAGCTTTTTGGGCTTGTCTCATCATTCCCGATGGTTCAAACAAAGCAGCAGGGTTATTACAAAGTTCGTACCGGAATATTTCAGACAAATCAGGAAACATGCCACTTGCTGCTGACAATAGTCGTTGGAACAGTAATTGCGGATCAACAGATATTTCATCACCATCAACTTTCAGATTTGTCTTGCTAGCTAACGTTACCACTTGTTTATTTTTCTTGAATACATAATCGTCTATCTGTTGTCCTTCCATTGACCATAAAATATTGTTTCCAATTTCTACTGATCTATCGACATCTACTTTTCCATCTGCTATTACTCCAGTTTCAATATTCCGCAAATTTGTTCCTGGTGTAAAGGAATTCCTTTCCTTCAAGAACTCTAAGAATGTAGATGTATCTTTGTGGTCATGTTCTGTTCTATCTTTTCCCATTTCTTTATGCTGTTCACTGGTTTGATAATTTACATCTGTTATTTTTTGCATAGCTTGATTAATTTCCGCACAATGTGGCATGCTCAGTAACCACTGAGCTCTTTGAGTTTCGGTTAAGTCTCTGCCTCGTGTTAAACCCCCTATGGACTTGATGCTTCTCATAAGTGCCTGTTCAATTACCAAATCTGTAGACAAGCCACACCAAAATCGATCACTTCGTCTTACAACATGAAGTCCAGATTTGAAGGCTGCATCTAAATTGGGATGTGTTTGTTCTAATTCTAGCATATCCTGTAAATATACATGAGCAGATTTAACATACAAGTTGTGTCCAGAGGCAGCCAGATACGGAAGCATTTGTTGAAGACTTTTCAAATGAAGAAGCCAATGTCCTGACCTTTCAGCGGTGATGAATTGACGCAACAAATCAATCATATTCATATATTCAATCCAAAGTTTTGCAGTGCGATTTTGGCCAAATGAGTCTTTAAAAGCCTGTATGCGTTTTTTCAGAGTTTTCACGGCATTGTTTTCTCCGAGTTCTGTGACAGAAATACTACCATCCAGGAGTTTATCAATTACATGTAACAACTCAGTTACCTCGTCTGGGATATTGACTCCATGTTCTGATTCATTGTCATCTACCTCATGTGCAGTGATCTCTTTGTCGTCCCAATGAATTTTGTCCAAAATGTTTATATCTATTTCATAAATTTCTGTTATCATTAGCAATGCCAACGCTGTATACACAAGAAAATGACCTCTAATAGCTCTTGATATTGCCTTTCCACTGAGCATGTGAACCATCGCTGCTGGTGCATAAACACTTTCCAATAGTTCTGATAGTCCAGTATTATTCATAATGTTACCTATTGATCCCAGAAAGCTCATCTCTGTATGGAATCCACCCAATCTTAAGACTATTGATTTCAATGCACTATCATCTGGCTCGTTCTGAATAATGTTCCTACCTTTCCAGTATAACGGTTGATCAAAAGTCAACACTGGATCAGAATTGTGACGTCTGGCTTCTTTTGATACAAAGCTTAAGGTGGAATATATATAAGTCATGTTGCTTGGATCCATGTCGATCATCGGCAAAAAGACAACGCTAGGTTTGCCTGGAAAAGGTTCTTTGTAAACCATTTGACACAATGCAGACCATCCCAATCTGTTAGCAGGCCATGTGGCAATAGATAGTAAACTTATGTCTTCTGAACAGCTCGTTGCCTGGACTGGTGGTAGTTTCTTGTATTTCAATGGCTTTTTCAATTCTTCTATGTCAACATTTACTCTTGGTACAGTACTATTTCGTTTAAATCCAGGGGTTAGACTTGCCACTATCCCCATGCCATGAAAGGTACCGTGCCCATCTATCGTTCGAATATTATGATCTACATTGTCTGCAAGGTATTGAAGATGAGAACTAGTTAAAGCTTCTGGGATATCGGTCTTCTGTGTGATAGCAGCATTTAATTCGTACTTTTTTACCTCCGAATAGGATGAAGAAAAGCCGCAACTATTTAAGCTATCAATCAGGAACCTTGAACCAAATGTGTGATGCATCTGCACGGCAAGTCCAATCTGCAAAGGTACAATCAATGACCGGGGTCTTGTGGCTTGGACTATAGCCTGCCCAATTGATGATAGTTTTACGAGACACTCTCGTTCACTAAACATGCTGCTTAGAAATATTTTCAAACTTTCAGGTAAATATTCAAGATTCTTCTCAATCGATTCAATATCTGAAACTGACGGATATTCATTCTTGGCACTTTCTATAGATTTTATGTCTGATTTGATTAAGTTGGCAGCAGTTTCTATTATGTTTCTTTTTTCTTGTTCAGGGTCACTCAAAGACTGATTTTGATGAAATTCATGAAGGATAACTCTTGCAGTTTTACGTAACGTTATCACATTCCGTTTGCCGTTCAGTTCTGTAATGATAACGTTGTCACCAAAATAGTCTTGAAGTTTTGATTTCATATGTACCGAGGTGTAAGCCATGTCTCCACAAAATTCGCTCATCTTGTCTATTAGTTCTATAGCGGTGATTTGTTCATCTTCATGTTCAATTAAATAATCCATGGTCTTCTGAAAGGCAATCTGAACGTTCTGTTTAGGAGGTCTACCTGTGGTCTTCTTCTTATTTGGTGTTGGGGATGGTAAACTTTTTCCGGTGCGAAAGTTGACGCTACATTTCTGGTAAAACTGTGAAGATCTTGTACAAACTGAATCCTTGATAGAACATTAGTTGACCAGCTGTCATTTCGCTCTCTGCATATTTTTTCGATGTTGATCTGGAAGTCCTTTGTTCTCACTGGAAATACATCGATACCCCTTTTACTAGTATCAGTTTGACTGGCTTGCTGTCCACAAAAAAGGCAGTTGTCTTTGTACGTGAACTGTTCTTTCGACCTGAGAACACGACTTTCTGCTTTTGGCTGTTGTGCTCCTTTAAACGATTTCATATTGGTATACTTTCGTCTGCAATCTTGATGCAATGTCTGTCCAGGCTCAACACATAATGAATCATTTCGTAGTTTGCTGTATTCATTGATGTTTTTGGCACCCTTCTCTCTTATTGTAACAGTGGTTTTTCCATTGGAAAGTGGTTCTCTACATAAACAGCAGTCACTCATTGGCACATGAACAATGATATTAGACATAATTATTTCGAAATTTTAATAATAACCTTTTGACGCTGGATGTTTTTGACATTTACTGTCGTAATTAAAATACTTCAAAGCAGGGGCGGATCCAGGATTTCAAGTTAGGGGGGGCTCATATAAAAAAAATTGCGCCGAGCGGAGGGAGGCGCGAAAATTTTTGGGGTATTTCGTGTGAAAAATCACGATTTTACGCCAAAAAAAATCATATTTTTTCCAATTTTAGGGGGGACGCGCGCCGGGTGCGCCCCCCTCTGGATCCGCCCCTGCAAAGAACTCATAGTTAATGATGGAGATGGTTTACGAGAAATATTCTACCCTCCTAACTGAATTTATAGGTACTGCGTTGACTACTATTTTATCTATTTTGTTCCAGTATTGTTATAAATGCTGTTATAGTGACAACCGTAGTTTTTTTCCGAAAAAAGGGGGACCCCTAGAAAATATCTCATACGATTTTTTTAATTAGAATTGTAAATAATGATGGCTATATTTGCGTGGTAACACTTTTTTTTTTTCATGCAAGTTTTTTCTAAGAATTTAAAGCAAAAAATATCGATTACCTTGACATTGAAAACTCCGTCTTGTAAATTTATAACAGGACTTTGAAACTTAATATTTCGTGATTGGAATTTACAATGATGACGAAAAAACATCTAAAATTACCTTCTTTGTTTTATGCACCATTCCATAATAAGGTTTAACCATTTACGTCGCTGCATTTGCTAGTATTCTTGCAAATCATTTGAAAATCATTTGTTTGGGTTATTCCCCTTTACGACCAAAAACACGAAAATTGAAACCCAAATTTGATAACTTTCCCGTTTTCCGATTTTGTCCGATTTTTTATATGTTATTTATTGATATCAAATCTCAACTATTTCGCAAAAACTATTTCTGTTGCAATTTTTTAAAGCTAAACCTTTATTATGACTGGACTACTATGTTCATGGGGCTCCCGGGCAATTGCCCAGCCTGCCCATGCGTTAAGACGGCACAGGGTAGCTCCAGTCATGATACCACAAACCCTCCGAATCGTTCACTTACAAAAATATTTACACAAAATTTAGCTACGGATGGGATTCGAACTCTCGAATTAGTAGTGTTATTAACTGGTTGTCCATGTGGGCGTAAATATACATACGATGTGATCACAACCACGAAAGTTCTTATTTAAAATAAATTATAACTCCACAAATAATGGTTTTTAATTTGAAAAATATACATAATATTTAACAACTATGATCGGTAGTGGGTTATTTTGGTGATTTTCGGATGTCAATTTTAATGCAAGTTTCAAATATGCAAATATATCGGAAATAGTCGGCCTATGGATAACAAGATCCAGCCTTATATTTACTTATGTCGGATTCAAACTTTGAAAATTAGATTAAATGCTTTTTATGATCGATTGTGTGTAGAATTGTAAGTCCGAGTGAAAATAAGATTTTTTTTTGCTGGCTCTACTTAGGTAATGCATGCACCTGTATTTCTAATAGCATGGTACTTTTAAAGAAAACAAGTTAAGACGAAGACAGAGTAAGACGAATTTCTATACATATTGTTATCATCATAACATATTTTAACAGCTTGTGATCGTTATAAGAGAGATAACTCTAATCTGATATCGACAAAATGATTTTTTCAGTTTTGCAAAAAAAATATGGATATGGAATGTAATCGTTGTTATCGATAAACGCATCGTTGTGGAATGTTTTTTCTTCTTCTTGTTCTTCAAACATGAGTATACTTGATATTACAAAAATAAACAATGGGGAAATGCCTCATCAAATGCAGAAATTATCGGCAGATAAATGGGACGTGTATAAAATAGAGAATATATCTAATATAAATAAAAACAGATATAAAATATTAAAAGATAACTGATTATAAGATAATATTCTTGTCGCCTCTGTAAGTAAGATATCGAGTATGATTTTAGTGATATCTATGATTTATCTCAAGATAAACCGACAATTACATCATTCCATCTAACTTTTTAACTGATTTCTCCTCAAAATTCCAAGTTAAAAATAGGTCACTTTTGAAACATATTTAAATTTAAGAAACGTGTATTCACTACGTTAATTTGATCTTGTTGCGTTATGAAAGCGGTATAAAATTAACACATCAAGGAGAACACATTTACATAGATAAATAAATAACCACATTCACTTTCTACCTTTGTCAAATTTTACAGCGAAGTTTTAAGCGAGGTTTCACGTGCTACATCTTCCCGAGACAAAGGTCATTTGTCCACATAGTATCCGTCGAGATAGGATCCTTGCATTAGTCATATCTTTATGAAAGGGGACATGTCATTTGTTACTTTTGTCAGAATAGATACAATAATCTGTTTCCTGTCCGGAAATCTTCTCACTTTCACCTTCATTTTGATTATTTTGTCAACAATTTATCTGATTTGATACAAATGTCACAGGCGACATAATTTTGATTTTTTTTTATAAAAGAAATTAATTTATATACTAAAAATAAATAGATTACATAAGTTCTAAATAATGTGTTTTTATCCTTTTATTATTTATTATTTCTTATCTGTACATATAATTCTTTTATACACAAATGTTTTATTTCTAAGAGTCTTGTAGCTTAGGAAATTCATTTATAAAAAATTTTCACAGCGTGTTAATTATTTTGCAAGATTTGATGAACTTCCGGCTCACAGGTTACGCAAACTTGTATTCATGGAGCTAAAAAAAAAATCCGAATGTGTGGAATGGAAGTATGTAAATTATATGAAAAATATTTTCCAGTCAATAGGATTAGACCATTACTACAATGGAAATTTTAATACAAACATTTTTAAACATTTTTTCGGAAAAGCAGTTCAAGATAAAGAATTATCTAGGAGACTGGAAATGAGCAGTCTATCAAACTATAACACATTTAATATTTCACCAGGGAAACAAGCATATTTATGCAGCATAAATGATTTCTGAGCCTCTCGACTGAAGTCCCTAGCTAGAACCAATTACTTGCCCCTGAATGAACGTCTTTTTAAAATTAATCTCCGTGAAAGCTCTAAGTGTAATTATATGCGATGACGATATAGTCGAAGATCCGTATCATTTCTTATTTGAATGCAAAACCGTACGTGGTATCAGACAATAATTATTCGAAGAAATAGAAACAGTAATAAAATCGTTTTATCCGGATCTCGCGTTTTCAGAGTTACCGCCCTTTCAAAAGCTGCAGTTCTTGATCAGAGACTTTTGTCTTAGTTTTAACACTGAGCTTGATTTCTCGCTTGACCAGTTCAGTAAAAAACTGCTATGTAAAATGATGAAAGAGCGAGCTATTTTAATTGAGTCATGTGTCGATGATCAGGAACTCGCTTAATATTGTGTTTCTTTTATTTTATATGTCATTCTTTTATTTTACTTATAATTAAGTGCAATCAAATTATGTGATACTTTGTATATACTTTTGTTTCTGTGATAATATGTTATGACTCATATCACAATGACTTTGATATGTTTTTTGTTCTTTGATGAAAATGTTCGTGAATGATTTATGCTAATTTTAATATAGTTGTTTATTTATGATTATTAGACGCAAACATTGATACCCCGCTGATGTTTGCCCCCGTTGTAGAGGGGTCGTTTCTGAATAATATATATATACATGTATATATATCACGCCACGGTATAGCTGAAATACTACAAAATTTGGCGTTAAACACCAATCTATCAAATCAAATCAATCAGTTCTAGAACAGTATCGCATCAACTAAAAATAGTTAGGATATTATATATAAGACTGCTGGTTGGATCTTTTGCAATTATTTACTTTTGACCCTTGGTCCGGCAAAGACACGACCTTCGTTGGTAAATCTTGTTTCTGGTTGCCGAAGTTTTAAAAATCTACTCTGAATTTAAACTTACAAATCAGCATAACAAGTAGTGGCATATACAAATTTCAATTACTTCATCGAGGCCCTTAACGATCGGTCTCTTTAGCATAATATTATGTAAAATATAGTTTATTAATGCTGTTTCGGTCGTGCATATTACCGGTACCTTCTTGTTAATTATAAGATTCCTATAAGAGTTGCAATATGTCTAAGTTACAATATGTCTAAGTTACAATAGCTCTTTCTTCGTTCTTAATGTACATTGTATTATCTAAACTTATTATTTTATTATTATATACATTCGTTTGTTCTCATGATATTATTGGTATTAAGTTTTAACAATAACAAGAATAAGAAATGAGATGCAAGTTGGATTCAAAAGGTAAATGTAGTTTATCATTATTTGAAATATATAATTTATTGTTGTAACAAATATATTGTACGTTGTACCATTTGGTGTTGGAGATAGATGATAATTTCTGTGCAATTTTTATCGTTTTCCTTCTCATTTCAGCATGCGGGTGTTTTCACAGTTTTCCTCTGTACCTGGAAACATGAATAGTTTCAAAGCAGAGAAACGGAGACCACACAGTTGTTCAGGTTAATATGGTACTATAATTGTTTGAAATTTTACGACCCATTTCAAGTAATTTTGCAAGAAAATATTATATTTCTACGCGTGATCACGGGTTACATCTACGGAAACCTGAAGGGAAACACTATCCATTATCACGATTTAGTAATTCGTTATCCCGATTTGTTAGATCGCTATTTCGATATGTTTGATCATTATCTCCATATATTATTTTATTATTTCGATTTTAAGGATAATTAAATCGAAATAGTGCAATAATAAAGGTAATTAAAATAGGATAGTCGACCTTCCCATTGCGGATAGAAACACGTGTCATTCTAAAGCGAATCGGTACATGTCTTTTATTGCTCGCTTTATGATTGCTTGATCAATCAAAATCTCTATAAGAGGAGGAGTTGTAATTCCATCGACCGGTTTTCCCCAACAACATTTTGTGTCTAGCCGTTCCATGCCAGGCATCATTGGTAACCCACTATCCCTGACCAAGCCCCGATTAACTCTCCAATCATTAGTGCATCTAGTATTGGAGCGTGATCAGTCGTGTGTTAACGACGTTCTAAGCCAGGATCGATTTTCATCAGCAACTATCGTTTGTGCTTACGAGTTCATGGTTGTTGTGTTAATCCCATGTCCTCAGTTCTGATGACGTTTTTTTGGGAAGAGTGGATAATGTCGTTCGAATTTAAGAACATATTCGATGTTTTTATTCTCAAATTTTAGGAAGTCTCAATTGGATACGGCAAGGTTTTGTACATAACATCAACACACGAAATCATTTCCTTATGTCTAAAAGAAAACATGTGTCAAAAATTAATATGTATATGGAGTTATTAGATTTTTATCTGCTCACCCTTTTCTTATATGACACTTGTGTGCTATTAAAGATCTAATTTTGATTATATGATGTTGTCAAGGAACGTTTTGTGTAATTCACGAATCATGGAACATATTTTCTCATTCACTATGCATTGACAACATTAAAAATATGTGTCGCTCATCCTCCACTCTACTAAGAGAAAAATATAAGCAGCTGATACCATGGAGACCAACTTGATATAACAGATCAGATATGTCAAAGCTTATCTACTGTAGACGTAAATAGTATAGCATTACACTTTCATAGCAGCACCTTTTAAAGAACAAAAAGTACATATAAAAATCGCATATGAACTGTGACAAATTAGCTTTAGAGATATAAATTGGAGAAAAAAAAACGGAATATAAGCCAGAAACAGGGAATCCTTGGCAACTAGAAAAGTATCTGTGAAGTAAATATAATTTTGCGTAGGTACTTGTCATGCGAGTCGTTCATCAATTCTTAGTCTATACCCCCATCCTGTGTAAGCAGTTGCAGACTGAGACATCTCTGCAAAAACGGCGTGACAACAATTTCAAGACTACGAATTTTGTTGTAATTTCTACATATATGACATTTCGTTGCAGTTTGCGAAAATGAAATAAAAATATTTGCGTAAATGAAGCACGTGTTAATCCCAAAATTTGCGCAAATGTGATCTGCCGTGTAACATAGGAAGTGACACACCTGTGGTGCATGTAGATTATATATAACCTTTTCAAAATCTTTTTAGATTGCACATAAAGTAGGAATATCACATAAATTTCACTTTTTATTTTTGTAAATAATTATGTTCGTTTATAAAAATTTATGTATAGGCCTGGCCTATGTAGTAAAAGTTTTCTAAAATTTCATAAATTGAAATGAGAGAATAGTTCAGTGAAGCGAATAATAGGTAAAAAAAAAACTAAATGTCGTAATATCATTGAATGTTGTCGTCATTATCTCAGTAATTTATCTGTAACGGAAACGCTTCAATTAGACACAAAACATTTGGAAAAGAGAAATTTAATTCAAATTTAATTTAACACAAAGGTTTGTTTCTTCTACATCAGTGACACCGTTAAAATGATGGCAACATTTTACTCTAAATTGGTCGGAAATGGCCGTTTATAGGGAATGTCAACAGTTACAACGGGTTAACATGCTCATGAGAACGAACGAATCATTAAAAATGGGTAAAATAATTGGTCGTCAAGTGGATTTTATTTATTTTCCAGTCCATATTCATCATACTACATTGCTACTAGTATAATGTTACAGCTAAATTTGCACGCAAATGCAAGTAAAAATGATCGCGATCTAAAAGCAAGGCCAGAATTTTCTCATCTTTTTTTGTGGAGAAAAGGGGGGGGGGGGGGAGGTATTTAAAATCTCAAGGATATAATGTCAAAAATCTGTATCTTAATTTATAACCAATTTAGTTATTATTTTGTTTTAAAAATTGACGGATTCATAGTAGTTTTATATATACCGTGTCAAAAGTCATTAAATATAGGAAAACGGTAATGATTCAAATATCTAAATAATCAAGAGTAAGAATATGTTAATATGTTTTGCATGCTACCCACGTAGGTCTATTAAATAATATATATCATAGGTACCCGATTTGTGGACCCCCCCCTTTTTTTCTTTTCTTTTTTTAATTCATCACTTTTGTGTGACAGAGTAGAGGATCGAGGGTTTTTGTGTTTTTTAGAAATGGGCTTATATCGATCTCGGATTGAGTTTTTGGTAATGTTTGAAGTTGTTCAACACTGTTTATAATGAAAACGTCCCACAAAAGTGATGAATTAAAAAAAAAGGGGGGGGGGGATCCACAAATCGGGTACCTATGATTTATATGTGAAGGTAAAATTCAGACTATTGATTCAAGCAGTGAATTAGAATTATATTCAATATTATCAAAAACAAATGCAATTTTAAATATCATTTATCATGAGAAGATATTGAACTCTGATAACTCACATTGCAAGTTTAGAGTAATGTAATCAGCCTTTTACCTTTGAAATTTACTGATAAAAAGAAAAATATTTCAATAAATTTTAGCTAGACCTTGTAACAAATATAATTTAAATTTAAATTTTATAAAGAATTGATGTCTATAATGTTCTTAACGATGAAGCTCGTTTCTATATTATTTTTTTAATGTAAAATGAATGAAACTGCTCAGAAAACCTTTTAATTGAAGCGGAACATAATTTTATATAAGAGACATACACTTTTCTCTACTTCAGATATGAAATACAAATAAATGCACAGCATTAATGCAACAGGAAATAATGGACATGAACAATAGGCACATGTGGCATTGAATTACCCCATCCCTTTTTAAACTTTTTGTTAACATTTATTTTCTTTAATTTAACACGCTCGTGTCCTAATCCATACAATTTTACACAAACAGAAGTTTACAGGTGTATGTCATACACCTTATCTGGATAATAAAGAGTCACTAGAGGGTCGATACATGCAAAGAAATAATAAAGAAATTTTAATGAAAATATATATGCAAACATAAGTTAAAAAAGAGAGGTGGTAATTCCATGCCACAATGAATATTTAGAATCCGGTTATTTAAATTGCATCAGAAATTGACACATTGGCATTTGAACTGGAACTGACAGACCTAACACACTCACAATCTCTTAATAAAAGAAAAACTGCAATTGTCATCAATACCCAAATTATTTGTATATACCTACTACAAGACATGATATATATACTATAGTATTGTTAAATCAATGATAGTATACAAATCCTTGGTCACATATGTCTCTGGTTAATGTTTTATTATTCCCAAGATGTGAAGTCGACATACCAGTTCTCCAATAAATTGAAGCTTCGCATTTTATTTTTACTTGTTTGTCCGCATTTTGTAGCTAGAAGCTATGTTTGACACAAATGTGTCACCTTTTATTAAATGCAAATTTCGCACCTGACAAAACTTTTCAATAACTTCCGGTTTAAATCCAGGTTACCTTGACCTTTATGATACACATGGACGATTAAACATTTCCTGTACATAAACAATGTAACAGGTAATAGGATGGAGAGAGTTGTAGAAAAGTTAAAACTGAAGGTAAATAAAACCAGTTAATCAAAATATACCATGCTACAACGTTAATGTTTACACGATATAGCAAAAAACACGTGTGGTATGATGCAAATGGAAAATACGTCCAGCCATAGAAAATGGCGCCTACAACTTCCTGTCGAAGTTTTAGATGAGATATGGTTGGCAATTGTCCAAATTCTAGCACTTTAGACTCTCCACATGTAGGATTTGTTGATGAATTCAGTATCTATCTTATTTATTTGTTCGTTTTATTCCTCACGATCCCTTTCTCGTCGATGGAGATAGAAAGATGAACGAGTGCATTCCGTGAATCATTCACAACTTTTTTTCAATGAAACTTTCTTCCATCACAAAAAGTTCATATTCAGCACATGCCATTAATTATTTATTTATTGAAGTTGTTCAAAATATTATATGATACTAGATGACAAGAGGTTTATGATATTTATATCTAACAAAATGTTATGTCATTGATGACAATGAATGATGTGACCTGTTGCTTTTTTGTATCATTTTATTTACAAAAATTTGTGGTCTTATTTTTAGATGAAAAAGCATACATAAAATCTGAAAACAATAATGAGTTGCATGACACAATAGTCTTGTAACATTAGAATAAATATTTGCACATTTGTAAATTAAGGTTCGGCAAATGATTCATCAATGCTATTGTTGTATATAAATACAAAAAATACTGAATAATTTTTACACCCCACCCATTTTTATGTAGGAAATGGGGTTCTTAGAGCCTATCTAGAGTACATGTCATCTTCCTTGTCTTCTTGTTATTTTTTTTTTTTTTTGTGAGTTCAAATTCAAGTTTGTAAAGTAATATCAAACTTTGATTTTTGTCCACTGTTTACTTTCATATCTACTAAAAACCTGACCTGTCAAAAAACAAGCAATTTGCAGACACGAAAGTAAAGAAAAGTTTTGTCAATAGTAGGGTTTTCACTTCATTTTTATTGAATAGGTCAGATTTGAATTTGAACAGGGCCCCCCCCCCCCCCCCCATAATTTTTTTGAAAATTTAGATGCAAAATCCTGCATTCTGGCATATTCTGAGCATAATATTTTATACATGAAAAAGACACAGTTTCTCCCTTTTTCTCTATGAGATCCATGTTTTATATGTATCTTTGTAGTGATATTTCTAAGAGATTAGTCGTGTGAAGAACCCCCCCCCCCCCCCAAAAATGGGCAGCACTTCCCCTGCACACAGCAATTTTTACACTACCCCCTTCCCATTCACCCTGGGGCATGAAAAGAAATGTAGAGAAAGAAAAAGAAGAAGTGTTGGTCAGGCTCATTTATAAGAAAACATGAGCTTCCACTTCTTCTGCATTTAATTTGATAGTTTTTAGGGATACATACCTTACGTTTGCATACATGTAACTACCAGAAACAAATCTTTTGATTTTGAACGGGACCAGTTGTTCTGTCAATGCAACTTAGTTTAATTTCACATTAAATGCAGTAGATAATTTCATCTGTTTCTGAAATTAAGAGCTTGCTTTGGGTGACTTTTTTACTTATTTTTAAGTCTTCAAACTCGCTAGTGATATCGAATAATAAAAGTTTTTAAAGAAGTTTCACCCAGGCACTAAAAGTATATATATATTTTAGGGGTAAAAGTCAGTTGTGGTTATTTCTTAATGATGATGGAAAACATGGATGTTGGGTGTCAATTTTATTTATCTACTAATGAATAAAATATATTTGCAAACTGTCTCATTTTTTTTGCAGTTTTCAAATTCACAATAAAGAAAAACCTCAAACTTTTAATTTGCTCTACTAAAAACTAGTTGAAATTCAGAAATTGAATTGGTCCAAATCAGCAAAAATATAGCTCAGAATGCAGGATTTTGCATCAAAATATTCAAAATCCAAACCCCCCTCCAGCTCGGGCCATTTACACGGCCCTCGTGACAAGGACTACCAAAATTTTGACTAGTTAAATTCTTAGGCTACTAGCCCTTTGGACTAGTATACTGAAGAAGTTAGTGTCAAACCATGTCATTGAAAGTAGAACGCTTAGTTTATTCTACTTATCAACTGTGGATTTGAGGGTAAAAGAAATAGCCAATGCAGTCTTCATGCTAACCCAATTGCCTGAAGCCCGAGACAAGTAAAACTGGATTCGGACAAGTGAAAATTGTGAAAGAATTTGTTTGAATAAAAAAAAAAATTCTTCTAAATTTGGCTTTCAGGCAAGTAGGTGAAAAAATTAAGGCAAAGACAGCAATATAGCATAAAAGTTGTATTGAAATAATTAATTGACAGCAGGGCTTTCATTTGAAGCTGGTTGCCGCCGAAATTCGACGTCTACACTTTACTCTGCCGCCGGCTACTTTTTATGTATCAAGGATAAAAAATGTGTAATATATTCCCAAAGCCGTTGTCGTGAGAACGACCACGTTTTTTTTTCATTACCAATCGCTTATTTTCATCACGACTATTGACCTCTCAATTGTAAGCAATGCAAGCCAAACAGGCAGAAGAGTCACCGTTTTTCATTGGCCAGCGAAAGTCTGGTACCCGTGTATGGCATGAACATTTTTTAAAGACCGACCAAAAACCAATCGACCTTGACTTTATTTAACCAAGCACCACAAAATGTGAGTTTCCCCGATCAGAGTTCCATCGCCAAATGGCTAATAAAAGAAAGGTATTCTTGAAACATTATCTGTTCAATTATCGGATGATATAAAATTAAAATCACAGATTATTAATCTGTAAAGCAGAAAGGTCAAAATTTTGCATCAAAATGCAAAATTTGAAATATTTCACATTATCAACAGGCATTTGGAATGATGCAATGATTTATCTTTAGGTATTTGGCGTGAAGCTTTTGTCTGTAAAATGAAACAGCAATACAATTTGATATTAATAAATAAATTGTAAAGTTCTGACAATAAGCTCAAGCCTCAGAGCAATTTGAAATTGATGCAAAATTCCGAACAATCTTACATTTTGAAAGGAAGGAGGCTAAAACAAAAAATAAATATATGAAAAATAAGAATTTTAGGAAGTTAAAATATGTGCCAGAAAACTCCTAGAATGCAGGATTTTGCACCCATTTACCCTACAGCTTTGCCCCCCCCCACCAAAATTGGTTTGCCTCTGCCTCGCTTTGCTCAGGGTTCTCCACCTACATTTTCAAAATAGCCTTTTACTTTTGAAAATGTTGAAAGCCCTGTGACAGTTCATGATGTTGTTTGTGTATGTTAGATGATTTCATAAGAAGGGCTGTTGATGTAAATGAACATGTTAGAAATACCATATTTCAGGGAATTGTTTATAACTGATCACACTATGTATGGCATTTTTGGAATAGGACATCCTTAAAAACATACTGGTATATTGTAACCATGATGTGGATAGGTAGAGAGGTAAATTGTTTTTCCTTTCAAATATCTGGGGAAAAAATACAAAAAATGTTATTGTGGAGGTGTAACTATATATAGTTTTGTGAGTTTATTGGGTTACATCAAACCAGTGAAAAATTATGGATGATTGACCTTTAACATCTTGTATGTATTGATGTCAAAGGTCATTCTTGAGTAATGGTCAGAGATGTAAAAGGCCATGTTTAGTATTGTTTACTACAACTTTTTTTTAGCTGAATCCATCAATCTGAATCTGCAAGCTCTGTTGTGTGAATGTTGATTGGAAAGTGAGAAAATTTAAGCCTCTCAGTCTCATATGTATGTCTGCAACATCTAATGAAAACATTTCATTCATAAATCTATAGAGAACATTAGGATGTACATTACCTACAAATGTCTGTTATCATCAGTGTCAAAATAGGTTAACTTCCTGTTAATTAACTAAACTGCTCCCTTGTTTGTTCAGTGCAATTAACATAACAACAGATAAGTACCAGGACACAATGAAACCAAATGTTTACTATTCTAATAACCAATAGAGACTAAGAGAGGACAGATTTTATAGAGTAAAATCTTCCCTACTACATTTTGTATTAAAACAGTTTTTGATGTATTTCTAATGAGGGCCTTATGGAAAAATACTGAAGAAAACTGATTTCTCTATTGAAATATTACCTATTTAAACATATGTAGCTTTATAAAGTTGAAAACTATAATCATAGCTACAATGTACATTTTGTAGATTGTAGATTTAACAAACTTTACATTATTATTTTTGCAAAAAAAAATTCAGGGACACTTGTAGCAATTTTTTTCAGTGACTTGTGACAGGTCAGTGATTTCCTCCACTAATAAAACTGACCGCCATGATATAATTGATATATTTTTTAATGTGGCGTTAAACACCATTACCCTAACCCTAACCCTCTACCCCAGATCACTAAAAAATACAAAATATATATACCAATAACATATTATAACCCTTAGTAAAAATTATACTTATAATAATTTCATTAGAAAATGCATGATGTCACTTGGTGGGGGGAGAGGGGGGTAAAAAATCTTGTTTTAAGGTTTCATTTGAATTCGGATACTATTTCAGTGAAATGAAATATTCAGAAATGACAAAAATTCTGCTGAAATTGACACCAGTCCAGTACATGTTTAAATGAAAAAAATTCTACTGCATTTTATGGAACAGAAAATATTATGTTGTGGTCTAGTCACAATGTTTAAACATGGTTTGATAGACTGACAATATTTTTTGCTTTAATAATATCAGGTTGCCTTTTCAGTGTGTGAAGTCCTGGGAAAAAACCTAAAAGAAAAGAAAATATTTTAGTGAACAAAAATCAAAGAAATATTTGTTGACATATTGAGTTGACAATTGTGATTAAAAGACACCTCCTTTTCATCTTGTTCAGGAATATAGATCAAAAGAATAGCCCAACCTTTCTTGAACACCTAAAGTGTCTTGGATGAAAAGTTTGTTTTTATAATATTATCCTTTTAATCCAATTGTACCTTAACTTATTAAGTGTGTTGAAGGTGTTGGTAATTATCCCAGGTGGATTATAAACTTGACTAATTAACTAGACTCTAGATTGACACAGGAAGTGTCTAGTAAACAACTCAGAGGGAGGCCTATTAGTTAAAATGAAAATAATTCCTCAAGAAGAAACAAATTGTCAAACAAATCTCAAGATTTGATTTTCACCTGGCTTGTATCAACCTAAAGCGGAAGTGCAGGGGATATTTCTAACCTTGTCTATTTTTATTATATTAGTGTTTTGTTGGGGGATTGACTGTTTTTTGTACTAAAAATAATGAAAGTGAAATTGACAAATGGACCGTTTGATTTCATCAAAAAGCAGCATTCAAGTAAGTTATTTGAGATATTTTTCATATCATAGACATTTATCAAAATAATTCTGAATTTGAAATTGATAAATATATTTTCTGGTGGAAAATAAGTTTTGGGTTAAAATTAAAGGTCTTGAAAACAGAAAATTGATGTTCTGTGTATGAATGATATGCAAGAACTTGTGTACCAGTGATTAAAATTGAAGAAATTTGAACTTCTTTACAAAAATTTGCTAATGAAAGAATACGGTAAAAGAGATAACAATTTTTGCTTATTTTTTATGAAAAGGATTTGGATACAGTTTCTTCAGGTTTCAATGGGGCTGTCTGTTTCCATCTTATCTTTACAGTTTTTTATAACACAATATTACACCTTTCTTTTGATGATCAGAAAGCATGAATTTGAAATAAAACCAATTGTGATCTGCTTGTTGGTATGTTTAATTGTAGGTTGAACACTGAATTTAAAGTCTTTTGATGTTATTAAAGTTTAAAAATCAACTGTTAACAATATTTTTGTACTTCGGTTTTATTGGATAAAACTTGTGCGGACTGAGAGCATTTTTTTGCATCTTTTCCAGTACAAATCGAACAAACTTAAATGTTGTAGAATAGTTCTTAATTTAACACCCTATTTTGTTTTAACTGTGTTTTCAACTTTCTGTATATTTTTTCCTGAGATGCCAGAAATGTGGAAACCTTTATTGTTTTATTGTAAATACATGTAACATTTTGTATTTAACATTGTTTTTTAGTGGAAGTCCCCCGTCCCCTCCAAAAATAACCACAAAAAAACAAGCAAAACATGGTTCTGGTTAAATATTGAGTGGAATAAAAAGGTTAAATAGGTTGGCATTTTCCTTATTATTTTTTAATAATTTTTTATTAAGTTTATTAAAAAAAAAAAAAAAAAAAAGGGGGGGGGGTCATTACATTGCCTGTCTGTAAATACAATCAACGGATCTCCTGTACTTGGCGATCACTAGTATAATTTTTTTTTCCAGTATTGTGAATTTTTTTCAAAATTTTGTACAATACTGGTATACCAGTAATGTAATTAAGATATTGGTATTGTAAATCAATTATGAAATTGGATTGCTTCATATTAGAAGGTTCATGTTATCAACTGTTGAAAAGCATACTAAAAGTACAAGTTCATTGTGTATCATTTTATTGGCATTTATAACATCCTATCAGTAATACATCACAATACACAACAATCCATTATGGATAGAGTCAAGATTATTATACAGCCACACAAGAACAACTATTTCAAGAACTGGTCTACCCAGGAACTAACATTTCCACAATACCTATTACAATACTTACTACAATACTATACACAAGTAAACATTTTTTTTTTTTAAATCACAATACTGGTATACAATACTGGAACAAATTTTTATACCAGTATTGTGATCGCCAAGTACAGGAGATCCCAATCAACAAATGTAGGGGTTGGCATTACAAATTAGAGATGTAGAACTTGATAACCAAATATTTTTATTTTAGCCTAACAAATACATATTGTAACGTATTTGTATGACATTAATCTGTTTGCATATGCTTCCAATTATCATGAAATAGTTGCATCAAAACAAACAAATCAGATCCATATGGTTTATGGGGTATATTTCTGACAGATGTAATCTAGTTTTTGGCCCGTGAAGGAAGTGACCAATAGAAATTGATTGACCACATAGTGTTGAATTCTTACATCTCAATGGGGATGAGATTATTAACCATCATTCATACTGTTTACATTCTCATAGCAGGAAATGCAAGGTTATGGTCACTTCGTCTTTGAAATAATTAAATGTTTTTGTTGATCCTGGGAATAAGTTAACTGAGGTATTTTTGTTGATCCTGGGAATAAGTTAACTGGTGTACCTCTAGAAGCAGTTTTTATTCTTTCTCCATACTAAAGACCACAGATAGAGTATTCTCATGAAACTTTTTTTTACTGTCAAATCTACAGTTGACACATCAAGATAAGGAATGGTTCTATTTTAAATGAGCTGCCATATTGCATTCTTGAAATCCAGCATGTCTGATGGTATTCTGATACAATAACAACACCATCTACCTCAAAAACAAATTTTTATGAGATATTTATTAAATCTGAGGTGAACAAATAGCAAAAAAATGTCCTACATGTATGTTTACATTTTGCTATAACATTAATGTGCCAAATTCATCAACAATATTCCACAGCATTTTATATTTTGGTTTTTAGAACCTTTTTACATCTCGAAAGAAAATATTTTTTAATGCATTAGAATAGGAATTACAGTATTGCATTTGAAGAGTTGTTGGCGTCAATTGTGAATTTAATGGAGACAAATATCAGTCCTCGAGATGAAAATTTGAATTTACTGGTCCGAATCTAATTCTTGAATTTATTTTTTATATATAATATATCTAAATAAAAACTGAAAAATTTACTGGTCCGAACAAAGTTTAACTGGTCTTGGGCCAGAGGATCTGTGCTCATCGTGAGAACTGAAATATTTTTCAAGCTCTGCTTCACCTAGAAAAATTGCATTTTCCACTGTCAAATATCCCCAATTGACACAGACAATTATTCAAATTCAATACCGTCATTCCTTAATTATTTAAATGTTGAATGGGAAATATCGGTAACTGTTTTGCTTTTGTCAAATTAAAGACCTGCACTAGTGCACTTGGTTGGTACTGCACTTTCTGTTTCTTTGACCTTCAATTTGACCCATATGATATGCATAACAGGGGTCGACTTAAGAAAAAAAATTAACTGGCCCCATGGGCCAGTAAAATTTTTGAACAACTGGCCCCTTCAAAATTCCACTGGCCTGAGAAATATCGGTCCAGGAAGTGGACTGATATAAAAGGGGGGATTTGCTCCCCCCCCCCCCCCTCCCAAGAAACAGGAAACTAAAGATCGAGCAATATGAACCCCATTAAAACCTTGGGTGAACTCATTTTCTCCGGAAGAATAAGCAGTTCCTGCTCCACTAGTGGCATCCGCAAATAATTAAATTGACTGACAGTGATTTAAACATGTACATATAGTTTTTGTATTCTATGAATGAATGTTGTACTTGCTTTAAACAAGGGTAAAGTTCATGACATTTTCCCATACATGCAGTGTTTTTAATGCATTACAATTAACAGGTATGGTTAGAAGATAATCAAACAATCTACATATAGATAGTCAAACTTGTTATCAAATGTATATAGTTTTAACCTTTGATTCATTGTTTATTGTATATATGTTAACTTATGTATTAACTAGATTTAATACGGCGCTCGGCCAATAATCTTCAGTAGTGAAGGACGGCCAGAAATATAAAGAAGAAGAAGTCTCAGCGACCCCCTCTGTATAACGGCTTCCTTTTTTAGCCAATCTTATTTATTCCTCCCCAGCGTTTTCCCGTGCATTCGACCTTTATATAATGACCCACTGTCTAACGCGACTAACGACCATGTTCTTTGGGTAAAAATCCTTCATATAACGACTATTAGAAGATTATTATCAAACCGGAAGTTAGATAATAAATAAACAAACACAGTCCCGACTTTGGAAAATTTTCCGTTTTGCCCAGCTGATGCAGCGATTGTTGCCAATATCCCTCTTGCTGATATCAGCAAGATCTACTGACCGAGTCCATACCTGTTACTAGTTCATAATAATAGATTTTTCATATTAAATGAAGTCACGATTAGCGTTATTGTGTATCCGCCATTTTTTTTACAGGTAAGATGTTCACGTGATGATTTATTATTGTTGTTTGGTTTATTTGGGTTTATTTCTTATTTATATTAAATATTTAAAATTGCTTACTATAGAAAATACCGTTTTAATCTTTCAGTTTTATAAATAAATAATCGTGATTTTGAAAATTATTGAATTATGAAGTACTGGTTCCCAGCATATATTTCTGTCAATATTCGTTGCTGATTGCGTGATTAGGCTATTTATAGTTGAATTTTAACGTTTTGTCAGGAAAGAGGGAGAGGAGGCACTAAGGTGCAAAATTGGCCCCACATTTTATCAAAAAATAATGCTTGACATAGAATAAAAACCATTTACTAATTTAATTGTTATATTTACAAATTTTCAAACAATATATTTTTCCGTGAGATTTGGGTGCGCTATGACATCATGATTAGACGGATAATGCTAAAAATGGACTATAAACGACATATTCAATGTACATTTTAGCTATTTTATATACCTCCACAGTCTTCCACCAACACCAAATTGAGCAGTTGTTTTGAGTATAGAGGGTTAATGATTGTATCAAAATATTTTGCTGGTGGAGAATTGTGGAGGTTGTTAAATATTAATTTATTTATAACCTCGGACTGACCCTTAAAATCAATATTTTCACTCTACTGATTGTATATATGATACCATTATGTATATATACACAATCTCTGTACATTTTATGATTCATTTCAAGTAATGAAATTCATCAGTAAATAACTTGTTTCTGTAAATAATTGTATTTATTTTAAATACAGTTTGTATATATTGAAACCAGGAGAAAAACTCAGTGTATGCAGTCCGGCGACAACGTGATAAAAAGAACTGGGGACTATAAGTTCCATATATGGCCCCATATTTGATGTGTTTTATTTTATAGACGACATCATACTTTTGATGTTAAAACTTGTTTCCAACAAAATCGATACGTATTTGACATCATTGTGACGTCATGAGCGTTACTTGTTTTCTGTATTTCGTGGAATTTTGCCCGCGATATTTGGACGGTTTTCGAAGAAATTAAGCACCTCCGTAGTCGTGCACCAGACAATATTTACAAGATTATTAAAATAAATAAAACACAACTACTGTTAAAGTATTTTTTTTTGGTGCACGAGGTGTTAAATTTCTTGAAAAGCGACGGGAAAATGTTCAAATATTACAAGCGCTTAGATGACGTTTTGATGTTTGAGAAGCAATATTTGCTGTAAAAAAACGATGGTATGTCGGCACGTAACAGTTATATTATATAAAAATAAAATAAACACCACTTCATCCATAATAGTTTTTTTTTCATAAGCCCTCAATTATTGATTATATATTTTCTTCCGGGATACTGAAATAGTTATTACTACCGGGATACTGAGGTAGGTTTAATGGTCTATCGATGCTACTTCTAAAATGAAGTAAAATAGTTTGATCCTAAAGGAGTAGATATTTTTTGGGCACAATCCAACATATCCTTAAGAAGAGTTTGAAGATACCACAGGGGCAATCAGAATCCGTATATATGCGTTCTGTCATGTGCATAAGTTATTGTTTGCATGATTGACAGACAATATTCATCATATTGTTTTCTAGCTTCTGAACTGTCGATCGAGAAAAAAATAAAATATTCTAGACAGGCAGCATATAGCCAGTCAATGGGGTTTGCAATTAATATTTCGCATGCACAATAGCGACCCACCACCACAAGGTGTGGAAAATAGAAATATTCTTCTGTTGTTTAAATGCGTATTAACTGCATTACATGTAAACTGTATTATTCTGTTTGATAAAGTCCTTTAACTAGAACAGAATTTTGTTTACCCTTGAGTGAAATAGTGTTGTAATAAAATATCGTGAACATGATGTAAAAGTATGAAAGCATTTCAAGGTATATTTTAAATGCGGTTGAAACATGTCGCCATTTGATATCAATTCGGTTGTATCTCAGTTTGACGATTTTAATTACGGAAGACGATCACAACCATATTTTTTTTAACAATTGCAACTCAGCTGGTTTTTTTTCATAACATATAATAAAATGAAAAAATATATATTACACTGTCGGAACAGTTCCGACATTCAATAGAAAAATCGTAGTACTAATACTATCATTTAGTGTCCGTCGTCTGTTGTCCATAATTTTTCATATTAATATTTAATCTTTTTCTTAGAAACTGGAAACTGCAAAACCAAATGCAAATATTTTACGTAATCAAGTTCTCTCAACCCGCACCTTGGCATTTTTTTTTATATAGATTTATGATGGTTGTCCGTAAAAATGTACTGGAATATATCATAACACGGTTAAAAAAGTGTTTAAAAAAATTTCAAATATGACAAAGTTCTATTCCTCAAATAAATCTATCTATTACTTCTTTAAGGTTAATACCAACATTTCGACCAGTTTTCGACAATCAATGTTAATAAGTTTCTGAATTGATATGATCTCAATATGTACATTATCAATGTCATAGTAGACGATGAAACCAAAATTGGTCTGTATGAGATATATTTTTTAAATGATTAAAGCTTTGTTAAGGTGACGAAAAAATGAATTACGAAAAAATACAATTTGAACGTGAAATAATAGATGTGGTACGTAGTTCTTACATTTAAAGATAACATTTTTAGATCAGATTTCTTGAGATCATTCATGCAATTTCAGCATCATAATATAACCTCTGACAAATGAAGCGATCAAAATAATGAGAGATTTTATCACGTGAAACAAACCGTCGAAAACAGGAGACCGTCGAAAATGGGTGATGTTGCGACATTACTATTCGTTCACTTTAATTTCATAATAGAGTTTCAGAACATGTTTTTATTCCTGAAATCAATCCACATTGCATATTAAGTCAAATTTATGCTTTGTTTATTAAGTTTTATTATGCTTTGTTTTTCTTTTTTAAAGATGTGCATTATAATACAATGATACGTACGTTCTGTATTCTGAAAAAAATGACGTTCGGTGCTTTTCATTACCTGACATTGTCGGTCCGCTGTGAGGAATTAGATGCACATATTAACTAACTGTATTTATTTATGAAAAGCACATATTGTGAATACATTTTGGAGAAAATTTTATCGACATCTGAGGTGGGGCCGATTTTGGCCCTTATAGCTCCCAGTCCTTTCATTAGTCTGTTATCAGTCGATATTGAATGACACGGAAGAAACGAAAGTTGCTGGCCCAAGTGGCCCGAGAATATCAACTGGCCCAGCGGGCCGATCTTTGTTCAGTTTGACTGGCCCGACCGTAAATATACTGGCCGCGGGCCAGCGGTTACGTCGACCCCTGCATAATGCACATGTACATGTAACTGAAAATGACCTTGTGTTAAGCACCCCAAAACCAAACCTTCCTGTAACAAGTTCTAGGTGTATGTGCTGACCCGTCCAGTTATTGCTTGTAAAAACCAATACTATGTACTTTCAATTGTCAGTTAAGTGCTTCTAAATTCAATAAAAAAAATATTTTTAAAAACATTATCACGATTCACAATAAAAAAAAAAGTACATTTGTATATTTTCTTTACAATTACAGTGCTATGCCCTAGTTAACTCTTAAAGCCAAAGGAACAAATTTTGCTGACCAAAAGGTTGTCATTCAAATTCCTACATGTCCAAATTTAACAATGTTGTAGGTACTTGTTTTATGTTGCCCCATCATGGACAATGTTGGATACTAAAGTTTTATGTTCTACATCCAACTTTTCTATATAACCCAACAATAAAAAAAAAATGCAACTTAACATTTTGGGTGATTAAAAATGGATGATGGACCAGTAAATGACCAGAAAAGTGAGGTCAACCCAGTATTAAGAACTAGAACGTTTAAACTTTTTGAGATGTAGGTTGCAATTTATGCATTTTGTAAAATACCTTGAGAACCAAATTGAATTTCACCACAAAAATTCTGTACAAACACATGTTGTGCAGAATACTGTAATATGGTAATCTGCCAGATTTAAATAGATGTGCTATATCAGGGTTACCAGTATAACAGTAAAAATAGGTTAATTAAAACTTCAAAATTACAAAACAAAATAGACACAAATGGACGCAGAGAGATAATTCATGCAGTCTTTGCCTTAATTTTTTTACCTACTTTCCCGAAAGCCAAATTAATTTTTTTTTTCTATTTATTCAAACAAATTCTTTTATAATTTTTACTTGTCTGAATCCAGTTTTACTTGTCCCAGACTTCGGGCAAGTGGGTTAACACGAAGACTGTTCATGTAATTATTGTTGTGGGCTGTAGTAATGTGTTGTCATAACAATGCAGGGTAAACAAAAATGGGAGTGCAATGGACTGTTTGAAACTGTATAAATGAGTCGCCATCTATCCACTTCTTTATCTAATTATAATGCCACATACTTGGCAGGGGAGATTAGAAGTACAGGTACTAGTTATAGTTGGAGAGGAAAACAGATAATCAGTAATGTTAATGTAAAACTTAATCAAGTTCAAAATGTAATCTTGAAAAAATTACATTTAACGTAATTTCAAAATATGATTTTGAAAAAATTACATTCCTTAAGTTAAAAAAAAAATTCAATATTAAAAAGTTGACATAAACTGCATCACACCATGCAAATTTAGCTAGAAAAACATGTACCCCTTGTATTCCTTGATTTTCAACTACAACAAAATGAAAAACCCAATGGAGGATACAAATATTGAAAATTAGGATTCCCATGTTACATTACTTGTATGTAAATTAAATATTCATTTCCAATTTTGATGTATTTATTCAGAAAAGGATGTTTGAATTTAATATTTTTATAACAAATTAGTGGCCATTTTAACAATTGAAAATTGTAATGTGTACATTTTTCAGGAGATAAAAGGCCAACACATGTACATGTATACGTATGTGTATTGTAATTATATATATATCTAAAAGATGGACTAAGGGTAGAATTGTAATAAACTGTTTTCATATAGATTAATAAAAGATTCAATTTCTTCTTCATATCAACATAAATTCTAGTATTTGGAAATTAGTGAAATTTAGGTACACACGTACAAACAATGTGTGAAAAATACTAATTCTGAATGTCTCTCTATTTCACACCTGCTAAAGGTCAACCACTTGTTGTTTCACCCATGGTGAACCTCAGCTAAAAAGATGCTCTATTGAAAGATGATGATGATTATTATCTGGAGTCTGTTATGGCAGGAAGTTCTCTGATTGTTTCTGTGTGTAGGCATTCTGCCGTCTGCTTCACCTCAGTGTCGGACATTTTTTTGTGTTTATTTTTTTCTCCTTTGACCTTTTTTTTAAATTCAGGATGGATAGTGTAGGTTATCATCTTTTTGACAATTTTTCTTTGGAATATGGTTGATTATATCTATGTGGTGTCTACTGTTATTTTGCTATTACCTTTCTGGTACATGGAATTTTAATTGGATATTTTCTGTGGTGTGCCAAAAAACTTTTATCCTCAACAATTAAAGTGCAATTTTCGAATTTACAAGAGGAAATCGTTATATGCAATCTACCGATGCACTAAGTAACTGTTCTGTTTGAAGTTGGATGTTCAAAGATGAGTTGTATAATGTTGAAGTTATGATTATACCAAAGGCTTAAGATGGATTCATGCTAAATAGTTTCTAATCATAGAAGTCATTTGGACAGAAGTGAAAAATTAATTAGTTTCTTTTCGTCATCAACATTGGCATGCATTTAACAGCTTAACAGTGCTTTTCTTCAGTATTCTGTATATATATACGGTTTGTGAATTATGTACAAATGAAATAGATTGCATGTTGAGGGTAAATTTAGTTTATAAGGCTGAAGCATATGTCAAAACAGACATTAATCTTCTGACATTACAAAGGCCAGGCATTTAAACCCTCAAGGAACTACTTTTTAATCGGTATATGTTTTTCGATTAGTAACCATTCGAGGATAAGAGGTCTTTACTTTTTGTAAAACTTCAGGTATTCTGGATTAAGTAGTGGAAGTCAAAATAAAGTTTGATAAAACAAAATTAAAAAAAGAAAATAGCAGTGTATTTAAACTATTTTTCTTTAAGGAGAAATAGGATTGTAATAATTGAACCAATATGTAAAAATCATGAAGTGGAAACTATTAAATCCTTGTGTTATGGTTAGGAATTAAATGTCCGATTAACGTTAGAATTCAATGGAGAAAAAGAATGGTCAAAAACTCATCAAACATGTGAAGGGATTGTTCAGTGATAAGTGTAAGTCCACAGGGAGCATAGATTTTGTATTTCCTCCGAGGAAACATGAAAGTTCGGATATGTGTTGGATTTCAGGGAACATGGCTAATGTGGATTTGGAAAAAGTCGTTCCCGACGTTGAATCTTCGACAATGCCAAAAATTAAAAAGAATAATAAGATAGGAAACCCAGGTATGAGAAATTTTGCTACTAATATACTAGTACTTACTTACGAAGTGTTTTATTAAATTTATTTGTCCAAATTGAGCACATCTTTCTATCCCCTTTTTATATGATTTGAATATGAGATGGAAAGGGTTTGACATATGTGATTGAATATTTGAATATAAAATCAGTGATTCAGCTAGGCACCGGTCTCATGACATTTGCCCACCTATTTATCAAATTGTCCTGAAGAACTTTATAAAAATTAGTTGAATTATTAAAGAAATTTTGATAAAACTGGCAATTATTCTGAAGATTTCAAAGTCTACCTGTCAGATAAAATGAGGAGAGTGTTTGATACAGTTTCCATGATTGAATATTTAAAAATTGAATATAAAATGAAGAGTGTTACGTTTGATACAGTTCTCATGATTGAATATTTCTGTGTTGAATATACATGTAGAATGAAGAGAGTGTGATACAGTTCCTGTGATTGAATATTTCCTATCTTGAAGAACATTTATAAAAATTTATATAATAGGGTTAGAGGTTAGGGTAATGGTGTTTAATGCCACTTTCAACAATATTTCAGTTATATCGTGGCAGCCAGTTTTATTGGTGGAGGAATCCAGAGTGCCTGGAGAAAACCACTGACCTGTCGCAAGTCGCTGACAAACTTTATCACATAATGTTGTATCGAGTGCACATGTAGTTGTAAATCCAACTACCATATGACCATGACGGCCCCTAGATTTATATAATAAAGCATGTTGAAGTCATTTATTTAAAATCATTTCCTGCACTAGCAGGTAAGTACAAGGACTGTTGTAGGTGGATATATATACATGATCTGCCTAAAGTTCTTTCAGCATCTAATTAATCTGTCATCAAAAATAAAACGTAGTTTAAGTTAGTGCATGACAATGACAACAGTCTACTTTCAATTAACATGGAGATTTTATATGTTCTAGTATGTAAGTTGTATTGGTTTTTAAAAAAAAAGTAAACTAAATAAGTAGACTGATTCTTTAGTTAATATCTTCAGAAATGTAAGAAAAAAGTCATGTGTATCAATACTTTTACAGTAGACTTTATAATTATATGAGAATGGGCATGCTCAACAGATGCCACCATTTCATCTTCGATTTGAACCAGATTCCATTAGTCTTAAAAGGCAACCATAAATAAGCTTATAAAGGAACCTGGGGACAAGTGCTTGGTTTAATCATTGAGACAAGCAGATTTAATCGTGGTCAAATGAAGACCTCAAAGTGTACAGGATCTAATTAGCCTGGGTGAATCCAAAAAAAGGTGTAGTGGGAAAAATAAAAAAAACATTTTCTGAAGAATCATGCTTTCAGTTGCATTTTTTAAGAACATTGTGATATGAAGATTTATTTTTTGGCAAATGAATGCCACAGTACATGTATCCCAGGCTTATAACCACAAGGTTCAACATTTTAATAGTAAGCTATATTATTATCATATAATGGAAATTGTTTTCAATGCAAACCAACTACATTCTATGAAAATGGAATTATATATTTTTATGAGGCATGATATATCATTGTACTACACAGATTCAAGCACAAATACAAAATGTGGAAAAAAAGCCACAGGCAGGAACAGTGTGATCTGAGCACATGATAGGGGTCAAGCTTAAAAATAGCCTGCCCCATGTACTGATGTAGGCTGCAATATATTAAGGGAAAACATTTAAAATCAGAACCATTTTAGTGATTTATGAATTGTATTTGTGATATTATGATACCATTGTGTACCAAATGAATGTCCCACGATTTATTTATATATTGGAGGATCAAAATTTAACATATGCTAGGATAGTAACCATGGGATCCTCTAGGATTGGATTATCTATAGTTGTGTAAATACTTTTGTTCAGAAGAAACATGCAAACAAAACATTAAGGAAATTGTGTTTGTCTTTCCTCGTTGGCAATTGTTAGAATGATTGATATATATAGATCAGTGCTCACGAATGAAATTGTTAACAGTATTAGTAATGCTTAGTAATACAGACAATGCCAGCAGATTAATATGTATCATACATTGACTGCCAGTCTGTTATCAAGGTACAAGACAACGCCAGCAGATTAATATGTATCATACATTGACTGCCAGTCTGTTATCAAGGTACAAGACAACACCAGCAGATTAATATGTATCATACATTGACTGCCAGTCTGTTATCAAGGTACAAGACAATGCCAGCAGATTAATATGTATCATACATTGACTGCCAGTCTGTTATCAAGGTATAGACAACACCAGCAGATTAATATGTATCATACATTGACTGCCAGTCTGTTATCAAGGTACAGACAATGCCAGCAGATTAATATGTATCATACATTGACTGCCAGTCTGTTATCAAGGTATAGACAATGCCAGCAGATTAATATGTATCATACATTGACTGCCAGTATGTTATCAAGGTACAAGACAACACCAGCAGATTAATATGTATCATACATTGACTGCCAGTCTGTTATCAAGGTACAAGACAACACCAGCAGATTAATATGTATCATACATTGACTGCCAGTCTGTTATCAAGGTACAAGACAACGCCAGCAGATTAATATGTATCATACATTGACTGCCAGTCTGTTATTAAGGTATAGACAACACCAGCAGATTAATATGTATCATACATTGACTGCCAGTCTGTTATCAAGGTACAAGACAACGCCAGCAGATTAATATGTATCATACATTGACTGCCAGTCTGTTATCAAGGTATAGACAACACCAGCAGATTAATATGTATCATACATTGACTGCCAGTCTGTTATCAAGGTACAGACAATGCCAGCAGATTAATATGTATCATACATTGACTGCCAGTCTGTTATCAAGGTACAAGACAACACCAGCAGATTAATATGTATCATACATTGACTGCCAGTCTGTTATCAAGGTACAAGACAACGCCAGCAGATTAATATGTATCATACATTGACTGCTTCTCTGTTATCAAGGTATAGACAACACCAGCAGATTAATATGTATCATACATTGACTGCCAGTCTGTTATCAAGGTACAAGACAATGCCAGCAGATTAATATATATCATACATTGACTGCCAGTCTGTTATCAAGGTACAAGACAACACCAGCAGATTAATATGTATCATACATTGACTGCCAGTCTGTTATCAAGGTATAGACAACACCAGCAGATTAATATGTATCATACATTGACTGCCAGTCTGTTATCAAGGTACAAGACAATGTCAGCAGATTAATATGTATCATACATTGACTGCCAGTCTGTTATCAAGGTACAGTAATACAGACAACACCAGCAGATTAAGATGTATCATACATTGACTGCCAGTCTATTATCAAGGTACAAGACAACGCCAGCAGATTAAGATGTATCATACATTGACTGCCAGTCTGTTATCAAGGTACAAGACAACACCAGCAGATTAAGATGTATCATACATTGACTGCCAGTCTATTATCAAGGTACAAGACAACGCCAGCAGATTAATATGTATCATACATTGACTGCCAGTCTGTTATCAAGGTACAAGACAATGCCAGCAGATTAATATGTATCATACAGTGACTGCCAGTCTGTTATCAAGGTACAAGACAATGCCAGCAGATTAATATGTATCATACATTGACTGCCAGTCTGTTATCAAGGTACAGTAATACAGACAACACCAGCAGATTAATATGTATCATACATTGACTGCCAGTCTGTTATCAAGGTACAAGACAACGCCAGCAGATTAATATATATCATACATTGACTGCCAGTCTGTTATCAAGGTACAAGACAACACCAGCAGATTAATATGTATCATACATTGACTGCCAGTCTGTTATCAAGGTATAGACAACACCAGCAGATTAATATGTATCATACATTGACTGCCAGTCTGTTATCAAGGTACAAGACAACACCAGCAGATTAATATGTATCATACATTGACTGCCAGTCTGTTATCAAGGTACAGACAATGCCAGCAGATTAATATGTATCATACATTGACTGCCAGTCTGTTATCAAGGTACAAGACAACACCAGCAGATTAATATGTATCATACATTGACTGCCAGTCTGTTATCAAGGTACAAGACAACGCCAGCAGATTAATATGTATCATACATTGACTGCCAGTCTGTTATTAAGGTATAGACAACACCAGCAGATTAATATGTATCATACATTGACTGCCAGTCTGTTATCAAGGTACAAGACAACGCCAGCAGATTAATATGTATCATACATTGACTGCCAGTCTGTTATCAAGGTATAGACAACACCAGCAGATTAATATGTATCATACATTGACTGCCAGTCTGTTATCAAGGTACAGACAATGCCAGCAGATTAATATGTATCATACATTGACTGCCAGTCTGTTATCAAGGTACAAGACAACACCAGCAGATTAATATGTATCATACATTGACTGCCAGTCTGTTATCAAGGTACAAGACAACGCCAGCAGATTAATATGTATCATACATTGACTGCTTCTCTGTTATCAAGGTATAGACAACACCAGCAGATTAATATGTATCATACATTGACTGCCAGTCTGTTATCAAGGTACAAGACAATGCCAGCAGATTAATATATATCATACATTGACTGCCAGTCTGTTATCAAGGTACAAGACAACACCAGCAGATTAATATGTATCATACATTGACTGCCAGTCTGTTATCAAGGTACAAGACAATGTCAGCAGATTAATATGTATCATACATTGACTGCCAGTCTGTTATCAAGGTACAAGACAATGCCAGCAGATTAATATGTATCATACATTGACTGCCAGTCTGTTATCAAGGTACAAGACAATGCCAGCAGATTAATATGTATCATACATTGACTGCCAGTCTGTTATCAAGGTACAAGACAACGCCAGCAGATTAATATATATCATACATTGACTGCCAGTCTGTTATCAAGGTACAAAACAATGCCAGCAGATTAATATGTATCATACATTGACTGCCAGTCTGTTATCAAGGTACAAGACAATGCCAGCAGATTAATATGTATCATACATTGACTGCCAGTCTGTTATCAAGGTACAAGACAACACCAGCAGATTAATATGTATCATACATTGACTGCCAGTCTGTTATCAAGGTACAAGACAACACCAGCAGATTAATATGTATCATACATTGACTGTCAGTCTGCTATCAAGGTACAGTAATACAGACAACACCAGCAGATTAATATGTATCATACATTGACTGCCAGTCTGTTATCAAGGTACAAGACAACGCCAGCAGATTAATATGTATCATACATTGACTGCCAGTCTGTTATCAAGGTATAGACAACACCAGCAGATTAATATGTATCATACATTGACTGTCAGTCTGCTATCAAGGTACAGTAATACAGACAACACCAGCAGATTAATATGTATCATACATTGACTGCCAGTCTGTTATCAAGGTACAAGACAATGCCAGCAGATTAATATGTATCATACATTGACTGCCAGTCTGTTATCAAGGTATAGACAACACCAGCAGATTAATATGTATCATACATTGACTGCCAGTCTGTTATCAAGGTACAAGACAACTCCAGCAGATTAATATGTATCATACATTGACTGCCAGTCTGTTATCAAGGTATAGACAACACCAGCAGATTAATATGTATCATACATTGACTGTCAGTCTGCTATCAAGGTACAGTAATACAGACAACACCAGCAGATTAATATGTATCATACATTGACTGCCAGTCTGTTATCAAGGTACAAGACAACGCCAGCAGATTAATATGTATCATACATTGACTGCCAGTCTGTTATCAAGGTATAGACAACACCAGCAGATTAATATGTATCATACATTGACTGCCAGTCTGTTATCAAGGTACAAGACAACCCCAGCAGATTAATATGTATCATACATTGACTGCCAGTCTGTTATCAAGGTATAGACAACACCAGCAGATTAATATGTATCATACATTGACTGCCAGTCTGTTATCAAGGTATAGACAACACCAGCAGATTAATATGTATCATACATTGACTGCCAGTCTGTTATCAAGGTATAGACAACACCAGCAGATTAATATGTATCATACATTGACTGCCAGTCTGTTATCAAGGTACAAGACAACGCCAACAGATTAATATGTATCATACATTGACTGCCAGTCTGTTATCAAGGTACAAGACAACGTCAGCAGATTAATATGTATCATACATTGACTGCCAGTCTGTTATCAAGGTACAAGACAACACCAGCAGATTAATATGTATCATACATTGACTGCCAGTCTGTTATCAAGGTACAAGACAACGCCAACAGATTAATATGTATCATACATTGACTGCCAGTCTGTTATCAAGGTACAAGACAACGTCAGCAGATTAATATGTATCATACATTGACTGCCAGTCTGTTATCAAGGTATAGACAACACCAGCAGATTAATATGTATCATACATTGACTGTCAGTCTGTTATCAAGGTACAAGACAACGCCAGCAGATTAATATGTATCATACATTGACTGCCAGTCTGTTATCAAGGTATAGACAACACCAGCAGATTAATATGTATCATACATTGACTGTCAGTCTGTTATCAAGGTACAAGACAACGCCAGCAGATTAATATGTATCATACATTGACTGCCAGTCTGTTATCAAGGTATAGACAACACCAGCAGATTAATATGTATCATACATTGACTGCCAGTCTGTTATCAAGGTACAAGACAACGTCAGCAGATTAATATGTATCATACATTGACTGCCAGTCTGTTATCAAGGTATAGACAACACCAGCAGATTAATATGTATCATACATTGACTGTCAGTCTGTTATCAAGGTACAAGACAACGCCAGCAGATTAATATGTATCATACATTGACTGTCAGTCTGTTATCAAGGTACAAGACAACGCCAGCAGATTAATATGTATCATACATTGACTGCCAGTCTGTTATCAAGGTACAAGACAACACCAGCAGATTAATATGTATCATACATTGACTGCCAGTCTGTTATCAAGGTATAGACAACACCAGCAGATTAATATGTATCATACATTGACTGTCAGTCTGTTATCAAGGTACAAGACAACGCCAGCAGATTAATATGTATCATACATTGACTGTCAGTCTGTTATCAAGGTACAAGACAACGCCAGCAGATTAATATGTATCATACATTGACTGCCAGTCTGTTATCAAGGTACAAGACAACACCAGCAGATTAATATGTATCATACATTGACTGCCAGTCTGTTATCAAGGTATAGACAACACCAGCAGATTAATATGTATCATACATTGACTGTCAGTCTGTTATCAAGGTACAAGACAACGTCAGCAGATTAATATGTATCATACATTGACTGCCAGTCTGTTATCAAGGTACAGACAATGCCAGCAGATTAATATGTATCATACATTGACTGCCAGTCTGTTATCAAGGTACAAGACAACGTCAGCAGATTAATATGTATCATACATTGACTGCCAGTCTGTTATCAAGGTACAGACAATGCCAGCAGAATAATATGTATCATACATTGACTGCCAGTCTGTTATCAATGTACAAGACAATGCCAGCAGATTAATATGTATCATACATTGACTGCCAGTCTGTTATCAAGGTACAAGACAACGCCAGCAGATTAATATGTATCATACATTGACTGCCAGTCTGTTATCAAGGTACAAGACAACGTCAGCAGATTAATATGTATCATACATTGACTGCCAGTCTGTTATCAAGGTACAAGACAACGCCAGCAGATTAATATATATCATACATTGACTGCCAGTCTGTTATCAAGGTACAAGACAACGCCAGCAGATTAATATGTATCATACATTGACTGCCAGTCTGTTATCAAGGTACAAGACAACGCCAGCAGATTAATATATATCATACATTGACTGCCAGTCTGTTATCAAGGTACAAGACAACGCCAGCAGATTGATATGTATCATACATTGACTGCCAGTCTGTTATCAAGGTACAAGACAACACCAGCAGATTAATATGTATCATACATTGACTGCCAGTCTGTTATCAAGGTATAGACAACGCCAGCAGATTAATATGTATCATACATTGACTGCCAGTCTGTTATCAAGGTACAAGACAACGCCAGCAGATTAATATATATCATACATTGACTGCCAGTCTGTTATCAAGGTACAAGACAACGCCAGCAGATTAATATATATCATACATTGACTGCCAGTCTGTTATCAAGGTACAAGACAACACCAGCAGATTAATATGTATCATACATTGACTGTCAGTCTGTTATCAAGGTACAAGACAACGTCAGCAGATTAATATGTATCATACATTGACTGCCAGTCTGTTATCAAGGTACAGACAATGCCAGCAGATTAATATGTATCATACATTGACTGCCAGTCTGTTATCAAGGTACAAGACAACGTCAGCAGATTAATATGTATCATACATTGACTGCCAGTCTGTTATCAAGGTACAAGACAACACCAGCAGATTAATATGTATCATACATTGACTGCCAGTCTGTTATCAAGGTACAAGACAACACCAGCAGATTAATATGTATCATACATTGACTGCCAGTCTGTTATCAAGGTACAAGACAACACCAGCAGATTAATATGTATCATACATTGACTGCCAGTCTGTTATCAAGGTACAAGACAACACCAGCAGATTAATATGTATCATACATTGACTGCCAGTCTGTTATCAAGGTACAAGACAACACCAGCAGATTAATATGTATCATACATTGACTGCCAGTCTGTTATCAAGGTACAAGACAACACCAGCAGATTAATATGTATCATACATTGACTGCCAGTCTGTTATCAAGGTACAAGACAACTCCAGCAGATTAATATGTATCATACATTGACTGCCAGTCTGTTATCAAGGTACAAGACAACACCAGCAGATTAATATGTATCATACATTGACTGCCAGTCTGTTATCAAGGTACAAGACAACTCCAGCAGATTAATATGTATCATACATTGACTGCCAGTCTGTTATCAAAGTACAAGACAATGCCAGCAGATTAATATGTATCATACATTGACTGCCAGTCTGTTATCAAGGTACAGACAATGCCAGCAGATTAATATGTATCATACATTGACTGCCAGTCTGTTATCAAGGTACAAGACAACGCCAGCAGATTAATATATATCATACATTGACTGCCAGTCTGTTATCAAGGTATAGACAACGCCAGCAGATTAATATGTATCATACATTGACTGCCAGTCTGTTATCAAGGTATAGACAACGCCAGCAGATTAATATGTATCATACATTGACTGTCAGTCTGTTATCAAGGTACAAGACAACGCCAGCAGATTAATATGTATCATACATTGACTGTCAGTCTGTTATCAAGGTACAAGACAACGCCAGCAGATTAATATGTATCATACATTGACTGTCAGTCTGTTATCAAGGTATAGACAACACCAGCAGATTAATATATATCATACATTGACTGCCAGTCTGTTATCAAGGTACAAGACAACGCCAGCAGATTAATATGTATCATACATTGACTGCCAGTCTGTTATCAAGGTATAGACAACGTCAGCAGATTAATATGTATCATACATTGACTGCCAGTCTGTTATCAAGGTACAAGACAATGCCAGCAGATTAATATGTATCATACATTGACTGCCAGTCTGTTATCAAGGTACAAGACAACGCCAGCAGATTAATATGTATCATACATTGACTGCCAGTCTGTTATCAAGGTACAGTAATACAGACAACACCAGCAGATTAATATGTATCATACATTGACTGCCAGTCTGTTATCAAGGTATAGACAACGTCAGCAGATTAATATGTATCATACATTGACTGCCAGTCTGTTATCAAGGTACAAGACAATGCCAGCAGATTAATATGTATCATACATTGACTGCCAGTCTGTTATCAAGGTACAAGACAACGCCAGCAGATTAATATGTATCATACATTGACTGCCAGTCTGTTATCAAGGTACAGTAATACAGACAACACCAGCAGATTAATATGTATCATACATTGACTGCCAGTCTGTTATCAAGGTACAAGACAACGCCAGCAGATTAATATGTATCATACATTGACTGCCAGTCTGTTATCAAGGTACAAGACAACACCAGCAGATTAATATGTATCATACATTGACTGTCAGTCTGTTATCAAGGTATAGACAACACCAGCAGATTAATATGTATCATACATTGACTGCCAGTCTGTTATCAAGGTATAGACAACACCAGCAGATTAATATGTATCATACATTGACTGCCAGTCTGTTATCAAGGTACAAGACAACTCCAGCAGATTAATATGTATCATACATTGACTGTCAGTCTGTTATCAAGGTACAAGACAACGCCAGCAGATTAATATGTATCATACATTGACTGTCAGTCTGTTATCAAGGTATAGACAACACCAGCAGATTAATATGTATCATACATTGACTGCCAGTCTGTTATCAAGGTGCAAGACAACTCCAGCAGATTAATATGTATCATACATTGACTGTCAGTCTGTTATCAAGGTACAAGACAACGCCAGCAGATTAATATATATCATACATTGACTGTCAGTCTGTTATCAAGGTATAGACAACACCAGCAGATTAATATGTATCATACATTGACTGCCAGTCTGTTATCAAGGTACAAGACAATGCCAGCAGATTAATATGTATCATACATTGACTGCCAGTCTGTTATCAAGGTATAGACAACGTCAGCAGATTAATATGTATCATACATTGACTGCCAGTCTGTTATCAAGGTACAAGACAATGCCAGCAGATTAATATGTATCATACATTGACTGCCAGTCTGTTATCAAGGTACAAGACAACGCCAGCAGATTAATATGTATCATACATTGACTGCCAGTCTGTTATCAAGGTACAGTAATACAGACAACACCAGCAGATTAATATGTATCATACATTGACTGCCAGTCTGTTATCAAGGTATAGACAACGTCAGCAGATTAATATGTATCATACATTGACTGCCAGTCTGTTATCAAGGTACAAGACAATGCCAGCAGATTAATATGTATCATACATTGACTGCCAGTCTGTTATCAAGGTACAAGACAACGCCAGCAGATTAATATGTATCATACATTGACTGCCAGTCTGTTATCAAGGTACAGTAATACAGACAACACCAGCAGATTAATATGTATCATACATTGACTGCCAGTCTGTTATCAAGGTACAAGACAACGCCAGCAGATTAATATGTATCATACATTGACTGCCAGTCTGTTATCAAGGTACAAGACAACACCAGCAGATTAATATGTATCATACATTGACTGTCAGTCTGTTATCAAGGTATAGACAACACCAGCAGATTAATATGTATCATACATTGACTGCCAGTCTGTTATCAAGGTATAGACAACACCAGCAGATTAATATGTATCATACATTGACTGCCAGTCTGTTATCAAGGTACAAGACAACTCCAGCAGATTAATATGTATCATACATTGACTGTCAGTCTGTTATCAAGGTACAAGACAACGCCAGCAGATTAATATGTATCATACATTGACTGTCAGTCTGTTATCAAGGTACAAGACAACTCCAGCAGATTAATATGTATCATACATTGACTGTCAGTCTGTTATCAAGGTACAAGACAACGCCAGCAGATTAATATGTATCATACATTGACTGCCAGTCTGTTATCAAGGTACAAGACAATGCCAGCAGATTAATATGTATCATACATTGACTGCCAGTCTGTTATCAAGGTACAAGCATGATACAAACATATGAACTAACAATAAGTCTGTATTTTATGGAAATACAAGATTTTTACCATTAGATACAACCCATCAGAATCGGATAATAAACCTAGTATCAGATATATATTTGATACAAGATGTACTTTAGTCGGTTCTACTTTTGTGACGTCATCAGTGTGGGATGGGGGAAAACTTGTGTGAGAACGTCTTCATTAATAAATACAAAATCCCATTGCAAAATACTTCCAACTGTACATGTCTAACTGGTGTTTTATACATGTCTAACTGGTGTTTTATACATGTCTAACGGGTGTTTTATACATGTCTAACTGGTGTTTTATACAATCATTTCATATTGCAGGTAACTGTACTATGAACAATTACATTTCAGGCCAAAACAAATTTTGTGCATAGAAGACGTAGAGCAATTGTGTATTCGGACAGTTCGTTTGAATGAATGTTGTGACATTGCATTATAATTTTGAAATCGGACCATTATTTGTTACAAAAATAAATATAATGAAATATATCAGTACATGTATTACCCTTTTTCTCTATGAAAATGTTAGATAAACATGTTATATACATAAATGTTTTGGAAAAATTGTTAGTATCATGTCTGGTCAGTTGTATAAACCACATCACTACTCGACCATCACTACTCGACGCTATGCTACAAACATAATACAAACAGTTACTATATTGACGTCATCTTGCCAAATCATCAATAAACATACTGTCGTTGATATGTTTTGCTCTTAATGGACTTTTCATCACATCTCAGACTTTGCCTTCGTTGCGATATTTCTCTGAGAAATCCATTCTCACAAAACTAATCAATGATAGTACTGTATGCATATACATGTGTGTAACTAGTACAGTTATTACCTGTAGATTCTTGTTTATTCTTGAATAGAAAAAAAATACTGTTGTGCAGAAGTGACCATGATGAAATTAGAAATATGATCTCAAAATCCTGGCTGAATTTCCTGTCAGTGTTTATGAATTACTGCGATTTGTGTTGACTGAGTGTGTTCATTCACAGCTTAATCTTACAACCATTGACACTAGGTTACATGTCCCTTCATCTTAAATTCAAAATGATGTAAAAAAAACCAAAAAAAACAAACATACCTGTATATTGGGTATTATCAAATCATTGCTCAGTCAAACTAGAATATGCTTAATGAGTATAATAAAATAAAATAAATCAAATTAATAAGACATAAGTGAACAAAACTTTATACAAAATGTACATGTGATCTTGTTCAATATTGATGAAAATAAACTGTCTTAAATATGGCTAAGAGATCCATGTAAGTTCTAACTCTCCTAGATAAGTGCTGGACTCATTTTCAGTTGGGACACCAAAGTTTTCAGAAATGTCTCAAATTGCTATAAGTATCTCCCTGTGACTTAAATAAATGATAGATGATCTTGGTTGTATTAAATGTCAGCAAATTGGTCTTAATCTGCTTTTGACTAGACCAGACATTTTGAGAAAAAAAATTCAATATGCAGGATATACTGTAGGTCCTGCACCCAATAATTTTCTGCAGGATCTACTGAAATTGTGCAGGACCAGATTTTACAAAATTCTAAAATTTAAACGGAATCGGTGATGGGAACAATAAAAACCTGACCTGCCATGTTTTCAAATATAAACACACGAAATGGTCGCATTAATGCATCACACTACACAGCCAGTTTAAACTAAAAAAATACAATGATTAATATAATTACCATGGAAACCGTTGCATGTTTAAGAAGTAAATGTCATTTGAAGCAGAATCTAATTCCGAGTTGACCGTGATCATTCCGGCATACCAGTTGCATTTCCGAATTCAGGTGCAAAACAAAATACACAAACAAAAAATGTTGTCAGACACCCGGACATCCTTGTGATTTTCTGCCCGCTCGGTCCGACGAATTTCAAAAAGTCTGCCAGACAAAGGGATATGTTCTTTCCTACAGTACATAAACAGAGTAGTGAATGGACTTGTACTGTATTCTGAATGAGGCATCGAGCAAACATTCAATTACATTTGTAAGTTTAACAATTTTACAGGGAACTATATAGTTCTTTTCTACATGAACAGAGTTCTGATGGACTTGTATTCGGAATGAGGCATCAACCAAACATTCAATTAAGTTCAAAATGAACTAGAACTGAAGGACATTCTTGGTATATGTATAATGTAATACAATGTAATACAATGTACCTCAGTGACATTTGTTTATATCATTTCTTATCATTTTTTTCTGTTTATAAAATAATTACATCTAAATAGAAAATAGAAATGTACCATAAGATACCTATTGTTTTTAATTGGTTGAATTTCTTACATCCTGTTTTGATCACATACCTATTTAAAAGATCAAATAGAATTAGTAAAATCCAGAAGTTTGAAATTAATAGAATCTGGAGCCAGAATGATAATCTGTTAGTAAGGTGCTACTGTTTGCAGTGGGTTAATGAGCAGGTCAGACAAAAATAGATTTGTTTTATGCAAGGTTAATGGATACAGCCCTCGGGTTATTTTTCTATCTTCATCATTTTGACTGTTGTTTTGGAGGGGTTTTCTAGATTATTTTTGGATCTGAATTGTTTTAAGTTATTGTTAAGAGGAAATTGAGATCGCAAGTTAAATAAGATAAAAATAGGAAAAATATATATGCCCCCTACCCTTATTGAATATCAGTAGATTTGTCTAGCATTTGAGCAGTTGTTGATATACTGGAGTTTGGATAAAAAAAAAAAATTGTCCTATCTTTTCAATTATGGGAATTGGAGGTGTATATTTAGTACCGCTAGTTTGGATCATAAAACTGAATGTGTGTCTTCTCCGTTAAGAAAGCTAGCAATAGAGAGAGCAGAAACAATTGTTACTAGTTAAAAAAGATGTACCAAATATATATATCTGCTGTTGCTTATATAATATTATGTGAAAATTCCATTTCAGCATATTTGTCTGGTTCAAGATCTAGAGTACATAAAAAAAAATGCTCATTTAGATGTTAAACAGTACATTCATAATTTATATAGTATTTATTGCTATGATGTTGCTTATGCCAAAAAACAAATGACATAAAACCATTCATGAAAATGATAAAAAAAATAAAATGGTGTTCATATAAAAAGACTACATCAGTGTACACATGCATCCTTGGAGCCTTATAATGGTATTGTAATGTTTTAGCATGATATTAACTTGATAGTTGTACTGGACTGGTTGAACTTTTTAGTTTTAAGCGTTCACCCATCCATCATCAAACACTATATGCTGCAAGGCTTTACATTTTGTTTTGCAGTTATTATAATGCCCATTGAGTCTAAGTGGTATTATTGTATAGGCAGGTGGTACTGTTGACATTTGCTATTATCAGTTTTGTGCAAATTATCAATGATCAAAACAGATGTTTAGGTTTCACTATTGTATCTTCCATACAACACCAATAATTTGTTTAAACAGTGAGAAAAAATACCAATTTACATATTTTTTTTTATGTTAGAGAAGTTTTGGTTAATGTTGACTTTTCCTTAGATGAGTTTGTGATAAATGACTGACAATAAATAATAAATGGTCTTGACTTTGAGAATTGGTCATAATAATTACATGTTAGGCAGATAGTGTTTGATTTGATTAGGAAGGGGGAGGAGTATACATATACAAAATGTATGTAGTAGTCCCACCCATCATTTGTAAAGAAGAAAATTTTTCTGACATTTGACCTACTGGATGTCATGTGACCTATTGTTATCATTTTGCTTCAGTTGTCTGCCCTTTGTTGTATGCATTTCACATTTTGAATATCTGTTCTGGAACTACTGGGTCAATTGAAAACCAACTTTGTGGGAATGATGTTTGTGAGGTCTTGTACAAAAATTACTCGTTTCATCTTGATCCAACAAAAACAATATCATAATTAATATTGGCAATTCATACATGAACATATGTAGTTTTGATTGGCTAAAGCTTTTAAATAAAATTCTTCTGAAGTACAGGTCCAAATGCTTTGTTATTTGGTACAAATAATGTATGTGAGGTCGAGGTCCTCCACAGAAATATTTATCTGGCAAAAAACATGCTTGGCTGCCATGGACAATATTTGTTACTGATTCGTGGAAATAAAAATAAAAATCTTCTTGGAAACCTATATTCAAATGATTGGTCACTTGGTACAAATGATATTTATATGTTCCTCTATCAAGATTCCTCCTTTAATCCAATCGTAACTACTCGGCCATTCTCGCTACCCTGCAAATAACTTCGTACATACATAGTAGAAATTCTTCTTTGCCGGAAGTTAAGTTAAGCCGCACAAAAATATAGTCCACGAAAATCCAATATGGAAGACATACTAAGTAAAATCTAATCATGCAAAACTAATTAAAACTTTAATTGAAATATAGAAAATGTTTAAAATATAACTTTATCAAACTTTCATGTAACTGACATGTGAAAAGTAGTGCGATTTATACGCCTAACGCATACGAGGTTATTTGCAGGGTAGCGATAATGGCCGAGTAGTTACGATTGCCTTTAATCCTGAACTGGCAAAAAAGCATGGTCACCAATGGCAAATCATGTTTCTGATGGGCTGAATTAATAATAAAAAAATTAACTTCCTAAGTTCCTAGAATTTACATGTCCAAATTATTTGTTTTGTACTGTGTACATACTAGTGATACATGAAGTACTAGTCCTCTTCAAAGATTCCAGATATAAACTTGTTCTGGTTTAATACATGGTGGCAATGGGCAATTCTTGCCTCGGAAACTACAAACTTGCCAGAACATAGACAATCATGAATAACCGGGCAAACTTCTAGCTCGCATATATATTGCCACATTTTGTCCCAACTGAAGTTTTGCATACTAAAAGAGGATGATCGTTAAGGAGCACTTCTTTTTGTAAAATGAAAATTACAGGTGTTATGCAAGATTGAGAATAAATCAAGGAACAATATAATTAGGGTGTACTGTTTTTGAAATTTAATACATTTAATATAGAATTTGAGGTTAAAAAGTTTCAACATTATATTATATAAAATCCCACTTGACCCAATTTTATATTACAAATGTTACAAATGTTAAGAGAATGTCAGAAGGGAAGGTAGGGTCAAGCCTTACAAATCTATTTAAGTTTTCTGGATAATAGTAAAGTTTTTCTTGCTCACATGGACATTATATGTTATATTTTTACTTGTCAGTTAGTGGTCAGTGTATTGACCTTGTGAATCAGAAAACAAAATAATGGGGGATTATTTAGTTAATTGAATGTGACATGTTTTGATAGGAAGGTATTTCCTTTAATACACTGAAGCTTTAACATTTACATACAATGTACATACATATATATACATGACAGAAAATAGAATAGATGGTTACTTATGTTCATACCTTAGTTTAGTAAAACACCAATTTGTTGGACTGTTTAATTTTTTTTTTAAAACGTCTTTTCAAAATGTGCAGAAAAAATAATTTGGTTTTTAGCAGGATTCAGACAACAGAAAATTATGAAAGAATTTGTTTGAATAAATATATAATTTTTCTAAATTTGGCTTTTGGGCAAGTAAGTGAAAAGAATTAAGGCAAAGACTGTTTTAGTGTAAGTTTTGTCTCGTACCCATTAATTCCCCAATTGAGCTACATTGTATATAACATAATATGATCAAGTTTGTCAGTGACTTGCGACAGGTCGGTGGTTTTCACTGGGTACTCCGGTTTCCTCCACCAATAAAACTGACTGCCACGATATACATGTAACTGTAATATTGTTGAAAGTGGCATTAAACACCATAACCCTAACCCCCCTACCCTGCCATGATACCTGTTCCTGATATACTACTTGTATATATAATATTCTATTGTACTCTGCCAATTTTGTGAAGTACTGAAGAAACCACATCCTTCATTCTTCAAGATGGTTTATACTTTATAATTATGAATTGCACAGGAAAGATAAAAGTGGAATTTGATGGTTTGCCATGTGAAAAATGTTTACTATTTTTGTTTTTCCTGACAGCTTAAATTCTAATTTGATATATTAGCATAAATAAACACTTAAATACATTTTTGTACATGTACATGTAATAAACATTCTTGCTGTAATAATGTTGATATTTATGAATTTGAGTTTTAATGCTTAAAATCAACTGCATTACATTATTGAAGTACCGTATTGTATATATGTTAATTTCCTTGGTATGTACCGGTGTATTCAATTTAATTGGTTTGAATATAAATCTGATTTAATGCATGAATTGTTATTTTAGGTGCAATTGTTGGAATATAATTCTTGATTGTTTAAGCAAAGGAATGTATTATATATTTTCACAGTTATTTTTAGTATTTTTTTATTTTTCAGAATGGCTAACCATGGCCAGATCCACAAACCGAAGTAGTCTGCGAGAAAGACTTCAAGAGGAATTTTTATCCTGTAAGATCTGCCTGGAGCCTTTCATACGGCCTAAAGCCTTGCCTTGTTTACACACATTTTGTGAACATTGTCTCAAAGATTATGTGCGTCGTCACCCAGGGGAACGACCTGGACATTTTCCGTGCCCAATGTGCAGAAAGAACACTAAGATCCCCGGTGGTGGAATAACAGAATTTCAGGACAATTTTCTTTTGTTAAGTTTAAGTGATACCCTTGAAGAAGATGATGTTGATACTTGGAACTTAAATCATTCTGGTAGTTTTAACCAAGCAAATAATCATTTTTCTCCACCAAAACCACTGGCACCACTAACACCACAGGAACAGTATTTACGGACATATGAGTAAGTTTAAATGGAGGCATAGTAGTATAAGTTAGCAACATTCAAAAGCAAATGAATAAAGTCTTGTCTCTGTACGTATGCATTGATAATGGACATGAATCAAGTAAAAAAAACTACATGTACTTCAGTAATATTAAAGTTTGTAGAAGGAGAAGCGTATCCATTGCTAGTTCAGCAACAGCATAAACAAGCAGAGGGTGGGGATGGGGTATGTTGGGAAAATTCAGGAAATTGATGGGGTGTTATGGTATTGTCCGTAGTATTTCTTCAGTAACAAGTGTCAACTACATTTTTGTTACCTGTCATTAAATGCATGGAAATACAAAATGTATAAAGGGATGAAATCTTGATATACTTATATGTTGTCCCCATGTTGAGGAACCACTAGGATATACAAGTAAATCTATTGACTTCCTGAAGGCACAAAACCTTGCTTGCATGCAATGACCATTGCTTCCCCAATATCTGGTACCAATTGAACATGTCTGCAAAGAATTGAGTAGGAGGGTTGATGGCTGTTAAGTTTAGACCCACTGTTTATTGAAATGTGCCTGCAGTCTGTGCCAAAAACATTTGGACAAACTAACCTGAACAGCATTTTAGAAGAATTTTTGTTTAAGCAAATTTTATGCAATTTTTACTAGCTCGAACCAATTTTTACTAGACTAGGGCTTAGGGCTAGTGGTTTTTGGCACAGACTGTACCTGGCATTGGTAGATGAGTGAAATAATATGTAATTCAACACATCATTAATTTATTCATGGAGTGGACATGTGTTGCACAATATATTAATCTTGATCATAATTAGGTTATTCATTGCCTATGGTCAGTTGTAATAAAATATAGTAATTTTATGTAGTCAATCTGATAGAAATCATATGTTTAATCAGCTCTGCACTATTAGCATCTTAGACAACCTTAGATTTAACTGTGAACTTTAGATAAACCAGTGATAATTAATGGTGATGGGGAAATTTTACCAGCAGGTTGGTGTATATTCAGTTAGGAAAGGAAAATCATTTTCTCAGTAATTACGCATAATGAGAAAATCCATCATATTTGATTATTTGATGATCCTGTAGTGTACAAGTTACTCGTCCTTGACCTCGTTTTTAATGGTCCATTGGTAAGGTTTCATAATTAATGACTCAATCATTAATTAACCTAACATCATGAAATATTATTTGGTATGTACAATATTATATGGTCTTGTGGTGTACCGGTACATGTTGTAGGGGCCGTTGTGGTCGTGATTGTATAGTAGTTGGATTTACAACTACCTTTACAATCAGCGAGTGCCTATCACCACTGAATCCTGCTCAGGCAAGGTGTACTCGATACAACATTGTGTGATAAGGTTTGTCAGTGACTTACGGCAGGTCGGTGGTTTTCTCCGCGGTTATTCCTGTTTCCTCCACCAATAAAGCAGACCACCACGATATAACTGAAATATTGTTGAAAGTGCTATTAAACACCATAAACCAACCATGGTCTTGTGGTGTACATGTATTACATTCAAGTACACATCATCTGACCTTGCCCTCATTTCTATTGTCTATTGATTCATGACTATAAAATATTTTTCATTTTTTACCCTAACAAGGTAAAATGTGCACAGTCATGTATTATAATTATATTTAATTGGTTTCAAATAACCATACAGGGTACATATGTCTGTCAAGCAATGTCAACTGCCTGGGATATACAATGCATCATGATTGGGACATGTCGTGCCCAATCCTGGTAAGGACGAGACATCTTCATGTGTCCAATTAATTGCTATTAATTATTATCTTTCTTGGCTAGCTCTGGCTGTCTAATTTACAAAAAGGTTTAGAAAATTCAAAGACGTTCATGTATTCAAGCAATTTTCAAATTTAACAGTCAGAATTTGAGATCTGGGGTGTACTTTTTTTTGTTTTTGACAAATTCCAGACCATCTGCAATGAACATGGACATATACATCATGGTAAAATTCAATCCCTCTGTGCCTGTTGTACTTGAAAAAAAAATCATACCCATTTGTTACCTTTTAGAAATATACTTATAATTAGTTCATATCACTTGGAATTTTAATCAGTTTTTCATTATTATACCTTTTTGTTTGCATAGGGATATTAGAAATATTGTTTTTGAGATCCCCAATCAATATATGTCTATATAAATACTGTACATATTGACAGTGTTCAAATATATTTGAGGTCTACATGTACCTATATTGTTTTGTCTCTTTCAAATAATTAGAACTTTAAAAAAAATTCAATATAAACTTGAAACAATATGGAAATATTTTTTATTAGGGTTGTATTATTGTTACAATGTATACTTTCTTATAAATGTAAACAAAAAATTTACAGCAAAAGTTTAAAACTTGATAAAAACGTGTTCACCTCAATATTCTATAAACTGGTAAGATATACATGTAGATCTACATGCACAAGATCTTTTTTTTATATTGATCTTTGAATATAAAAGGGGGTTGGTATGAACTTCCTTTCATAATACTGTAATAAAAAGATTAAAGTGTTCTAAATATAAGCCTTTATGTTGATCTCTTCCTGTCTTTCAAACATTTTGTAGGCAGTGTATAGGGTTGTTTATGGCAAGAAAGAACAGGTGCCCCTGCCATTATGTAGTGTACTTATTAGCTTTTCTTGTACCTGATTAAAATTCCGATGTTTATCACTACACAGGTGTAGATAACTGTGATAAGTTTAGAATATCAGGTAAAATGACTTGAACCCTGCAGATTCAATCATTGAATAATCTTACCCCAAAAAAACTAAGAGTACTTACAATCTACATTATTTAATCTGTCGATTTTATTAAAAATTATAAACTTTATAAATTATTTTATTGATGTACAAAATAAAAGTTTTTCAATATATACATGTATGGTAAGTGTACATTTGATGGAAATAAAAACCAGTGCAATATTGAAGGTAACTTTTTGTTATCCCTCCCGTTTTGTTAGCATACAATTTTGTATATGTACATGCAGGTGTTCAAACATAGGGTTAAAAGAATTGCTTTTGTCCAAACTGGAAAGATAAAAAGAAAAAGTTATATGTACCAACATTGACCTATTTAAAGCACAATACCACTTTATTGTACTAGTAGTAGTACTCAATATCAAGAATAAAAAGGAATGCATGTAAAGAAGGTCAAAAATACAACATTTTACAAAATTACTTCCTTTTTTGTTGTTTGGCAGACTTTACACCAACTTTTTGTTGAATTGATAAAATGCTTGGCACCAGCTAAGTCAAGGAAAACTTCTTGGCACACTCTTCATTATAGAAAGGATTGTTGCCAGCAGCCGATCATCCTTAAGTTTTTTCTGGAGTGGTAAAAAACTTGAAATCTTTCCAGAAGAAATAAATTGAATTACAACTGGTGGTTATGAATTGTTTACAACAAGGATTTACCACACATTATGTTGAAGTCTAGTATTCTATTTATCAATTGTACTAAAAAAAATATTTAGTGGTTGTTTCAGTGTTGATAGCTTCAAGTACATGGAGACTTAAAAATTGCAATGATTTACACCAACAAAAAAAATGTAATTATTTATACAGAAACCGATTGGCTGATAGGTGCATGTGTGCTTGATAGGTGCATGCACATGTAAGGTTCATGCTGATATCAATTAAAGTTAAAAATCTATTTCCTTGTACTGGTAACCATTTGCCAATTTAATAAACATTTATGGTGATTTTGGGTATGTTCTTGGACAGTATTTAGTGTCATTTTCAGCTACTTTTTGACTATCAAACTTAATGGGAGGGGGGTTAGAGCCTGAACAGTAATAACAAACTGACAGGTGAATCCCCCCCCCCCATGACCATCAGTAGGTGGAGATAGGGACGAGGGCCCACATCATTGGTGTTGGGCTTGTGATCAGAAGGCAACAACCTTTATCACTCAATAAAAACTCAATAAACAATATTGTTTTCATTTTCATGGAGTACTAAACTGAATATTATATATAAATAAGACAGTGGTCCAACAGTCATTGTTTAGACAGTTATTAGATGTATGTACTCTGTATCTCATGTGTTGTTGCCATGGTATAAATTAGTAACATATTTTCAACTTTCTTTCATCTACCACTGAATCTTAAAATACTATTACGTCAGTTAAAATATAATTTGCATATACCGTATAAGTGGTTTTTTTCACAGGTACCTAATTTTCGCTTTATTCGCGATAGTCATCGATCAGCGAAAAATAGAATCCACGTAAATTTCCACATAATTTTTTTTAATTTTCTTAAATAATTGTATAAGATCTATCTCCCGTAGTATGACTGTATATAGTTAGTGAATATATAACAATTATATGGTCACTGTCATACTTAAAGTTGTTGAAATGACACTTTTAAAATATCCAACATGGGGTGAATCCTTCCCGAAAACAATGCATATGGTGACAAATAACAGGTAAATTATTTTGCATGTAATTAATAGCCCTTTTTAGCTCACCTTGCCAAAGGCAATGTGAGCTTTTGCCATCACTTGGCATCTGGCATCCGTTAACTTTTCACATTTTAATCTTCTCTGAAACCTCTCAGCCAAATGAACTGAAACTTGGTAGGAAGCATCTATGGAAGGTCCTCTCTAAAGATTGCTCATTTTGTCCCGATCTATTAACAAACCTGGCCATCACAGGCAATTATTGTTTCTGATTGGCCGATTTCTACAAATCTTCTCCTCCGAAACCGCTTGGTCAAATGAACCGAAACTTGGTAGGAAGCATCTATGGAAGGTCCTCGATAAAGACTGCTCATTTCATCCCTATCCGTTAACAAACATGGCCACCACAGGAAATTCTTGTTTCTGATTGGCCGATTTTTAAAAATCTTCTCCAAAATCGCTTGGCAAAATGAACCAAAACTTGGTAGGAAGCATCTATGGAAGATCCACTATAAAGATTACTCATTTCATCCCGATCCGTTAACAAACATGGCCGCCACAGGAAATTCTTGTTTCTGATTGGTTCATTTCTAAAAATTCTCTCCATTGTAGTAAGCTGTTAAAAGGGAGATAACTCTTGCATTAAACTGTTAAAAGAAAGATAACTTGCCATTATCTCCCTTAGAAATTAACTAATGCTGATATAGTGTAACATGTTTATACTATACATGTACATTACATGTAGGTATTCACATTTTAATATTCTTTTTAGCTCACCGTGCCAAAGGCAATGTGGACTTTTGGCATCACTTGGCATCTGTCGTTTGTTGTCTGTCATCTGTTAACTTTTTGCATTTTAATCTTCTCCTCTGAAACCCATCAGCCAAATGAACTGAAACTTAGTAGGAAGCATCTATGGAAGGTCCTCTCTGAAGAGTGCACATTTTGTTATGATCCATAACCAAACATGACCCTCCACAGGCAATTCTTGTTTCTGATTGGCCATTTTTTTTTAAATCTCCTCCTCTGAAACCACTTGGCCAAATTTACCGAAACATGGCAGGAAGCATCTATGGAATGTCCTCTATGAAGATTGCTCATTTCGTCTCGATCGGTTAACAAACATTGCCACCACAGGCATTTCTGATTGGTCGATATCTAAAAAATCTTCTCCTCTGAAACTGCCTAGGCAAATGAACTGAAACTTGGTAGAAAGCATCTACATGTATGGAAGGTTGTGTATTAAGTTTCCTCAAAGCAGAATGAAAGGTGAGCGACACAGGCTCAGCCCACTGAGCCTCTAGTATCTTTAAAACACTAATTACCCTGAATAGTTGTTGCTGTATAAACATACCTTTTTTAATTAATATTAGCATTCACCGATTTTTAATTACCTGTAAGTTGACAATTTTTGGTGTTAATTAATTGATCAAATTTTTGTCAGAGTCTATTAATGAGACTTGTCTGTGTTTAATTTTTGTAAATGTGTTGTAACAATACATGTATATTAAATGTCCTTTAAAGGGTTACACAAATCTTCTGTTAATGAACATGTATACAATTTTAAAATAATGCCGATCGCATACTAAAACGTATTTACTCAATTATTTCAAAACATATCTTATTTTGAATTGTTGGTCAACCAATTCAGATAATGTAATTCTAATATAAGGGTCAATCCGCTAAAATTTGATTTTGGTTAAATCTCAGGATCGTGAAAATTATGTACATGTACAGCTAAAAAAAAATCCACCAATTTGGAAGAAAATCATGAAATTTGGCTCCTGCGAAAAAACCACTTGTACAGTAATTTTCTTTCTGTTCATTTGCATGTTTTAATAAAGCATATAATGTTATTGGAGGCCACAGTATTTTAAGCTATTTTATCGTGGGTTCGAGCCTCGGTTGGGTCCAAAGATTAAGATTAGTATTTGCTGCTTCTTCACCATTATTATGTAGTATCAGCAAAAACTGGTTTGCTGGGAATCAGGATACTGTGTCTGAGTGGGGTGACATGTCTATCCACAGACTGTTGTTTCAGTGAGCTAGCACTGTAAAAATCCAACTAAGTGTGTTGGTGTAGTATAAAGCAGATATTATCATCATCTCATTGAAAAGTAAATGTGTTCTCACTATGATGTAACTGAAAAATTGCTGAGTTGGCATTAAACAACAATCACTCAGTCACTCAAATAATAAAAATATTTGATATCTTAATTTCAGTTGGTATTTCGGTAAGGTGAGCAGACATGCCTCAGAAGAATGGTTGTTGTCACCTGGTTATCCTAAAGGAACATTCCTAATTAGACAGGGAGAAGCTGCTCCAGGTAATGCGTCAACCTGTGTATAGGGGACATTTCTACATTGAAATTTGAAATATGTATTAAATGTTTGACCTTAAATTCCTTGAGTCAGTTGTAACTGGATTTGTATTTTTTCTCTTCTGGATTTGGCTAGGAATCAGGATATTGTGTCCGAATGGAGCGACATGTCTACCCACAGATTGTTGTTTCAGTGATCAAACACTTTAAAGATCCGATTAAGCATGTTGGTCTAGAAAACAGCGGACATCATCATTTCATTGAATGTAACTTGATCTCGCCATGATGGAACTGAAAAATTGCTCTGACATAAAAAAGAGTTGTTTACAAATATAATTCATTCATACACCAAGCACACTTACTAAGATTGGTTTGATAACAAAGAAACAGCATGTACATGTATATATGATTTGTGTAAAAAAATTCTTGCTCCAGACTAAATTGCAGTTTTGGGAAAGACTTTAGAAACAAAACATAGTCATACCATGCATATTGTATAGAATCAATTATCAGACACCTATAGCATTGTTATTAGAATAAAGAAGAAGTACTTATTCCAAAGAATTATTCTGTGTCATTTTCATATTAGCCTTTAATAAGTATAATTGTGTCATTTGTTAACACCTTGTAATAAACGTAATCTGGTTGTCATTTAATACAATACCTAATCAATGAAGAAAAATCCTCATGTTCAAATGGAAAAAAAAGTATCGGTAGTTAGCATTTGTATGGTAGACTAGTTGGATTTACAACTACCGTACCTATGCAATCAGTGCCTTTCAACACTAAAGTTGTTAGTTCGAACCTCGTTCATGGCGAGGTGTACTAGATACAACATTATGTGTTAAAGTTTGTCAGTGACTTGCAACAGGTCTATGGTTTTCTCCGGGTACTCCGGTTTCCTCCACAAATAAAACTGACAGCCACGATATAACTGAAATATTATTGAAAGTGACGTTAAGCACCATAAACCTAAACCTGTATTAATAATTGCTACTTGTGGTAGTGAAAATCTTATGATTTTTGTTCAGATCTTGCAGTTTGAAGAAGCTCAGAAATTTCACAGTAACATCAATGTTTATAAAGATCATTTCTTACTTGTTATTTTCAGACACCTACACATTATCTGTGAGAGATTGTGATGAACTTAGAGGTTATTTAGTCAAACATTATAAAATTTATAAAGAATCAAATAACGATGGACTACCCATTGTAGAATATTATTATATTACGCCAAAGAGACGGTTCCGATCTTTACAGGAATTGGTCATACATTATACAGGTAAGAAAAAAGAATCCTGTCTGTATTTACTATGTTTGATGTACTGTATATTCTGATTATTTTCTAAATAAATATTGTTTAAATTAAGAAAAAAGAAGTACATTTGTGAAAGAAAAACTTGAAGATATCAAAAGGGTAATCAGAAGTCATATGTCAAAGGATACAATATAATGGACAAACAATGATCTACAAAACATTACACAGAAAAGATTGAGCAACATGAACCCCACCAAAACTTGGAGGAGCTCAGATACTCTGGAAGAGAAAGCAATTCCTGCTGCATTACCTACCCAAAGTTTATTATTTATTTTACATAGAAGTTATAACTTCTTCAAGTGATGAAGACCCTTAGCCCTAACTACAGTATTTAATGGCAGAATGTGGTTAGATAAAAAGGAATAATTGCTTCAGGTTTCATCACAGAAAATGTTGGGGTGGGTTGGTGGGTATTTTTCTTTTCTTATTTGGACTATAGATTGATCTACCATAAATAAGACCTAAACATTTTGACATAATTTAAAGTAAAATCCAATGAAATTCTGTCGCATGAATTCAAAAGTCTTCTCATGTACAGTCCCGGTTTTAGCTTTATGTAATAAATCTTATCCATTCAGAGTAAAAACCTTGTACTGTTTAAGGATACAAGAAATAATGTATTGGAAAGGTTTACTGTACACAGAGATTAATCATTAGCAAAAATATTTTATTAACAGCTTTCTGACTTGCTAGTATTTAAGGTCAAACAATTATGTTTTTTTGTTAACAGCATTTAGATAATATCATTATCTCTTAATATCTAGGTCAACAAACTCTGTAAACCCCACACTCAGAAAAACGCCACTTAAGATTTGCCAAAAATTAATCATTATGCTCATTTGTTAATTAGGATAGAAATAGTAAATGAGAAGATATTATTCACTCAAGAAAAAAACAGGACCCTGCAAAAAAAACTCAAGTGTGCCTACAGTACAGAGCAATTAAATGTCTATTAAAATGATATTCTTACTGTTGAAAATTAATTGAATACTGTATTTATGATCTCTTGGTAATTACCTAAAATATGATCATTTGTATATTGTATGGTTTTTGACATGTTTCTCTTGGCATTGTAATGAAATTGTTCTGTTTCTGTAATTACTAGGTCAGTAAACTCTCGTGACCTCAATTATAGTTTCATGTGTAAAACATGTATTTGTTTCTTTAGGGGGTACATATAGGGTTATGCAATAATATTTTCATGGAAATGTTCGACTACCTGTAATTCTATCAACTGAATCGAAAAGGTCTTGTGAAATCGCTAATTTGCAAAGCATGAAACATTCTACTAGTCCAACATCCAACAGAAAAGCAGACTTGAAATCACAACAAAACCTTAATTATACACAACAGATGAAAATAAACAATGAAAATGGGAGTCTGTTATGCATAGGGCATAATACTATTATACCAGTTATAAGCACACCAACTTTCATTCTCTCTTTCTGTCAAAAGCTTAACATATGATAATGAACAGTCAGTAAAAAAAAAGTACACAGGTTTTACAGTCGTAAATCTTAAAAGAGTATGAGTTTCACTTTCAAACTCCAAAATCATTCAACCTGACCACTTTCTTGGAGGAATATAATAGAACCAAGGTTGTATCTTGAAATGTTTGCAATGAAAATTTTCTCAGTGTGTAACTGATGGGTCAATTTTCGAGTACAAGTACGAAATTTTAATTTGAAGTTTTTGTTTGCAAGGCCTGTTATACATGTTAGATGGTCATACAAGAATTTAATTTTAACTTAAATGATATACTATTGTTCTTTTTTTTACATTTTCAGACTCCCCAGATGGACTATGTTGTAAACTATTACAATCCTGCTTAAAACCCCGGTCGTTACTCTGGGCGTTTGAGCGTGGGAAACATGATGAGTATGCAACAGAGAGGGAATCGATAGTGCTCATTAGAAAACTTGGTAGTGGACAATTTGCTGAAGTTTGGTTAGGTAAGCAACCAGTTATTCTATAAAAATACACACACAAACAGTTAATTGTTGCAGGAATGCAAAATTTGTTTAGTTTTTCAAACCCATATCCTGTAAATTACAAACACAGTTTTTTCTTGTGAGAATGTATAGTAGATTTACTTTCGAACCCTTAAAAGTGACAGCTTGACGAGATACGTCAATAAAAATAAAGATTTTAATATATATATATAAAAGTCGTACATGCATCCACATCTCAAACCAAAACAACTACCTGGTGTTGTGAGCAAAATAGCAATGTTCTAAAAGAAAGTCGGTGGTTTTCTTTGGATATTTGAGTCTCCTCTGCCAATTAAACTGGTACCTGGCAAATTTATTACTATTTACTGGTACAAGACAAACTTGTTATAGTTTTTAATTGCATTAAAAGGGACAAACATGGAATTAGTTTTCAAATATAATGGTGTATGCATGTTAAATTGAATAGAATAATATTTGACATAACATTTGTGATCGTGATACAGAATAAACATACATTTACAGATTCTGATTACCCCTTTGATATCTTCAAACTATTCTTAATTCCATATTTGTATTTCATTTGGTGCACATTTTATAAGAGGCCAGGTAGGATTTTAGTTCAGTATGTCTGTATGTCAGTTTCATAATAAAAAAAACATATTCTACTTGTCTGACATTGATATAGAAATGGCAATTTATTTTTCAGGTTCATGGCATAGTTCTCGTCAAGTGGCCATTAAAATTCAAAAAAGAGAAGCAGTAACAACGTCTGCATTCTTGGATGAAAGTCAGATACTTAAACAATTACAACATCAGAACGTGATAAATCTGTTAGCAGTATCTAGTGAAACAGAGCCTATTTATTTATTGACAGACTATATGCCAAACGGAAGATTATCAATGTATTTACGGGAGGGAAAGGGAAAAGATTTGTCTGTGAATACTTTATTATGGATTGCTGCTCAGGTAAACATAATTTTCTAATAGACGCCACGAGATAGGTGAAATACTGCTTAGGTTGGCATTAAACACCAATCAATCAATCAATATAGGGAAATATAAGAAATACAAGATATTTTATGCTTATATTGGTGGTTAAGTTTAGCCTTAGATTGCTCTTGGCTGTAATACAATGTGAAATCAATTCATTTGATTATATTCAGTATCAGTCCAAAAAAATATACAAAAGATTTTGGTTTCAAAACTGGCCATTACTATCACCTCTGGGACTAAAACAAAATATAAGATATCTAGCAATGCCAATTCTGGAATTAAAAATATTTTTATTTGAGAATTGCTTCACTCTTTCATCACTGAAATAATACACCAAATTGTCTTCAAGATATTTGATCAATTGTTTGACAAGGATAGGCACCAGTTTTAATATACATACAATTAAATGTTTTAGAAAGGAATGGACAGTGTGTTTTATAGTCACATTTTTTTAAGAGAGCTATTGTGGATATCTCTTGTCCATCTCATATTAGAATGATAGAATAACAGTTGATATGTTAATATTAATATAGCTGAAATATCACGCTTTTAAAACTGAACATTTAATTAGTCGATATGAATTTCTTGTCAGGATTTTTAAAGAAATTTTTTTTTTACTTTCATAGTATTTGTAATAATGTTGGTTTTTTTTCAGATTGCTGAGGGCATGACTTATATGGAAAAAGAAAAATTTGTACATCGGAACCTTGGCGCCAGGAATATTTTAGTGGGTGATGGGAATAATGTTAAAATAGCAGGTTTTGGTATGACTAAAGTTGTTGATGATCCTGATTTTAATTTCAGAAGAGGTAAGAGTTCTAACGCCAGAAAATTGTCAAACAAACACTGAAAAGTTATGTGACATATTGTAAATGTCAACGAAATGATTTTTTTATGGTTTTAATATGCACATGCCTATTGACTGACAAATTATTGACATAATTTCTAAGTGATTTTATGGTTGTATACAGGACCTGCTGCACATGCAAACATTAAAATTCTCATTATATTTCTTGACATACATATCCATTTTCTGGAGAGAGAAAAAAAACTATAGATATTCATCTTGCTTTGGCTTTGACTTTTGTAAATAGTTATCTTCTGGTAACATTGTTTCCAAGGAACTCTGGTGGCATTGACACCTAGTTACTGATTTAATATATATTTTGGTTTAGGTGTTTAATCTATATTTAAAAAAACAATTGTAAGCATGAAGGTTAGTTGATTTTTGTAATGAAATGCATTTCACTATCGCTCATGATAAAATGTCTCTGAAAACAATGTTACCCAAGTTAAAATCACCAACCAACTATGGCTTCTATTAATTTGTTCTCAATTGGTCACCTTAATAATGAGACCACCATATAACCTGTACCTGTACAAAAAGAAATATGAATAATAAAAAACCAATATTGACACTAAGGTTACAAATTTTAGGTAGATACACAACATTGATTGTTGCACACACAGATACTGATAGGGTATATAGCACACACAGATACTGATAGGGTATATAGTAATGTTTCATTTGCTATGATTTATTCAATGAAACTATGGAGTTGATAAATTTCAGCAAGATGGAAATTGAATTACAGTTGACTCTCGTTATCTCGAATTCGATGGGACCATGAAAAAAATTTTGAGTCAACCGTAGTTCGACTCAAGAGGAGCTATGAAAATACCGGAAGTGTAGTTTGTTTAACGACGTAAGGGAGACAACTCGAGTAAAATTTTGAAGAGCTAAAACTAGCATCGCATGTCTCGATTCCCAGAATGATTTAAAACTTATTCGATGTTTTTGTTGCTGGTTTTTTTCTGTTAAATTCTTTGAATCTTGTGGAATGACTGATAACTGCTAGATATCTTTTTTTTTTTGTGTGTATGATTATGTTTATCTGTTGTGTTGCATTGATTCAATAAAGTGTAAAAGAAAACTTTTCTCGACTGAAAATAACGCCAATTCTGAGAAATAGCGTGATTTCCCCTTTTATTACAACAGTTAATTAAGAGTAACATTTTTTTCAAATCCCTCAAGATTGAGAAATTATACATCTTTAATGAAAATTAATTTCCGACAAATAAATCAATAGATAAAACACTTCCGTTGTGTACTTTTCACAATCATTGATGTATGCCGACCCAAGCGCACTTATTATAAATCGATAATTTGTTATTGTACACATTTAACCTGTGTCATAATAGATTATACCAAGCCAATTCAAATATTATCAGTTTTATCACTAATTAATTTGACAGATTATTAAAATAAACATGTGAAATAGCCTAAGGTAAAAATGTCAAAGTCAGTGACCGGATGTTTCACCTGTGATGCGATTTTAATCCCAAGGTAATACACATGTTTTGACAGATAAATTTGACTTAACGAATGTAAATAATATGCTTTTCTACATCTCGGGACCAAAACTTTTATTCGAGACAACCGAAATTTCGACTCATCCGAATTCGACTCAACAGGAGTCAAATTATATATATTTATACACAACGAAGTTCGGGACTTCGATAAAAATTCGACTCAACCGGAAATTCGAGTCAACCGAGTTCGAGACAACGAGAGTCAACTGTATATATATACTTTAAACCATATCACCACTACTGATAAAATAATAAAAGGCATTCTCAAATATGTTTACGTTATCAATAAAAATGGACTGTGTCAGTGGTGTAATGGTTGGCATGCTTGACTTGAGTGTGGAAGATCCTGGGTTCGTGCCCACGTCATATTAAGCCAAAGACTGGAAGATCCTGGGTTCGTGCCCACGTCATATTAAGCCAAAGACTGGAACATCCTGGGTTTGTGCCCATGTCATATCAAGGGTTCGTGCCCACGTCATATCAATGGTTCGTGCCCACGTCATATCAAAGGTTCGTGCCCACGTCATATCAAAGGTTCGTGCCCACGTCATATCAAAGGTTCGTGCCCACGTCATATCAAAGGTTCGTGCCCACGTCATATCAAAGGTTCGTGCCCACGTCATATCAAAGGTTCGTGCCCACGTCATATCAATGGTTCGTGCCCACGTCATATCAAAGGTTCGTGCCCACGTCATATCAAAGGTTCGTGCCCACGTCATATCAAAGGTTCGTGCCCACGTCATATCAAAGGTTCGTGCCCACGTCATATCAAAGGTTCGTGCCCACGTCATATCAAAGGTTCGTGCCCACGTCATATCAAGCCAAAGACTCTAAAATTGGTATTTGCTGCTTCTCTACAAATGCAGCATTATATATAAGGAGTAAGAACACAAACTGGTTTGTTAGGAATCAGGATAATGTGTTCAGGCGGATGTAACATGTGTACCTGCAGACAGTTGTTTCAATGAGATAGCACTAAAAAAATCCATCTAAGCGTGTTGGTCTAGTACAAAGCTGAAAACTTCATCTCATTAAATGATTTAAATGTTCTCGCCATGATATAGCTGAAATTGCTCACTTGACTCTAAGCAACAATCACTTTCTCGCTCAACAAAAATGTGCCATTGTCAACATAGGTTAAGTTCAGTTTAAACCATTTTTTTTACAGGATTAAAGATGGCAATCAAATGGATGGCACCTGAAGTTTTATTATGCAATAAATACAGTACCAAAGCAGATGTATGGTCCTATGGAATAGTACTGATAGAAATCTTCTCCTATGGCAAAGAACCTTATGAAGGTATATATTTAATACACTTTTCCATTGAAGTTTATTCAGTCAAAGAAAAAAATGGTTTCTGGAAGTATCTTCATAAAGCAGGGCAAAGTTTCAGGCTGTCATTTTTGGGTTTCTTACAACTGTTTTTACAATTATGTCATATACAGTCATAGAATGTCTTTATGCTCTTTGAGCTGGAAAGAGTTATCTATCTTTAAATAGGACAATATTCATGTATAAAGGAAGCACAAAAAAGATACATCAAGGAAATAGATTTTATTTGTGAAACCAATCAACACATGTCAATTATCAATAACATTTCTATATAATTGTAGCTGTTGTGTATAAACCAGAGTGTTCTAAAGTTAAAAACAATATAGTATGTGTGTAGTAATATACATGTGTATAAAGTTCAGTTATAAACACCAATCAATCAATATAAATATCTTAAAACCAGAGCGTTCCAAAATTAACAACATATGAAGGTGAATTATGTCCCTATCTTTACTGCATGCTCTGCACGGTTCCTCATACTATAAAGATCAAACATAACGGTATGGTTCAGATGACTTGTAGAATGTCAGAGTGGTGTGAACAAGTGTCTATTTTAGAATGGTGCCAGTTGGGCAAGGTTTTATAGATTAAAAACATGTCTTGCAAATGAGTTTAAATCATTTAATATTGTCATCTATCTTTTCAGTGAAATTCAGTTTGTATTTATTTATTCTGAATTATCAGTTATGAACAGTTAGATATAAATGTGAATAAACTTAGGCTTATGGTAATTAATGCCACTTTCAACAATATTTCAGTTTTATTGTGACGATCAGTTTTGTTGGTGGAGGAAACCGGAATACCCGGAGAAAACGTCCGACCTGTTGCAAGTCACTGACAAACTTTTTCATATAATGTTGTATCGAGTACACCTCGCCATGAAATGGGTTCGAACTCACAACTTTAGTGATGATAGGCACTGATTGCACAGGTAGTTGTAAATACAACTACCATATGATCATGACTACAATGCCCCCTTATCAATGAAAATAAGATTAACATTACATTGTTTCTCATTTTAGGTATGGGTAGTAAAGAAGCTTTTGAGTTAGTGCAGAAAGGTTACAGAATACCAAAACCTGACATTTGTCCGCGGGAAGTGTATGATGTAATACTTTCATGTTGGAACTGTAACCCACCACCGAGGCCTTCATTTGACTTCTTAAACACATTTTTACATGACTACCAAATATCATGACAGAGATTTTTATGAATCTACAGAAGATCTGTGTCCTGGCATCTTTATGCTGGTATTTTTTCAATGTGTTCAAAATGGAGGCAGGGTATATGATTTTATACTGCCTAGTGATAAATTCTGATAATTTACAGTGAGTTATAATTCAAGATTGCATACAATAGTCAACATTACTACCAGGGTTCCACTGACCGTTATTTGTGGACGTCCATGGTGGATACTGTGAGGGGATATTTGTAAAGATGACAACTACCAACTCTGTCATAATTTGTTGGGTTTTTTTATATACTTTTTCAGACTTGACACGTTTAATTTCTAGTGGTATAGATTATCAAATGATCAAATAAAGATATTGGTACTATTAAAATCAGGAGTGGCAGAAATTAATTTAATCTTTAAGACATAAATAATGTGAGTGTATACTTGAAGTGTCTACATTACATTTGGCTTTTATATACCATGTATTAGATTTTATTTAAAATAAGGACTCAACTTAAAACATTTTGTATGTGACAAATAGGATAAATTTTCCTTTTTTTTTTTCTAAGAAAAAATAAAATAATGGTAACCCAATTTTAGCAGTGCTGATTCTGAATAATTTATGACTTTCCTAGCAAATTACACATTCTTTTTATATGCTTTTTTGACTGACTTATTAGAGTTGTTTGCCCATTAACATGGCTTACAATTTTCTTGAAATTTTAAATTTCAATAAGCATCAGGATTGATAATATTGAGCTCACTTTCTATTTTGATGATGTTTTACTTTTGTTGGTGATTTTTTTTTTTCTTTTTTTTTTTTATCAGTTTTCACATTATAAATAAAGCATGCTTTAATTGATTCTTTTGAAATTTTTACACATTCTTAGGATTGACAATACATTTGTGAATCTAAAATTATTAGATTGCATATTTTGCATAGAAAGTCATGCATTTATTTAATTTTGTATCAAGGGAGAAAACCATTTTTAAACAATTAAAATGTGTAAACAAGTAAATTGTATTTAAATTACTGATGAGCAGGTAATTTTTGTTTTCTGCTGAACATTTAAATTACTGATAGCATGTAATTTTTGTTTTCTGCTGAACATTTAAATTACTGATAGCAGGTAATTTTTGTTTTCTGCTGACCTTTTATTTTTTTCATTCTATCTATGCATTAATCAGATATCTAGTAGTTGGGTGGATAAATTCATTCCTAGTTTAACTGGTCAGTTTTATACTTTGTACTTACACAAGCTATCTACCTTTGTGTGTAAAAAAATAATATTAAAGTAACAAATTTAAATTTAGAATACAAGTCCTTTCTTAAGAAAATAATATGGGTTCATTGTTGATTTTCAAAGCATATTAATTGCTTCATCTTGTTTTTTGAACGGTTTTAAAGATGAAATTATAAGCCAGTCTTCGCGCTATCTGACTTGCCCAAAGCCCGGGTCAAGTAAAACTGAATTCGGGCATGTAAAAATTATGAAAGAATTTGTTTGAATAAATAGAAAATTATTCTATATTTGGCTTTTGGGCAAGTAGGTGAAAAAAAATTGAAGGCAAAGACTGTAAGCAAATGAATTTAATCTACTTGTATTGATTAGATTTTATTTTTCACATTTTTCTTACTAATTTGTAGATCTTTGCACGTTTTATTTTTATGAATTTAACTTGGTTGATATGTAAAAAGAAACAGTAACATGTATGATAAGACACCAATTTATGCACATGTAATTGTTTTGAAAGGCATGTTCTCTGCCATAGTCTAAGCTTTGCCACTTGCTGTAAAACTGGTACAGGAGGAAGCCGTTGTTGAGCATTAACTTGCTGCTATCGTTTCATTTTGTGCCAGGCTTAGTAGCCCTTTATTTTTGCACAAGTAGGAGAGCTTTTTCATTATGTTTTTACAGCTGTTTGTATACTTAGCTGATCAAAACATACCAAGAACACAAACAGAATTAGACTTATTAAGTTCATAAACCTTCAGTAATCACTTTGTGTAAAAGTAAAAAAAATATGCATATTATGTTGTTGGTTTTTTTTATTGACAGTTCGTTTTGCAAATCAATTATGAAAATTTTATCCTTTTTATGTTTCCGGTGGAAAAGAAAAGAAAAATTGAAAATAGAATTTTAGCCATTGGTATACTAATTGTAATGTTTTGTAATATTTAAGAAATCAATCTTTTATACTATTGGTTGGTTTACATGGAATATTAATAGCCATTACAGAGAATCATGTGACAAAGATAAAGTCTTGAAATTGTTACATGTAAATTTCCACCTTGACGGTATACATTATACATGATAGAACTTTAAAAAAAAAGATAGCACAATGTCTGCCTCGAACATTATACCTGATTGAACTTATATACAAAGATAGTACAATATCTGCCTTGAAAAACAAGTTGAGTGTAACTTATTTATGCTCATTGGAGAATTTATCACCTCACTGCTGGAAGAAATGGAAAAAGACAACATTTACTTCTTGTGGCAAAATGTTTTATACATGTTAAGAATAGAAATAGTACTGATGTATATAATTTATATGTAATTAATTATTTTTTTGGTGTACATTTTCATGTACATATCTTTTGTATATTGTGTCAATCCTGTTACTAAGACATTTGTTTGTTTATTTTTTTGTCAGATTTTATTAATAGATTTTATAAAACTCTTTTGTAAAATATATTTTCTTTGTTTTTTTTTTATCTTTTTGATTCTGCCATTTTTACTTGCTAGCAGGCTAAACTTAGCTTTAATACTTATCTTTAGTTATACTTTTTGTTTATAGCTTTTGAGTCTGTATTTTTTCTATTAAGTAAATATGTGAAAAGGTAACTGAAATTAAATTTTGCTTCCAATATTATAACAATTTTAATTTGATGGGAGACTTTAAATAGAAATAAATCAGTTAGTTAGTAAAAAATGGGATCTGTATTTCAAGTGTAGCATAAGACTTTTTTTTGTTTTTCTCAATTTCTGACATTGTTTTTAGTTTCTTCAAGATGTCTCTAGATGCAAGTGAAATGCAAATTGTATCTTCTGGTGCATAATTTAGAATAATTGTGTAGTACTTAATCACATGATTTACCAATTAAGCTTGAATGCTTTATTCATGTACTTAAAGAATCTGGTTATGTCGTGTTTCTATTTTGTTACGATTTTAAGTGCTATTATATATAGTGAAATTATGATGTTTTCAATCTCAAATTTCTCCATTATTTTACAAATCAGTTGTGAAAATTTCATTGATAGAAATGTTATTCGTGATTGCAATCTCAACATGTACTGTGTATTTTGTAACATGTCAATTGTTTGTTATTTACGTAATTTTCATTTAGGCCAGTTTTTCATATTTTCATATCCAAAAAAAAATCATTCTATTCTACATGTCTCACTTTTATACCATTTAAAAAAAAATTGCAAATCATATGTTTTAGATATATTTAGTGTGTATATTGGTTTTTTTTTTTTAGAGTTTAGTTTCTCATCTTATAAATGCATCTTTTTCCTTGAAGATGTCTTTGGGTATAAACCAATATTTTTCTAAACATGAAACAAAATTATCAACTTTTTGCAGAAAAATATGCAGAAATGTTATGAATGATTAAATTTTAATTTCAATGAATGATCTGTTCTTTAATTAAGAATATATTGGTCATCTTATTGAAGAATCTAGTTTTACACAACTTTCCTTCCCATCAACATGGGAGGTGTAAGCTCTTTTTTGACAGTTGTACCATCAACATATTACCTATAACAACATAGTTTTACATCTGTATATTTCATTGCTGCGCAAAACATCAATTTCATTTCATATAAATCACCCTTTTTTAACGGACCTCAGTTTCATAATCTGTAATGGATATCAATTTTTATCACTGTTATAAATAATAGAATAAATCATTACATAATAATTCAGTATTAGTGTTTAATCTATATGAAATCATCCTTGTTTACAAGATAAAAACCCATAGATACCATAATTAATAATAATAGTTTTGTATTAAAATCCAGGTTTTTTTCTACACAAAATAGGAAACAGATACTACTTATACGAAAGAAACATATTAAACATTATTCAGGTTGGTTTTTTTTCTGGAATGGTTGATATATTTAAGATAACTTAATAAGGAAACCTGAGAAAGATTAGCTTATTGTTTCCCCTACAGATATTGGTATATATAACATGTTGTACCATGTACACCATTTTTAATCAGTAAATAACTTGTCAAGCCAGGTTGGGTGTTATTATACACAAGATATCAAGACTGGTTTAAACTTGTATTACATTTATGAGGACTACATACAGAAAGAGTACATTTTATATTGTAAATAAATCCATACTAGATAACTCCACACCTTTATATATATATATAACATGATTAAAGAGATTTACACACTTTTAAGTGTGCAATATCTGGCACTGATTACAGTATTTTTGGACTTATATTAAGACTGTTTTAAACTTTTATTACATTCATAAAGACTACTTACAGAAAGAGTACATTTTATATTGTACATAAATCCATACTAGATAAGTAAATACATTACTTATGTGTATCATGATAAAAGAAATTTACACATTATAAAGTGTGCAATATGCTTCACTGATTACGGTATTTTTGGAGGAGATTGACACACTTATATATTAAGTGTGTGATATCCTGCACTGATTATGGTATTTTTGAAGGAGATTGACACACTTATATATTAAATGTGCGATATCCTGCACTGATTATGGTATTTTTGAAGGAGATTGACACACTTATATATTAAATGTGCGATATCCTGCACTGATTATGGTATTTTTGAAGGAGATTGATACACTTATATATTAAATGTGCGATATCCTGCACTGATTATGGTATTAAGTGTGTGATATCCTGCAATGATTACGGTATTAAGTGTGTGATATCCTGCATTGATTATGGTATTTTTGGACTTTTGTTATCATCATCATTTGCAATCATTACTAAAGCTGTTTATAATCAATACAAGGTTGTATGTTAAAGGTAATTAGATGTATCTGGTTGTACAACACTTACATTGTAGCTTTTTGTTTTTTGTTGACAGTTATGATGTCACTGATGCACAGTGGTCTAATGTTGTTGCTGTTTACTTTGTTTTTTTTTTTTTTTTTGCCCTTTTTAAGACAAAGAGCAATAAATATCAAATATGAAACATATGGTTATGTTTTTTTTTCTTTGCCTGTCAAACAAAGAACAATGAATTAGTCCTGATTATTTTGCTTTTAGTGTCAAATTTATTTCTATCTGGTATGCCGAAAGTATACACTGTGTTCTTCTTCTGCCCCATTAACTATATGCCTTAAATCTTCTCACAAATCAATGGTCATTTGAAAATAATTTTACAGTAATTATATACAAATAATCTTCAAAATGTTTCTTCTTGAATTCCAGTATTAATTCCAGTATTAATTCAAAAAATGTATACAGCGTTTTGTTTTAATACCAATTGAGCAATTTTTCAAATATATCATCGCAAGGTTAGGTTTGGTTTGGTTTATGGTGTTGAACACCACGTTCAACAATATTTCAGTTATATGGTGCCTGTCAGTTTTATGGAGGAAGGAAACCGGAGTACCCGGAGAAAACCTCCGACCTGTCACAAGTAACGAAGAAACTTTATCACATAATGTTGTATAAAGTACACCTCGCCATGAACAGGGTTCGAACTCACAACTTTAGTGGTGATAGGCACCGGTAGTTGTATACCCAACTACCATACGATCACGACCACGATGACCTGATTTTGAGCCAACCAGTCTCCTCTTTCTCCATAATGCTGCGTGCTTAACAGAGAAGCAACAAATACCAATTTTATAGTCTTTCGCTTGACCCGACCAGATATAAAAACCACGATGTAACGCATTCAAGACAAGCAAGCGAACAATTACACCACCAATGCGGTTAGTGTTGTCATGGGGCATATCTTTACAAAGATTGATTTGTCTGTTTCAAGTAAAATATAATTTCTGTTTTCTTTTAGTATCACTTGGCATTTTTCATCGTTTAACTTTTTAATATTTTAATCTTCTCCTGCAAAACTTCTCATACAAATGAAACAAAAATTGGCAGGGATGATCTTTGAGAAGGAGATTCAGATGTAGTTGATCCACAGTGGGGAGGGATTAGTAGGGGGCCTAACAGGTGAAAATTAAATAAATCTTCTAGAACCAGAAATAGAAATGCTACAATATTTACACCCAGCATCATTATGATTGGCTAATTAAGACAATTTTGACTTCCTCCAGGAACTGCTGCATATGAAGTCACCAGAATTTCCAGAGTTGTTCCTCTAGGATGTCATGAAGAAGTGTTGTTAATTTTCGTACCGATTTGAAATTCAAGGTGGCCACCCTGTCCTCTTGATTGTTTGAGACATTTTCGACTGTTTTTCAAAAACTACTTCATATGAAGTCACCAGACTTTTTCAACATCTTTTACAGAACTACATGATGTGCAGTCGCCAAACTTGCCAGAAATGTTCATATATAGGTATTCTGAAGAAGTGTTGTTACTTTGAAGAGGAGACATATGTTTTAGTTTATTAAGATGACACTTCTCTGGTTTCCTGCAGAATCAGTAATGGAAATTCAGTTGTATTTAGCAATAAATCATCGACGTTTTACAGATATTTAGGCTTGTACAGATAGGGAGCTCATTGTCTATGTTGAAAGTTAAAGTAAGCTGCAATGAAAAATGTTTTTTAATCATTCAAATTGGCCACAGTGTATGAAGCGTGAGACATATCTGTGCTCTGCAGATTCAGGACCAAATAAGAAACCTACGAACAACATTAGTTCTCTCACCTAAACTAATGGTATGATGCCATTTGATTAATACCACGTATTGCAGTGGTGGATTCAAGGGGGGTTTGGGTCGCATCAGCCCCCCCCCCCCCCGTCGAATAAGTCAAGCACATATATTAACATACGCTTTTCAAGGCTAGTTAACGTCACGATATGACTTTTAATCGAATGGTTTCGATCTGTGTGATGAAAGTAAAAGAAAATAGAAATTAATTTCTTTGTATTGAATTAATCTTCAAAGAGGTTATTATAAGTAATTATGCTAAATCAAATTTCAAGTTTATTTGAAGTTTTTATGAATGTATTGTCAAAATACCAATTAATCAGGTATTGTCTTAAACCGTTATATAAACATGTCTAGTGTCACAATTTCATATAGGTTTACCCACCAACACCTGTAAATTGAGGCTCTTTCAAGGAAATTCTTTTTTAAATATCATTTTATTTTTACAAAAAAAATAAAGGCAAATGTTGCTGTATTACAAACAAACAAACAAAAAATACACGAGTTTCCGTTTTGAAAATATATGAATACAGCATATTTTAAACTCTAAATGAAAATATAAATAGATATAAAATAATTAAAATTAATTAGAAATAAAATAGACTTAAATTAGATTTTTTCCCTGCTATTGTTCAAACCCTTGACAGGGGCGGATCCAGGATTTCAAGTTAGGGGGCGCACTTAAAAAAATATCGCCGAGCGAAGGGAGGCGCGAAAATTGTTGGCGTATTTCGTGTGAAAAATCACGATTTTAGAAAAAAAAAATCATATTTTTTCCAATTTTAGGGGGGCGGGCGCCGGGTGCGCCCTCCCTGGATCCGCACCTGCTTGACCACTTTACCAAACTGCCAAAACACACATACACCAGACCAGAAGAAGCTGATGTAACTTCTTTGTTGAATTCCATTTGCAACTTTGATTTTGTCGTAACCATTGTTATTGTTCAAATGTGCCTGGCTTTTAAGAAAGGGCTCAGCAGATCACTAGATTTAGATTAAACTTATTTTATTGTTAACTATATAACATTTGGATCGGACACAAGTTATTCCAACTTACAAAGGTCCTCTACAATATCACTACAAGAGAGATCACTTGACATAGGCAGACTCTTTAAAAGCGTAAATTTAATTCAGAGCTCACTAGACTGCAGCGCAAATGTTGAACAATTCAACCACCAGTGTTTTGAGAGGAGTGCTAAAATATGTGAACCGCTAGACATAGAGGTTAAAAAACCTAGAATATGCGGGAGACAAATAATGTTGGAGCAGAGTCCGGAAGACTACTTTAGGAAGTCAATAACTGTACCTTTTCTCTACTGTACGCTAAATGAAATGAAAACAAGGTTTACCGACCTACACGCCAGACGAGAACCACTTTGGGACTACAGTTGGTTCCATCAATTATTGAAAATATTGCTCCATAGGCTTCAGTCAATGAATCGCTTGTATATTTGACATTTATTTGTGTGTTCAAATCAACGTCATGTAGTTGCTGAAATTTTATATATTATTTGAGTCAATTCCGTGTCAACAGCAAAATATTGCCTGTGTGATAATCGTCGTGACCACTAGTAACGTCGCTTATGAATTTTAATAAGGCATTCGATAAAGTGAGCCATTGCCTCTTAATACATAAACTAGATCATTATGGGGTAAGAGGAAAAGGTAATATCTGGATCCGAAATTTCTTAAGCAACAGGAAAACAGGCCGTAGTAGTAGAGAGAGAAACATCAGACTACATCAATGTGGAATCAGGAGTACCTCAATGCTCAGTACTTGGACCAAGTCTATTCCTGTATTATAATGACATGCCAGAAAACATCAAATCTACAGTTAGACTGTTCGCCGACGACACTATTGTTTACCTAGCAATTACATCAGATGTGGACAGAGTACACCTCCAGGAAGACCTTGACAGACTAGCTCATTGGGAACAAACTTGGAAAATGGGCTTCCATCTAGGAAAATGTAATGTCATGTCAATTACCAAGAAACGTAACTCGGTGATAAATTGCTATATTCTTCATGGCCATCAGCTAGAACAAGTTCAGTCAGCTAAATATCTAGGTGTGTCTATCACATCAGATATGAAGTGGAGCGAACACATCACCAACATCTGCAAGAAAGCAAACAACACATTAAGCTTCTTAAAGAGAAAACTCAACACCAGTAACTCAAATCTTAAGGATAAAGCATACCAGTCACTAGTTAGACCAACCCAGGGGTATGCCTGTACAACCTGGGATCCACATCAGCAGAATAATAAACACAGTATTGAGATGGTCCAGCGAAGAGGAGCAACAAGGTATGTGAAAAACTGATATCACAACACCTCACCGGTTACAGAAATCATCGGACAACTGCAGTGGACATCATTAGAAGAAAGAAGGAAAACAGTCAGACTAATCCTACTATGCAAAATAGCAAATGGATTAGTAAAAATTAACGCTGCAGATAGGCTGCACACCAACACGATTCAGCAGGAATATGCATAGAAGATCATTCCAAATCCCAGCATGCCATACCACCGCAAGGAGGGAATCATTATATCCACGGACTATAAATGATTGGAATGCTCTTCCAGCCACTACAGTGACTGTCACGAGTCTTGCCACTTTCAAGACTCTGCTCCGACCGTAATATCAGGAGCCTTGTTTTTATTTGCACCTCGTTAAATGTACAGCACTCTGATGAACTTTTTGTGTAATTTATTTTTATGCGCACATCGGAAAGTGGCAGAATAATCAACAATTTGATGACGGCCACTCAGCGGTAGAAGTAGAAGTAGTATGTAATACAACAGCACATAAAACCCCAGTATACGACGTACAACTGAACACGAAACCCAGTATACGACGTACAACTGAACACGAAACCCAGTATACGACGTACAACCGAACACGAAACCCCAGTATACGACGTACAACCGAACACGAAACCCCAGTATGTACGACGTACAACCAAACACGAAACCCCAGTATACGACGTACAACTGAACACGAAACCCAGTATACGACGTACAACCGAACACGAAACCCTAGTATACGACGTACAACTGAACACGAAACCCAGATTACGACGTACAACCGAACACGAAACCCCAGTATACGACGTACAACCAAACACGAAACCCCAGTATACGACGTACAACTGAACACGAAACCCAGTATACGACGTACAACTGAACACGAAACCCAGTATACGACGTACAACCGAACACGAAACCCAGTATACGACATACAACCAAACACGAAACCCCAGTATACGGACGTATAGCCGACCACGAAACCCCAGTATGCGACTTACAACCGAACACGAAACCCCAGTATACGACGTACAACCGAACACGAAACCCCAGTATGTGACGTACAACCGAACACGAAACCCCAGAATACGACATACAACCGAACATGAAACTCCAGTATATGACGTACAACCGAACACGAAATCCCAGTATACGATGTACAACCGAACACGAAATCCCAGTATACGATGTACAACCGAACACGAAATCCCAGTATACGACGTACAACCGAACACGAAATCCCAGTATACGACGTACAACCGAATATGAAACTCCAGGATATGAGGTACTTACTTACTTATTGATACCTATTGATGTGTTCCGGTACATGTCCTATGAGGGTCTTCTACACCAGACTCTCGTTCCATACATCTTTAATTGTTTCCGTTTTTTCCGCTTCCGGATTTAAACGAAAGTTCTGCTCTGAAATCTGAGTAGGATATATCTTCATTTTCCATAAATCTGTCAAGTCGGGTCTTGAATGTATTTAGAAATGGTGTATTTGTTATATTTTCTGGCAATTTGTTGCATATTTTGGCAACTCTTACAGCAAAACTATGCTTCCTTATATTGGTTTTAAATCTCTGTTCCATTATTTTATTGGTGTTAATTCTTGTGCTATATCTTATTTCAGAGTCTGTCATTAACTTGAGTACATTACAGACATCTGGGTCATGTTTCTTATGAACGATTGTGTAGGCCTCTATTAGGTCTCCTCTTCTATATGCTAATGTTGGTAGTTTTAGTTTTTGTAGTCTCCCTTGGTAACTCAAGTTTCTTAGTGCAGGTATTTGTTTTGTCGCTCTTTTTTGTACACTTTCTATTTGGTCAATTATCCCCTTTGTGTATGGAGCCCAGACTAAGTTTGCATAATCCAGATGGGATCTTACCATGGATTTGTAAAGAGGTAGAAAAGTATCCACCTTTAAATATTTGAAGGATCTACGTATAGCAGCAAAAGTGGAGTTAGCTGAACAACCGAACACTATATATGACAAAATACGGTAATAATCTTTATTTCATTTATTATTTGCACAATACAATGTACAACTATTTGTAACATGAATGCATTCTTTTCTTTTGATCGTTGTTTATATACCAGAATGCATATGTAAGTAACAGCTAAGAACTATGGAATAATACACGCAGTGACGCAGACACGAGATAATGCACACTTTAAATCTGTGTTGTAGTTTTATTACTCTCAGAGAGCCGTGCAATATTTAATCAACGACCTAGATGTGATATTACATGGCTTCATGTTACAAATCATTTATATCACTGTTTTCTGACTTAAAAGGTTAAATATTCTCACACTTCGCGTTCGATTGTCTGAAAACAGTGGTGTAAATATTACTTGGCAGAAATAAATGGTGAAATAGTAACTACAAAATGTATGTACTTCATAAACTCTTAGAAATAATTAAATATATTGATTATATCGATATTTCTAAATGACACATGACAAAGCTCTAACAGCATCATTAAATATTCATTTTTTATTTTCCAAATGATAGTGGAAGTTGTTAAATGTTTGATCAGTTTATAGTTGGTATGCTGAATGGAACTCACGTAATTATCCAGGCGAGAAATGGGTCGCAACTGAATAATTCATACCTCTAATGAGTGTCGTTATGGAGAAACGCATGAGTTCGTTTATCAATAAAAGTGTTTTTCCATAACTCCCTATTATTTTATTGTTAGAATGTCCAGAAGAGGTGTGTTGTTTCGTAAAATCTTGTTTAATCATTGCCACAGAAGATAAAAACAACGATGTTCGTTTCAATTTGCCTTTGGATATTTCTGGTTTGTAAAACATATTCTCAGACAACACAAAGTCCCTTTGACAATAATGCAGAGGAACATGAGCTAATCACTGAAGGTATTGTATAATGTAAGATACAACCAGTTTGTTGAAATAAACAAATGGATCCTTTTACATTTATAGACAAGTATTCAACTGAAAAGTTACTTCTTTTATTTTGCGTAAATACATATGTATTCTAGGAACTAGGAATAATCCATGCTATCAAGGAGTAAAGTGAGAATTAATCAGATTGCTTACACAATTAACAAAACGCAGATTTTGTTTTATTTTTCAATATCTTTTTTCTTTTTCTTTTTTTACAGAAGATCTAAATGTAAATTAAAAGAAATTTCATTTACTAAAGAAGTATTAAAGCTAATATGATTCGTGTGTTTACATTTGCTTAAAATGTAGCCATGGAAACACATTTAAATCTAAATTCAAAAACTGGAGAAAATATCCAATGTCAAATAAGTTTACTATTGATAAGCGAAATAAGAGTTAACATTTATTTTAATTTTAAAAGAATGCATTGTCTGTGGGTTTGTGATAAAAGTAACACGACGGGCGCCACTACTGGAGCAGGAACTTCTTCACCTTCCGGAACTCCTGAGCTCACCATCGGTTTTTACTGGGGTTCGTGTGCTCGATCTTTAGTGTTTTCTGTGTAGTGTTTTATAGATCGCTGTTTGCCCTGTTGTCCTTTTTCTTTTGACCATCGTATTGTCTGTTCTTCGATTTACGACTTCTGGTTACCCATTTGGTATCTTCAAACTTTTAGTGAATCCGTCAACAGTATGTAATCATCAGAGGTCGATGGTATACTGTATACCAAAAGAAGAACACCAAGATATTTGACTTGGTACACAAAACTGTCAAAAGAATACGGTCACTTTTTTTGGAAGACTTGATTTTTTAAGTATTTTGTTCTTCATCTCGCATAGTTTTGAAATTCTTTCTATTTTGACTATGTCTATGTATTTTAGATTTACTCAGAATCTACTCCAATTCTAATGTTACATATCATAGTTTATGTTTATTTATTTCAGATCTACTCAGAATCTACTCCAACTCTAATGTTACATATCATAGTTTATGTTTATTTATTTCAGATCTACTCAGAATCTACTCCAACTTTAATGTTACGTATCATAGTTTATGCTTATTTATTTCAGATCTACTACAAGTCTAATGTTACGTATCATAGTTTATGTTTATTTATTTCAGATCTACTCAGAATCTACTCAAACTCTAATGTTACGTATCATAGTTTATGTTTATTTATTTCAGATCTACTCAGAATCTACTCACACTCTAATGTTACGTATCATAGTTTATGTTTATTTATTTCATATCTACTCAGAATCTACTCCAACTTTAATGTTACGTATCATAGTTTATGTTTATTTATTTCAGATCTACTCGGAATCTACTCCAACTCTAATGTTATGTATCACAGTTTATGTTTATTTATTTCAGATCTACTCAGAATCTACTCAAACTCTAATGTTACGTATCACAGTTTATGTTTATTTATTTCAGATCTACACAGAATCTACTCCAACTCTAATGTTACGTATCATAGTTTGTTTATTTATTTCAGATCTACTCAGAATCTACTCAAAGTCTAATGTTACGTATCATAGTTTATGTTTATTTATTTCAGATCTACTCAGAATCTACTCCAACTCTAATGTTACGTGTCATAGTTTATGTTTATTTATTTCAGATCTACTCAGAATCTACTCCAAGTCTAATGTTACGTATCATAGTTTATGTTTATTTATTTAAGATCTACTCAGAATCTACTCCAACTCTAATGTTACATATCATAGTTTATGTTTATTTATTTCAGATCTACTCAGAATCTACTCCAACTTTAATGTTACGTATCATAGTTTATGTTTATTTATTTCAGATCTACTCAGAATCTACTCCAAGTCTAATGTTACGTATCATAGTTTGTTTATTTATTTCAGATTTACTCAGAATCTACTCACACTCTAATGTTACGTATCATAGTTTATGTTTATTTATTTCAGATCTACTCAGAATCTACTCCAACTTTAATATTACGTATCATAGTTTATGTTTATTTATTTCAGATCTACTTGGAATCTACTCCAATTCGAATGTTACGTATCATAATTTATGTTTATTTATTTCAGATCTACTCAGAATCTACTCCAACTCTAATGTTACGTATCATAGTTTATGTTTATTTATTTAAGATCTACTCAGAATCTACTCCAAGTCTAATGTTACGTATCATAATTTATGTTTATTTATTTCAGATCTACTCAGAATCTACTCCAAGTCTAATGTTACGTATCATAATTTATGTTTATTTATTTCAGATCTACTCAGAATCTACTCCAAATCTAAAGTTACGTATCATAGTTTATGGAATCGGCTGGGATTTAATGGACACGACCAGGATGATAACAGACGTAGAGATATAATAGACGACTGGGATATTTCCCCACCCATTACTGTATGTATTAAGAACCTTTACTGTTTTCAAAGAGTTTGAAGATACCAAAGAGGCAATCAGAATCCGTAAATCGATGAAGAACATACAACACAACGACCAAATGAAAAAGGACAAAAGGACAAACAACGATCTTAAAAACATACACATAAAACTAAAGATCAAGTAACACGAACCTACTAAAAACCGGGGGTGAACTCGGGTGCTCCGGAAGGGTAGGCAGTTCCACTATTGACACCCGTTGTGTTAATCTAGTTACACAAATCTTGTCTGTCTTCCGATAATGATTTTTTTCTCTCGATGTTGTCCGATGTGAATGGTCGGTAAATGTCGCCTTGTAATTTGATTGAAGATTTGTTTGATTTGAGTCGTCAGCCTTTCACTGAAAATGAACCAGATGGTAAAGTAGACACACAGTACACTGATTGGAACTTTTAGACCATATTCACCCCAAAATAGTCAATATGTAAGAGTTTGCACTGAAATGAGTACACCGAGTCAACAAAATGTAAACAATGAAACCGACAGACTGAGATCTATCCACCATGCACGTTTCCTTTGAGTTTGAAAGTTGTTGGAATATTTAATTAAACCATTGAAGCTAAGAAAAGTGTAACCGTCTAAAACAATAAAAGAAAATATTATATAATTACATCTTTTCTATTTCGTTTAGAAAATAGAAGTCGGGAGAGGGGAGGGGGCTTAATTGATTTACCCCTCATAGCCAGAAATGATGGGTACTTTGCTCATTTGCATATCTAAGATGGCGACGCCGGGACGTCTGCAATTTTCATATGATCTATATAGACGATATCATTCATAATTGCATGTGTGTCATTTTCTAAACTTGAAAATGACACATTGAATCAAGCTGAATTAAATGAAATAAAAATTAATGAAAACAATTAAATATTCGAGGTTCCTGGACTAAATGAAAATCCGAGGCGACGAACCCTTTTTTGGCCTTAAGAGTCTATGTAAAAATGTCTGAAATACATGAAACTGGTGGCGTGTGACACAAAATTTAACAATGAATGACATTTGGCGACATATTTTCTGAAATTAATTTAGATTCCTCAATAATACATGTAATTATATTAACTAACCTTATATTTCTAGCTCCTAAACTCGGGGTTCCCACATTAAATATAATATGATCATTTTTGCATGATCGCGATATCAAAGACATGTCTAAAATCGTTACAAAACAAAAATATTTGAATTTTGACAGAAGAAAAACTTTGCGGAAATAAACAATAACTTTTAATTTTCGAATCATTGACGGACACATTGAATTTCCGTACTATAGGCTATTTTTTGACAAATCTAATAAACGATCCATCAAGCTTAAAACTGCAGTCACGTGATCAAAATCTAATTTAAATATGATGAATATTTATGAGGAAAGTACCCTCAATTTCTGGATATGTGTCATTCCGTTCACATATAGGGTACATACTTTGTTCGCCCAACTCTTCATACAGTTTTCAAGATTGAAGGATATTTGTGTATGTATACATGTATATGTCAGTAATTGTATATTCTGGTCCATTTTTGTGATATATCTGATTGTAGGTTCATTTCCTATACTGTGATATAACTACACTGCAGATATGTACCGAAGACAATTTTAAATTTAAAGTCACTATGGATGTGGAAAAGTATGCTCCGAGTGGAAACATTTCAAAGTGGGAATTCGGAAAGTGTGGCTTCAGTCAAGCTAGCGGTACAGTTTCTCGATGCAGGTTAGAATATTTCCCATTAAATCCCAGCCCAATTGTCAGCTTCATTTGTTTATTTTTTCTTTATTGTTTGTTTGATCTTGTTTACAAAGCTATTTGGAATCCAATATTTTAATTTGTTATTTTCTACTACTGTGCATAAGAGCAGGGGAGATCAGGGCTGGTGGATCTATTGGTTTGAGTGCTAAGTATTTATTTAATAAAAAAAAAAATTTTACAGAGAAAAAAAATAAATTTGCAACAATAAATAACTGTCCATTATAAACTCTGTCAAACAGAAAGTTGAAATACCTGATATCTCGTAACCCAAATGAAAATTAATCAGCTGAGCAGCAACTATATGTCCAAGAGAAAAACAAACTCTCTGCTTAGGCAGACATAGACCTAAGGTAGAAAACAGAAGGGGAAATCAAGAATGGACAGTCCAGAGAAACCGGCAACACCGGACACACAAGACGAAGACAAAAAAATAGACAACACAGAAAACTAAAACAATGAGCAACACGGACCCCACCAAAAACCACAATACAGAAAACTAAAACGATGAGCAACACGGACCCCACCAAAAACCACAACACAGAAAACTAAAACGAGGTGCAACACGGACCCCACCAAAAACCGGGGGTGAAACCAGATGCCCGCGAAAGACACGCACCAAGCTTCTTACAAGACACCCGCCATATCACTCATATAGTCAATATGTGTTCGACATACACAAACAGACACAAATAACGTAAATAAGACATGAGCCCTCCAACAAACAACTGGAGGTTGAGACGAACGGAATTCGCAGCGGACATCACAGCACAGAACACAGAACGTAAAGACATATGATAGGACAAAATGTTGAACATCACTAAACACAAAAAAAAACACAATAAGACACAAGCCATCGTACAAACAACTGAAGGTAAAGGCGAACCGAACATCGTTTCAGGCAAAATTCGTAATGGACATCACAACACGGAACTAAGAACGTAAAGACACTTAATATGACAAAACAAAAATAAAAAAGACGAAGAAAGAGCACGAGCTTAATGAATCTGGTTTAAGTGACGCGTTAGAAGTTCTTCATCTGAAGACTGATAAGCAAGAAGAATTCGGTTACCGAAGAATTCCACGACATATCGAGGATGATATAGTCTTAATATTCAGAAACATCCTTTTAAAGTGACGAACAAGTATATTATTTATGGCGGGAAGAACATTTCTAGTACTGTGCGGATAAATAGTAAGAGTTCTGACAACGAATAGAAGCTTAAAAGAAGTAACATCACCAGTAAGAGCCGGAATGAGTTCTGACAACGAATAGAAGCTTAAAAGAAGTAACATCACCAGTAAGAGCCGGAATGAGTTCTGACAACGAATAGAAGCTTAAAAGAAGTAACATCACCAGTAAGAGCCGGAATGAGTTCTGACAACGAATAGAAGCTTAAAAGAAGTAGCATCACCAGTAAGAGCCGGAATGAGTTCTGACAACGAATAGAAGCTTAAAAGAAGTAACATCACCAGTAAGAGCCGGAATGAGTTCTGACAACGAATAGAAGCTTAAAAGAAGTAACATCACCAGTAAGAGCCGGAATGAGTTCTGACAACGAATAGAAGCTTAAAAGAAGTAACATCACCAGTAAGAGCCGGAATGAGTTCTGACAACGAATAGAAGCTTAAAAGAAGTAACATCACCAGTAAGAGCCGGAATGAGTTCTGACAACGAATAGAAGCTTAAAAGAAGTAACATCACCAGTAAGAGCCGGAATGAGTTCTGACAACGAATAGAAGCTTAAAAGAAGTAACATCACCAGTAAGAGCCGGAATGAGTTCTGACAACGAATAGAAGCTTAAAAGAAGTAACATCACCAGTAAGAGCCGGAATGAGTTCTGACAACGAATAGAAGCTTAAAAGAAGTAACATCACCAGTAAGAGCCGGAATGAGTTCTGACAACGAATAGAAGCTTAAAAGAAGTAACATCACCAGTAAGAGCCGGAATGAGTTCTGACAACGAATAGAAGCTTAAAAGAAGTAACATCACCAGTAAGAGCCGGAATGAGTTCTGACAACGAATAGAAGCTTAAAAGAAGTAACATCACCAGTAAGAGCCGGAATGAGTTCTGACAACGAATAGAAGCTTAAAAGAAGTAACATCACCAGTAAGAGCCGGAATGAGTTCTGACAACGAATAGAAGCTTAAAAGAAGTAACATCACCAGTAAGAGCCGGAATGAGTTCTGACAACGAATAGAAGCTTAAAAGAAGTAACATCACCAGTAAGAGCCGGAATGAGTTCTGACAACGAATAGAAGCTTAAAAGAAGTAACATCACCAGTAAGAGCCGGAATGAGTTCTGACAACGAATAGAAGCTTAAAAGAAGTAACATCACCAGTAAGAGCCGGAATGAGTTCTGACAACGAATAGAAGCTTAAAAGAAGTAACATCACCAGTAAGAGCCGGAATGAGTTCTGACAACGAATAGAAGCTTAAAAGAAGTAACATCACCAGTAAGAGCCAGAATGAGTTCTGACAACGAATAGAAGCTTAAAAGAAGTAACATCACCAGTAAGAGCCGGAATGAGTTCTGACAACGAATAGAAGCTTAAAAGAAGTAACATCACCAGTAAGAGCCGGAATGAGTTCTGACAACGAATAGAAGCTTAAAAGAAGTAACATCACCAGTAAGAGCCGGAATGAGTTCTGACAACGAATAGAAGCTTAAAAGAAGTAACATCACCAGTAAGAGCCGGAATGAGTTCTGACAACGAATAGAAGCTTAAAAGAAGTAACATCACCAGTAAGAGCCGGAATGAGTTCTGACAACGAATAGAAGCTTAAAAGAAGTAACATCACCAGTAAGAGCCGGAATGAGTTCTGACAACGAATAGAAGCTTAAAAGAAGTAACATCACCAGTAAGAGCCGGAATGAGTTCTGACAACGAATAGAAGCTTAAAAGAAGTAACATCACCAGTAAGAGCCGGAATGAGTTCTGACAACGAATAGTAGCTTAAAAGAAGTAACATCACCAGTAAGAGCCGGAATGAGTTCTGACAACGAATAGAAGCTTAAAAGAAGTAACATCACCAGTAAGAGCCGGAATGAGTTCTGACAACGAATAGAAGCTTAAAAGAAGTAACATCACCAGTAAGAGCCGGAATGAGTTCTGACAACGAATAGAAGCTTAAAAGAAGTAACATCACCAGTAAGAGCCGGAATGAGTTCTGACAACGAATAGAAGCTTAAAAGAAGTAACATCACCAGTAAGAGCCGGAATGAGTTCTGACAACGAATAGAAGCTTAAAAGAAATAACATCACCAGTAAGAGCCGGAATGAGTTCTGACAACGAATAGAAGCTTAAAAGAAGTAACATCACCAGTAAGAGCCGGAATCAATATTGGTTTTCTCCTTTTATCCGGAATCTGATTCTTTCTCCCAAAAGAAAGATTTGTTGAAAGGGTAACAAAGGACACGTTTCTGGAAACACGTAAACAAGAATTTCATTTCTCCTTCAGTTTTAAGCTAAAGTGAGCAACACATCACTGCTCAAAAAGTTGTGTGAATCAAATGTGGATTCTGAAGAACTATAAAGAATTGTTAGAGTATATACAATCAAGGTCCATCTCCTCCTATAATAACATTAAACATTTTACTGCTCTACCCTCTACACAACTATCCCCCACTCAAAGCTATAAAAGACAGATTAAAAGAATTAGTCCATCTGTGTTTCATGAAAAAGAATGGCCAACATATTATTTTGTTAAAAAACCACTCTGTTCTACCAAACGTTCTCTGAAACTGATATCATCAGAAAGCTCGAGCTTTTGATTGACAACATATTTGCTATGTTTGATGGACGTGTTTTTCAACAGGCAGTCGGCATACCTATGGGTACAAATTGTGCACCTCTTCTCGCCGATTTTATTCGTACGAGGAAGACATACAGGGGTTTCCACAAAAAAAAACGAAAAGTAGCTAGCCCGATCTTTTAATTTCACATTTCGCTATATAGATGATGTCATTTCACTAATTAATTCTAAGTTGTTTTCAATTCTAACATGTCGTCCTTCTTTCGCTTTGTAGACAAACAAGCGATATATCGATGGTATAATCTCATTCGCACATGCGCCGGTGAATGTGACTGACTTTTCCATTGGCAGCATAAATTGTGGGTGGTCGGTAAAAAGTGTAACCTGAACCCGAACCCGAACCGGAAATCGACGGAAATGTCCCGAACCGGAAATATTTTATTGTTGATATCTTCTTTAATTTTACGATGTTTTGCAAAAACCTTTTCATTTATTGTGTATTTTTATATACTTGAAACACATAGATTATAATAAGATGTCGGAATATATTCAAAAAGTTGAAAGGTGCAGTTTTCTTATTCAAGGTCGGTAAAATGTGTAACCCGAACCACAAAGGTAGATAACTCTGTTCTTCCCGAACCGGAAATCTTTTCTTTTATTACGAGATTTTTATTGGAAAACCGTGTATTTTTACACTTAAAACGTCTAAATCATAATAATTTCTATTAATACATATTTTTGTTTACCTTACTGGAATTTAATAAATATAAATGAACTTGCAATGGGTAGAAAATGGTGAAATAACTCATATATACTTTATGATTCTTTTGTTTGTAATCATATATCAAATATCAAATCAAATAAGTTTTATTTAATTTTATTTAACACTTAACATAAGCTCTAGTGAGCTTTTGAATCGACTATTACATAAAAAGCACATACAAGTAAGTATAAAATAACTTTACAAGCACATATTACATGACATCACAAAGCAAAAAAAAAAAAAAAAAAAACATGCATGCATAGACATTAGTATAAAACATAAGCTCATGTATACAATAAGGAATTTAATTCGGTGATTCATGTCAAACAAATACATGGTATTCTAGTATATTACTAATATTAAATAAGATGAATATATCAAATGTTAATGTCTATGTAGGCACTCTATGTAACAATGTGGAAACAAAAATTATGTGATAGTTTTCTTAGTTATTGGTATAATTTAAAAAAAAATGTATAAATGAAGTCAAAAAGGGAAAAGTCCGTACATATTTTACATTCAAGGAACATTTTATTAGAGAAACATATACATTTCTTAATGATTTCAAAGTAAGACAGGCAATTTGTAAAATCAGAATTAGTGCACATCCTCTTATGATTGAAATTGGTAGATATAAAAACTTGGAAACCGAAGAACGATTATGTAAACTGTGCATAACACAAAAAATCGAGGATGAATATCATTTTTTAATCGATTGCCCCATATATAATAATAGTAGAAAGATTTGTTATCAGAAAATTTCAGAATTATGTTCTAATTTCAATAATATGTCAGATAAATCAAAATTCTATTATTTATCTACCAATGAAGATCTTTCAATAATCAATATTTTTGGAAACTGTATAATAGAGTGCCTTGAGACAAGAAAACTGAAACAGGGTTTATGATACTGAAATATTTGTTCTCTTTCTGTTTATATTATTAATTATTTTTAAGGCTCTGAATCCGACAAGAAACATTGTATTTATAATATATTATATATATATATATATATATATATATATATATATATATATATAATTGCCTCCAATGACAATAATCAATGTATGCAATTTTTTTGCCCCTATTGTGGGCCCATTGATTGGAATAATACATATTCTTATTCTTATTCTATATAGTTGAAATAATAAAATATAGTATATTAAAAATTTAAAACTACCTCGATATCCTGCACGTGGCTAGGGATATCATAAGTAGTCCGCGAAAGAAATTATTTAGATTTTATATTAAAAGTTTCTCTTATATGTCCAATATATTGAAACCATATCGTCATTTCAACGGAAATAATATATGACCCTCTGACATTTATAAACTACCAGAATTTAATGCAACAATAGAAATCAGGTGACACCTTTTCAAACGGTATGCTACCTTTCAATATATCAATATGGTTTCCTTGTCCTAAAGGACAGTAAAGTGGGGTGTCAAACAATAAAGATTATCTGCACATTTAACATAGATAAAAGTAAAAAAAACAAACAAACAAACAAACAAAAAATAAAAAATAATAAAACACAAATTCACTTATTGATTTAATCATTAGAATTATATGTTAATTCATTAATCATAAATAATAACAAACATCTACTTATCTTTACAATTGCTACAAACGAACGAACAGTCAGAAAAACTTTCTTTTGTGGTGTCTGTTGCACAGCGGTAGTGGAACCAGTTATCACACTCTGGACAGCTAACCATGTTGTCATAAATGTTAGGTAAATCACATTTTGCGTTGCAGTCTTTCACTATGTTGATGTAAACACTAATATTTTTGTGTAAATTTAAAGTTTTCTTTGGTTGGACTTTTGGAAATGGCTGCAGTTGCTTATTACTGAGGCATTGTAGTAAATGGTCACGCATTACACTTGTATTAAAAGTTAAACCTTTTCCACCTGTGTACTGATTGAAGCAAAATTCGGTTGCATATGCTATTGCAAACACACCACAGTCTATGCTGTTTGTCTGTTGTTGAACTGTCGGTAAGTTTACTGGTATCACATTCCCATTTGAACTATAAATGCGGCTCATCTGAATTTGTGTTGAAGCAGATACGGTTTGTCGCGGGTTTTTGCTGTCTAATAGGAAAACAGCTCCATTGGTGTCTTGGATTGAAAGAACCCAGTGGTCGTGTCCGGTATGGTGGATCTGCACGGAAGGCGGTGTCTCTCGTGTCATCTGAAGTGAATATGTCCATTTTCCAGAATTTTCCGTATTGGTGCGTAGCCTGTAAATTGGAGTCCATTCACTGAGGGGAACTGTTGCTTCAGGAGCTGTTGAGCAAAGTCTATGATGTTGCAGCATATTTTTTTGTCATTTTGAATGTCATTTTTCTCTTTGAATGATAACATTACTCTGTCTGATAAGTTCACCCAATTACGTTTCGTTGTGGGTTGAACACTGGAGGAAGGTTGTGATTTACTGGGACTGATTTGTGTAACTGTAGGTTCTTTTGATGTTCCAGCAACTGGTGTAGAGAAAGGCTGAGGAAGTGGAGACTCTGGTGTAAGACATTTTGTTTCCACTGCAGTTGAATTATCTGGACTCTCAAACTGAATTTTGTTCTTAGATACAGGTGTTGTTGGCACCGTTGTTGGATGTGATGGTTTTCTTTTCAGAATTGAGCGAGGCGTTGTTGGTGTCCTTGGTGCTGGAGATTGTGGTGACTTGTCGGTTTGCGGCGTTGAACACATAAATGAAGTTTGAAGTGTTGATTCTGGAGCTGGAATAATGGAAATGTCCCTATCACACGGTCTTGGTTGTTTTCTTCCAGCTCTTTTATTCGGGCGTTTCCTTGTATTTTTCCGCAGCTGTGTTAAATTGTAAATGCGTTTTTCGCTCAGTTCTTCTACTCCAATACTCATTTGTACCGCTAAGATATGGTAACATGTGGCTAGTGATGGACATGAACATGATTCCTTCAGATAGAGCTGGACACTGTATTTGTCACCATTAGACCCTTCAACGACGAAAGAACCGGCTTCTGGAAAATGGGAAACTTTCTTTTGTCTGACGACTTCGATGGCCAGGGAATGTTGCGTGGATGGTACAGAGCGTTGTGCGGATGGGATATTGCTGGCACTAGGAGTTTGGTTGTCATGGAATTCTTCTGGTTGTTGATCTTTCGATATTTGTCCCTTTACACGACTAACTACCGGTATACTGTCTGGATCACACACTTCTTTTGGAATATCTACTAAAATGTATTAATAGACATTATTATGATTTAGAAGTTTTAAGTGTAAAAATACACGGTTTTCCAATAAAAAATCACGTAATAAAAGAAAAGATTTCCGGTTCGGGAAGAACAGAGTTATCTACCTTTGTGGTTCGGGTTACACATTTTACCGACCTTGAAATCAGAAAACTGCATTTTTCAACTTTTTGAATATATTTCGGCATCTTATTATAATCTATGTGTTTCAAGTATATAAAAATGCACAATAAATGAAAAAGTTTTTGCAAAACATCGTAAAATTAAAGAAGATATCAACAATAAAAGATTTCGGTTCGGGTTACACATTTTACCGACCTTGAAATCAAAAAACGGCACCTTTCAACTTTTTGAATATATTTCGGCATCTTATTATAATCTATGTGTTTCAAGTATATAAAAATACACAATAAATGAAAAAGTTTTTGAAAAACATCGTAAAATTAAAGAAGATATCAACAATAAAAGATTTCCGGTTCGGGACATTTCCGTCAATTTCCGGTTCGGGTTCGGGTTACACTTTTTACCGACGACCTCACAGAGTTGTGTGCGACATTTTTCGCAAACATAAATATAAATTACCGTCTTCCAATCAAGTATATTACCGTATTTGTACGCTTAGACATATCAGAATCGAAATAAATCATGGAAGCCAGAATGTGTAGGCGGATATTAGTAAATTTTATCCCTCGCCTCTGGCTCGGGATAAAATACTAATATCCGCCAACACATGTTAAAACTCCCAACACATTCTGGCCTCCATGATTTATTTCTTAATCAATCATGCGTTCTTTGGATTGTAATATTTCCGAAGTACATTGTAATTGGTTTTTTCTCTCTCTCCTATTAGCTTTGTAGATTCGAACATAATTAGTGTTGGCAGCTTTAAAATTGACCATAGTGGAGATCACTTCCTTCTTAAAGGTAAATATTAATAAAATAGGAGCCAGGTAATTATGGTCGAAGCGAACGTACGAATCTCAAAACACAAACAAACAAACGTACGATTCTCAACAAGCAAACGTACGAATCTCAACAAATAAATGCACGAATCTCAACAAACAAACGTACGAATCTCAACAAATAAATGCACGAATCTCAACAAACAAACGTACGAATCTCAACAAATAAATGCACGAATCTCAACAAACATACGAATCTCAACAAATAAATGTACGAATATCAACAAAGAAACGTACGAATCTCAACAAATAAATGTACGAATCTCAACAAACAAACGTCCGAATCTCAACAAACAAACGTACGAATCTCAACAAACTAACGTACAAATCTCTACAAACAAACGTACGAATCTCTACCAACAAACGTACGAATCTCTACCAACAAATGTACAAATCTCTACCAACAAACGAACGAATCTCAACAAACAAACGTACGAATTTCAACAAACAAACGTACGAATCTCAACAAACAAACGTACGAATCTCTACAAACAAACGTACGAATCTAAACAAACAAACAAACAAATGTACGAATCTCTACCAACAAACGTACGAATCTCTACAAACAAACTGACGAATCTCTACAAACAAACGTACGAATCTCAACAAACAAACGTACGAATCTGTACAAACAAGCGTACAAATCTCTACCAACAAACGTACGAATCTCTACCAACAAACGTACAATCTCTACAAACAAATGTACGAATCTCAACAAACAAACAAACGAATCTCAACAAACAAACGTACAAATCTCTACAAACAAACGTACGAATCTCTACAAACAAATGTACGAATCGCAACAAACAAACGAACGAATCTCAACACACACACGTACGAATCTCTACAAACAAACGTACGAATCTTTACAAATACACTTACGAATCTCAACACACACACGTACGAATCTCTACAAACAAACGCACGAATCTCAACAAACAAACGTACGAATCTTTACAAATAAACGTACGAATCTGAACAAGCAAACGTACGAATCTCTACCAACAAAGTACGAATCTCAACAAACAAACGTATGAATCTCTACAAACAAACGTACGAATCTCAACAAACAAACGTACGAATCTTTACAAATAAACGTACGAATCTCAACAAACAAGCGTACGAATCTCTACAAACAAACGTACGAATCTCTACAACAAACGTACGAATCCCAATAAACAAACGTACGAATCTCCACAAACAAAAGACTCATATGTAAACTTGCAAACGACGGAGGTAGATTACGGATTTGCAATGAATCCTTATCCGGGGGCAGTACAGGAAGCTTTCAGCACCTCCTATTCTGACCCTATCGGGAAACAGTCCTGCCCCGCACAAGGTGCATAAGTTGCTCTAAGCGAAGAAGACGATTTGAGGTAAATCACTATGTCTCTCACTAGTGAAAGGGAAGTCCATAATAAATGCAAATTATATAGAACAAAAATAACCACCATACAATAGAATAATATGAAGATACATTCACAGTAGACATGAAAACAAAGCTAATAAACAAAAACTTGTTGACAACCCACTCTTTTTGTTTCCTTTCAGAGAGCAATGGAAATGTGCAAACAGCAGATTATTTCGTTCTTGCAGCTGTTTATAGTAAGTAAGGGAGTTGGGAAGGACCATTGTTGATGTTGATTATCACTATTTTCTTCTACGTTGTTTTACGATTTACGGTTTCTGATAACCCCTGTGGTATCTTCAAACATTTTCTTATAACAAATTACTAATCTACATGTATTACAAAATATTGCTAATCTGTTATAGGAAATCATTAATATGTTATAACAAATTACTAATCTACATGTATTACAAAACATTGCTAATGTGTTATAGGAAATCATTAATATGTTATAACAAATTACTAATCTTCATGTATTACAAAACATTGCTAATCTGTTATAGGAAATCATTAATATGTTATAACAAATTACTAATCTACATGTATTACAAAACATTGCTAATCTGTTATAGGAAATCATTAATATGTTATAACAAATTACTAATCTTCATGTATTACAAAACATTGCTAATCTGTTATAGGAAATCATTAATATGTTATAACAAATTACTAATCTACATGTATTACAAAACATTGCTAATCTGTTATAGGAAATCATTAATATGTTATAACAAATTACTAATCTACATGTATTACAAAACATTGCTAATCTGTTATAGGAAATCATTAATATGTTATAACAAATTACTAATCTACATGTATTACAAAACATTGCTAATCTGTTATAGGAAATCATTAATATGTTATAACAAATTACTAATCTACATGTATTACAAAACATTGCTAATCTGTTATAGGAAATCATTAATATGTTATAACAAATTACTAATCTACATGTATTACAAAACATTGCTAATCTGTTATAGGAAATCATTAATATGTTATAACAAATTACTAATCTACATGTATTACAAAACATTGCTAATCTGTTATAGGAAATCATTAATATGTTATAACAAATTACTAATCTACATGTATTACAAAACATTGCTAATCTGTTATAGGAAATCATTAATATGTTATAACAAATTACTAATCTACATGTATTACAAAACATTGCTAATCTGTTATAGGAAATCATTAATATGTTATAACAAATTAATAATCTTCATGTATTACAAAACATTGCTAATCTGTTATAGGAAATCTTTAATATGTTATAACAAATTACTAATCTGTTGTGTTGTAACAGGTGACATTTTTAACGTTTGTTGAAAATAATCATTAGGAATTCGAGAAATACATACAGATAGTCTATATTTTAGCAAAGAAAACCTGCCTCCAAGAGTCAACTATAGCTTGTACATTATTGCCTTTACAAATAAGATTTTTTTCAACGATTTGTAAGTTTAAATGAATCCGATTTTAACTTATTAGCTTTATGAAAATCGTCGCCATAGAAACATATATTTGTTTTTTCTTGGATCTATAATATCTGCACAGAGAATAAATGTTCCTTCTGTCTCTTCTGATTCACGAGTTTCATTTGTGCGCAACATTGTTTTTCGCTCCGATTTTATTGATACCAACCTATTTTTTTTGCAATAAATGCCAATTTTTTTTAAATTGTTTCATAGAATAAACACTTCCAGCCATAATGCACAGGAATCACCCTCCTCCCCTTCACCCCACTTTTTATTTGATGTTGAAAATGGAGTTGATGACGCATGGGTAGTCTTGCTGGCACGCTCATATCATATGTGTGCTATTTTAGCTGAGGTCTCCTGTTGTTTAAGATGACGCAATGGGAGTCACATTTTATTTATAAAAACAAATTTTACTATGAAAGTTTAGCATTTGTACTGCCACGTGTAAATAGCGAGTCAATGGAGTTGGCTTGCAACTCTCCACCAATGATCGCGTCTAACCACACGGTGGCTCAACGGTCCACCAACACAATAAAACTGCAGAAGAAATACTAATCTTATTTCTATATCTCTCTAGAAATTTCTATTGGAGTGATTGCCAATTCAAATATCAGAAATTAATGTTAAAATACTGTCTAAAAATGCATGTTGTTACCTGTCATAAAATTTCAAGATAATAGGTTTTGGAGTAGGCAGTGCCGGATTTAGATAAAGAGAAGCCCTAGGTTATTCCACTGATTAAGATAAAGAGAAGCCCTAGGCTATTCCACTTGTGAGGCCCCTCCCAATTCCCCACCATCACGACTGGAGGAAGATGGAAGTGTGTTTAATCAATTTCAATAAAGGCGAAGATGATGAGGGGTGCTTAAAATTCTGCAATATTCTGAAATGGAGTGCAACTGTGTAAGGAAAATTACTGAAAGGTTGTTAAGAAAGTACAGTACGCTATTACAGCATAAGTGTGAAAGTCAAATAACAGTGTTAATAATTATATAAATGTTGAGGCCCTAGGCTTCAGTCTATCGAGCCTATAGGTAAATCCGGCACTGAGAGTAGGGCTTTGGTACCTTTTCATGCAAAATTACTCTGACATGTCCAATATGACGAACTCAGAATACCCAAATTGTAAGAGCAATTCTAGTAAAGAATGCCAAAATTGTAAGAGCAATTCTAGTAAAGAATGCCAAAATTGTAAGAGCAATTCTAGTAAAGAATGCCAAAATTGTAAGAGCAATTCTAGTAAAGAATGCCAAAATTGTAAGAGCAATTCTAGTAAAGAATGCCAAAATTGTAAGAGCAATTCTAGTAAAGAATGCCAAAATTGTAAGAGCAATTCTAGTAAAGAATGCCAAAATTGTAAGAGCAATTCTAGTAAAGAATGCCAAAATTGTAAGAGCAATTCTAGTAAAGAATGCCAAAATTGTAAGAGCAATTCTAGTAAAGAATGCCAAAATTGTAAGAGCAATTCTAGTAAAGAATGCCAAAATTGTAAGAGCAATTCTAGTAAAGAATGCCAAAATTGCAACAGTATAAACACAGATAAAAGCAAAAACAACTAAACAAAAGAACGATAGCTGGACAACACGAACTCCACGAATACTGGAAGTGATACCATGTGATTATGAAGAATTAGTATCCCCTGCCTGATTAATGACATCCGTCGTGAAATATTATTACTACATTGTATCATCAAATACTTCTCTGATTACAACAAGCATGCACAGTAAGAATTGTTACTGATGCCAATTATATAACATGTTAAACTCTATTGTGATATCTATTTCACCTAACGTGATGTCCTTGTCACCTAACGTGATATTCTTGTCATCTAACGTGATATCATTGTCATCTAACGTGATTTATCCTGCAATGACAACATTTACCGACCAATATAGCCTGCCCAATATTTTTTTTGATATTGGTCAGTTTTAAATAGAACATACTCGTAACATATTACTGGGCAAACTCATCGGGGGATATTGTTTTCAAATACATACACAAAATTATTTCAAATACTTTTATCATCGTCCAGTAAACGTTTATTTACGATTTAAAATTGCAGGATAAATACAATACATGTGCACTGTTGAAGCATATAGGTAAATATGTGTATTACCTATATGCTTCGACAGTGCACAAGTATTGTATATATCATTGTCATTGTCACCACTCCGGCTTCATCCACCACTAAAACTGATATATACCCATTACATACATAGTGTTGTGGTGCAAGACTTTGTATCAGGTCGAGTATGTTGTGTGAACCAGTATCACTACGAGTCGCTATCGCGACGAGTTGTGATGCGGTTAGTTCACTCAAGACAAGACCTGATACACAGTCTTGTACCACCACACTATGTATGTAATAAGTTTATCTAACATTTCAATAAAAACGAATTTTAAACAAATAGCAAGAGTTGAATTAAAATGTGTACAATACTCTGAGGGAGACTACATTTTGTGTATGACGTCACGTTATTTTTTCCGTTCATTCACCAACGTCAGGTTACTGTGTTTTGTCTCACATTCCAATGGTATGACGTCATGTCAAAGTAGTTCGGCAGAGAACGTCTCGTGCAAAGTCTCACCATTGTGGTGATACAACATCTTGTATCAGACAGGAGACTTTCGTTAATTTCAAAGGAAATCGTATATAATGCTAGATAAAGCTGAACTATTGCTGAAAGTGTCGTTAACACCAAAAATCAATCAATCAATCAATCACGTCACCTAACATGATATCTATGTCACAGACGTGATATATGTCACCTAACGTGATATCTATGTCACCTAAAGTGATATTCACGTCACCCACTGTGATATTCTTGTCATCTAACGTGATATCTATGTCACCTAAAGTGATATTCACGTCATCCACTGTGATATTCTTGTCATCTAACGTGATATCTATGTTACCCAACATGATATTCACGTCACCTAACGTATTATCTTTGTCACCTAACATGATATTCATTTCACCTAACGTGATATCCTTGTTACCTAACGTGATATCCTTGTCGCCTAACGTGATATCTGTCACCTAACGTATTATCTTTGTCACCTAACATGATATTCATTTCACCTAACGTGATATCCTTGTTACCTAACGTGATATCCTTGTCGCCTAACGTGATATATGTCACCTAACATGATATTCATTTCACCTAACGTGATATCCTTGTTACCTAACGTGATATCCTTGTCGCCTAACGTGATATCTGTCACCTAACGTATTATCTTTGTCACCTAACATGATATTCATTTCACCTAACGTGATATCCTTGTTACCTAACGTGATATCCTTGTCGCCTAACGTGATATATGTCACCTAACGTATTATCTTTGTCACCTAACATGATATTCATTTCACCTAACGTGATATCCTTGTTACCTAACGTGATATCCTTGTCGCCTAACGTGATATCTGTCACCTAACGTATTATCTTTGTCACCTAACATGATATTCATTTCACCTAACGTGATATCCTTGTTACCTAACGTGATATCCTTGTCGCCTAACGTGATATATGTCACCTAACGTATTATCTTTGTCACCTAACATGATATTCATTTCACCTAACGTGATATCCTTGTTACCTAACGTGATATCCTTGTCGCCTAACGTGATATATGTCACCTAACATGATATTCATTTCACCTAACATGATATTCATTTCACCTAACGTGATATCCTTGTTACCTAACGTGATATCCTTGTCGCCTAACGTGATATCCTTGTCACCTAACATGATATTCATTTCACCTAACGTGATATCCTTGTTACCTAACGTGATATCCTTGTCGCCTAACGTGATATATGTCACCTAACGTATTATCTTTGTCACCTAACATGATATTCATTTCACCTAACGTGATATCCTTGTCGCCTAACGTGATATCTGTCACCTAACGTATTATCTTTGTCACCTAACATGATATTCATTTCACCTAACGTGATATCCTTGTTACATAACGTGATATCCCTGTCGCCTAACGTGATATATGTCACCTAACGTATTATCTTTGTCACCTAACATGATATTCATTTCACCTAACGTGATATCCTTGTTACCTAACGTGATATCCTTGTCGCCTAACGTGATATCTGTCACCTAACGTATTATCTTTGTCACCTAACATGATATTCATTTCACCTAACGTGATATCCTTGTTACATAACGTGATATCCCTGTCGCCTAACGTGATATATGTCACCTAACGTATTATCTTTGTCACCTAACATGATATTCATTTCACCTAACGTGATATCCTTGTTACATAACGTGATATCCCTGTCGCCTAACGTGATATATGTCACCTAACGTATTATCTTTGTCACCTAACATGATATTCATTTCACCTAACGTGATATCCTTGTTACCTAACGTGGTATCCTTGTCGCCTAACGTGATATCTGTCACCTAACGTGATATTCATTTCACCTAACGTGATATCCTTGTCACCTAACGTGATATCTGTCACCTAACATGATATTCATTTCACCTAACGTGATATCCTTGTCGCCTAACGTGATATCTGTCACCTAACGTATTATCTTTGTTACCCAACATGATATTCATTTCACCTAACGTGATATCCTTGTTACCTAACGTGATATCCTTGTCGCCTAACGTGATATCTGTCACCTAACATGATATTCATTTCACCTAACGTGATATCCTTGTCACCTAACGTGATATCTGTCACCTAACATGATATTCATTTCACCTAACGTGATATCCTTGTCACCTAACGTGATATCCTTGTCGCCTAACGTGATATCTGTCACCTAACGTATTATCTTTGTTACCCAACATGATATTCATTTCACCTAACATGATATCCTTGTTACCTAACGTGATATCCTTGTCGCCTAACGTGATATCTGTCACCTAACGTATTATCTTTGTCACCTAACATGATATTCATTTCACCTAACGTGATATCCTTGTCACCTAACGTGATATCCTTGTCGCCTAACGTGATATCTGTCACCTAACGTATTATCTTTGTTACCCAACATGATATTCATTTCACCTAACGTGATATCCTTGTTACCTAACGTGATATCCTTGTCGCCTAACGTGATATCTGTCACCTAACATGATATTCATTTCACCTAACGTGATATCCTTGTCACCTAACGTGATATCTGTCACCTAACATGATATTCATTTCACCTAACGTGATATCCTTGTTACCTAACGTGATATCCTTGTCGCCTAACGTGATATATGTCACCTAACGTATTATCTTTGTTACCCAACATGATATTCATTTCACCTAACGTGATATCCTTGTTACCTAACGTGATATCCTTGTCGCCTAACGTGATATCTGTCACCTAACGTATTATCTTTGTCACCTAACATGATATTCATTTCACCTAACGTGATATCCTTGTTACCTAACGTGATATCCTTGTCGCCTAACGTGATATATGTCACCTAACGTATTATCTTTGTCACCTAACATGATATTCATTTCACCTAACGTGATATCCTTGTCGCCTAACGTGATATCTGTCACCTAACGTATTATCTTTGTCACCTAACATGATATTCATTTCACCTAACGTGATATCCTTGTTACCTAACGTGATATCCTTGTCGCCTAACGTGATATATGTCACCTAACGTATTATCTTTGTCACCTAACATGATATTCATTTCACCTAACGTGATATCCTTGTTACCTAACGTGATATCCTTGTCGCCTAACGTGATATCTGTCACCTAACGTATTATCTTTGTCACCTAACATGATATTCATTTCACCTAACGTGATATCCTTGTTACCTAACGTGATATCCTTGTCGCCTAACGTGATATATGTCACCTAACGTATTATCTTTGTCACCTAACATGATATTCATTTCACCTAACGTGATATCCTTGTTACCTAACGTGATATCCTTGTCGCCTAACGTGATATCTGTCACCTAACGTATTATCTTTGTCACCCAACATGATATTCATTTCACCTAACGTGATATCCTTGTTACCTAACGTGATATCCTTGTCGCCTAACGTGATATATGTCACCTAACATGATATTCATTTCACCTAACGTGATATCCTTGTTACCTAACGTGATATCCTTGTCGCCTAACGTGATATCTGTCACCTAACGTATTATCTTTGTCACCTAACATGATATTCATTTCACCTAACGTGATATCCTTGTTACATAACGTGATATCCTTGTCGCCTAACGTGATATCTGTCACCTAACGTATTATCTTTGTCACCTAACATGATATTCATTTCACCTAACGTGATATCCTTGTTACCTAACGTGATATCCTTGTCGCCTAACGTGATATCTGTCACCTAACATGATATTCATTTCACCTAACGTGATATCCTTGTCACCTAACGTGATATCTGTCACCTAACATGATATTCATTTCACCTAACGTGATATCCTTGTTACCTAACGTGATATCCTTGTCGCCTAACGTGATATATGTCACCTAACGTATTATCTTTGTTACCCAACATGATATTCATTTCACCTAACGTGATATCCTTGTTACCTAACGTGATATCCTTGTCGCCTAACGTGATATCTGTCACCTAACGTATTATCTTTGTCACCTAACATGATATTCATTTCACCTAACGTGATATCCTTGTTACCTAACGTGATATCCTTGTCGCCTAACGTGATATATGTCACCTAACGTATTATCTTTGTCACCTAACATGATATTCATTTCACCTAACGTGATATCCTTGTTGCCTAACGTGATATCTGTCACCTAACGTATTATCTTTGTCACCTAACATGATATTCATTTCACCTAACGTGATATCCTTGTTACCTAACGTGATATCCTTGTCGCCTAACGTGATATATGTCACCTAACGTGATATATGTCACCTAACGTATTATCTTTGTCACCTAACATGATATTCATTTCACCTAACGTGATATCCTTGTTACCTAACGTGATATCCTTGTCGCCTAACGTGATATCTGTCACCTAACGTATTATCTTTGTCACCTAACATGATATTCATTTCACCTAACGTGATATCCTTGTTACCTAACGTGATATCCTTGTCGCCTAACGTGATATATGTCACCTAACGTATTATCTTTGTCACCTAACATGATATTCATTTCACCTAACGTGATATCCTTGTTACCTAACGTGATATCCTTGTCGCCTAACGTGATATCTGTCACCTAACGTATTATCTTTGTCACCCAACATGATATTCATTTCACCTAACGTGATATCCTTGTTACCTAACGTGATATCCTTGTCGCCTAACGTGATATATGTCACCTAACATGATATTCATTTCACCTAACGTGATATCCTTGTTACCTAACGTGATATCCTTGTCACCTAACGTGATATCTGTCACCTAACGTATTATCTTTGTCACCTAACATGATATTCATTTCACCTAACGTGATATCCTTGTTACATAACGTGATATCCTTGTCGCCTAACGTGATATCTGTCACCAAACGTATTATCTTTGTCACCTAACATGATATTCATTTCACCTAACGTGATATCCTTGTTACCTAACGTGATATCCTTGTCGCCTAACGTGATATATGTCACCTAACGTATTATCTTTGTCACCTAACATGATATTCATTTCACCTAACGTGATATCCTTGTTACCTAACGTGATATCCTTGTCGCCTAACGTGATATCTGTCACCTAACATGATATTCATTTCACCTAACGTGATATCCTTGTTACCTAACGTGATATCCTTGTCGCCTAACGTGATATCTGTCACCTAACGTATTATCTTTGTCACCTAACATGATATTCATTTCACCTAACGTGATATCCTTGTTACATAACGTGATATCCCTGTCGCCTAACGTGATATATGTCACCTAACGTATTATCTTTGTCACCTAACATGATATTCATTTCACCTAACGTGATATCCTTGTTACCTAACGTGATATCCTTGTCGCCTAACGTGATATCTGTCACCTAACGTATTATCTTTGTCACCTAACATGATATTCATTTCACCTAACGTGATATCCTTGTTACATAACGTGATATCCTTGTCGCTTAACGTGATATCTGTCACCTAACGTATTATCTTTGTCACCTAACATGATATTCATTTCACCTAACATGATATCCTTGTTACCTAACGTGATATCCTTGTCGCCTAACGTGATATATGTCACCTAACGTATTATCTTTGTCACCTAACATGATATTCATTTCACCTAACGTGATATCCTTGTTAACTAACGTGGTATCCTTGTCGCCTAACGTGATGTCTGTCACCTAACATGATATTCATTTCACCTAACGTGATATCCTTGTCACCTAACGTGATATCCTTGTCGCCTAACGTGATATCTGTCACCTAACGTATTATCTTTGTCACTTAACATGATATTCATTTCACCTAACGTGATATCCTTGTTACCTAACGTGATATCCTTGTCGCCTAACGTGATATATGTCACCTAACGTATTATCTTTGTCACCTAACATGATATTCATTTCACCTAACGTGATATCCTTGTTACCTAACGTGGTATCCTTGTCGCCTAACGTGATATCTGTCACCTAACATGATATTCATTTCACCTAACGTGATATCCTTGTCACCTAACGTGATATCCTTGTCGCCTAACGTGATATCTGTCACCTAACGTATTATCTTTGTTACCCAACATGATATTCATTTCACCTAACGTGATATCCTTGTTACCTAACGTGATATCCTTGTCGCCTAACGTGATATCTGTCACCTAACATGATATTCATTTCACCTAACGTGATATCCTTGTCACCTAACGTGATATCTGTCACCTAACATGATATTCATTTCACCTAACGTGATATCCTTGTCACCTAACGTGATATCCTTGTCGCCTAACGTGATATCTGTCACCTAACGTATTATCTTTGTTACCCAACATGATATTCATTTCACCTAACATGATATCCTTGTTACCTAACGTGATATCCTTGTCGCCTAACGTGATATCTGTCACCTAACGTATTATCTTTGTCACCTAACATGATATTCATTTCACCTAACGTGATATCCTTGTCGCCTAACGTGATATCTGTCACCTAACATGATATTCATTTCACCTAACGTGATATCCTTGTCACCTAACGTGATATCCTTGTCGCCTAACGTGATATCTGTCACCTAACGTATTATCTATGTCACCTAACATGATATTCATTTCACCTAACGTGATATCCTTGTTACCTAACGTGATATCCTTGTCGCCTAACGTGATATCTGTCACCTAACGTATTATCTTTGTTACCCAACATGATATTCATTTCACCTAACATGATATCCTTGTTACCTAACGTGATATCCTTGTCGCCTAACGTGATATCTGTCACCTAACGTATTATCTTTGTCACCTAACATGATATTCATTTCACCTAACGTGATATCCTTGTTACCTAACGTGATATCCTTGTCGCCTAACGTGATATCTGTCACCTAACGTATTATCTTTGTTACCCAACATGATATTCATTTCACCTAACGTGATATCCTTGTCACCTAACGTGATATCCTTGTCGCCTAACGTGATATCTGTCACCTAACGTATTATCTTTGTTACCCAACATGATATTCATTTCACCTAACGTGATATCCTTGTTACCTAACGTGATATCCTTGTCGCCTAACGTGATATCTGTCACCTAACGTGATATTCATTTCACCTAACGTGATATCCTTGTCACCTAACGTGATATCTGTCACCTAACATGATATTCATTTCACCTAACGTGATATCCTTGTCACCTAACGTGATATCCTTGTCGCCTAACGTGATATCTGTCACCTAACGTATTATCTTTGTTACCTAACATGATATTCATTTCACCTAACATGATATCTTTGTCACCTAACATGATATTCATTTCACCTAACATGATATCCTTGTTACCTAACGTGATATCCTTGTCGCCTAACGTGATATCTGTCACCTAACGTATTATCTTTGTCACCTAACATGATATTCATTTCACCTAACGTGATATCCTTGTCGCCTAACGTGATATCTGTCACCTAACATGATATTCATTTCACCTAACGTGATATCCTTGTCACCTAACGTGATATCCTTGTCGCCTAACGTGATATCTGTCACCTAACGTATTATCTATGTCACCTAACATGATATTCATTTCACCTAACGTGATATCCTTGTCGCCTAACGTGATATCTGTCACCTAACGTATTATCTTTGTCACCTAACATGATATTCATTTCACCTAACGTGATATCCTTGTCGCCTAACGTGATATCTGTCACCTAACATGATATTCATTTCACCTAACGTGATATCCTTGTCACCTAACGTGATATCCTTGTCGCCTAACGTGATATCTGTCACCTAACGTATTATCTATGTCACCTAACATGATATTCATTTCACCTAACGTGATATCCTTGTTACCTAACGTGATATCCTTGTCGCCTAACGTGATATCTGTCACCTAACGTATTATCTTTGTTACCCAACATGATATTCATTTCACCTAACATGATATCCTTGTTACCTAACGTGATATCCTTGTCGCCTAACGTGATATATGTCACCTAACGTATTATCTTTGTCACCTAACATGATATTCATTTCACCTAACGTGATATCCTTGTTACCTAACGTGATATCCTTGTCGCCTAACGTGATATCTGTCACCTAACGTATTATCTTTGTTACCCAACATGATATTCATTTCACCTAACGTGATATCCTTGTCACCTAACGTGATATCCTTGTCGCCTAACGTGATATCTGTCACCTAACGTATTATCTTTGTTACCCAACATGATATTCATTTCACCTAACGTGATATCCTTGTTACCTAACGTGATATCCTTGTCGCCTAACGTGATATCTGTCACCTAACGTGATATTCATTTCACCTAACGTGATATCCTTGTCACCTAACGTGATATCTGTCACCTAACATGATATTCATTTCACCTAACGTGATATCCTTGTCACCTAACGTGATATCCTTGTCGCCTAACGTGATATCTGTCACCTAACGTATTATCTTTGTTACCTAACATGATATTCATTTCACCTAACATGATATCTTTGTCACCTAACATGATATTCATTTCACCTAACATGATATCCTTGTTACCTAACGTGATATCCTTGTCGCCTAACGTGATATCTGTCACCTAACGTATTATCTTTGTCACCTAACATGATATTCATTTCACCTAACGTGATATCCTTGTCGCCTAACGTGATATCTGTCACCTAACATGATATTCATTTCACCTAACGTGATATCCTTGTCACCTAACGTGATATCCTTGTCGCCTAACGTGATATCTGTCACCTAACGTATTATCTATGTCACCTAACATGATATTCATTTCACCTAACGTGATATCCTTGTTACCTAACGTGATATCCTTGTCGCCTAACGTGATATCTGTCACCTAACATGATATTCATTTCACCTAACGTGATATCCTTGTCACCTAACGTGATATCTGTCACCTAACATGATATTCATTTCACCTAACGTGATATCCTTGTCACCTAACGTGATATCCTTGTCGCCTAACGTGATATCTGTCACCTAACGTATTATCTTTGTCACCTAACATGATATTCATTTCACCTAACGTGATATCCTTGTTACCTAACGTGATATCCTTGTCGCCTAACGTATTATCTTTGTCACCTAACATGATATTCATTTCACCTAACGTGATATCCTTGTTACCTAACGTGATATCCTTGTCGCCTAACGTGATATCTGTCACCTAACGTATTATCTTTGTTACCCAACATGATATTCATTTCACCTAACATGATATCCTCATTTACAAAGACTAAACAGTACAAGTTGAAACCTAGTAGTCCATGTTCTAATAGTTACATTGGGTACATGATATTGTATTTGTAAAACTAACAAGTGTTTTATTTACATACAGACCAAACAGTTTGTCCGTGTGATTGCATTTACCATGAAAAGGTGGAAACAGCGAAGAACAAAACACGACAGAAAAAGTCAATGGATGAACTGAAAGAAGAACTTGGACCACAGCTACAGAAAATGAAGAAGAACTTGACTGTTGACACTTCTACATTGTCAGCATTTATTAACAGGAAAGTAAGCAAGGGCGACGAACGGAAATCCTCAAAACAAATTGGTGTTATTGGAATTGTATTTCTAACAGTGGAGTTATTAATGGTGGTAGTTGTAGATATGATATCATTTGTACAACGCTGGTCCTGTTTCAAAAGAATTGGAATACAACATTAGGTCGCTTCGAAATATTTCGAAATGTTCAAAATGAACAAGTTTGTCATGGTCTTACAGAAGGTGGATTGTTTTTTCAATGCACTAAAATTTCTTCAACCAATAAGACTAGCCATAGCAGAATAATTGAAATATTGTTGATAGCACTAATCATGATACTAGAAACGTTTTCACAAGTGGTTTTTTAAACACTTCTTGCATAGACTTATATTAAAGTATGTATAGGATGGTGGTAATCTTGAATTTATGATCAACATATAGAATATAAAAGAGTGGTCATTTTGAATTTTTTATCAACATAAAGATTATAAAAAGGTGGCCATCTTGAATTGTTGATCAACATAAAGAATATAAAAGTGTGGTCATCTTGGATTGTTGACAAACATAAAGAATCTAAAAGGGTGGTATTTTTGATCAATGTAAATAATATAAAATGGTGGCCATCTTGGATTTTTGATCAACATAAAAGATATTATAAGAAACTTTGTAAAGGACATGTACAATTGTTGATAATTTATGTACAATTTGGATTCAGCCATTTCACTAATTTCAAAAGAAAAAAGATTTTGGAATATGTGCATATATGTATACCTTTTAAACTATCTTATGCAGTTATCATGGATCTCCTAACTTCATAAAAACAACAAATAAACCCCAAGACCAAATGATCAATGATGTTTGAATTGATCAGTACACAAAGTTGTCACAATGGGATTTGATTATTTTAGGCGACAACAGGCAGCTTTTCAAAACACATCGTTCTACCGGTGTAAAAAAGGTGGGAAAAAACCCAAATATAGAGTTATGTTAAACTGTGTCTTATAATGATGGTCATCTCATAATTTAATGGATATGAAAAAAACAATATTGGGAAACAAATCTGGTAAATAATGTTCCACAATGTGGCAGTATTTTTTTACCCACAACCAGAATATTAGTAAATAACCACCTAACGAGTCCATTCATCATTCATTAAAGGTTTGACTGCTTTCAAATTGTTTCGTCACTTCTGACAAGTTTTTCTTTTCAAATTCCACATGGACTCCAATGTTAAAACTATATTCCATATGGTATCAGATAACTTTAATTTCTGATCAGCAGTAATAACATACGCTCCGTATAAGACTATCAAATTCACAATCTTAATACAATGTATTGATTATATAATATACGTCATGTGCTTCTCTGAAGGGTTTTATTCTAATACCAGCCTATCAGAAAGCACATTTAGGGCTAATGATCATTTTGTTGATTTTTGATATGCATCAGAAACAAACATCAATATGAGGACATTCTAAAACAACTTTCCTGTAGTGTATTATTTTTGTTATCATTTATTTTGTCTAGTTGTTATGTAGATTGAAATGTGATAAGACAACAATTAATTTTTTTTTTTTTTTTTTATGAATGCATAATTTTTATTATATATATTATGAATGTAAATGTAATCAAATTCATTTTTTTAATAAAAATTTGTCAAATAAATTGTTTCATTTCATCCAAGTATTTTTAGCCATATTCCAGGATTTCATAAATAATACTGTATGATATATACAGGCTGTTATTAAACAACTTATTAAGAAAAAACTGCTGGGACGTGCTAATCTGGGTCACGGGTCACTGTAATCGGGCGGCTGTATCGAGAAACAGATACGGTGTTGAAAAAACTGTTGATACTCATAAAATATTGATAAATGCTATAAAATTTTATGTTTGTTTTCAAGAAATATGATAGACAAAACCATGTGTGAAGTTCTATGACGAAATATGTCCGATTTCTATGTAAATTTACGAGTTGAAGTTGCGGCTGTATCGAGAAACAGATACGGTGTTGAAAAAACTGTTGATACTCATACAATATTGATAAATGCAATACAATTTTATGTTTGTTTTCAAGAAATATGATAGACAAAACCATGTGTGAAGTTTTATGACGAAATATCTCCGATTTCTATGTAAATTTACGAGTTGAAGTGGAGAAACCACAGGTAATTTTAGCGATGTATTTTTATCTTGGACAAGAATAATGAGCATCCTGATTGGATGACCAATTTAAAACACACTGACACCACATGGTAAAAGAAATCTGTTATATTTATTCATTTGTTGGATTCTGGAATATTGTTGATCATTGATTTAAACAAGAAAAAAAAAGGGGGGGGGGGTGAATTTTACAGTTAAATAAATGTTGTTTTGACAGCTTACAGAGAAAAATAAAAAATTGTTGCGACTAAAGCTTAAATCAGCGTTAAAAATTGAACAAATATCAGTGGTTTTGTAAATGAGATTTATTTTAAATAGAAAATCTGAATTTATTATTTATTAATTTATTATTAATGATACAATTTTATTTCCCTTGGGAGGGGAGGGGGCTATGATGAAAATTTGAAATATAAACACAGGACCAGACTTTAAGCAAAAATAATAATCCAGGATTAGTTTTTTATTAAAAAAATCCAGGACCCCTGTGTCCATGATTTTTTTTTTTTAAAGTTAATAATATGAAATATTGACATCCACACTTGCCTTTTGGACAGCACATTTCTGTGTCCACACTTGTTTTATTAAAAAAAAAATGTTTTCCAATATAAGACCTAAATTTGATTTAAAAAACCATAAAGATATATTGCAATTGAAATTTTTCATAATATCATACGTAAATAGCCTAGAACGAAGGAAATGCTTCACTGTGATTTTCTTCCATCCAGGAAAGAATTCATGTGCGAAATTGTTTGTTGATGAAGAAAATGTCAGATGTGCATGTATTTCCGATTTTAAGTGTCATTCTTACTCAATACTATTATATAATATTAACTGATTACCCCGGGATCCAATTTCATAGATATATTTCTTAAATTATATTAATTCTAATGAATTTACATGCAACATGCTTACCTCATCATCCATCCTCAGTTATTTATAGCAGTTATCACACGCTCCTCAGCAAATTTCGAAACTGCAGCCGATTCATAATTAATCATGTGTTAATGGCGATTCCACCAACAGACGATGCTAAACATTCAAATTCTTTTCACTAATTACGACATTATAACAGATTTTTTAAACCTGTCTTTTTGTTCAGAACATTTTATTAGTATAAAACATCGAATATTGGCAACTTTTAATATAAACAAAAAATTAAATTAACATTTAAACTTGTTGAATAGATATTGGAATCAATGGGTTTTTTTTGTATTCAATGATTTTCTGTTGAACTTGAACTATGTCTTAAGTTGTGACTGTCAATTTTCTAATCCAGAGATGTTTGCTAACATCAACACACATTAACATAGTAGATTTAATTTAAAACTTGATGCTCAGAAGAAGCAAATATCAAGTCTTTGGCTTGATCCCTTCAGTGATCGAAGCAAAAATCTTACCACACTCAAGGTAATTCTAACCATTACACCACTGATGTGGATGAAGATTTCAAGACGTTACAAGTGAAAAAGCTATGGATAAAAAAAATATTTGAAAATTGTCAATAAAAAAATACACATAATTATTTTTATGTGCATGAAACATTTATTAGAATTGACAAAAAAAATTACTTCAGAATTATTTTTTGAAGAAAAAAAAAATCATGGTTTTTACATAAAATATAAAGAGAAAAATCGAAAGCGACAAACAATTATGTAAACATTGGGGAAGAAGACAACAGCCATGATATAATTGAAATATTATTGAAAGTGGCATTACACACCATAACCTTTAACCTTTAAAAACTACAATGACTAATGACCAATATTAAAGACAATAACTTGTATGATCCTTTGGGTCAGGTGAGCTAAAAATAGAAAGTAATCTTAGAACGTTTCCTTTAAATAATGATTTTGTTTCACACATATTCATGTAATTATTGAAAACGTCTTTTTAATAAAGATAAAATGGATATTCAGAATTTAGTTGTCAAGAACAAGTGACCAGATTAAAATATTTGTTAGGATTAGTATGATGGTATTTAATGCCACTTTCAACAATATTTCAGCTATATTGTGGTGGTCAGTTTTTTTGGTGGAACAAACTGGAGTACCTGGAGAAAACCACTGATCTGTCGCAAGTCACTGACAAATTTTATCACATAATGTTGTATCGAGTACACCTCTAAGAGGGATTTGAACTCACAACGTTAGTGGTTATAAGAATTTAGTTGTCAAGAACAAGTGACTAGATTAAAATATTTGTTAGGAGGGAAAAATAACAAAATATCTGAACTGTTGTATATTTTTTTAATGGATGGAATATGTTTTTACTTATGTTCATCACTTGATCACAGTGTTAACATCCCACAATTCATAGCTTTCAAATATCACATAACTATAATTAACAACAAAATCAAAATGAGGCTATAAAATAATTTCAATTATCTAACAGAAAATAATAAGATGACATGCATTTTATATTAAATTGCAAAACATTATTAATGAACTTATTAAAGGATTCTGCAAACAAAATACAAGAAGAGTCTCAGATTTAAAAAGTCACAAACAGTTTGTTTGTCATAGAATTCTTATCAAATACAATGCAAATTTTTTTTATTCTCTGAAAATGGGAGGCTTTTATTGAATCAAGAGAGGGACAGCCAGAGATATATTACCAATTATCAATCATTTTGTTCTTGAAAGCTTGAAGTTGTATTTAACTAAAAAAGACTTGAACTTGATGAATTAAACCTAGCACATGGGTATACTTTAGAAAAACAACAATCATCACAATGACATGTTTATATATCAGCAATGGATCCCATCATTACATTCATATTAAATGGTGATCATCATACAACAACTATACAATATATAATTTGTTGTCATCTCATCTTCAGTTCATAAGATTTATTTAATAGAATTTTATCAGTTACTATACTGGGTTTTCTTTCAAATAACCAAAAGATATCAATTCAGAGACTGGTGTGTTTGGAAATACTTTATATCAAAATCTTTTGATGTATTTATATCGTGTAACCAATGGTAACTAACCAATGATGTAATGTCATTTAAGTTTTGGTATTCCTGTATGATGCATAACAGAAAAGTTTTGGTTTTTTTAATTTTTAAGACTTGTGCTACAAGATGCTAGACACTATCAACTATAACTTTGAATGAAACCCCCCCCCCCCCCCCCCAATATTTTTGCACTTTCTGTTTTAACAACATCAGCACCAATTTAACTGGCTAATCAACTTCTTAAATACTGTTTCTTTACACAATTTGTGTGCATACATAAACAAAAATTCTGTTTCATTACTCATCAATGACTACCAAATTTAGTGGCCAATTAAAAACTGATTTAACAATCCAGAAATTGGTAATGGTATATTTATAAACTCTATAAAATAGGCTGCATTACTACAGATAATGAATTAATTAAATTAATTAGTTAGAAATCCAAACAATACTAAAGATAAGTATCACTAATATGAACCAGTTTGTATCGCTAATATGAACCAGTTTGTATCGCTAATATGAACCAGTTTGTATCGCTAATATGAACCAGTTTGTATCACTAATATGAACCAGTTTGTATCACTAATATGAACCAGTTTGTATCGCTAATATGAACCAGTTTGTATCGCTAATATGAACCAGTTTGTATCACTAATATGAACCAGTTTGTATCGCCAATATGAACCAGTTTGTATCACTAATATGAACCAGTTTGTATCACTAATATGAACCAGTTTGTATCGCTAATATGAACCAGTTTGTATCACTAATATGAACCAGTTTGTATCGCCAATATGAACCAGTTTGTATCGCTAATATGAACCAGTTTGTATCACTAATATGAACCAGTTTGTATCACTAATATGAACCAGTTTGTATCACCAATATGAACCAGTTTGTATAGCTAATATGAACCAGTTTGTATCGCTAATATGAACCAGTTTGTATCACTAATATGAACCAGTTTGTATAGCTAATATGAACCAGTTTGTATCACTAATATGAACCAGTTTGTATAGCTAATATGAACCAGTTTGTATAGCTAATATGAACCAGTTTGCATCACTAATATGAACCAGTTTGTATCACTAATATGAACCAGTTTGTATAGCTAATATGAACCAGTTTGTATAGCTAATATGAACCAGTTTGTATCGCTAATATGGACCAGTTTGTATCGCTAATATGAACCAGTTTGTATCACTAATATGAACCAGTTTGTATCACTAATATGAACCAGTTTGTATCACCAATATGAACCAGTTTCTATTTGTAAGTTAATAAAATTACTTTATGAAAAATACAATATACTTATATTATTACATTCTGAATTTTAAAGATAAAATGATGAAAAACATACAATAACAAACACTTAAATGAACATAAATGATTTTTTTTTTTGCTTTAATTGCTTATATAAGTATACATATAATGTAAAAACCCACTTAATATTATGAAAATACTACATTAAAATAAAACATTGTAGTCATGCTATCAATACAGGGCATTAAAGTCATTCTGTCAAAACAATTCTGTATTAAAAAAAATACATCTAGTGTAGAATGACATTAAGTAGTCATATTTCTCCTTAGTTTTTATTTTTACCACATGCAGATGACTTAGAGCATAATGACTTCTTCAAAATAGACAAATAAAAAAGTAATAAGTTTTGTATACTTTCTCTATTAGAGAACCTTTGTATCAGACGGTAATTATTTTTGGTAAGAGCAGAAGAAATATTTAAAATAAATTTTAATTTCAGCACATTCCTCACTTCCACATATTTGTCCTCAGCTACAGGAAACTTCAAAATTATTGCAAGGAAGTACTACATTCAGATATATGTACAATGATGTATCAGTAATTTTTTAATTCAGTATGAAAAATATCTCCATTTTTTTGCATCCATAGGACACTTTTATTTTCCTATACTAGTTCAAGAGATTATAACTTTACAATAAATTTGCTACAGTCAAACCTGTCTTAACGGGCACCTCTATATAACAAATCACTGTCTATAAAGGACAGTCTCATTTTTCCCATTAATGAATAGTGCCTATAATGTTAACCTGTTTATAAAGGGCAACTGCTCATAAAGGCTACATTTTCATGTTCCCTTGAGTGGCCTTTATATACATGTTTGACTATATTCTTTTTAACTCTTTGTATCTCTTGATTCAAAATTCAAAATTTTGGACATTATAAAAAGAAATTTGTCTGTATTTTAAGTATCAATGTCAAAATTTATGGAAATCAGTCATGAGATATTAAAGTTAGAGCATGGGCATGACTATGGATAAAACTTATGTCATAGTATGAAATTTCAGCAAAACAATGAAAAAAAAATGCATCAATTGTCTTGTATGGACGACATGCCACTACAATCACATGTCCCTACAACATGAGATTGTACACATAATATATGATCAAAGTTCATACATACAGTAGAACCTGTCCATGTGGTCACCTCTATTAAGCAGTCATCTGTATTAAAAGGGCACTTTATTCTTGAACTGTCATAGAAAATTTCATATAAATTTAACCTCTTTAAGAGGTCACCTGTCTTAAAAGGGCACTTTTTCTTTGTCCCAAAGGTGACAAAGAAAAAGTGCCCTTTTAAGACAGGTGACCTCTTAAAGAGGTTAAATTTATATGCCTCTTAATACAGGTTTGACTGTATTTAAATTAGTTCTAAATCTAATAACTGAAGATTAGGATACAAAATACTATCCTGTGTCGTTATCACATTGATATTTTTGATATTGTGATGGAGTACATATTCATGTGAACCATACTTCATGTACCAGTTTGGTTTTTTTTGGCAGTAAATGAAACTAACATTTGTGGGGCAAAAATTAGTATATACTATAAAAAAATAATATACATACATCATATATAATTAATTACTAATGAACAATTAATATTCAATGACAGTCAGGCAGCAGAGCACGATTCTACTCACCAGCAGATGGATGTAGAAATTGTTAAACATTCTTGTGTTCAAAGAAAAAAATAATTCTTATAGCATTTTTTTTTTATTTGTGCCTAGATTAGTTGGTAGTGTAATAAAGAGAACATCTGGGGGTAAGGAGATTGGGGGGAGAGGAGGCTTACCAGGAATTTCTTATTTCCTCACATTTTGAGTTCTCAAAGCAAACTAAATAACTAACTAAAAGGATTATTAGTCATACATTTATAAAAATTAAGTCTCAGCATGCTTAGCTTAAATATGCCTCGAGGTGTAACAATTTTTAATTTAAATTTACTGAAACCACACAAAACCCCCCCCCCCCCCCCAAAAACCCATTAATATCAGCAAATTATTTTTCCCCAAAAAATCCCCAGTGAATTCCTATGTTCAAAGTTTTGTATGTTTATGCTTAATATATTGCTGTTGACACTATATTGATAGTTTTAGGTTTCAATACAATCATGTTATTAATATTAGATCCCTTTTTATGCACTAAATAATTCATCTAGATGAACATACAGCCTTACAATAAATTTTAAAATATATTTTAAATGTTGGCTAAATGACTTTACACTTCTTATAGCTCGTTGTTAAGAGAAAAGTATTTCAACAATACTTGTAATTTTGACAAAATAAACGCATTGATAATTTGATATTCAATATACATGCATCTATGAACTGGTAAAAGGATACCTCTAGAACATGATGTGACAATATTAGCATAACATGACAAAAAATAGCATTACAAACAAAATTTGAATACTTTATGCCCATGATTTCAAAAATAAGATTGGATCTAAACCCCCAAAAATTGTTATTTGAAATATTGTTATTAAAACATTTTTATCCAGAGAAACTTAACAACCAATGTTTATTAATAACCAAAAAAATTCCATTGCATTAAATTTACAGATTGTCTGTGTAATTATAAAAATCGAATTTTCAAGATCTAGATAGTCATACATACAAATAAAACCTAACTTCTCTCCTTCAAATTTCTACAATTTCTGCCAATGACATCACAGGAACTCAGTCATCACAATGAGCACCGGTCCTCTGGCCCAAGACTAGTAAAACTTTGTTCTGTCCAATAAATATTTCAGTTTTTATTTAGATATATCAAGAATTTGATTCGGGCCAGTAAATTCAAATTTTAATTTTGAGGACTGGGGAACTTGTTCAAATATAGAAGACTTCTGTCATTAATTTAGATATGATGGTTCAGCTGATTCTTCATTAATTAAGACTCTTTAGTATTTCATAGAAAAGTTCGGTCTCAAAACTACAGTAAAAGTTGGTGAATTATGAAGTGATAATGTTTGTCATTTCACCAAACTTTAATAAATCATGGGCAGAAAATTATCATAACTTTGACAGAATTTATTTAAGGATTGATCGCAATTTTTGTTCGGTTCATGAAGAAATAACCTCAATCAGGTTGTACACACCGTGTGACCAGCGTAGCGGTTACACAAGGGTGTGTACAACCTGATTGAGGTTATTTAGAATGAACCGAACAAATAATTTCAATCAATCCTTATAAATTAATTCAAAATTTTTTTGCTATGATATTGAAATATATATTTATTTTTTCAAAATAAGGCAAATAATCGGAAATAAATTTAAATAACCCCAAAGGTGCCTCATTTAAAGAAAATCATCTTATGACAATGGCAGGTGACGCCTTGAGAACGACGTCTAATTTTAGATTCCGTTCATTGACAAATAACCTCAACTTTTTAAACCAATCAAAACACGTATAAAATGACATGTTACTCTAAAATTAATTTATTTTAATATGGTTAATATGGTGCTTAATGCCACTTTCAACAATATTTCAGTGATATCAAGGCAGTTGACAGAATTGATACAAAATTAACACAATCATCTTGAAATCTAGCACCACATGCAAAAACAATTACTTTTGTAATAGTATTAAATAGTGACTTAACCCAGCCACTATTTTCTGCCTTTCCCAAGCCATCACAGATTTCCAGTGGCTTCTGTTGTTGTCATTTCTTGGCTTAGAAAGGTTTGTTAGAGGAGTGGTTTGTATTGCTATCTTTGGTTATAATGTGGACCATTACTATTAGACGTTTAATTTTCAATTTTCAGTTTAATTTGTTATGTTGATAAAGTAACATTGCTAATACTTCAAATAACTACCAAGATGATATAAACTATAAAATGTGCATGTGACAACAGATATAATTCTCAAAACAAACAATATTTGTAACTGGATTTTTCACAATCTGCTGAAAATAAGGATTTCTGAAAAGAAGGATGAATATCTTTTTGATAAGACAAGAACACTGAATAACAATCTACCAATGTTAAAAGTCACTGGGAACATCCAATCATATTCACAATTAGCTCATAGTTTTTAATAATGTATACATAATATGTACATGAAAATAAGTTTACTGTTAAATACAATAACACTTTTATTATGTGTCCAATAAAACATGAAATATATTACAATTTTAGAGTAAATCTTCCTTCTGTCCTGAAGACATCTTAAAAAGGAGACAACTCACATTACATTCTTATAGCACTCTACTGTAGTTCTGTTATACAAAACTTAATACTATGACTCGTCCGGTGATTTTAGCTCCTTTATTTGTTTAATGAGATATGCCTTTTCATCGTTAAATTGTTCATCATCTGATCGTTCTGTGTGAAACTTTGTTAAAAATTCAACAAGTTTTTCTTTGTTCCTAAGTAAAATATCCAAAATTGGCTTTGGTTTATTTGGGTTGGCTACAAACACCTGAAAACAAATTATAGAGAAGTGAAAAATAAGACAAATATAACAATAATAAATGTTGTTGTCTTTCATGTCAGAGGTCATCAATTCTATATAAACTAGAACTGTGAGTGACCTCACTGAGTGATACCCCCCGCTTGCAATACTATGATGTTCAAACTTTGGAATACAGGTATATTAGCAAGTTAATTATCTCCCCTTCTAAATTTTAGACAGCAACGGTATTCCTTTATGCACATCTGCAGGTTGTGTACTACAACTGTGTAAAGTTTCATAAAAATTCAATAAGCAGTTTAGTAGGAGTTGCACTTACAAGGTACATGCCCCCCCCTTTCGTGAAAGTATAAGTTGAATTATCTCCCCTTTTAAATTTTGGACAGCAACCATATTCCTTCATGCACATCTGCAGGCAGTGTACTACAACTGTGTAAAGTTTCACAAAACTCCAATAAGCCGTTTAGGAGGAGTTGCACTTACAAGGTACACAACCCCCCTTTTCGTGAAAGTATATGTTGAATTATCTCCCCTTCTAAATTTTAGACAGCAACGGTATTCCTTCATGCACATCTGCAGGTTGTGTACTACAACTGTGTAAAGTTTCATAAAAATTCAATAAGCAGTTTAGTAGGAGTTGCGCTTACAAGGTACATGCCCCCCCTTTTCGTGAAAGTATAAGTTGAATTATCTCCCCTTTTAAATTTTGGACAGCAACCATATTCCTTCATGCACATCTGCAGGTAGTGTACAACAAATGTGCAAAGTTTCATAAAAATCCAATAAGCCGTTTAGGAGGAGTACATGGACGGACGTACAGACAGGGTGATTCCTATATACCCCCCCAAACTTTGTTTGCGGGGGGTATAATAACTTTGGTAGGAGATAATCAAAATGTAAAATGAGATAAAGAGGATTAGGAGGGTTATGGTGTTTAATGCCACTTTCAACAATATTTCAGTTATATTGTGGTGGTCAGTTTTATTGGTGGAGGAAGCCTGAGTACACAGAGAAAGCCACCGACCTGCGGTACGTCACTAACAAACTTTATAACTTAATGTTGCATTGAGTACACCTCGCCATGAACAGGCTTCGAACTCACAACGTTATTGGTACTGATCACAGTTGTAGACAATAAAGATGGCTTGACAAAAGATAACAGATACAAAATAACGGCAAATACCTGACCTCACCCTTCGGTGAAGTCTGTTTTCAACTAGACAGACACTCTTAGCTGAATTTTGATGGTGGAAGCTGACAAGAACACTTGACTATTATTCTGGTCCTGAGCCAACAGATCTTTGCTCTTACTCCTCAGTGATACATCAACAATTAGCAAATATAAATTATATAGTCTTTCATTTTACCCAAGCATGGATTGAACCCATGTTCTAACATGCCCAAGGAGAGCATGCTGACCATTAATTATACCACTGAGGCAGTTATTTGATATGAAGAAAAGTATTCATCACACTGTTTCATAAAACATTTCATATTGATTTTCTGCAATAAATGTTATGCCTACAACAATATTAAAGAATACTGTACCTTGAATACATGGAAAGCTTCAAACTGTATGTTTCTGCTCTTCTCTCTTAACATATTCATCATCAGTTTGAGATTATCTGGGTTGGAAATGTACCGGGTCATTGTCGTAAAATTGTGTCTGTCTAACAGTAGTTCTCCTAACAACTGAAATCAGAAAATAAATATACAGTCAAATCTGCCTTAGAGGTCACCTTTATTAAGCAATAACTTGTATTATGTGACTTTAATTTTTATTTACCTTCACAGAGTATTTTATATTAATTATACCTTGTATTACGTGACCATCTGTTTTATGTGACCCTAATTCACTGTTCCCTTGGAAGGTCACATTAAACAGGTTTAACTGTTTATCTCACCTTATATTAACTTAGAAGACAACTGTCAGTAACCACTAACATCATCATAAGAAAACTATTGATAAACACCAGAATGATAGTTTCATACAATTTACCGGTATGTCTACTGTAAAAGGTTAACTGACTGCTAAACTGTATGTTGAAGTTGAGGATGGATACAGGAAGGTGAACTAGAGATTCACTTCAGCCTGAATCACTCACCTTGTTCCTTATTCTAGTGTTAATATACATTGTTCTTTAATTTATTGTCAAATTGCAGTAATTTCTAGTTAACCTAAGAAAATCTTATTATAAAGTAGAAGCAAATGGTTGAAAAAATAGTAAGTTTTTGAAAAAAAAATCTTTTGATTTTTCTACTTCTTTGTCAATTTCCAAAATACATGTATACATTCTATTTTCGAAAAATATAATAAATTTTATAAAAATGAATTTGACATTATAAAAAATTCACAAAATACAATGTATTAAATTTATGTTTGAAAATCATTTCTGTCAATTTTACAGATATAGATATTACAAAAGATAATCTAGAACATTACTACAACTAACAGGAAACTATTAAACTTTAATAATTCCAATGGGCAACAAACAAAACAGTTTTTAACACACATTTCTTTTTGTGAGTTCTTGTGACAGATTTAAAATATTCATATTGTTTAAGTGCACTAAATTTTCATTTGAAATAAATTGAAAATCCATATTTCTGACAAAATGCAATAATGAAATGTTTTTAAGTAGAAAATGTTGTAAAGAATTATATATTATGTACTACTTTAAATCAATAATTCAGTATATGATTATGTCTCTTGTAAAGTGTTTTAAAACATTTGTTCATACACCATGTACAATGTATCGTGGGACAAAATATTAAATAATCCATCACATCAATACATAATAAGACAGATCTCAAGATAAGTGCTTATCAATTATGTAAACAAATATATTCAGTTTGTCAATAGCACCTTATACTTCAGGAAAAAACAACTGAAATCTTCATAAATAATGAGAATTGATGTTAAAACATTATGGTCCATGAAAACCAGTGATGAGAACAGATGATAATCTACTAATGTGACTTTTTACTTTGTCAACATTTTACACAATAGGATGGGTTAGGATTAGGGCTATGGTATTTTATGCCACTTTCAACAATATTTCAGTTACATTATAGCAGTTAGTTTTATTGATGGAGGAAACCCAGAGTATCTTGAGAAAACCTCAGACCTGCTGCAAGTCACTGACAAACTTTATTACATAATGTTGTATCGAGTACACCTCGCCTGAGTTGGATTGGCACTCACAACATTAGTGGTGATAGGCACTGATTGCATAGGTAGTTGTAAATCCAACTACCATAGAATCAGGACCATGACAATGCCTACACTATTGGATATTCATGATCAGTTTCAATAGAGGGTCATTGTGTATTTAATCCAATCAGACTGCTGAAAACTGGTCAAAATGATTGCCATAAATTTTAATAAACAAGCAAGAAAATCATAGATAAGTGATACATGACATACCTTTGGGAAGAGATATAAATAACATTGATAACATGTCATCAAAATGCCCTGCCCCCATTTATTCATCTTAATTTCTTTTTTTAATACTTTGTGTGGATAAGCCATTTATTATCCACCACTTTACTCATTATAAAATATATGACTATTTATATATCATTTGGAATTAATCTAGTTTCTAGCATCTAAGAAAAATTATATTTTCATATCAACCAGTTTAATTTATCCTGTGATGGTGGCCATCTTGAATTTCCAATCTGCACAAAAACTGAAACTTTGATGAATCCGGTGATATTTCATGTATAGTTCATACAATCAAGTTAGGCCAAGCAAAAAAATATGTGTGTTTACGGTCACCCGACCCACCCTATTTTTCAGCCGCAGCCCTAACCTTTTTTATTGGCAATTATTCCACCCTAACTTTTGCTAACGACCCTATCAATTTTTACACAGAATTCGGATAACCATTTTTGTTGTTTAATCAGCAGCAATGTTTTATTCATTCAACCGCTAGCTTTTTGTCGAAATTGAGAGCAAAGAAGGTAGAAAAACTGTGTAACTCGTCATAAAACAAATGACGGCTTACCGGAAATTTCGAAAATGAATTATCGGAATCGGATTCCGGAACCGGGCACGACTATTTCCGGTTTTGCCGATAGTTAAAAAAAAAAAAAAAAAAAAAAAAAAAAATTAATGCTGACCGACCGACCCTAGATTTTTTTGACATGTGACAGTAAACATACATACATTTTTTTTTTGGCCTTACAGTTTAAAAATAAAAATATTAATCGTCATTTTTTTCCATATGTTATGATAAAACTATGTCCTACGATGGCTGCCATCTTTGAATTCTGATCGACACACACCCTAAAAAAGTTATTTTGAATCAGACCATTCAAAGAACATTGTAACCAAATTTGTTTTCATATGGTTCATTGGTTTTGAAGAACAACAAAATAGTTTCCAACATGTATTATAGAGGTCTTATAAGGAACATACTTATACTGTAACAATCCAATAGCACACATCGTTTCTGAGAAGATATTGAAATATCAGAAAACAATGGGCCTACCAGCCATAATTTACAAATAAATACCAGTAAATCAAATGATAATAAATCCTCATTACCTTTAGTGCTTGTCTCCTTGTAACATAATTCTCAGAATTCAACAACATCTGGTAATTGTCAAATATCTTGTCATAATTATTCTCTAAAAATTCTGATGACAACATTTTATGCTTTGTTAACAATTCCTGCAATATAAAAAAAATAAACATGTATTGTTTTAAATACATGTGTACACATTTTAACAAAAAAAACCTTATCTTTTACATAAATTTAAAACAGTTTTAAATCGGTCACAAAATCACTAATTCTGATAAGGTCCATCAAGACACCATTATTAGAAAGTTTCTTTGATTTTCCTGATAGTTTCAGAGTATACAATGTACAATGAAGATGATGAACAATGGTGGACACAATGTGATAAAAGCCTGAATGGTCATTTGAAACAGATAAGCAAAATATTCTTATAAATTATAAATATGTTTGTATCTGACAGAACCCATATCAAAACAAAAGAACCCATTTATCAATTCCACTTAAATATTAAATCATAAATCTAAACTAGAGGCTCACATGAGCTTGTATCAGTCACTTGGTAAACAAGATTTATTGAACATATTGTAGCATCTGTACATTGTATGTTAAACTTTGAAATAAACATAAAAATGCAATTCAAATTTTCATCTTTTGTTAGTAATATACACAGATAATGTTGTACACCTTTTTTTACTCTACTTTAGATTTTCAACTGTTTGTTCTGACTAAAATATATAGATTTGTCCTATTATATCATTTTATGAAGATGTTAACTGTTTAGTCATGCTTGAATAGGTTCTGTCAGTTTAAGAGCAGGGCTAATTAAAAATATTTCATTACTTAAATACATGATGACTACATCTATCTGAGTAACAAAAAATTGTTTGAAGCAGCATTATTACTCAAAATAGTATCTGATTTTGCATGTTAAGATAGATTGATTATAACTTTGATGTCGGATAAAATAAGTCTTGTTCTGTTTTACTGATCAACATGTAGATGGGTTTCACACTATTCAATGATTACTGATTGCTTAGCTTACAATTCTTTCTTACATTTGGAGGGAATCTTATTTTAGTAAACCTCTTTCTAATCAACATTGTGCTTTATGAATGAATCTATTGTCCAAAATGTGCATGTAATTTGAAGATATGCTAAACCAAGGGACATAACATGAACAAATTTTTTGTGAAAATGGATATTTTGCACATTGTAAGGTACATTTTTCATTGCTTGGCACAGTGCACACTACCTTCTTATAGGTACACATATCATATGATATGCTGACAGTTTTGCAATAAATATCAATTTTGATGCATGAGACTTCAATTCAGACAATCTATCTAATACCTATAGAAAAACATACCAGACCATTTTCCCACTGGATACAACTTCATTTTCAAGGTTCAGATTTTACTATTTATTTACGTTTTCTCTCTATACATTACTCAAGGAATTTATTTTGCCATACAATTCTACCATACTTTTAATAACCTTACCTTAAATGTGGAAAATGCATCTGATGCTATATCAAATGTAGAAACTTCAACATAATCAAAAAATTTATAAAACTGTGGTGAAAATAACAAAATCTTAGCTAATTCTTCTGAACGACAACATTCACGTAACATTTGGCCACAATTCAAAGCTACCTCCTGGTTGTCATACCTACAAGTATATATATGTATATTAATAATAAAATTTAAACTTACAATTAGATTGAGAGAATGTTTTGGATTTAATCAGCAATTACACATATCAATTTTCCATTTGGTCGATACCAGTACATAACAGCTTTATGATTGCAAAAACAAATACTTAGAAATAATTTGAGCAGGCATTATGCTTCACTTTTTTTCAGCAGGTGCCAACTCAGCTACTAGGATCAAAAGGGTTTAGGAGTCCAACAGTAAAGTTGGTCACCCAACATAAAAAAAATCATTTCTCAATTAAGGGACATTAAAGAAATAATTACCAATCTGAAATTGATCTGTGTGTTATTGTCAAAAATGTTGCTTACTAAATTTCAAATGAATTTTTTTAAAGCGAACTTAATTTTACTGACTGGAAACTTCAGCATATAAATTGGCATAACTCAAACATTCCAAATAAAGAAGTATTGAACTTAAAAATCTATTTTGTCTGCCTTGATATCTGAACTTGCGTACAAATTTCAAATTATTTGCTTAAAGGGGCATTATCTGGCAAAATCGTAAATTTTTGTTACCCATAAAAACTATCAGATAAGATTGATGCCTTAATAAAACGTGTTTCTGTAACTTATAAATGTTATGAAATGTATGCACATCAGGGGAAAAAGGTGCAACTGCTCATGTTTTGAGATCGATCAAGAAATGGACGCCATCTTATTAATTATCGGCATTGTTTACGAAGTTTGCCGAATTGTCATTAAATCAGTACAACAATGCACTTATTTCTTTTTTTCTGTGAATCTGCTTTTAGTCGGCGTTAATTACGGACAAAGAACCATGCAAGTTTGCAGTTAATAAGCGACAAAATACAAATTATTCGTTTTTACCTGTCGCTAGTAAGGTCAGTTGCATACGGAGAAAGCGAGGTCAAATTATTTGCTTGCAAGGAAATAATAAATCGATGGTAATTTTCGTTCTCAAAAGGCGAAAAGTGGTACGATAAGCTGTTTAATGTGAAATATTTACCTTAATTTCATCATTTTAAAGCTATTTACCAATTTCCAAAACATATAATTTGTTTGGTCAAAATCGTAGCTAATGCCTCTTTAAAGGGAATTTTAAGCTATCAAACAGAAACTTAAAAATTAGCATTTATTGCCAAATTCCAGTACAAAAAGTGTTAAATTGCAAAATCAAACATGGCTTACCTCTTATGGTTCCTGACACTGCATAAATTTCAAAAGATATAATAATGGGGAAATAAAGTTATTGAACTGAAACCTGAGAAATAGATATGTTAGTCAAATCAAGGGGCATAACTCCAGAAAGGAAAACGTGCTAAAGAAATGAAATCAGACATGCTTTTCCTCATATATGGTCCTTGACCTTGTATAAAAATTTCCTACTATTTGCTTAAATGGAACTTAGTTATTGCACGGAAACGAAATGCAGGATGGATGTACATGTAAAGAATGGGTTAAATTTGATACTTGATTTAGTTTAAACATATTTTATTTGCTCAAATATGCAAAAAGGATAAGACACAAGTTAAACAAACTTATAAAGTCTTCTCCTATATACAATAAGTTACAACATTATTTGATGGAGCATGCATGCATATGAATATTTCTTACATTAATATGTGTAAATTGATGAAGAACAGAGAATGAAGAAAGGAATTAGAGAAGGAGAGAGAGAGGTTGGTGGTGATGGTGTGTGTGGTTGTTCATTTGGTGAACCACTTAAACAAGAAACCTTTCAGACCTCTTTATATATTCAAACACGTGCTTAAAAATAATTTCGTTCTGTTCCTTTGAAAGAATAGGATTACCACTGGTTAAAAGCTTGAGGTCTATAGCACAGTCATTAGGTAGCCAGCTGAGATTGTGAAACAATTTATATCTCATATTTGCATAATGGGAACAATCAAAGAAGAAGTGATACGAGTCTTCACGATTGGCCCCACAACAACAAGATGGATCTGAGACTATATTTACTTGGAACAAATCATAATTTAAGAAAGAAGCAAAACATCGAAGTTGGGTTAATGCAATATTAAGTTTTCGAGGTCCAATTTCGAAATGTTTAGGAACTTGTCTAATATCTTTCTGTTTTCTTAATTCAGTTTTAAATTTTGTAATAGATTCCATATTTCGAAGAGATGGATTTAAGCTATTCCATTGACGTATCGTTGAGGGAATAAATGAGTCACACGTAATCGATAGTCTGCAAAATGGTACTATTATATCACTTCCATTACACAATGGATAAACGGTTGTACTTTGAATCGTTGGAGGAATTAAGTCACAAAGATACCTGGGTGCATTATTATTTTGAATATTATAAAACATTCGTAATTTTCTTCTTTCTGTCAATGATTCCCAGCTTAACTCTTTATAAATTGGAATGGAACTAGCAAATATTGGAAGATACTTGATAAAACTAGAGGCTCTCAGGAGCCTGTAATCGCTCACATCTAAAGTTGATAGAAAATGGGGGTGTTACACATAAATTTGAAAGTGGGCCATCCAAAGATCATTTCAACTAAAATTTCTGAGCAAAAGATTTTGATGTGATTTTTATCTCATAATATTCCTAAACGGAATAAACTGGCTGAAAAATCTCACAGAAAAACCCAGAATATATGTTAAACTACTCATTGTCATGTAGATGCAGTTAAAATTTAAGCTCATTTTGATTTATAATAAAGCAGCAATGAACAATTGAAGAATTTTATATTTTTAGTAACAGCAACCATCTTGAATGGAGGGTAGGGCTGTCGGACACAATTTTGAAAGGAACTCACCCAAGGACCATCCCTGCCAGGTTTGGTTTAATTTGATTCAGGGGTTTCAGAGGAGAAGATTTAAATGTGAAAGTTTACGACGTACGACGACAGACGCCAAGTGATGGCAAAAGCTCACATGGCCTTTGGCCAGGTGAGCTAAAAATGAATTATACCCGTTCATTAATTCTGTTAATATTTCCTGTTTAACACATATATGTTCTACTGTAGGAGCTCTGGATCCTATCTGTCTTCTCAACATGTTGTTGAAGATTTGCACAACATCTTTTCTGCCCTGTGAAAAAATAAGTACCAGGTAATGCAAGTCATATAATTTTAGGAAGCTGCAAAATTTGCAATTAACAATTATGACTAAAATATCGAGAGCATTGTTACAATTTAAATATATTACATACTTGTGTTTCAAGTATCATGAAGATCCTACATAAGTTGCTAATTACATCCCAGTCAACAGCCATATTAGAGTCGTGAGGCTTGAATTAATTTCATTGTTGAATTTCTGAGGGGACTAGATTTTTTTATATAATTATCTCCCTTTGTAATTTTTTTTTGGAAATTTTGCCTTTTTCTGTTTTCGTTCTTTCTTGATTTAATTTTTTTTTATCATTCAAAGAGATATCTCTATTATTTTCAGATATACCATGATGATATGTTTTGTAGGTGAAGTACCAAAAGAAAACCATAAACTGTACTAAAAATACTTAACCACAAAATAAAGGTCATACTGAGTTCACCCTGCCACAAGTGGTAGTCAACTAGTGTACTAGTAAATGTCAGGTTACAAATCATGAAATACAAGTACATGTATGTGTAAATAATGAACTACAATATCATGATGAAACCATTTTTCATAATTTTATATTAAAAATAATTTTCAAATTCTTCAAAATTCTGATACAAATTTCAGACACATGTACACTTATGATATGATAAGTTTTTTGGTGTAAATAAGTTTCTTATATCCTTTATAGATTCTGGTTCTGGGTAACAGAGTGCATCTATTTTTCCTGTATATAAACATTGTGCTAGATAGTATGGATATGATGGGTTTTTAAAATTTTGTTTCTGTTTACTCAAACAATTAAATACAGAAGTAAGTTTGAAGGTTTTATGTGTGTGATTTGATATTTCAGTCATATGATGTACCTCTACATTCTCAGGTCAAGTAGGACAAGTCTGTGTAATTAACTCAATTTTTATTTTTAACCCATTTTCATAGTTTTTATCAAATTATCCCACACGTATCCAATTCATGGACATTATTTCAAATATAATGGTTTTTTAGATACCAATACCCAAACTGTTAAATAAGTACTTTACAAAGATTCAAAAGAAGTATAATGCTAATCCGTTCTTGCTGAACAGTTAATGGAAAAGTTTTTGAAAATTCCAAAAACAAGGAGAAAAAGGGATATATAAACCATAGGCTTGAATGTTATCCAAAATGACAGAACTGCTGTAAATGGTTAATTCATATTATACAGGTACAAAAGTAAGTTAGAATATAAATTGGTAACAAAATATTACACTTTAATTTTCACTGAATTAAATCAACCATAACCTTCCAAACATCCAAAATTACCTCAAAGTCTACTTTGTGTAGGTTCTGTATAAGTAAAAACAACATATTGTTGTTGTACATTTCCTGTGACAGTTGGGCGACTAGTTCTGTTTGAGGCTCCTGGTCTCCGACTCCATACAATATACCTTTTATATGGGAAAGGTTCTTTGATACGTCTTCTGTTGCCTTCAAAATAAATTCCAATACAATTGCATGCATAATTAAATAAATGATCTCCCTTCATAATTATAAATTAAATAAATTAAAAGGATTTGCTGGTGTAATCTTGGTTTGTGAGTTAATTTCTAGACTGATAAAGTGTACCACATAAAATTTTATGTGATAAAATTTGTCAATAAATTACTGTCGTTGATTTCTACAATTACTCCAGTTTCCTCCACCAATACCACTGACTACCAAGATATTAACATGCTAGATGGACCTCTATGTGAATTTATTCCTCCGTAAATTAAATTTCAGAATTTTTATCACAAAAAAAATATCCTGATAAACATGCAACTGAATTATGATTGAAAGTTTTATAACGATTCACAACCGTAATCCAAATCTTATGAAGTGTCATATTGAACTGGACATCAGAAAAATTAATGGACATGTGGATATAGAATTCAGTTCTAGATGCAAAAGCTCATTCAGAATCGATATATAAATCAGTTTTATTGGTGGAGGAAACCGGAGTACCCGGAGAAAACTACCGACCTGTCACAAGTCACTGACCATAAATCTTGGGTGTTCATAAATTAGGATAATTAAACATTGTACTTTTTTAAGATTACAATGTATTTAAAAAAAATACAGCTCCTTTTAAGATTTCAAATTGCACTATTATCTCATTTCAAACAAATAAAAAAATAAAGATTTCAACACTGGATGTTACACCAGGTACATTATGTAAAATGGAAATGCAGTATTCCAGTACCACAACATACATGTACATGTATAGCTGAATTGTTACTAAATGTATAAAATGGTAAATGAACATGACAGAATTATATATTAAAGAGTGTTTTTAATTGCTGGTCATCATTTCACAGTCACTAAAATCAATGAACAAATATTACTTGTTATATGAACATACCTTGTCAGCTTTCTTTTCCCCTGCACTTCCTTTGGAAACAGCCATGAGAGCCTCCTTAAGGGACCTAACCACATCCTGGGGGCTCTTCTGTGACTTCCCAAACAGGGGCATTATATGGATTCACTATTCCCGTTTGTTTAAAACCTGAAATTAAAATAGTCTTTACTGTAAGACAAACAACACGTTTATTTATATACTGTATATAATATAAAGATATAAGAGGAACAAAGTCGTTCCTATTCCAGGACAAGTAGAAAAGAATGATTGAAAGAATACATTACATGTGCTGTAGATGACTGACCACGACCATATGCATGTATTCTATGACAAAGATAACATTTACCTAGGTTTCAATGTTGTTATGACTAAAAATGTCAAAAACTAATTACTACAATGACAGTTATGAAACAACAGTTACATGCCTCAGAGGAAAAATAGGATAATTTTTTCATGTAAACCTGTGGTTTTTCTTACAGACCAGTATAGAAAACAGTCTGTCCAGACTGACCACAATTTTTTTTTTATAGGATCTGGTTTTCTGACTTGTCTGATCGTGATAAGAAAGATGGACAATAATAGTTAGGGTGGATACATACAATGTACATATGTATATGACTAAAACAAAAAGAACACTAAACCGATATTGTGATGTACAAAAACCAGAGGCCCTAATAAGCCTGTCTTAATTACCTTCATGATTGATTACCAACTACAGTCAAACCTGCCTAATGTGACCTTCCAAGGGAACAGTGAAATATGGTCACAAAAGACAGATGGTTGCTCAATGCAGGTTTAATTGATATAAAATGCACTATGAATGGAAATAAAAATAAGGTCACACAATGCAAGTTATTGCTTAATAGAGGTGGTCAATAAAGCATGTTTGACTGTATACATAAACATCTACATGTACATTTAAATTTGATCAGTGGTTGAAATTTAATGTAAGTCTTATTTGCATCATTAGCATTATCTTATATGACAATATATAGGATGGGTATGAAATGATGCCACATGACCACTCTAATATGTTAGTTGAACTTGACAGCTTATGTTTGACACACAAAAAAATGTCCCCCCCCCCCCACCTCCCCTCTTAGTTCTTTTTGATGAAATATTCTAAGAATAAAAGGGCAATACAGTGTAACTCCTTCAAAAAATGGTCCAATCAAACTGCTGTAATTATGTTATACATATATACATTGTATATCGATATAAAAATCTACATATGGTGATAACAGATAAGCAAGCATACAAAGTTTGGAGGAATTCCCATTTAAAATGTAGGTGTTATGTATACAATTTTTTCTATGAAATATTCTAAGTCACAAAGGGCAATAACTCCTTCCAAAATAGTCTGATCAAACTTCTGTTAAGAGGATAAGTTGTTTGTACAAACTTTTGTGACGAAAAAACCCCAAAATAATGTATTGCCCACACATCTCCAGGAAAGACACATTATAATAATTCCTGCCAAATATTCATGAATTGAGTACAAAGGTTAAGAAATTTCTCTCTTTTTTTTTTTTTATAATATTGTATTTCAGAACAACCCATTAATGTCTCATTACAATCAATATGTATTGGATCAAAACATGTTTCTATTTCAGCCAATAAAAAAATCTACACTACATTATACTAGTCTGTCCCATTTATAATCATACAATGAATATCCCAATCAGAACAAAATGAGACATTTTTTGCACATATGATACATGTACAAAATGTACATGTATGTATTTTTGCTGGGTAAACAGACAAATATATCATGTACAATGTATATTATTGGACTTCATATGTCCTAATAAATGTAACTACTTCTGCAAGTTCTAATAAATGTAACTATTTCTGAAAGTTCTTATAAATGTAACTACCTCTGCAAGTTCTTGTAAATGTAACTACTTCTGCAAGTTCTAATAAATGTAACTAAATAATGTACTTCTGCAAGTTCTTATGAATGTAACTACTTCTGCAAGTTCTTATAAATGTAACTACTTCTGCAAGTTCTTATAAATGTAACTACTTCTGCAAGTTCTAATAAATGTAACTAAATAATGTACTTCTGGAAGTTCTAATAAATGTAACTACTTCAAGTTCTAATAAATGTAACTACTTCTGCAAGTTCTTATAAATGTAACTACTTCTGCAAGTTCTTATAAATGTAACTACTTCTGCAAGTTCTAATAAATGTAACTACTTCAAGTTCTAATAAATGTAACTACTTCTGCAAGTTCTTATAAATGTAACTACTTCTGCAAGTTCTTATAAATGTAACTACTTCTGCAAGTTCTAATAAATGTAACTACTTCAAGTTCTAATAAATGTAACTACTTCTGCAAGTTCTTATAAATGTAACTACTTCTGCAAGTTCTTATAAATGTAACTACTTCAAGTTCTAATAAATGTAACTACAATGTACTTCTGCAAGTTCTTATAAATGTAACTACTTCAAGTTCTAATAAATGTAACTACTTCAAGTTCTAATAAATGTAACTACTTCAAGTTCTAATAAATGTAACTACTTCAAGTTCTAATAAATGTAACTACTTCTGCATGTTCTTATAAATGTAACTACTTCTGCAAGTTCTTATAAATGTAACTACTTCAAGTTCTAATAAATGTAACTACAATGTACTTCTGCAAGTTCTTATAAATGTAACTACTTAAAGTTCTAATAAATGTAACTACTTCAAATTCTAATAAATGTAACTACTTCTTCAAGTTCTAATAAATGGAACTACTTCTTCAAGTTCTTGAAGTTTCAGCTCAATTATTAAAGTGCCTCACAAGAAAAGGGTCTTAAAGAAAAATGCCATTATTAACACTTACATATACAGACATGACAGAGGAGGGATGTGTACACCAGTCTTGCCAACTGTATTAATTAAGAAATGATCTGTTGCCTACTATAACTACTGTTTTCCAGTAATTTTCTGAATGCAACATTTCACATCTAGATTAAAACTAGTGGGCTGAGCCTGTGTCGCTCACCTTTCATTCTGCTTTGAGGAAACTTAATACAGAACCTTCCATATATGTAGATGCTTCCTACCAAGTTTCGGTTCATATGGCTAAGCAGTTTCAAAGGAGAAGATTTTTTAGAAATCGACCAATCAGAAACAAGAATTGCATGGGGTGGCCATGCTTGCTAACCGATCGGGACGAAATGAGCAATCTTCATAGAGGACATTCCATAGATGATTCCTACCAAGTTTCGGTGGTAGCCATGTTTGTTAACCGATCAGGACGAAATGAGCAATCTTCATAGAGGAAATTCCATAGATGCTTCCTACCAAGTTTCGGTTCATTTAGCCTAGCGGCTTCAGAGAAGAAGATTTTAAAAAAATCAGCCAATCAGAAACAAGAATGGCCTGTGGCGGCCATGTTTGGTAATGGATCATAACAAAATGTGCACTTTTTAGAGAGGACCTTCCATAGATGCTTCCTATCAAGTTTCAGTTCATTTGGCTGAGGGTTTTCAGAGGTGAAGATTAAAATGTGAAAAGTAAACGGATGACGGACACCAAGTGATGGCAAAAGCTCATATTGCCTTTGGCAAGGTTTGCTAAAAAGAATATTAAAATGTGAATAAACATGTTACACTACATCAGCATAAGTTAATTTCTAAGGGAGATAATGGCAAGAGTTATCTTTCTTTTAACAGTTTAGGCAAGATTTATCTTTCTTTTAACAGAGGAGAAGATTTTTAAAAAATCAACCAATCAGAATATCTTTCTTTTAACAGAGGAGAAGATTTAAAAAAAATCAACCAATCAGAAACAAGAATTGCCTGTGGCGGCCATGTTTGTTAACCGATCGGGACAAATTAGCAATCTTTATAGAGGACCTTCCATAGATGCTTCCTACCAGGTTTCGGTTCATTTGGCCAAGCGGTTTCAGAGGAGAAGATTTTTAGAAATCGACCAATCAGAAACAAGAATTGCCTGTGGCGGCCATGTTTGTTAATGAATCGGGACGAAATGAGCAATCTTTATAGAGGACCTTCCAAGGATGCCCCCTACCAAGTTTCAATTCATTTGGCCAAGCGGTTTCAGAGGAGAAGATTTTTTAGAAATCAACCTATCAGAAACAAGAGTTGCCTGTGGCGGCCATATTTGTTAACGGATCGGGACAAAATTAGCAATCTTATAGAGAACCTGCCATAGATGCTTCCTACCAAGTTTCAGTTCATTTGGCCAAGCGGTTTCAGAGGAGAAGATTTAAAAAAATCGGCCAATCAGAAACAAGAATTGCCTATGGCGGCCATGTTTGTTGATGGATCGGGACAAAATTAGTACTGTTTAGAGAGGACCTTCCATAGATGCTTCCTACCAAGTTTCACTTTATTTGGCTGAGGAGTTTCAGAGGAAAAGATTAAAATGTGAAAAGTTAACGGACGTCAGACGACGGATGCCAAGTGATGGCAAAAGCTCATATTGCCTTTGGCAAGGTTTGCTAAAAAGAATATTAAAATGTGAATAAACATGTTACACTACATCAGCATAAGTTAATTTCTAAGGGAGATAATGGCAAGAGTTATCTTTCTTTTAACAGTTTAGGCAAGATTTATCTTTCTTTTAACAGAGGAGAAGATTTTTTAAAAATCAACCAATCAGAAACAAGAATTGCCTGTGGCGGCCATGTTTGTTAACCGATCGGGACAAATTAGCAATCTTTATAGAGGACCTTCCATAGATGCTTCCTACCAGGTTTCGGTTCATTTGGCCAAGCGGTTTCAGAGGAGAAGATTTTTAGAAATCGACCAATCAGAAACAAGAATTGCCTGTGGCGGCCATGTTTGTTATTGAATCGGGACGAAATGAGCAATCTTTATAGAGGACCTTCCAAGGATGCCCCCTACCAAGTTTCAATTCATTTGGCCAAGCGGTTTCAGAGGAGAAGATTTTTTAGAAATCAACCTATCAGAAACAAGAGTTGCCTGTGGCGGCCATATTTGTTAACGGATCGGGACAAAATTAGCAATCTTATAGAGAACCTGCCATAGATGCTTCCTACCAAGTTTCACTTTATTTGGCTGAGGAGTTTCAGAGGAAAAGATTAAAATGTGAAAAGTTAACGGACGTCAGACGACGGATGCCAAGTGATGGCAAAAGCAAGGTGAGCTAAAAATTAAGCCCCCCCCCCCCCCTTACAATTAGGGTTGGCATGTACATGTAAGTAAAAGACTCACGTCATGGCATTTTGCCCTGTACATTGTGCATTAACATTAAAGTTTAAATACATGTAGCTTTGTCTTTAGTGAACAAAAACTGACATTCAATTGTTTTTTATTCTTACTTACAATTAATTAAACTGATGAAATCAATAATATGAATTGCAAACAAGGGACAATGAATATATATATATATGTATATACTGTAGGGTGTGGTTCAAATACAATACACTTCATCCATTCATTTTATAATAAAAACTTGGGTTTTTAAATATTAAAATTAATGATAAAAAACTGGCAATATAGAATTACATGTACTGGTACTATTAAATTACAAATGAATAAAACATCCCTTCAAAATGAGCTATCTTCTTCCTTCCTCATTGAAATATTTATCTAATACATGTATGACTATGAACCATCTGTAAGACTTAAATAATCTGTTAAATAATATATTTCTACATATACATTACATGTGTATGTTGTATATGTAGCTAAAATTAAAATCTCCCCAAGCTGCTAGAGATCAAATATTTTCTGTTGAACATACATGTATATACAGTATGTATTAGTCATTTACAAAGAAATAATAAGATTTTTTACTTCTTTTCTTTCTCAATATGTGAGGTTGATCTGTTATATAACCAAAATGGCCACATATAACTGTATCGGTCCATGTATAAAATGTCAACAACAATCAACATTTACTTAACACCAAGTTATTTTCAGTATGATAAATTAACAATGTACATGTAGCAGTCAATGGTTGTCTAGTCTGTACTACTGATTTAACACCTGTTGAGTCACATCATTGAACATAACTGATTTGTACTTTAGGAAATCAATAATGTGTTGATCAATAATAGTAATACATGTAGATTTGTAGATTCTGACAGTTTTTGTTCTGTTGCTTGAGTGGTGGAGTCCTATAAAACAAGTATTAAACAAAGGTATTATTTCTATTGGTCACTCTTCAGGAATAATCTATTGAAGGTCCTCTAAAAAGAAACCTCATTTGGTTCTGGTCTAACATCCGATAGGTCACTCACATATGAAATACTAGTTTAGAAAGCATCAGGCCAATTCATCTGAAATCTTGCAGTATCATGTATGAATGTCCCTTCATGTTTCTTGAAATTTTTTTTTTGTTGAATGGCAAATCTAAACAAATTCTGCAAATTTGATTGACTCAATCTGTACATGAATCATTATCATTAAATGCATAGTCTAGAATAAAAAAATTAATAATAATTTGAAACTGTTATTTATTACTCCTGTAAGTTGAATCTGATCAAAGACAGTAGCATTGTTAGTATGTTATTAATCAATAAGATGAAGATGACCATTTGATATGATATTAAAGGTATAAGACCTTGGTGTCTTAGAAGACAACTAGCACCAACTAGCACCAACTAGCAACTAGATTAATTTTCTGGTGTATTTGTGTACCAATCAATATATTTTTGTGATTTCATTTTCTCCATTAGTGAATTATATTGACAGTACATGTACATTGTACATGTACTACCAGCATTGATTCATTGACTTTGTTTTTTGCAATTGTTCATTGTACATGTAGTCTTTTCGAGTTGAAGTGCAGTTGTTTGACTCCTTGATCTCTACAAAATGTAGTTACACTGTGGTATTGGGAGGAGAGTTCTAGATTTAACATTGAAATCCAAAAGGTCATTGATTACTACCTGAATTGTCATGTTATTGAATAATCTCAACTGAACTGATATTATTAAGAACATCTCACTTAAACTCAATGATTCTGTGCTACATTTTAACAATTCAAAAATGCAGGATATTTGCAATTTCATTACGGAAGTTGGACATCATAAGCAGCATGACAAAAGTTGTATACATTGCAGGTCAGTGTACATTTTTTGTATAATTGTCTGCTATATAATAAGTTGTAGGGAAACCATTACATGTAGGTATTCCCACTTCTCAAAATATCACAATTTCAAAGCGAAAACCCTTCACGAACAAAATAAGCTGATTTGCCTCCTCTGCTCTCTCCAATTGAAACTATTTTCTTCCAACTGATCTGACTGAATACATTGTAGTATTGATAATGTCTATTCTCTGTATCACATGAAAGATTTCCAAAATATGATTATCATTTTTCTTTGAAAGAATACATTTAAGCATGGAAAATTAAACTAGAGGGTCCCAGGAGCCTGTAATCGCTCACCTGGTTTTCAATGTGACATCTAAAGTTGATAGAAAATAGGGGTGTTACACATAATTTTGAAAGTGGGTCACTCAAAGATCATTTCAACTCAAATATCTGAGCAAAAGATTTTGATGTGATTTTTATCTCATAAATTCCTAAACGGAATAAACTGGCTGAAAAAATCTCACAGAAAACCCCAGAATAAATGTTAAACTGCTCATTGCCATGTAGCTGCAGCTAAAATTTGAGTTCATTTTGACTTGTAATAAAGCAGAAATTGACAACTAAAGAAATTTCTATTTTTAGTAACAACAGCCAAGTCGGACACAATATTGAAAGGGGACCACCCAAGGACCATCCCAGCCAAATTTGCTTTAATTTGGTTCAGAGGTTTCAGAGGAGAAGATTTAAATGTGATCTTTTATCAAAATATGTCTAATTTGTATAATCGGTATAAATTGGTTGAAAGAAAAATTTCACAGAAAACCCAGAATACATGTTAATCTACTCATTGTCATGTAGCTGCAGTTAAAATTTGAGCTCATTTTGGTATATACTAAAGCAGCAAGGCAGCAATGGACAATTGAAGAAATTTCTATTTTTAGTAACAGCAGCCATCTTGAATTTGAATGGAGGGCAGGGCTGTCGGACACAATTTTGAAAGGGACCCATCCCAGGACCATCCCTGCCAGGTTTGGTGTAATTTGGTTCAGTGGTTTCAGAGGAGAAGATTTAAATGTGATCTTTTATCAAAATATGCCTAATTTGCATAATCGGTATAAATCGGCTGAAAGAAACATTTCACAGAAAAACCCAGAATACATGTTAAACTACTCCTTGCCATGTAGCTGCAGTTAAAATTTGAGCTCATTTTGACTAAGTTATACTAAAGCAGCAATGGATAATTGAAGAAATTTATATTTTTAGTAACAGCAGCCATCTTGAATGGAGGGCGGGACTGTCAGACACAATTTTTAAAGGGACCCACCAAGGGACCATCCCTGCCAGGTTTGGTTTAATTTGGTTCAGCGGTTTCAGAGGAGAAGATTTAAATGTGATCTTTTATCAAAATATGCCTATTTGCATAATCGGTATAAATCGGCTGAAAGAAAAATTTCACAGAAAAACCCCAGATTATATGTTAAACTACTCCTTGCCATGTACATGTAGCTGCAGTTAAAATTTGAGCTCATTTTGACTTATCCTAAAGCAGCAATGGACAATTAAAATTTCATCCCCCCTTTTTTCTATTTTTAGCTTGGTGGCCATCTTGGTTGGAAGTCGGGATCATCGGACACAATTTTGAAAGGGGGCCATCCAAGGACCATTCCAACAAAGTTTGGTTCAAATTGGCCCAGTGGCTCCAAAGGAGTTGATTAAAATGTGAAAAGTTAACGTACGGACGGACGACAGATGACAGACACTCAGTGGTGACAATAGCTCACATGGCCCAAAGGGTCATGTGAGCTATTTAAAAATGATTTGTGTACACGTAAATTAAATATTTTTCTGCCCTGCATTATTTTTACCTATAATTAGAATCTCTTTTGTACTTAAAATCCAATACAATAATCCATCTCAAGGTAAATGGTTCATGAATGTTTATATTCTATCATAACAATTTAAATGCATAACTCCTTGACTTTCAGGGGTTTCAATAGATTTCAGTGTATGAGGTACTTTGAAATAGGAGCATATACCATGCTCTTACTCCTTAAAGCTGCATGCTATTCCTAAGTAGAGAAGCAGCAAATACCAATATGATCATCTTTGGTGTGACATGACTGGGGCTCGAATCCACGATCTACAGCACTAAAGACAAGAATGCTACCATTACATGTACACCACTCAATACTCATGCACTAAAACTATGGTCAAAAAGCCAATGTTAAAATATCTGTATACACATGGATAAAACCCCATAGAATGTATGTGTAATAATACTCAACTTAATAATACATCATTGTTAAATTAAACTGTACATGTACAGGGCTCTACAATGCGACCAAAACACTCATTTGCGAGTTACTTTTGTAAAATGCGAGTAAAAATTCTGTATTGATAGCCAGCAGCGAGTTGATATTTCCGGAACATTTTCATTTCCTCATCGATATTTTTTTCCAATTTAAATTCTTACTTTGATTTTCTGGTCTTTTAAACCGTGCAATTGACTCGGACACAAAAGTTTTAAATCCCGTACTTTTAACGCTTGCAAGTGACCTCGATTAGCAAAAAAACAAAACCTTCTCACAAATTTTTTTGCTAAAAATAAACCGGTTAAATCAACTGATTACAAAACTCGCGTGCCGGATGCAATTTTGACGGAAGCATAAGCCAAAATACTGATGAAGGTTCGGGCTCTGAAGCTGAAAAGTGTAAATTCCCAGACGTCTCGATGTCCGAGTTTTCGTGGCTCTTCTTCTTCTTCCATTAATTTGCAAATCACCTCTGATGTATTATCGTAATTGACTATTTACGCATTCCCAATGGAAACATCTTTCCAACAAACTATTTACAAATATTAAAAGCCATCATGGTGGTATATACAATTAAAACGGGCATGTCTAATATATGGCTCATTGCAATTGATTAATGATTCCAATAACTACGTCATGTTTGCAGAAAGGCAGGCCCAGATATTGCTCGCAAAACCGGATTTGTCACTGGAAAAAAGTTAAGACGTGAAAGTCCTGTTTAACATAATACCAGATGCTCTCAAGAGCCTGTATCGTTCACCTGGTTATAAAAAGAACCAATTGGTCCTATGTAAAAAGTATGTCATGCAGTGGTAGTCATCTTGGAATTCCGATCAACATAAAAAAACACGAAGTTTGTAAAGGACCTTCCAATGATTGATGCACAGTTTAGGTTCAATCAGTGCAATAGTTTCAGAGAAGAAAATATTTCTGTATTTTCCCATATGGTCCTGTGTTAATACTATGATCTCAATCGTAACTACTCAGCCATTCTCGCTACCCTGCAAATAACCTTGTACGTACATAGTAGAAATTCTTCTTAAATTGTTTGCCGGAAGTTAAGTTAAGTTAAGCCGCACAAAAATATAGTCCACGAAAATCCAATATGGAAGACATACTAAGTAAACTCTAATTATGCAAAACTAATTAAAACTTTAATTGAAATATAGAAAATTGCTTAAAATATAACTTTATCAAACTTTCATGTAACTGACATGTGAAAAGTAGTGTGATTTATACGCCTAATGCATACGAGGTTATTTGCAGGGTAGCGAGAATGGCCGAGTAGTTACGATTGACTATGATCTGTGGTGGCAGCCATCTTGGATTTCAGATCGGCATAAAAAACCCAAACTTTTTAGAGGACCTTCAAATGATTATTCCTGGGCAGTTTGGTTTCAATTGTCCAAGTGGTTTCAGAGAAGAAGCGTTTTGAAACATTTTCCCCATAGGATCCAATGTTAAACTAAGTCCTGTCGTAGCCGCCATTTTGAATTTCATATCGGAACAAAAAACCTAAAGTTTGTAGAGGACCATCCAATGAACATTCATGTACAGTTTAGCTTTGATCATATTTGTAGTTTCTGAGAAGAAGGCATTTGAACATTTTCCCATAGGGTCCAATGTTAATCTATGTCCTGTGGTGGTGGCCATCTTGGATTTCCGATTGGCATAACAAACAGAAACTTGGTAAAGGACATTCCAATGTTCATTCACTTACAGTTTGGGTTCAGTCAGTTCATTAGTTTCAGAGAAGAAGATCTTTGAAATTTCAGCCAATCAGAGCATATTATTGGCCCTGGCAACCATGTTGAATATAATACTGGAACGAAAAACAAAAAATTTGTAGAGGACCATCCAAGGAACATTCCTGCTAAGCTTGGTTCCAATTGGCCCAGTGGTTTCAGAGAAGAAGCTTGAAATGTGAAAAGTTTAAAGACGACGGATGCCAATAGTTCACCTGGACTGAACTAAAAACTAAAAGTCTGAAACATGAAAAATGTTTCAATGTGGTATCAGAAAAAACCCATTCCTCAACTAAGTATCTTCATTCAGAGCATTAATAATTATGTACAAATAAATACATATTGTAGATATATAGTACGAATTATGGCAAGTAACATTCTTTTGTTGGCAAGTACACTTTTTTTCCTTACTAGCCAGGCGGTCTCCCTAATTACCGACAAGAAGCATCAAGAAAGAAAATATACCAACAAGAAGAGGAATATACCGACAAGAAAGAAAAATATACCGACAAGATGGGGTATATACAGACAAGAAAGAAAAATACACCAACAAGAAGAAAAAATAACATTAAGAACTATAATTATCGATATTTCAATAAATAAATATATATTCATTTATTAATTTAAATTTGTTTCTATTTTTTTCTTCTTTTCGATTTTCACACTTGTTCAAGAAAAAAAGTAATATCTAAAATTATATTATTAGTATTGGTTTTATTTTTATTAGTTTACAACCCCGCAGGAACCCCGGGGTATAGAAATGGGACAGAGAGCTTCTTCGGCGTGAAGGGGCGTCCGTCGGTTGTGCGGGATGTAAAAATTCACAACAAACCAGTCCTGCGGATGAGACGTAAATAAAACCGAGGTCCCGTGTTGAGAGATTGCCACCCTCTCCGCACGTTAAAGAACCCAGTGTAACAGCTCATTATGAGCATTATGCTCATGATGAGTGGTCCATAAGAGACCTGTTGCACTGGCAAAATTATCCGTCCCTACCCATCACCTTTCCTTGTTTCGAGTCCCGTGGCATTTAAATTTTTAAATGTTCTCGTCCTGAATATAGCTGAAAAATTGTTTCGCTGGACATTAAACACCAATCAATCAATCATTTTATTAGTTTACAATAATATGGTTTCAATACAAAATCATTATTGAAACCATAATTGATAATCAAAATGATCAAAGTTAAAATGTACTATGTACAATAGTAGCGAGGGTGTGGTTTATTGGTCATAAAAACACTTGATTGGATTTCAATCAAGACTGGTGTTAATTGGTTGATTTATACAGCTGTCAAAAGGCATGTGCCGGTTGAAGGAAGTTTCATTGAAACTTACCGATTAACTTTATTGTCGAAGCCATAAATGATATGGGTTCTAATCAAGAGTTGTAACGAAACAATAATGTGAAATGATTAGCTTGTATTTTGTTTGTTTTGCAATTTAGATCAAAAAGACAGGAAAAACACAATGCAACTTCCTTTCGACTACAATTTAAAACTTCAAAAGCCTGGCAAAGCAAATCTGAAAAAGAAAAGGCAGTTGCACTGCAGAAATTTCTGCAGTCATTGTCACAAGTGTCCTAAAAAGACAGATTTTACCACCTTTACAGATGGTGAACTAACAATTCCCAAAACTGCTGCCTGTGCATGTAAGCCTGGTCAGAGAAAAAGGGCAAGAAATAAGAAGACTTTAACAAACAAAAGGGCAAAAACTCAGTGACCTTGCTTGTGAAAAGAACACAGATTAGTTATCTCTTTTTGTAGAAGATAATCTGTATATATGCTTGTATATTTTATTATGATAAGTAAATGTAAATGTATAAATAAAACATAAAAACTTCAACAACAAAAAATAAATAAAAAATAAGGTAAGGACCTCAAGGTAGAACTACGTCCTTGTCGTGGGGTGGGGTCTGGAAACGTGCAATTGGTATTTTCTGCATGGCGAAGAGTTCTACATAAATAAAACTAGTGATTCATTCTATCAAATAATCCTAAGACAATTCCCTGAAATTATTATATGTAACAAAAAAGAAAAGTTTCTGTTAATATTGAACTTTTTTTTTAAAATATCATATATTATCCTACATTGTATATAAATGTATTTTGTTTCTTATTTTATCTTTTTCAATTGGTTTGTTATATATCGATTCTTAACGCTTCTTGTCGGTTGTTGACACTTCTTGACGGTTCTTGTCGGTAATTAGGGAGACCCCTAGCCAGGGACTAGATGCATACGGAGTAAGTGAATCTGCATTGAAACTGATAAAAAATTATCTCTCTAACAGAAAACAGTGTGTCAAAATCGGCAATATAATGAGCGAATGGGAAGACATATATAAAGGTGTACCTCAAGGTTCTATTTTAGGCCCTGTACTTTTTAATATATTTATAAATGATATATTTTATTTTATACAAGAAAGTTCCCTCTATAATTATGCAGATGATAACACTTTGTCATATGAAGGCCACAATCTGGATCAATTAATCACAGTACTTGAAAGAGACAGCCTAACTTTAATAGACTGGTTTACTGAAAACCAAATGAAAGCAAATCCAGACAAATTTCAAGCGATAGCAATTGGAAAAAAAACTAAAAATGAAAATATCTCTTTTAATCTTAATGGTAATATAATAAAATGCGAAGATGAGGTAAAACTTTTGGGAGTCACAATAGATTTTGAACTAAATTTTAATACTCATATAGCAAATATCTGTAAAAAAGCCTCAAGACAACTGAACATTTTAAAAAGAATTGGTAAATACTTAACAAAACTTGGTAGACTTACAATATACTACTCTTATATTTTCTCGAACTTTAATTATTGCCCTGTAACATGGCACTTTTGCAGTGAACAAAATACAAATAAAATGGAAAAAATACAATTTAGAGCTCTGAAATTTATCTATGATGATACTGACAGCACATATGAAGAACTTTTAACAAAATCCAATTACCCACTTTAAAAATCAGGGGAATTAGAACTATAGCCATTGAAACATTCAAAATTGTCAATAAAACCAGTCCTTTGTACTTACATGATTTAATTACAATTAAACAAAGTAAATATTCTTTCAGATACCAAAATACTGCTAGTATACCATCGACCAAAACAACTAGGTATGGTATTAAAACTTTTAAATATTTTGCTGCCAAAACATGGAATGAGCTACCAAACCACTTTAGACTGGAAAATTCTTTTAAACAATTCAAAAACTTGATTAATTCATGGAATGGTAGCTCATGCCACTGTAATGCTTGTAGATAGCTTCAAAGCATAACTTTATTTATTTATTTGTTTTGCTTATCTGTGATGCTTTTGAAATCTGTGCTTTGTCTTTAATTATAGTTACTTTTTAGGCTGCTTATTTTAATTTATTTACTTAGTGCTTGAAATTTTAAATTAATTAGTTTAAATTATTTTTTAATATAGCATACCTTTTAACCCTCCCCCTTTTCGCGGGAGTCTCCCGTGTAAGAGCCTTATCTCCCGCATGGACTGGGTCTCATGCGCAGGAGACATTAATCTCCCGCACACACCTTTTCCTCCCCCCAACAAAAAAATCAAGTACAATAAAATCTTGACCTACATTTTGCGATCAATATTTCTGGAAATTCCCCATTTGGAACTCCCGCGCTGATGAAAAACGCCGAGAGATACGAATTGTAAAGGTGTTTAAATGATATCCAGTTATTGATCTGTTTGACACCTTACAGGTAAATTGGGTCATGGAGATTAATTAAGGTGTTGATGATTATACAACAATTATCCACTGATTGACAGTTAATTGGGGATAAGGAAGTGGATTTGTGGCACACGCTTAGATGATTAGAAGTGTGATAGCGGCAATTAAAAATAGTTATAAACCGTTGACGTTGTGCAAACAGGAGTCGGACAACCTTTGATGCCGAGGAAAACTTCTTATTTCGATCAAACGTGCAATGAATTCATCTCGGATTGAGTTGTTATGGCTTGTTTGGGACCAAAGCTGATCAAAGTATTATTTAAGGACTAAGTTCCAGGATGGAATTGATAAACCACAAAAATGCCAAAACGTATGCTATCACCCGACGCACCAGCAGCAAAGTGACGTTTTAATTTTAGTGCTCTATGACTTTATTGTTCAGAGCATTCTGTCTTCATTGTTATTGCTTTGTTATAACCTTATGATTATGAATAAATTATAAATACAGTTTTTATCCTTCATTCATCATATGAAACACTACTAATAAGACAGAAATGTAAACAATATATATTGAAATGGGATGCAGTTGGTTCAATACTGAAACAAACAAAAAGAAAACATCAATTAACAATAAAAACATGCATCAAATACCTCGATAAAAAATCTCCAGTTATGAGACCAAATCTCCAGCCAAAAATTTACAAATCTCCAGTTGTAGCATAGCAACTCTATCACATGTATGCAACTACAAGGTACAATTTTGTGCGTTTAAAGGCGACACACAAAATCTCCCCCTTAGAAGAGTTGGTAGAGGGGAGATCTCCCCCCTAGCAATTCCCAGAGGTTAACATGTATGATATAGATGTTTTAATTTTTGCTAGTATTTTTATGTACCTTGTATGTATGCATGTATGTTGTTTTTGTTATATGTAGTCGATTTGAAAAGCTCTGTAGAGCTTGTGTTTTATGTATGTTGTGATATGTATCAACTCTAAATAAAACTTTATTTATTTATATTTTATTTATTGGTATGAATTGTAGAACCCTGATGTACAAGATTGACTTTAGTTTGAAGCAACATGACAAGTAAATTTCCCCAGCATTTATCTGGACTGAAAGGATGACACAGAGGTTAGTGCCTGTGAATGAGAGCTGGTTATTGTTTATACAGTAGAAACATGAAATTGGAACAAGGTGGTCTCGGTTGGTTTCACTTTGCACCCACAAATTAAGGAAATAATGATTTAAAAGAGTGCTATATGTTTATTTGCTATTTACATACTATAACAATAAAGTGGCAGCATTTACATTTACAGAAATCAGAACTTGCAGAAGAAAAAAAAATAATGACAAAATGATTAAAATTTGTGCCAATTGTGGTATTCTAAGAATGTATAAATCCAGTCTCATGTCAATAATTGTGGTAATTAACTGGTATAGATATATCTGACGGGACAATATGATAAATTTATAAGATGATAAGAGGAAAACACAATTTCCATCCCTAATTTATGCCACCTTTATACAGGAACATAGAAATCCTTACCAGTAATGACTAATGTAGAAGATACTATCGAACCCAAGAAGGAAGTGACGTCAGAAAATTGCGCACAACCGGAAGTTAGAAGAATGTAAACAAATCCACATGCTTCCAAAAATGAACTTTGTTCTTGTGTTATCTTTTCCTTCAATGAGCATGATAATACACTATTTAAAACATGTCCACCACAGATGAGAATCACCGACCCGATGCTGTAGTTGTTGGTGCAGGTATTTCTGGTCTTGTCACTGCAAAATGTTTGAAAGATTCTGGTTTTAATGTTGTTGTCCTAGAACGATCAGGAGATATTGGTGGATTATGGACCTTCAGAGAAAATGATTATGGTGTTATGAGATTTACACATATGTTAGTACCCCACATTTGTACATATCAGTCGTGTAGAGATTCGCACTTTTTACTGAAAGAGACTGAAATTTATGTGTACGTGTATGCTATGTTATTGTAGTCCGAGATTCCTCTGTCGTCGGACGACAGAGGAATCTCGGACTATGTTATTGGTGAAGGACGTTTCGTAACCTGGTCGTTTCGTACCGGAGTAAAAAAGATTTGTAATAAACTCGTTAATTAAAATGTTGTATGTATAGTTGAAACTCGTTTAATCATCACAAGAGTGTACAAATACATAGGTCTATACTCTAAATAAGATTACATCTACATAGTACGACGATCCATCAAAACTCTGATGACTACACGTCGGCGCTGCACAAACAGACATTAAAAAACAAAATATATATATATATTTATAATAATAATAAATAAAAATTTTCTACAAATATTGCATGAAAATAAGTGAAATCAAAAATTAACAAAAACAGGTGCAAAATTAAACACATTTACAGGTATTTACAGACCAACTAAGATGTTAGATGTTCTGACATTGGATCAGTTGTTTAAACTGATCCAGGGACCCAGCATTAACAACTGTATAAGGTAGTGCGTTCCAGAGTACTACTGCATGTGGGAAAAAACTGTATTTATAATAGTTTGTCCTGGTGGATATAATTTGATATTGTAATGGGTTATTGTTTCTTGTACTGAGATAAGGTTGAGTAGTAAGGTAAAGTTTTGGATCCACTGCAATAAGGTTGTTGGTGATTTTATAAAGCATTGTAATTCTGTTTAAGTTCCTACGGTGTTCGAGAGTTGGCAATTGAAGATGGTTAAGCATTGCCGAAACACTGCTGGTATTGTGATAGCGGTTTGTCACATATCTTGCTGCTCTGCGCTGAACTTGCTCTAATTTACTTTTTAGTTTTTCTGTGTGAGGTGACCAGACACTTGCGCAGTATTCCAGATTTGATCTGACCATGGATTTATATGCCAAAGTTTTAGTTTCAGTGTTTTGAATTGGTAGGTTTCGTCTCAAGAAGCCTATGATCTTGTTTGCTTTTGAGGTGATGTTATTGATATGAGTGTCCCAGTTCATGTCATTTGAGATTGTTATGCCCAGATATTTTGCAGTTGTAACCGATTCAAGGGTATGACCTTTGAGGGTGTAGCTGGTGTGAAATGGTTTTTGTGATCTTGTGACACTTAATGAGATGCATTTTTCTGGTGAAGCTTGCTAATTGGAATTAATGACTCGGGAGGGCATGTCAGGGGATTAGCGGCCATCACAAGTTCACACCTGTCATTAATGAAGATATAATTACATATCCGCAATTAAAGGGTGGGGGTCATAAAACTGCCAATCATTACATGCATGTATGATATCCCTTTGTTATGCTATTAATAGTTTGAACTGAATTTAAAATGAGGAATAAAATATAACAAAAATAATGATAAATAAATGAATAAGCTTTATTTAAAGTCGGGTTATTTAACATACAAGCTCTAATGAATTTTTTTCCGACAATGAGATTGACATAAAATACAATCACACAATAAAACAGCATATTAGTCACATACACATGCATTTCAGTAGCTTACACATGCAACATATAAGCAAACAAAGAAAAAGCACATTGTTAATTAGCACATGCTGAGCAAAAGTATCATAATAACTTTATTTGAAATTTGATAATAAGATCTACGACAGTGTAATATACAATTACTGAACTTGAACGAGATCAATATGAGGTTTTATGGTGCAGAGTCAGAGTACAACAATATAAAACCTCATATTGATCAAGTTCAAGTATAGTAATCGTTTTATTACATACAGCTCTATTTTACTCTAATTATGAAATTTTTGAAACTTTTTGAAAATTTTATCATCTTGAATTTTTTTGAAATTTTTGAAAGTTTGGAATTTTATGGAAATTTTAAGAAATTTTTGAAATTTTCAAATTTAAAAAAAAATGACCTTTAATTTTTAATTTTGTTTTTTTATAATTTTGAAATTTTTTGAAAATTTTCAAATTTTATGAAATTTTCTAACATATTGATTAGCAAAAAGCAATTTCTGTGCAATAAAAAACCATATTGCACTCTCGTGCCACGTAATTTCATTCATTGATTTTGCATGAGAGTGCAATATGATTATTTATTGCACAGAAATTGCTTTTTGCTAATCAATGTTAGAAAATGGAATGTCATGTGTATTGCTTCTGGCCAATAGAAAAACAGTAAAATAGAGCCTTATCAGCATGCCTATTTACCCTCTCTAGAGGGTTTTTTACCCCCAAAATAGGCCCTGTACCCCCAAAATTGTAGGGACTTTCTATATGCAGGGGTACAAAGTTAAGGAAAAAACAGCAATTGTACCCCCAGTTTCTAAACTCAGTGGGCACCCTGCTTATGTAATAATATAAGTTATCTACGTGTCGACCCGTGGGCATTGAGGTTGTACCACCCTGAAGCACTTCTGTATAGCTTGAGGCGAAGCCGAAGGCTGTACAGTGGTGCTGAAGGGTGGTACAATCTCAATGCCCACGGGTAGACACGTAGATAACGATTTTATCCCCGGTTTGAAAACAAAAACTGATTTTTAATGGATTTTCTTGTTCTTTTTATAACGTAATCATGACGTTTTTGTACTTGCGGAGTAAAATGCCATAGCTCATGTGAAAATTTGGGTGAATTTCACCCTACAGCTAATCATTTTTAACGTTTTTTTTGTCTTATTTTGTTGTAATTTAATTTCTTGTATTTGGCGCTTATTGTCACGTGGATAGCGTTACATTATTCATGACGTCACTAGTAATAGGATCGAGAATTCTATTGATAAAAAAAATATGCGTGGTACATATTGTGGGTGGTATTATAGTACGATAAAACAAATGAAGAATTGATGTGAAAACAATAATGAGAAATGATTTTAAAATGATTGTATTCAAACAATTGACCATTTCTATAAAGACACATGACAACAAAATCAACGTTTCATGTAGCGCGAATCAACAAAATGTTACACTGTTAAACATGACCATCAATACCGTAGGAACTTTAAATCTCTCAACATTATTTGGTGCATTGTTTATTTTTTCTGCATTTATTGAGACGCTTGATTTTTTCTCTCTCAAGAAATACGTCCTCCGTTCTCCATTCCATGTTGAATGCAAAACGCTTTGATATTGTTTACGCTTTACACCATCTTTACATCATGTATAGCAACGTAAAGACATCCAGTGACGTTACGTAACTACCAGCCGGTAGCATGGGTTTTGTACCAACGGGTCATCGACCAATCAAAAGCCGACATTTTTATCAACCCGGGGATAATATTCTTTATCCTACAGATAACTACCGATACACATACGTATTGAACAGAAAAACTTAAAGTGTCCTTCATCATTAAGATGTACACCGTCCCGGTCTATTTAATTTAGTACATGTGTAAAACAAAAACAAAATCTTCAGCCTTTCCAAATTAAAACAAATAAAAATTAAACTATATCGTACCTTGTTTTATATACATGATCTTTAAAATATATATTTTTAACTCATCTACCTCCTTTGTAGTAACATTTATAATTATATCTGAATAATTTAATTTGATTTGAATATTTCAATCTGATTGGCTAATCCGCCTGGAGAACATTTTGGTTATATTCGATAATCTGGGTTGGTATTGTGACGTCACCAACGTGTTTATCAGCCAACAACAAATTCAAATAGTCACATGAAATAATCGTAATTAAAATCGAAAAATTGTTAAATTTTGTTGTAAAAATTAAATTATAAGGATCAGTTTACGTTTTTCATTAAGCGTAAACTGACCTAAACCAGGTTATATCGTATAACCTGTTCAACAATTTCAAATATTCCTTAAATGGATACAAAAAAATTCCCACAAAAAATATATAGGTACGAAACATCTCACCATGATAAATCTATAGGTACGAAACGTCTCATTATATGGTACAAAACGACCCGCATTCTATGATATACATACATATATGGTGATCTTAGGTATTTTCGATAGGTTAAAAGAAAATGTTGTATTTTTTTTCTGTGTATTTTGATATTCATTCAAGTTTATTTCAGGGGCATTAACTGTCAACTCGACTTTTAATATTTACATATAAATCCACAATGTTTTTTTTGCTTGTTTACAATCCATACTTTTCTGAGTGTCACATGATTTGCATAATACACATGAACGCCAGGAGAAATCGATAACTGATGATGACGTAGTACATAGAGATAGTGAGGCTCTAGACGATAATGTATCATAGATAAAATTACTAAAATAGTTGACGGATTCTCAAAACATGTTCATTAAAGTTTCATAATTTCTTTTGATCTTGATAAAATTAAATGCTGATCGTTCACTTCAATGTTATTATTGGATTCTCATAAAAGTTATTAAACATGTCAAAGGTATTATTCATTCATAAAAAATTGTCAATATTAATAATTATGATCATGTACACCCCCTGTATAGCATCGCCGAGGTTCTACAACTTTCAAAGGTGAAAAAGACTCGAAATTACAAATGCAAAATGTGTAAAAGTCTTTAAGAAGAGTACTCCTTTAAAGCTTCAAATATTTTAACTTCCGTCACGGTCAGTGATCAGAATTTTAGCCACACATAAATATGACAGTCCACACTCTGCAGACAATATATAGCTAGAGATATTCAAGTTAAATATAATCAATATACTTCATGCAGATTAAAAGTTCTAGCAAAATGGCTGAAAATATGCAGGTTTATGATAAAAAGAGTTCTTATTTTCTTAGAAGGCATTGTTTGTAAACATTTATCGGCTTGGGACCTTCTTTTGTCAATCTACTTTCACTTTCTGAAATATATAGCGGAAAAGTAGTCGCACATAATTTGAAGATGCAAATAAAAATAGCTATCGAAAATTCCTTATTATCGAAATTACCTTACGAGACCAAACTGATATAGTCTAAAGCCAAAGAATTACCTGTTTCTCTTTTTTAGGGAAACGCAAAATGTATCCAATATGACTATCAATTTTATTGAGACTGTATTGGTGGTGTTTGCATGAACTCGTTGAGTGCTGTAGATCATGGGTTCCAGTCCTGGTTCGGATAAAACAAACTAAATTACAAAATTGGTATTTGCTGTTTCTCTGCTAAACATGTAGTAGTAGAGCAAACAATCAGGATAATGTGTCTGAGTGGAGCAACATGTCTACCTGTGGGGGCTGGGAATGAAGATAATGTGTCTGAGTGGAGCAACATGTCTACCTGTGGGGGCTGGGAATGAAGATAATGTGTCTGAGTGGAGCAACATGTCTACCTGTGGGGGCTGGGAATGAAGATAATGTGTCTGAGTGGAGCAACATGTCTACCTGTGGGGGCTGGGAATGAAGATAATGTGTCTGAGTGGAGCAACATGTCTACCTGTGGGGGCTGGGAATGAAGATAATGTGTCTGAGTGGAGCAACATGTCTACCTGTGGGGGCTGGGAATGAAGATAATGTGTCTGAGTGGAGCAACATGTCTACCTGTGGGGGCTGGGAATGAAGATAATGTGTCTGAGTGGAGCAACATGTCTACCTGTGGGGGCTGGGAATGAAGATAATGTGTCTGAGTGGAGCAACATGTCTACCTGTGGGGGCTGGGAATGAAGATAATGTGTCTGAGTGGAGCAACATGTCTACCTGTGGGGGCTGGGAATGAAGATAATGTGTCCGAGTGGAGCAACATGTCTACCTGTGGGGGCTGGGAATGAAGATAATGTGTCCGAGTGGAGCAACATGTCTACCTGTGGGGGCTGGGAATGAAGATAATGTGTCTGAGTGGAGCAACATGTCTACCTGTGGGGGCTGGGAATGAAGATAATGTGTCTGAGTGGAGCAACATGTGCTGTAGATCATGGGTTCCTGTTGTTAAGTGAGCACTATAAAAATCCAACTATACCAAGTGTGTTCGTCTACATCAAAGCAGACATCATCTCATTGAACATAACTTGTTCTCTCCATAATATAGCTGAAATATTGTTCATTTTGTATTGAGCAACAACTAATCACTCACTATGCTAACTGAATTTACTGTTATCAGATTTGTTAAAGAATTACATGTAATCATTATAAGTATAGATTTATTTACTTTCATATTTGAGTTTATTTAGCTGTATAATATTGTCTATTCTTTCAGAAATGTATCCAAGCACAACTATTGTTTCTCAGACTTCCCATTTCCAGATGACGTCCCAGATTATCCACATAACACTGATATGGCACAGTACATTAAGGATTACGCCAAACATTTCAAGATAGATGAAATTGTCAAATTTTACAGAAAAGTAGTCAGCATTGAAAAACAAGGTATCATTTAATGTGGATAAATATCCAACAACCTGTCCTTAGTTTACAGTGACACCTGTCTAAACAGAACACCCTTTGAACCAACATTTTTGTTTGAAATAGATAGGTTAAATTTAGAAGTACTCTTTACACTATATTGGATTTTTTTTTAGATATTACAGATCTATCAAGTTTAAGTTTCTTTTCAAGAAATGATCATTTTTCAGCACATTTTTTTTCTAATGAATTGAGATATTTTTTTTGTTCCGGCTGATTAATTCATTATTGTTGTGGTATTATGGCCATATTTAACTTAGATAATTTCATTAATAAATGATAAAAAATCCAGACTTTTTTTCAAATGAGTATAGAAAATGTTCTTATTTTTGACATTTAGTAATGTAATGAGAAGTTTCTTATTTTTGACATTTAATAATGTAATGAGAAGTTTCTTATTTTTGACATTTAGTAATGTAATGAGAAGTTTCTTATTTTTGACATTTAGTAATGTAATGAGAAGTTTCAAATAAAGTTTGAGTTTCTTTTTTTCTGCATTGATTAATTTGTTTATGAAATTATGACCATAGTACCTAGAAAATTTAACTATGGTAAGTGAACAATGCTCCACATTTTTTGTAATAAGTAAGGTATTGTTCTAATTTTTAGTATTTAGTCATGTTATGAAAAATTACAGGTCAAGTTTGAGCTTCTTTCCATTTGAATGCTTGTCTTTAGTTATACATTTGTAGCTGCATCAGGTTAGACGACATGCATTGCTTGTTACTGTTATGCTGAGACTGTCCTTTTCATTTAAGCTCTGTATTGAATCCCTGCAATGTAAGAAAAATATAGAACTGTTCCTTTTCTTTAATTTTTGTGTATGTGTAATGTAGGGTTGTCTCATGTTCATTTACATCCATATCCTTTCTCACTAGTTATTCAACATACATATATAGTAATACAAACCGGAATCACATGATTATTTTGTTAACATAAAGGAGATTAAGAATGTAATTGTAGGTACATTTTTAGTATTAATATCGATGTATTGCTTGTTATATTTTTGATGGTAAATGTAGATAATTGTATGTACCGGTACTGAGGTATTCATATTTCATATTCAGTTTGTTTTATACTTTTGTATCATTAAATTCATATTCTTTTAGGAACAAACTGGAAAGTAACAGTACAGGAAGTTGAACAAGATGGCATCACTGTCAAAAATGAAACAGAGGAAGTATATGTCACTAAAAATGTTGCCTTGGCAACTGGGCATCATGCTAAACCAAGTATGGCTAAATTTTTGGGACAGGACTCATTTACAGGTGTGTGTCAATGTTGTCTCAAGAGATTGATATATATTTTGTATGACAGATGAAAGCAAGGTCTGCCATCAGCTAACATCACTTTTTCACATTGTATTCTCTCCTTGGGAAATTTTCAGCAAAATAAAACCAGTAGAAGTTGAACCCCAATTGGATCATTAGGAGGCATAAATGGAGAAATTAAGTAGATCTTTAAACTTAGTCTAGGGTATCTCTTGAGGTTTTTTATCGACTGTCAAGAAAAAAACTACAGTTCTGCAGCTATAAAATCTATATAAGGGCAAACATTTTTAGGATAAGATGAAGGATGAATTTTTGAATAAATTATTTTTAAAGAAATAGCAATGGAATTGCCAGCACATGGAGCTTTTCTTTTTCTTTTTTTTCTTCTTCTTTTTTCTTTCTTTTCTTTTTATATGACGATTCAATTTTGAACAAATGAAGGTCCTAAAGTCTATTGAGTCTGCAACTTATAGGTCCAAAAATTAAAAATTAAACAAAATCTTCCGAAGAACCAGAATTTGAAATTGTCATGAAGCATCATTATTTTATTAAGATTCAGATGTGTGTATAGGAAAGCCAAAGGATGTTTATATGGTGTTTGGATCCATAAGTACATGTAGTAAAAAATTATTTTTCCTTTCTGAAAGCTGCCAATGATATTAATGCAATAGTATTTGATATGAAATATCACTGTGTAGAATCAAGTTTAAATGAAGACCATAGGTTCTGTTGTATAATCAGGATTTGAATTGCTTCATAGTTCTATATAGCCATCAATATAAAGCAGTTTTAGGTTTGAATTAAGCTTTTTCAACTACATGTACATAACTCACGCTAATTTTTTTATGTAAAATGATACATACAATCAAATGATTTGTTTTGCAGGGGAGATAATTCATAGTGTGAAGTACAAGGATGTGTTAACCAATCATTTGGAGGATAAGAGAGTTCTAGTCGTTGGTATTGGTAACAGTGCTGTTGATGCAGCAGTCAATATTGCTGCTGTTGGAAGGTTTATCTTTATTAGCAATATCCTATGTAGAATTTAGAGAAAATCTAGATTATATACATATTGCATTTTCAACAATGCCACCAATTTCCACAAAACGAACAATCACCTCTCATCTTAACTCACTGAACATTAAAAAAACCATGATATAGATGTATGACGATGGAAATCCAGCTCCTGGATTGGGACAGACACAAACATGTGGCAGGGTTAAACCTGTTATTGAGATCTGTTATGGGATGGTTCTCAAATTATATAAAATAAAAGATTTTTTTGTTTAAAACTGTTTATATCTTTATTATTTCAGGTGTAAACCTGTCTACATCAGTACAAGATCTGGAGCATGGGTTGTGCCAAATTATTTATTTGGCTATCCTACAGACCTCTATGCTAACAGATTATTATTAGCATTGCCATGGAGGTTGACATCCTGGGTTTTTGAAAATGTGATAAAACTTGTTTCTGGAAATCCAAAAACGTTAGTATTGATTTTTAGATTCTGATAATGGTTTGGTTTATGGTGGTTAATGCCACTTTCAACAATATTTCCACTGACCTATCACAAGTCACTGAAAAACTTTATCATATAATGTTGTATTGAGTACACTTTGCCATGAGCTGGATTCGAACTCACAACTTAAGGATTCTGATAATGAGTATTATTAAATGATGTCTTGTTTTATTACCACTTACTGACGCCCTTTGTTACGTACCCTGATATGATGTGGGTTCTTATAATGGGAATTTGATATATAAAGTCAGTACCTTTGCTATTTGTTCACTATACAAATGTACCAATTTGATTTGGCTGTAAAAAAAAATGGGTTATAAAGTAAGTGGTGTCAAGAAGGCATTTCAATATTAATAAATTTGCTATCAGGTCAGTCCATACATGTTTTATTTGATTTGTGGAGATCATATGAAATCAAGCTAAATATTATACAATTACTGACTTTTTATGTTGAATAATATTATTTACAAAAAAATTGAAATGTTATTAATTATACAAGCTGTTTTCCTCCTTTCAGTAAAAAGGCAAGAATAAAAGAATAAATAATTATGTGATCTAAACATCCTTTTATTAACACCACACAAATACATTTTCACCCATCAATTAACATATAAAAAATGGACTAATTTGAACCTTTGGCTGTATGTCAACTATTGCAACTTTACATATTAATCTCTTGTGAAATCAATATATTCTTGTATTTCAACCTGATAAAGTTATCACAAAGCTAAAAATGCTAGTATTTCTGTATGTATTGTTTATTTTACCAGAAAATGTTGTACTTTTCAGCTTTCATAATTCTAAATTAATTTACTATACATCTCTATTTTGCATAAAAAAGATGAGTTACTCTCATTACCAGAAGTCTGTCTTACTTCACAGATATACACATAACATTTTAAATGAGAATTCCTCGAAAATGTTTGCATGCTTGTTTATAACCATATCAGGATTTGCATATTGTTTTGGCAGTTTGATCAGACATTGTTTTGAAGGAGTTGGTGCTATTTTTGATTCAGGATGTTTCATAAAAAAGGAGCTAATTTATATTTTATTTGGTTCCAGATGGGGTTTAAACCCAAAAATGAAAGCTCTACAGACCCAGCCTACTGTTAGTCCTACGTTAGTTCATCATATACAGAGGAAAGATATAAAAATTGTCCCTAATATACAGGTATATCAGTATAATCTACTAAGGTTTTAGAAAACAAATGGAGGAATACTTCACCAAATTATTTGACGCTAAATTGAATGCATTCATTGCAACTTCATAACGACAATGTTCATGTCACAGTATCTTACCCATAAAAATGTTACTATACAATTATTCTTGAAAAGTCTTTAGAGAAATGAAAGGCCTATAATAGATCAATGGACATTTACATTATATACAAATGTGTTTCCTAATTTATACATTCAAATAGATACAGTAAGACAACTGTATCAACTGAACCTTCTTAGGACAAACTTTCGTGTTCGTAATAGAGAGATTTTCGGCTTATATAGATTATTTTGACAAAGATTTCCTACATAGGGTCAACTTTATTTAATGTTCCGTTTATATAAGATTCTGTTTATTCAGGATTTGGTTTAAGCAGGTTTTTCTATATATTGTATACTGGTTAATGTATCTATAACAATAAATTTCCAAATTTTTTATATTTGAAAGAAAAAACCCACAATAATCCAATTTTAAAACAATTCCATTCATTTCCCTCACCATAATCACTTGAATTCATTAGAGACATGTAAACTAATGCTATGTATTATGGCAACTGTGAACCGTCATACTGCTGCCAACACCAAGTAACTTAGGCCATAAGAACTACCTTCTAGGAGTTCCAAATTTAAAAACTACATGATATTTTCATTTTTACAGTACTTAGTATCATGTGTCAGATGATTCCATGGTTGTGTTTTGTTTTCAGAGAATTGAGAACAAGAGAGTGTACTTTATAAATGGGAACTCAGCAGAATTTGATGTCATTGTTTTCTGTACTGGTTACAAGATTGATCTCCCTTTCCTTAGTAGTGAGGTTAAGAAGACCATTCTTGATGAAAACAGTAACGATTTAAAGGTAAATTTTACTATAAAAAAAAGTATGTAGGTAGTTCTGTTATAGGTGAATCCTCTGGCTAAGAAAACATTCAAAATTGAAGATTTAAAATTTCTAGTAAAATTTATGTATTGTATAGGTATATCAGTAAACATTCAGGTTCGATAGCTTTATGTTAAAAAAGTTGTGTGTAATATTTCGATTTCAAATACTTTGGACAAAACTGACATAAATTTATAAAATTGCAAAAAGTGTTGAACATTTGTATGTAATGATGAAATTGTTTATTTTTATTTATTTTTTCCTCGGTTAATATTTATTGTTACATCAATTTTATATACAAATCTCTTAGTTTTACTAGATAATATGATTATATTTTGATAATGGCTTCCAGATGAAACCAACTCTCGTAAGCCACAAATATATGCATTATTCCAGTAAATTTTCGGGCTAAGACTTGAACTGGATGCAACGAATGCAAAGTTTAGTTCATGAATCTTCTTTTAAAATCTCAATTAAATGACAATGAGTTTTGAGTTATGCTACTTTGTGAGTGTTTCATGAATTTGGTGAAGATCTGCTGATATAGCAAAATGTTTCATGTATATTCAGGATGAATGTATTGAAAGGTCAGACCTGGCTTTATTAATTCAATATTATCAAAATTGTTTGTTGAAACTCTTAAAACATCTAAAATAAAATTTACAATCAGATCAGCATTCATTTACTTTGAAAGAAATTGATATGAAATTTATATGAAAAGGACAATCTTGATTAAAAAACATTAAGAATTTATTAATACTTTTTTACCAAGAATTATATCACTGCAGTTTTCATAGATTTAATTTTTGATCTTTTATATATTTTTTTATTCAGAAAATGTTGACATGAAAGAGAAACTTTTTAACAGCAAAATTTACTAAAACTAGAATTAGATAAATTTTGAATTTTTTTTTGTAAAGATATTTATATTCTTTAATGCTAATTTTATTGTGCCTTTTTCAGCTTTTCAAGAATGTGTTTAATCCAGATATTGGACAATCTCTTGCATTTATCGGGTTTGTACAGCCAGCATCAGGAGGTGTACTCAGTATGTCCGAGACACAGGCTCGATGGTATGCTGAGTTGATCAAAGGTCACATCAATCTACCCAGCAAATCAACAATGTTAGATAGCATCAAATTAGAAGAAGTAACTATTGATTATTTGATTGTTATATCATTTATAGTTTTATCATATCTTGTCATACTTGGAGACTTTTTGCATTTGAATGTTAAGCATAGTTTTAATTTTTTTATCATTTGTTTCCATTCCAGAAGAACCACATCAATGGTTAGTGTGTTCTCTTTGAGTGTGGTAGATCATATGTTTGAATTTCAGTTGGATAAAACCCAGGACAATGAAAGTGGAATTTATTGCTTCTCCGTTAACCATGCTGTCATAAAGAGTCAGGATAATGTGTCTGAGTGGAGCGACATGTCTATCCATGGATTGTTGTTTCAATAAGCTGGCACTGTAAAAATCCAACTAAACGTGTTAATCTAGTACAAACAGTCATCATCATCTCATGGAAATGTAACTTCTTTCTGCTGATATAGCTGAAAAATTGCTGACTTAGCATTAAATAACAATCACTCACTCAAGTCCATTGCAAAAGAGACAATGAGAAAATTAAAAGATTCTGTTTTATATTTGTATTCAGAAGTTCTAAATATGCATATTTGTGTAATTATCAGAATTTTCAAGTACTTTTCCATGCAATCAGAACTGTTTTTCATGTCTGCTAGTGATTTTTATGATAATGATGATGCTAATTAATATAAGGGCCTATTTGAATTATGCAATATTCTATTGCACATTTGCAACAAAATTATTATTGCATGTAGGTTTTAAGACAACAGGTTAAATGACTAAATTGTTATTGTTGTAGATTTCATTGTTATATTTTTGTAATGTTGTCAATTTCATTGTTATATTTTTGTAATGTTGTAGATTCATTGTTATATTTTTGTAATGTTGTCAATTTCATTGTTATATTTTTGTAATGTTGTAGATTCATTGTTATATTTTTGTAATGTTGTCAATTTCATTGTTATATTTTTGTAATGTTGTAGATTGAAACAAAGAAGAGGTATTACCACTCAGCAAGGCACACCATTCAGAGAGATCCTATACTTTATAATGATGAAATAACATCATACTTCGGTGCCAAACCTGAACTTCTTAAACACCCAATGTTAGCTTGGAGGTAATCAAAGTCTATTCTTACACTGTTTATGTATATTTGATTACGTGATGACATTAAGCCATTATTTAGTACTATCACTTGGCATCCAAGTTTAATGAAGTCTTCAGGAAGATAGGTCAAGTACCCAAAATCAAACATCTAAGTTTAATGAAGACTTCAGGAAGATAGGTCGAGTACCCAAAATCAAACAACTCAGTTTCAGTGAAGAAGAATGTTGTACAGTGAAACCACAGTAAACCAGACTCTGAGTAAACCAATTTCCTGTCCATTCCGGTCGAATTTCAAAGTCCCCAAATTTTGCTATAATATCATATGCAATAAATTACATTATAAACCGGATGTTGTACATTCCGAACTCTGATCTTCATTTGCGGTCCTAATAGACTAATGAATGTTATAATTATCCTGTCCAAAACAGATTACGTAACTGACATCCTTTATCCTTATTGATCATTATGTATAAGGAGAGGGGAGCAAGGAGTCTGATTTTAAGAAAAACCAAGGTTGAAATACATAGTAAAAATTTGATTGAAGATAATTTTGAGGATCATAACTCCTTAGAGTAAAATTACTGGCTACAAAAAAGTTTAAGAGGGGCACAAAATTTTCCGGTTGATTTTGCGTTTACAATATTGGCTACACACACATATAGTTATTCTAATGTCATCTCATGGGGTCATTAATATAGCATTTCATCATTAATATTGATACAGTCAAACCTGCTTTAGTGACCACCTGTATTAAGCAATAACCTTGTGTGACCTTAATTTTAATTTCCCTTCATAGTGCATTTCATATTTATTAAACCTGTATTTAGCGACCACTAATCTTATGTGACCTTAATTAAATGTTCCCTTGAAGATCACATAAGACAGATTTAACTGTATATTTATTTATTTTAGGTTAATTTTTGGTTCATGTGGAACATACCAGTATCGTTTGCAAGGACCAAATTCATGGCAAGGAGCTTATGATACTGTAAAGAAAGTCCCACTAACAGAAATGATGCATTATACAGGGATTTTACTAGTTATATTAGCTGGACTAGTATTATATTATTTCTATTCATTTTTCTCCTGTATTTTTGGTTAAAAATATTTGTTTACAATTTACAGAATATGTTGTGGATTATAAAATAGAAGACTTTGTTTCATGTTTGTTACAAAGCTCTCTATTTATATTTGTTACCAATTTAGGTTATTGTTTGTTATTTTGTGATATTTATAATAATAATAAACAGCCAAATTATTATTTGTTCATTGGTTTGACCATAACCTTTTGACATAGAACCATATGGGAAAAATATCATCTCTGAAACCACTGAAATTATTTGAAATGACACTTTACTGTAATGTTCCTTGCCTCTCCCTCCTTCCAAAAATGTCAATCGAAAACCCAAGATGGTGGCCATGGCAGGACAAAGATATAACATAGGACCATATAGGGAATTGAAGTAATTAAAAAAATAAATTCTCAAAACTGTGCATAAACAACCACTTCTTACCAAATTTTTCTTTTTTGTGATTTTCAGGCACCAAATTTTAACATGGGACTCTTTGACAAAACATATTTGAAATTATTTATCTCTGAAACCATTGAACCATTTGAAACCAAACTTGGCTGGAATGTTCTTTTGACAGTACTGTGCAAGATGTCTGTATTTTGTGCTGATCAGAAATCCAAGAAAACTGTGACAGCACGATTTAGTTTAAAATAGGACCCTATGAGAAAGTTCATAAAATATTATTTATTCACAAAAATAGATATTTGGTTCAAGAAACATGTATGCATTTTAATTTGTTTTGAGGTCACTATGGACAATACAATGTATTTCAGTAATATCGTTGCCGTCGGTGCACAGGGCTTCCGAGTTGCAAAATTTAATGATGATATGCACTGATTACATACTAGGCTAGTCAGAAATATCCAAATGAAACCATCGATAGTAAAAATGAACGTGAGGTTTTATGTTATGGAACTAGATATAAACACAACTACCATACAATCATGGTCATGTGCATATTCTGTTGTTTTTGGATTGTCATATTGTGTTTTCGTCGTTTACGATTGTAACAAGTTGTTGTATATATGTACTTTGTGTGTTTCGTATTGTTGATTTATGATCATTAGCTCTGTTGGTCGTTTGTTGTACTTAAGAAATTATATTGTTGATACAATGTATTTGATAATCGATTGCATTTTCCCGTGGATTAATATGATTGTCAAGTTGTTTAAAGTTATTATTGTATATTTGTGCTATATTTTGTTGGATTTAGATTATCTAGTTGTTTGTAATTATTATTGGTATTGTTTTGGTAGATTTTCAATTTGTTTTCATGACTTCTCATTTCATTTCTGGGTGCCATTAGTAGAAACAGGAACTGCTTACCCATCCAGAGCACCCAAGTTCACCTGATTTTTAGTGGGGTTTTCATGTTGCTCAATCTAGTTTTCTGTGTAATGTTTTGTAGATCATTGTTTGTCCTATTTTCCTATTTCTTTTGGCGACTGTATTGTCTGACCTTTTCCTATTTACAGGTTCTGATTACGCCTTTGGTATCTTCAAACTTTCATTGTATGTGGGATATGTTCATTTCTATTTTGTTCTTGTGCTTTGTCAGTGGTAGATCGTATGATTCATGTTTAGAAATGAAAAAAAAACATTGAAATTTCATAATAACATTTAATGCAAATTTTATGAAACACATGTACATGCGGTTTATAATTAGCTTCTGACGCAACTGTATGTCATAAATAATGATTTATTGCACATAGACTTAAAAACATATGTATGCATTATTACATGTACTTAACAATTTTTAAAATATGAACTTATTACAACCATTGAATTTGTCTGTTACATATTCAAATAAAATGGTATACAGTCAAAACTTGCCCATGCAGTCACCTGTGTTAAAAGGTTTCTTGTCATATCATAGAAAATTGCATATGAATTTAACCCCTTTTAAGAGGTCACCTGTCTTAAAAGACCATCTTTTCTTTGTACTAAAAGTGACTGCTTAATGCAGGTTTGACTGTATTCATAAATAAAGAACGTTTGAATATACCAGGGTAGGTTATAAGCACATGTATTAGACTTTCACAACAAGCTGACCAATTGTTTCCATGATAAAAACTTGCAATTCAGAAAGGCCTTGGGGCATGATATTATCTGACAATTACCATAAAAATAAAACAGATTCACGAATGTTGCATATACAATGTATTATAAAAAACACAAACATATTACTAGAATTGTGAGCACCTAGCTCAAATATTAGACCAAGAACAAATCAAACATATTTGATATAGAGCCACAGCATTAGAGTTTTTATTCAAAATTGAATAAACATCTTTGGTGGTCATTGAAGATATTTACGTCTTCTAAAATAATTTTTACTATTATAGCAGACCCGCTCTTAGTTTACCCATGTTTCAATTGGTATTGTGTTAGGAGTTTAAAAAACTGCAATTGGAACTGATTTATTGAAGGAATACAATTGACATTGTTTACAGGTGAATCCTATTGTTGGACATTTAAACTTCTTATTGTATGACTGGAAGAGAGACGTCAATCACCCATTGATTAAAACTCCCCTAAAAAAATTCAACTCATCTTATAGATGTATAACAGATGTATATGTACATGACCTATAGAAAGAAGTCAGTCCATTTTTGACATTAGAGAAAAAGGAAAAATGTTAATTCAACTGATCTGGTTTAGGACTTAGTAAAACATTGATCTCCTTTAGTGTATGGAAGTCTTATCATTAGAAGGTTGATGAGAAATACAATTAGAATCCAGTCTGTCTGATTGTTTATAATTTCTTGTATAAGAAAATATGTAAAAAGATCCTTTCTGGTTCCTCTCATATGATATTTGAACTAAGAATCAAGCAAATGTTTTTTTTCTTCTGAAATTATCTTCCCTGTGATTATTTTTTACGATGAGGCTAGTGCAAGAAATCAGTTGTACATGGTCTTCTGGAACACCTTGTGGAGATGTTTGTGATAGAATCATTGTTGTTTTTTTTATCTAGATTGTCCCTTTTCTGAATATTACTTGAAACATGGGTGCCTTGTGTTTACCTAATCAGCATTTATAATGATGGGAGACAATAAACCAATTGGAAGATGACATATATAAGCTTGCTTAGAATTTTTGTGGTTGATACTCTGCTGTTGAACACACTTGTAATGGTATATATCTGTAATTTTTTTTTACCTTAATCCTTTTAAACTATTTTATGGTACCGTGAGCAATATCAATATTTGAAATTATGGGACACAAATTTGAAAATTTTACGGTCACCACAAATGACTACAGATATATTCTGTTTGTATTACAACAAACAGAATATATCTGTGGTCATTTGTGGTGACCGTAAAATTTTCATATATAAGCTTGCTTAGAATCAAGCTGATTAGGCAAACACAATCTGGACCTTTCCCTCATTCATGACATATCACCGGGTATGTGACAAGACTGGTTCCCACCAGTGGAACAGGAACTGCTTATCCTTCCAGAGTACCTGAGTTCACTCCCAATTGTTAGTGGGGTTCGTGTTGCTCAACCTTTAGTTTTGTATGTAGTATTTTGTAGATCATTGTTAGTCCTTTGTCCTTTTACTTTTGGACATTGTATTGTGTATCCTTCAATTTACAGTTTGCTTTTCATTATATTTATTTTCAATAAGCATTCCAAGTATCAAAAATGTTTTTCTCAAATGATAAAATTTGCTGGCTTCATATAAATGTTTATCAAATGACAAAGTGGGATTGAGTATTATGCATAATATGTACCAAATTATCCAAAAAGCAGTATGCAAATAACATCAAATTTAATTAGGGCCTAGGTTGCTCAATGAGTTAGGTAGTTGGATTACCTAACAACTCATACAAGCTATCACCAATACGGCGTGAACGGTTCACCCCCAGCTTTGTAAATTACAAAAAGGGTGCACTTGACTCGCAGCCGCAAGTGATAAAGTTTACCAGATGCTTGCCCTAGAGGGGGTGCACATTATGCACCAATGCACTTTATGCAACGGTAATGACAGTATTTCTTTCTATTGGTCATGTACGTATACATCTATACATATATAAAATGAGTTGAATTTTTTTCTAGGGAGTTTTAATCAATGGGTGATTGACTTCTCTCTTCCAGTCATACAATAAGAAGTTTAAATGTCCAACAATAGGATTCACCTGTAAACAAAGGCAATTGTATTCCTTCAATAGATCAGTTCCAATTGCAGTTTTTTAAACTCCTAACACAATACCAATTGAAACATGGGTAAACTAACAGCGGGTCTGCTATAATATGAGGTCAGACATGCAACATGCTGTTCTGGAATTTCAAAAGAATAACAAAAATAAAGATACAAATAAAAATATTGCTTATCAATATATGAGTTTTCCCTTGTTAAATACTAATTATTTACTAAGAAGGTTCGTTATAATAATGCTCAACCAATAACTAAATTCCTTGAAGTTAACTGTGGTCAATATAGGGCGACTTTTCAAAATTACAAGGTGACTTGAACTTCGCTTTTGACCAATGAGAAAGCAAAGTCAACCTCCACAAGGCGACTCCTTTGCCCGAATTGCCCTCAAACATGAGCCCTGGGTCATTTAAAAAAATATTAGCCAATCCTAATTATGTTTATTGATAGTTGAACATAACAAAACATCACCAACATACACAAACTGTTTAGTTAAATTTGCAGTAGGCAAGTTTTCTTGAAATAAAACAGCACATTTAACTTCAAAACCCAAAAGTAGTCATTACTTATTTTATAAGATTTGAATCCATTAGCATTTAATATTAACACAGGAAGTCATTATTCCGTTATGCCCGCAACATTTATAACTCAATATAATAATTTTCTAGAATGCATTCCAGATAAATTCACATCACATATTTCTATAGTTAATAAATAGTTATTACGATGATCTGTTGTTTCTTTAATGTGGTCCTAATATTAACAAGAACATCCACTACTCTCTTGTTCCGCTGAATCTAATACTTCTTTTGGTCGTAGTTCAATATCTGTACAATTGTTAAGGAATGTTCTAACATGCATCTTCTTTTCTCTGTTAAAAGAAACAGAAATGCTTTGTTACCAAAAAACGGACAAAATAAAATTTGCGTAAAACCAGATATTCTGAAAAGACAGTGTTCCTTTGCCTGAAAAATACTTACAGTATTATAAAACAATAACATACTTACTGGTTGTTTGCCTCTTGTACTGGCAGTTCATATTGCCACAGTAAGTTGAGTATATAATGTATGGGTAAGAAAAGTTTATCTTTCAATGAACCATCAACGACCACTCCTAACAAACTGGCTCACGAGGAGCTTCTGCAAGTTGTCTTGTACGTACGTAGAGTGTGACATTCTTCATACAAGAGGCATTGATTAACATCCAGTTCTAAGGGTAAGTTGCGTATTTGATTCGTATCACAAAGCTAATGGAGGGTGTTTACCATGCAGCAGAGAAACGATTTCCCATGCATTTCTGTTTCCATGGGTATCGTTTTACTGCATGTAAGCAAGAAAATTGATTTGTTGACTGTTTATATTTTGTATACCAAGAAAGGTGTATATAAGGCTTAAATGATGCCAAATACATTACCAGAAAATGTCCATATCATTTCTTAAATATACATCATCAGGTGGAACATGCAAACTATCATAAAACATGTAAAATCTTGCACATTATATATCAGTAATTACGGTACTTGTTATACCCTTTCTTTTATTGTTGACGTTTCCATACAAATGAACATGAGCATGATCACTTTCTTTGTTGCGTCTCTTGTTCTGGATACATATAATCTTGTATATTACTGTTTAAAATTGCCAATATGCATTGAATGGTCACTTCAAAATTTGAATGTCTACCAGAATATCATATACCGTATTTAGGGTTGCATAATGCACACCCCATCTTGGCCTTGAAAATCTCCAGAAAAAAACTAGTTCGTGTTTATAATACGCATGGACTTTTGAAAAAAATTGTTGTCGGAAATGTAAGAATTAAATATCAGTCGTATATATTTTTCAGTCCTTCAATAATTAAAACATAGTAGATGCAATTAATTATTTTGTGGAATAGTGTCCAAACAATTTAAGAAATATTTAACTTTGCATGTTGACAATAGTAAACAAAAAAACATGGCGGACATGTGATTTCCCGGTCTGGGAAAGAGTGAAACACATTGTTCCTGTTTATAATGCGCACACCTCCAACCAAATAAAGAATCTGGGCAAAATCCTGCACATTATATAACACTAAATACGGTATGGCAAATTCCAGTGGTGTTTCTCCACTTTTTCCACAATTTTATCAGATCTGATACACTCGTTATCACACTTGCTTTTCCGCTAATTTAAAATGTACTATTTTTTTAATCCATTATCATATAAAGGATTCAAAGATAAGCATTACCTCGTGGTGGAGACAACCTTGTTTTACGAGCAACACAAAAAATGGAAATCTGGTAAGGGACCATGCCATGATTATTCATGTACAGTTTTGGTTCAATCAAGTGTCTAGATTGTGTATTTATTTTCCCATATGGTTATTAGTTAAATCATTTTGATGTGATGGAAGACATCATGAATGTCTAATTAACAGAAAACCAGGTTTTCAATTTCACTTCAAAATTTTATTGAAAAAGTTGGAACATATTTTATGCGAGTTAACACCTAAATTTTTAGTTCATTCCAGCTTAAAATTTACAAATATTCGCAATTTCAGAAAAAAATATATTTCAAGTTATGACAGCTATCTTGGATGGAGGGCAAGGATGTTGGACACAATTTTGAAAGTGGCCCACCAAAAGACCATTTCACTCAAAAATGGTTTCAATTGAATCAATGGTTATTGATAATAATTTAATGAGATTTTGATCCAAATAAGCCTTATTTTCATATTCCGTAAAAATTGGCCAACCAAAAATTATGTTAAGCACAGGAAGATTTGTTGAACTTTGCTCATTGTCATGCAGCTCAGTGTAGTTTAAATTTGAGCTTATTTTTGTTTACAGTAAAGCAGCAATGTTCAATTAAAGAAATTTCTACTTTTAGAAGTAGCCATCACAAATGGAGGATGGGGCTTTGAACACAATTTTGAAAGGAAAGCTCATTCTGACTCACTATATATCTATAATTACATTATGTGTTCATTTCATTTAGAAAGGACCATGTGACTTCGAAATTGAAACTTTATCAATCAATGAAGTGCACAACCATTCAATCACACCCACTGTTTTCGAACGTGCTCAATTTATATATGAAAGGTTTATGACACAAGACGGACGCCAAGTACCGGTAATGGCAAAAGCTAGTATGACACTTAGGTCGGGTGAGCTAAAACACAAAACCTTTCAGAGGGAGATACATGTTTATATAAGGAACATTCCTTCCAATTAACAATTCCACCACACATGTTGTTTCTGATATTTGAAATTTCAACCAACTGTATAGCATAACCGGTCTGTTGTCCATGTTGAATTTCTAAAGGAAACGCAAATCACATGCCAATGGCATGGCCATGGGCTATTCAAATTACATTTCTGTAAAGTTGCTCTATATTTCCTCCAGTGATCTATGAAAAATGGATTTTCTCAATATATGCATAATCGATATAAATCAGCAGAGAGAAAAACTTTCCAGAATATAAGTTATGATACTCATTGCTATGTAGCTGCAGTTTGACTAATAATAAAACAGCAATAGACAAAGAAATGTTTATTCTTAGTAACAGCTGCCATCTTGAATAGAGGTGGGTGGGCTGCCAGACACAATTTTGAAAGGGGACCATCCATGAACCATTCCAGCTAAATTTGGTTTAGTTTGGTTCAGCAGTTTTAGAAGGATGCGATCTTTAATTAAAATACAAATGTATGCCTAATTTGCATAATCGACTGAAAGAAAAAATTCACAGAAAAATCTAGAATATATATTAAACTACCCATTGCCATGAGGGGCAAGAATCCCCAAAACCAATCCAATTCTATGCCAAGGATCATTGTGTTAATATTTCAGAAGGGTCAGGATGTTTAACACCACTTATAGTTGTAGCAAAATTATTGTTATCATGGCAGTCAGTTTTATTGGTGGAGGAAACCAGAGTACCCGGAGAAAACCACTGACCTGCCGCAAGTCACTGACAAACTTTATTATATAATGTTGTATCGAGTACACCTTGCTGGAGCGGAATTCGAACTCGCAACATTACTGGCGACGGGCATTGATTGCATAGGTAGTTGTAAATTCAACTACAATACGATCAGCCCCCTATTTCAGAAGGATTTGTCAACTAGAATAAAAGTTATTACACGGAAACCATCGTCTACCTACAGACTGATGAATAAACTATAACATAATAGGACCGCAATTTTTGCAGTTGTACAAAAAAAAAAGAGGGGATAATCATCTTCTTATATAGCTTTTCAATGTAAAAACCTGAGACATTATATACATGTATCAGTAAATCATTTGTTTTATTGTGTTTCCTTATTCTTGTAATAGCTTGCACATCCCATACCAATAATACATTATCATACCATGACCACAATTTTTGTATTCGTAGACTTGAACTCATCTTTCAGTGACCTCAAAACGAATGCAGTTTACCCAGGTGCCAAGAGATTTTCAAGTAAACTGACAATATGGACGATAGTGATGGAAATCTGTCAAATTTTCAAGATCGATGATCGTTATACCAACATCGACTGATGACCGATCATCGGTGACAATTACCTACTAAATGTATCTACAGACTAATTACTCAAATAGTGTTATTAAAATTGTATCACATAAGAACAGAGACTACAATTTTTTTCATTTCTGTGGTCACTGGTGATTTTAAAATATACTGACCGCAACAATATAAATCTCAGAAAACATGGTGGTTGAAACATTTCTGTTAAATAGAATATGTTATAACTTTCAATATTTTATTCAAGAATATTGAGATTTATTACCGGTGATCGTCTTCAGAATGGACTGTTACAATATACAATTGATGACTTTTAATGAGGTGGATACAAGGATTTATTAACCCAAGAATATTATATTTATTAAATATGTTATTCTTGGGTTAATAAATGCTGGTATCCATCGAATTGAAAGTCATTAATTGTTTTATTATATGACACATTTTATATGTTATTTTCATTTTTAAAATGAGCTTTTATCGCAACGTTTTCTTTGGTTTAGCTTGGTACGTTACATCACGTCAGGTGAATAAATGTTATATTTACCTCGTGAGAGATGAATATAACGTGTTATCAAAGAACGTTACTAGGGATGTGAGTCAGTCAGAAAAGACATTATCTGAAGTCATATGATAATTTGTAAACATTACTGTAGAGACCTAACAGCTCAGAACAAAACAAAACATCGGTTTCCATATATGTGTAACACTCGACATAAAATGGACTAGTCTGGATGGTAGATAAATACTAAACTAGTCCAAATATGTATTGACTGAATGTCAGAAGTGTGCTGGGATAAAACTGCAAGAAGGTTTGTCAGTTTGAAGACAAAAACAAAAAATAAAGTATATATTTAACACTAGGAATCAGAATCGAACACAAGGTTTAAGAATCAATCATCCGATAGGACGCTAACATCCAATTGATTAGTCGATGTTTCAGATGATCGGTGCACCACTAGTGGGCGACATAATTTCTATGGCAAGAGGAGTCGTGAATTAACAATGGTGTGTCTAGTCACATTAAACACATACTGGTCAAGATGATCACACATTGCCTTATGTCAGGCCTAAACTATTTTGATAGCAACGAGAAGTTTATGAATGTAAATCTTGATTTGGACAAAAAATAAAATAAAATGTCAATATTCTTTATTTTTCATATAAAATGTTCTATATTTCATAAATATTCCTATTTTTACACCAAACTGTATAGTTATCTCCCCTTACTGTTTCACAACAGATTTATCTCCCTCTACTGTGCCACAGACATAAAAAATTAACATGCAAAAAATATTGGTGTATATATGTCGTGTACATGTTATTATTTTGTACAAGTTATCATACAAGTTATAACCTGTACAAAATTATTTGTACAGGTTATAACTTGTACAAAATTTTCACAAAAATAGATAATAACTTGTACAAAGGCCTTAATACTACTTTATTCTTTTCTTTTAGATACTAGGGCTATTTTTTCTGTATTATTATTTGTGTTTTTGTTTACTAATGTGCCTGGAGTATTGTTTCGTGAAATATGCAATTCAGTCTTCATGTGTACACCTTATTGGGATAACTTGTACAAAATAATAACATGTACACGACATATAAATAAACAAGATTAAATACATTTTATATGTCTCCTGGCACAGATATTTGAGTAACCACAGTTTCTATTAGATTAAAGTCAGTCTTTCCAAGCAACTACCTTCACAAGAAAATTTACTTGAACAGAACAAAAAATGTTGTCAGATACAAACTGTCTAAATATTAAATACTTAATTACAAAACAAAACATACAATTATACGTGTTACATGAATAAATGATGTACATGTATAATGTGATTAAATTTGCTTAAAATATATGTATATAAATGTTACACAAACCCTTCAGTTGGTTAGGTTTAGGTTTATGGTGTTTAACGCCACTTTCAACAATATTTCAGTCATATTGTGGCAGTCAGTGTTATTGGTGAAGGAAACCGGATTACCCAGAGAAAACCACAGATTTGCCGTAAGTCACTGACAAACTTTATCCCATAATATTGTATTGAGTACACCTCGCCTGAGTGGGATTCAAACTCACAACGTTAGTGGCGATAGGCATGGATTGCATAGGCAGTTGTAAATCCACCTACCATACCATCACGACCACGACGGCTCCTCCCTCCGATTGGTTTGTCCATATGCTAAACCTATAATTAATTGTATTAACCTAAATACTTCTTCAGTATCTTTAAATTATTTAGTATTTTGTGATGACGAGTCTTTTTTAATTTTTTATACACATATTCAATATTTGTTCAAAACAAAGAAAAATTAGAAATAACAAAATGTTTTAATGGACTTTCATGTTTATAAGTATGCAATAGGTGTTCTTTAGTTCATGTATCTCACTTTAGTAATCAATACATGTAATACTAAAATGTTCATGATTATGATGACAAATATTATTTGTAGGAAAGTCAAGAAGTTGATGAAATTAAAACATGCTTTCTTGACTTAAACATTCCAGTCTGATATTAGGTTTCATCAAACAATGACTTGATTTATGAAGTGTTTTTTAAAGTCTTATTCAAAATAAAAATTTCAATATTTTATTTTCAATCTTTGAATCTAGAATTCCCACAGCTTAAAGTATACTTTAAACATGCTTAAAATTTGAATCTAAAGAAAGAAAGCAATATATGTGGTTTGCTTCATAATTACAAAAAAAATGGGATTCAAAGACATTACATCTAGTTGTCTTCCTATATAATCAAAATGTTATAAAATTCTCACCTATTTGTATCAGAATATCCATGAGAATACTGTAATAGTAAAAATAAATAATTTTTTACCATATCAAAACATCAATCAACATGTATTTTTCCACATTAAATTAAATTTTATGAACTTTTCCTGACCTATACAAGACGTAATATCAAATTATTAATATTTTTTTTTATCAGAATGTTAAATTGCATGTATTTTGCTTTTGTATTTAATTAACACAGAAATATTAGCTAAATCTGTTTGTAGTCAAATATAAAATTTCTACCTAAAATGATAAAGAATCAACACTTTAATATTTGAATTCAACTACATTTAAAAATCATTATTTTAAAGGATGATAATTTCAGAGCAATAAAAAATTAAAGATTAAAAATCTATGAAGTTTTAGAATGCCAAACAGTATAAAATATCCATGAAATGTGGAATGATATATCTTGAAAATAATGAAGCAAAAAAGCAGTGCACTGGGAAAAAAAATGACACCATTTTCAATCAGCTTTTGCTGCATATTGATGGCACAACATAATCAATGGGAAAGACTCTCAATAGTACACTTTAAACATCAAGTAACGAAAAAATAAATACAAATATTTGAACAAAAGACTCATTTCAATTTCTATAAAAAAAAAAATTTCAAATCAAATTAAATACCATACAAGAATTTAATACCAACAAAAAAAATCCCATAGTTTTATGCACTTTTTTTTTATTGTCCAACTCCCTTAGAAATTTACAAATATCCCACTATCAAAATGAATCTCTAACATGTAAATAAATAATTCTTAAATATTGATTTTTTTTTTCTTCTTCTTTCTTATTTTTCAGTCTATTAAAAAAAAATATGATGTCAAAAATACTTAATTACCAATAAGCAAAATGTAAATAAAACATATTTTGATTTCAGAGAAATAAGAGAAGAAGTTTTCATCATCATGTTTGGCATCATAAAACACTATTAAATGCATCCCTGCAACTAAATCACAAAGTCTTCTTGCGTTGAATATTGAAAATCGATCCTTAAATTTCCATACTGGCATTAATGAATGTCTCATGCAGGAAATTTTCGGCATCAAGTTCCAGGTTTAGATCGTAAATTATGCACATTTATCATGCAACAGACAACACACAATAAAAAGAGGCAGAGTTTCTATTAACATGCACAGCCTCCGTCTTTAGCTTCTGGCTCCGATGGTGTTTCTTTTAATATTACGTCTGTCACTGAGAAAAATAGTTAAGGAAAAAAGAAACAAACAAAATTCAAATCATACAACATTCAAAGCTATTTGATCAACTAAAAGCAAATAATAGAAAAGAAATGAAATTGTGAATTCTTTTGTCTCCATTTTTAAAAATAACATGTTTTGTTTTATCATATTTAATCGAAACAAAAATGTTTTGGGTAATTTCTGTCAAATTAAATTTTTTTTTTGCCAGAACTAGCAGTTCATACCATAATGTACTAAACCATGTTAATTATATAATGTTAACGTTCCTCATGCCACATATTTGTTATGCACCAAATTTGTGCTACAAAATTTTTGTGATTCAGAGCTTTCACAGGTCGTGTAAAAATCATAAATATTACAGACTTCATCAAGGAAAACTATTATAAGGTGATTTTTTTCTCATGCAGGAATATGAAAAAAGTAAGGGGAACTCTAACAGAATTGATCAATGGAAGGGAAGATCTGGATTTTATAAAATGCATTGTTCAGACTTCCATGCACTACATGTACACTAAATATGAAATTTTCGGATCATTTTGTAATTAATAGGTATTTTTTTTCAATGAATCCAATAGACCATTTCATATTTCCGACTTAATTCTAAAATTATATGTTTTTACACATTTTTATAGGAGTTATTTGCCTTTAAAGTGGGCATGAGTCTTGTGTCCCCTTTCCGCAAAGATCAGTGAAAATATTTTTTTACCAGTAATTTGTACTCGTGAATTTTCTGTCTGCTATAAAATTATCCTCTGATATTTTACAAGGTTCAAATATCTACACATTTTAAGAAAATTATACTCAAATTCTTTATCCTTTCAGATATCTAACTTTAATTAGATTGGGATTTATCCTAGAAATCTTGCTAGAATGTGTACAATTTAACCCAAAATAAGGGAGATAACTCCTAAAAATATGACATAAAACATATAATTATAGAATCAAATTAGGAATGTGCACATGGTCTATCAATAATTTACATTTACTCACTAGGTGGTGTCAGATTTAAATTTTTTGAATAATTTAAACTGGCATCACCATATCTAGTTCATTTACCTAAAGCTACTCAAAATAAGAAAGGCTTCTTCAATGCTGTACAATTTTTGAAGTCAAATACTTCAGTTGGCAGAGGAAAATATAAGATTTTTCAATCCATTATAGTCATATGGCTATCATGTATCTTTTTTCTACTGCAACCTAAAGTTATAGATCTCACATAAACAACTTATTCTAATTTTGGAATGGTAACTTTATTTGGATAAATAAAGAATAAATTTATATATTTTATATTTACAAATATTTTCAGCAACTTAATATAAAAATACACATACAACTGCAGCTAAAAAATGGCAAACCAAAAATAAAACTAATAAGTGGCCTTTTATTACCTGGACTGTACAAACAAGATGCCTCTTCAATTCTTCTTCCGTCTTCCACTTCTCTGCTTAAAACGTTTTGATTGGTTGTTTATTAATTTATTTTGTATGTGTATCTGAACAGTGTGCATTTTAAATAATCTTGAGACTTAGTAAAAGTTATTATTACATTAGGAATCCTAAATGTGCTAAAACAAAATTTGTATCCACCTTTAGAATAAAAGAAAATGCTGGGTTTCTATTCTACTTTATAAGTTAACTGGTATTTGAATGATCCATTTCATGACGCAATACCAAGTACAGTCCAACCTGCCCATGTAGTCACCTCTATTAAGCAGTCACCTGTATTAAAAGGTCATCATTTTCTTGTCCTGTCATATAAAATATCATATGAATTTAACCTCTTTTAAGTGGTCACCTGTCTAATGAGACCATGTTTTCTTTGTCCCAAAGGTGACCTCTTAATACAGGTTTGACTGTAGTAGATTTATGTGTCAAACTTTCTATGTTTTGCTGTGAGATAACAGCTGTTTAAAGTCTAATCTCCCATCAACTTCCTACCACAATAAATAGAATAGCTTAAGAAAATGGACCATCATTGTTTTAGGTAAACAATAAATATAGATGTATTATTAATCTAGTAAAAAGGATACTTTCTCCTTTCCTTGGATCTGTTTGTTCCATACCAGGTAATGCAGCAGCTACCCTTCTAAATAACTGCAACATAAATTAAATATTTTCAGTCAGGAACCATATGTTGCCATTCTGAATTTTAAACGACTTGTTTATTTTTGCTCAAGTGCTTTTTCAAAGAGATAAATGTGTGGAAATGACAAGTGTTTTATTTTTCTGTTAATCTAAAAAGGTTTTTTTGTAACATCTTGATGAGGCACTTATATTCTTCAGTATAAAGTGTTCATCAGTATACAGACATAAGATTATGAATATGATCTTATTTTCAATTTTGATTTTAGTAATTTCATGATCAATTTTATTGGTGAGGGGATCTAGCTGAAAAATTACTAACTTGGAGTTAAACAACAATCTCATTTCCTCACCATGACCAGGAGTCAACCTCACAATATCAGTAGTGATAGGAACTGATTGCTATCTACTATTACTATCAGTAAATTAAATACAGGCAAAGAATAATGGGTGTTTAACAACACATTCAACTATATTTCAGCTGTATTGTTGAGGTCAATGTTACCCATAAGGAATATCAGAGTACCTGAAAACAGTGACAGGTTGGTTGGTTGATGGTGTTTAACGCCACTTACAACAATATTTCAGTTATATCGTGGCAGGAAACAAGAGTACCCGGAAAAAACCAATGACCTGCCACAAGTCACTGACAAACTTGATCACATAATGTTGTATCGAACAGTGACAGGAATATAACAAACTACTTACTTGTTTAACATTATAACCAGCTTTAGCACTAGTTTCTATAAACATCACATTTAATTCTTTAGCTTTTCTTTCTCCTTCTTCTGTCGTTACTTGTCTGTAAATAACAGTATCACAATCAAGTTTATATAAAGATGTTTGCTGTCCTCCGTGTCATATGGTTTGACATGGAAGATTCATTTACAAGATATTATCACTATACAACTTTATTGTTTTTTTATTTTAAAAGTCAAATATAAATGAAAAAGTAAATTGAATTAAATCATTTATCCATTCATTTTTATTGTTCTACAAAATCTTTTTGTGAATGAGGCAACCTAAGGAAATCAATTTGCTTGATTGATTGATTTATGGTATTTAATGCCACTTTCAACAATATTTCAGTTATATTGGTTGAGGAAACTGGAATACCCAGAGAAAACCACCAACATGTCGCAAGTCACTGACAAACTTTATCACATAATATTGTATCGAGTACACGTTGCCATGAAAGGGGTTCAAACTCACAACTTTAGTGGTGATAGGCACTGATTGCACAGGTGGTTATAAATCCAACTACCATACGATCACATCTCCCATAAGAAACTGAATCTGGCAACTATGCAAAACAGCCCATCACAATTATTCTCACCTTTTATCTGATAAATCTGTTTTATTTCCTACTAACATAATTATAACATCACTGCCTCGTTCTGTCCGTACATCATCTATCCATTTAGATGTTTGTTGAAATGAATTAGCATCTAAAATAGAATGTCTAATGAATATATTTCATTTCATCTCATTTTGCATTTCAGATAAGGCTCTCTTACTATGGCATATATAGCATAATAGGTTTAGGGTTATGGTGTTTAACACCATTTTCAATAATATTTCAGTTATATCATGGCGGTCAGTTTTATTGATGGAGAAAACCTGAGTACCTGGAGAAAACCATCAACCTGCTGCAAGTCACTGACAAACTTTATCACATAATGTTGTATTGAGTACACTTTGCCATGAATGGGGTTCGAACTCAGAACTTTAGTGATGATAGGCACTGATTGCACAGGTAGTTGTAAATCCAACTATCATATGATCAGGACGCCCCCAAAATAGCATAATAAATCGCTGTGATAGACTTGTATAACTCTTCTTAAAGATACTGATATAATATACGTTGCTCTGCTCAATCGATTTATTTTCTTTCTTATGCATTTTGGATGATAGCTAGTAAGAAAATTTGATGATATATCACATAAAACAAAAGATATATCCACATCACTAAGAAGAGTGATATGTCTATCACAGTAATTTATCACGCTATGTCTCTGACTGTACTGTAAGTTTATTATTTAAGTTTTGAGTTACTAGACTTGTTCTATTTTGCCCTAACCATGATTTTGCAACTGACTAATAAAATACTCTCATGGAAATATTTAAATTAAAATGATTAGAAATGACTTATTTTGATAATATGCTAAACTTGACATAAAAAAGTATATCAAATTATAAATTTATTCCTTCAAAGATAATTGCAATATTGTCACATTTTTAAATGATTTCTTGTAACTTTGTTTTGAAATTAAGGCAAGAAATGGGAGAATTCTATAAATCACAAAATCTGAAGGGCACAAACTTTCATGCATGAAAGTATGTAAGTTTACCTCATCTGGAATGCTCTACTTTTTAGGTATATTAATCTATCAGTCCCAGAGGGTAAGATCCACCCAGATGTCAGTGTGTTGACATCGACCTGGCTTCTTAAGATATATATATTATTAAAATTTACAGTTCCTAATCTTGGCTATACTGATTTTCTTACTTCAAGTCTTTAGATTATTAGACTTTCCTATCATTTGATTTTGAGTCTACCTGAAGAAGGTTGTTCCAGAAATGTTTTGTGCAATTTTTTTTTTCTATCAATGATTTTATTATAATTCTCAATACAAAGTATTCATAACTTACTAGTTATATCATAAACTACGACAGCTACAGAGGAATCTCTAATATAACTTGGTATTAAACTTCGGAACCTCTCTTGACCTGCTGTATCCCATAATTGTAATCTGATCTGGAAAAAGAAAATTGTTCATGTACAAATAATGAAGATCTGTATACGATGCAATAAAAGCCTTATACTTACAAAAATATAATGATCAAGGTAGAGACAAGCAATAAAAATTACAGAATTTGATATCCAAAACTGAAAATCAGCTTAATATAAAATTGTCTGTGGATCAATACAAGAAAAATGTACCATAATAAGAATTTGTTTATTTTTTCTTCAAATTTCTAGTTTCCTACAAAGTAAATTTCATCATATACCATTACCGGTATTTATTTTATGTGGATATTAGATACTTGTATAATGGACAACAATATACTCCAACAATACATATTGAGAAAGGAGGAAAAAAAACTCTACTTACTGTTCTATCTTCTAAGTACATTGTTTTGGATAAGAAATCAATACCTATGGTTGCCTGTAATAGAAAATAAAAAAGTATAATAAATTATTCAGACAATTTAATATTTCATTGGAGGTGACAATTAAGCTTGATGAATATACAATAAAAACTTCTAATCTATATCTGAAATTAAAAGATGGTAGGCAGATAGCTACATCTACTTCACACTCGTTTTAAAATGAATTATATTCATTGTTGACGACTCTATTGCGACTGTGAAATGTAGAACAGCAATAAAAGTGCTGTTCCTTTACTTTAATTTGTGTCTAAATGTAGAGTTGGATAGTCTCTTATGTTCATTTACATCCATTTCTTACTAAGCAACCACTGACTTCATTGGCTCTCTGGCTTGTATCATGACCTAGAGCTGATAAAGGGTATGATATGAAAAATGCCATGTAATAATCTATATGCATAATACATGTCAACACATGAACATTATATAACATTAATGATTTATATAACCACCTTAATTGGTTTAATTTTTAGAATTATACCATGTAGACTATCAAAGATCAATATTCCTAGCACAGACCTTTCAATAAGGGGTGGAGCAGGTACTTTTACCCACCTAAAATGGTCTTTGGTACCTCCTGATTTTAAAGAGTATTGTATATGATATTCATGAAAATTGTTACAATTTTAATGAAAAGTACCGCCTGTAAATAGTGAAGTACTGGTAGACTTGAAAAATATTGAAAGCCCTGAATTACTGTCAGAGACACCTCCATGATAAATCACTGTGATAGATGTATCACTCTTCTTTGTGATACTGATGTTTTTTTGCTCTATGTTTAAACATCTATTTACTCACTTTCTTGTGTATTTTGGGTGATAGATGTAACACTCTAAATACAAAAGAAATTTGTAAGATATATTAAACAGAACAAAAGATATATCAGTATCACTAAGATGAGTGATACATCTATCACAGTGATTTATCATGGTATGTCTCTGACTGTACTGTATGTCTATCACGGTGATTTATCATGACTGTACTGTATGTACAGAAGTATACTATAATACATAAGTCAACACATGAACATTATTCAACATTTGTATAACCATCTTAATTGGTTTAATTTTTAAACTTATAACATGGAGACTATCAAAGATCAATATTCCTAGCATGTATTTATTGATTATCAGTTACTTCATCAATTACTTATCAATGCATGTTTAGGTCAATACTGCACCAAATATCTACAGTCTGATAAATTAGATAATTGAATGGAATACATCGACAGTTTTCAGATTTTCATGATTAGGACCACTTAAACAATATTGGTTTGGTTTATGGTGTGTAACGTCACTTTCAGAAATATTTCAGTTATATTGTAGCGGTCAGTTTTATTGGTGGAGGAAACCGGGGTTTAATTTGAAACTAGAGGCTCAGCACTCAGCTTGTGTCGCTCACCTTTCATTCTGCTTTGAGGAAACTTAATACAGAACCTTCCATAGGTGCTTCCCACCAAATTCCGGCTCATTTTGGCAAAGCAGTTTCAGAAAAGAAGATTTTTAGAAATCGACCAATCTAAAACAAGAATTGCCTGTGGCAGCCATGATTGTTAATGAATCAAAACGAAATGAGCAAATTCTATAGAGGACCTTCCATAGATGCTTCTTACCACGTTTCATATCATTTGGCCAAGCAGTTTCAGAGGAAAAGCTGTTTTAGAAATCGACCAATAAGAAACAAGAATTGCCTATGATGGCCATGTTTGCTAATGGATCAAAACGGAATGAGCAATTCCCATAGATGCTTCCTACCACGTTTCGGTCCATTTGGCTAAGCTGTTTCAGAGTAGAAGATTTTTAGAAATCGACCAATCAGAAACAAGAATTGCCTGAAGTGGCCATGTTTGTTAATGGATCGGGACAAAATGAGCAATCGCAACAGAGGACTTTCCATAGATGCTTCCTACCATGTTTCGGTTCATTTGGCCAAACGGTTTCAGAGGAGAAGAATCTAAAAAATCAGCCAATCAGAAACAAGAATCGCCTGTGGCGGCCATGTTTGTTAACGGATCGGGACGGAATGAGCAATCTTTATAGAGGACCTTCCATTGATGCTTCCTACCAAGTTTCGGATCATTTGGTCAAGCGGTTTCAGAGGAGAAGATTTTTAGAAATCAACCAATCAGATACAAAAATTGCCTGTGGCGGCCATGTTTGTAAATGGATCGGGACGAAATGAGCACTCTTTATAGAGGACTGCCCATAGATGCTTCCTACCAAGTTTCGGTTCATTTGGCCAAGTGATTTCAGAGGAGTAGAATTTTAAAAATCAGCCATTCAGAAACAAGAGTCGCCTGTGGTGGCCATGTTTGTTATTGGATCGGGACTACATGAGCAATCTTTACAGAGGACCTTCCATAGATGCTTCCTACCAAATTTCAATTCATTTGGGAAAGCGGTTTCAGAGGAGGAGAAGATTTTTTAGAAATCAACCAATCAGAAACAAGAATGGCCTGTGGTGGCAATGTTTGTTAACGGATCGGAAATAAATGAGCAATCTTGATAGAGGACCTTCCAAGGATGCTTCCTACCAAGTTTTGATTCATTTGGCCTGACGGTTTCAGAGGAGAAGATTTTTTAAAATCTGTATAGAGATAACTGCATATTGAATACAGATATCTATATTTAAACAAGCGTTATCTTTCTTTAACAGAGAAGATATTTTAGAAATCAACCAATCAGAAACAAGAATTGCCTGTGGCGGCCATGTTTGTTAACCAATCGGGACAAAATGAGCATTCTTTATAGAGGACCTTCCATAGATGCTTCCTACCAAGTTCCGGTTCATTTGGACAAGCGATTTCAGAGGAGAAGATTTTTTTACATCGGCCTTTCAGAAACAAGAATTGCCTGTGGTGGCCATGTTTGTTAATGGATTGGGACGAAATGAACAATCTTTATAGAGGACCTTCCATAGATGCTTCCTACCTTATTTTCAATTCATTTGGGAAAGCGGTTTCAGAGAAGAAGATTTTTAGAAATCAACCAATCAGATACAAAAATTGCCTGTGGCGGCCATGTTTGTAAATGGATCGGGACGAAATGAGCACTCTTTATAGAGGACTGCCCATAGATGCTTCCTACCAAGTTTCGGTTCATTTGGCCAAGTGATTTCAGAGGAGTAGAATTTAAAAAATCAGCCATTCAGAAACAAGAGTCGCCTGTGGTGGCCATGTTTGTTATTGGATCGGGACTACATGAGCAATCTTTACAGAGGACCTTCAAATAGATGCTTCCTACCAAGTTTCGGATCATTTGGTCAAGCGGTTTCAGAGGAGAAGATTTTTAGAAATCAACCAATCAGATACAAAAATTGCCTGTGGCGGCCATGTTTGTAAATGGATCGGGACGAAATGAGCACTCTTTATAGAGGACTGCCCATAGATGCTTCCTACCAAGTTTCGGTTCATTTGGCCAAGTGATTTCAGAGGAGTAGAATTTTAAAAATCAGCCATTCAGAAACAAGAGTCGCCTGTGGTGGCCATGTTTGTTATTGGATCGGGACTACATGAGCAATCTTTACAGAGGACCTTCCATAGATGCTTCCTACCAAATTTCAATTCATTTGGGAAAGCGGTTTCAGAGGAGAAGATTTTTTAGAAATCAACCAATCAGAAACAAGAATGGCCTGTGGTGGCAATGTTTGTTAACGGATCGGAAATAAATGAGCAATCTTGATAGAGGACCTTCCAAGGATGCTTCCTACCAAGTTTTGATTCATTTGGCCTGACGCTTTCAGAGGAGAAGATTTTTTAAAATCTGTATAGAGATAACTGCATATTGAATAAAGATATCTATATTTAAACAAGCGTTATCTTTCTTTAACAGAGAAAATATTTTAGAAATCAACCAATCAGAAACAAGAATGGCCTGTGGTGGCAATGTTTGTTGACGGATCGGAACTAACTGAGCAATCTTGATAGAGGACCTTCCAAGGATGCTTCCTACCAGTTTTGATTCATTTGGCCTGACGGTTTCAGAGGAGAAGATTTTTTAAAATCTGTATAGAGATAACTGCATATTGAATACAGATATCTATATTTAAACAAGCGTTATCTTTCTTTAACAGAGAAGATATTTTAGAAATCAACCAATCAGAAACAAGAATTGCCTGTGGCGGCCATGTTTGTTAACCAATCGGGACAAAATGAGCATTCTTTATAGAGGACCTTCCATAGATGCTTCCTACCAAGTTCCGGTTCATTTGGACAAGCGGTTTCAGAGGAGAAGATTTTTTTAAATCTGCCTATCAGAAACAAGAATTGCCTGTGGCGGCCATGTTTGTTAATGGATTGGGACGAAATGAACAATCTTTATAGAGGACCTTCCATAGATGCTTCCTACCTTATTTTCAATTCATTTGGGAAAGCGGTTTCAGAGAAGATTTAAAAAAATCGGCCAATCAGAAACAAGAATTGCCTGTGGCGGCCATATGTTTGTTAATGGATCGAGACAAATTGAGCAATCTGTATAAAGGACCTTCCATAGATGCTTCCTACCAAGTTTCAGTTCATTTGGCTGATGGGTTTCAGAGGAGAAGATTAAAATGTGAAAAGTTAACCGACGACAGACGACGGACGCCAAGTGATGGCAAAAGCTCACACTGCCTTAGGCAAGGTGAGCTAAAAATGCTTTCAGAGGAGAAGATTAAAATGTGATAAGCTTACGCTAACAAACTCAGCCTGAAGGCAAAATTAATGCTCATATGGCCTTTGTCCATAGTCAGGTAGGCCAATACAGAGGACATCACCTGATTGCAAAAGCTCACATGGCTCATGCTCAGGTGGGCCAAAAAGTACACTACATTTAACATAATACAATCAAGTATATACCTGATAGGTGTTGTCAAAACTGTCATACATAAATCTGGTTATTAAAGAAGTTTTTCCAACTGAAAAAGACAAAATACATGCATTAAAATGATTATTATTAAAAACATTCAATGTATATTATTAACCACTCAAGAAAAAACTTCCTATTTTCCAAACCATAAGGGGTTTTGTTTGTTTGTTAAATATAATTTACAACATCCAGCATATAGATGTTGGAATGAAGATGATCAAATAAGAATGCTTCTCTATGTCCTTGAAGGATTTTATTTAGATTGATTGATTGGTGTTTATTTAGAAGAATAATAGTCATATATCCTTTTTAAATTATGGCACAAGCTCAAGCAATATGCTGACATACATGTACAGCTCTGGACACTATTTGAGTCAATATTTGATCAAGTGCCCATTTTGGTACCTGGAAGCAAAATGTAATATAAAATTAATATTAGTAATTTTTTTTACCAGGATTTTAATTGAAATGTCAAAAGTATACTGTTGTTAGATAGAATAAACATTTCTGACTAAAAATTTGACCAGGGTCACATTTAAAATATGCCTTTTCATTCCTAAAATTATCTGGATTTGCCTCCATTTTGTTACAATGTACATGGTTCTAGCAGAAGAATTGTCTGGAGTGTGAGTCTCATAAAGAATTCACTTGGATCAAATTTGAATATGATTGAGATGATATTATATTGAAGGACAAATGATTTGATTCCAGTAAGAATTTAATGCTTGAATTATAAATTAAAAGTTGGGGTTATCTGTCCAACAAGAGAGGTTGACTAAATTGGAATTCGTTAAACTACAAGTGATGGTACAAAAACAGGCATGATTGTATCTGGGGAAAAAAGATAACTCTACGTTGTGAAATTATTGCAATAATCTGTACATAACATACATAGTATTAAAACTCGACGAAAGCACGGGAATGTTAATTTCTGTCCACATGTTACGAGCAACAATTGCGTCATATTATTTGCCCTTCTGAAGTTTGTATACCGTTTACGACATCAAACTTTTACTACATCATGGTTTTGCGGTAATCCGGGCACTTGACTGCCGAAAATCGGACTTAAATCTGTCATGGCGTCTGAAGGGACGGTATGTCTGCCGTCTGTCTCGGTAAGTTCTAAATGTCTGTGGCGAACTGCATGAAATGAGAAATCATTCAAACTAATTCAAGTTGTATTGTTTGTGTGACACTCCTTGACTGTTGAACAGAAGGCTATATTCATAGGTTTTTCAAATGAGAAGTGTTGTTTTGTAATGTCACGAAATAACAACAAATTAGCATACATTTACATCGTGGTCTGACAAATTTGGACAGAAATATTCAGTACAGATGCACTAAAGGACAGTAAATTACAAAATTGGCAGAGGTTTATTGCTTATAACTTAAAGAAAGGTTAAATGAAATAGAATGTAAGTTCATCATTTGTCAGATAACATATAATTCTGTCTGCACAGGAGGTGTCTGTCTTTTGTTTGTCACAACACAGACATGTCTGTCTACTGTTCGCCCAACACCAAAACCTGAAATTTATTTTCTTTTTTGCAACTTGTAAGCTTGTTCCTATCGTTTAGCAAATTGAAATTTCATTTCCAATATTTGAAATCTACCAATTGATCTATCTAGGAATATGGAATAAAATCTGGTTTTGTCGCCTTGCCATAAAAAGTCTGTCCTTGTTCGTCCAACCATTTTACTGTTTTTCCTTATTATAAAAAATCTGTCCTATTGTTTTGACTTTTTAAGATATGGATAGGATTTTAGATGCTGAAACTCCACTTTACACCACAATTCTAACAAACATATATCTTTGTCTTGCTTATTATTCATAAAATAGTCTGTCCCTGTTCGTCCCAAACCTAATGCTACGTACCACAATAAAGTTTAGAGGAATTTTTTTTATTTTGGTGTCTTTTATTTATAATTTCTTGGTTAAAAATGAAAAGATGAAGGTCTTAACTTGTCAGAAATCATGTTTTAAACACAAATGGATGATATCTAAAAATTGACAGGCATGTAACACATCCATGGGCACCATATCAAATAAGGGCTCATTTATCAAAATTAAAGCAATAAAATATTACATGCTTAACTTTATCTATGTTTTATGAAAAACATTACATTAATGTACAATAACATAGAACATAAACCTATAATTACATATCATATATAAATGTCTATGACTTCAATTAATATGACAAATGTATAACATGTGATTAAGTTGGTCAGTGACTTGCAACAGGTCAAAGGTTTTCTCTGGGCACTCCAGTTTCCTCCACGATATAACTGTAATATTGTTGAAAGTGGCATTTAACACCATCAAGCAAACAAACATCAATTAATATGACAAATGTATGATCATATATTTCACTTATTAATTACGAGAAGAAAATCACCATTAATGAACATGATATATTTCATTCATAATTTTAGTCTTTTAAAGGGAATTAGAAGCAATTCAATAAATTTTTAATATCACACATATTTCTCAAACCAATTCAATATTTGCAGATTTCATATATGCTTTTTCAATCATTCTCACATTTTCAAAGACTTTATAAATTTAGCTATTTCAATTAAAGAGTAAATGTTACAGAGCAGTACAAAACAAGGTATTTTAGTTACATGTACACAGTACTTAACTAAGTAGAATTATATTAATGACCCAGTTTCAGGCTGAAAATTAAACAGAGTTATTGGGACATTAAATATGATTATCATTTAGTCATTAACACGAGTTAAATGTGATCATGATTTAGTCATTGACAAGATTAAGACACAATCAAGTACTGGTACATGCAACACAAATTACATAATCTTAGATAATGGTAGACATGAGATTTTAGAGAAAAAGAATTTGAAATAGCCATGGGTAATCAGAAAATGTACCGGTAAATCAAAGAGGGACAGAAAATACAATGGTGAAAAGAAAAAAAATAGTCGAAAACACAAATAATCGTCCTTTAAACACTACACAGAAAACTAAAGATTGAGCAACATGAACCATACTAAAAACCTGGCGTGATATCAGGTGCTCCAGAAGGATATACAGTTCCTGCATCACTAGTGGCCCTCATTATGTTACTTTCAATCAGAGTTGGCGAAAAATATCTGTAGATATTAGTTTCAGCAAGACTTCTACCTTTGGTGGTGTACATTGTAAAGATCATAGGTGTTTGGTGATAGTTGGCAGAAAAGTCAGGAATGGCTCAAGTTTGATGAGGAGAACAACACAATGAACTTTTTTTATGTATAAAACATTATAAAGTTGATACTAATGAAAACATGAAGGACAGAACAGATTCCTGACGGGAAACTCAAACCTAAAGAAGTCAGTAGTAGAGGATCATGAGAAAAGTAAAGGGCACATGAATGCTGTTGAGATAGAGTGTGCTTCCTCAAGAACTACACTACAGATGTTCTCAAATGTACATCTGCAGGGAAAGCACTACAATTAATATTTTTGAAATTTAAATAAAACCTGCATGAAAATCAACCAATCGAAATGCATTTATCAGAACCACTTCATTAAGAAATATAACAAACGACACCAATGAAATTGGCCTTAAACGATAGAGATATAACATGACAGCCATCAGACTTCCACCATACAGAAGTATGCCAGACCCTTGTGCCAGACATATGATATATCCTGACACAGAGCTCCAGATAATTTTCAAGTCCAAAGGGTAATTACCCCCTACTTTTGAAAATTATGCATATTTGCATATTTCCTTTGCACTCTCTACTTCAGAAAAGATTGCTTACATGTACACTTTTAAAATTATGTTTGACACAAGTGTTATTCAATAAACACAGGATGGAAGTGAAATGTATATCTCTGTTTAATTTGACACGATTGTGTCATGTTTATTAATAAAATGTTGTAAATATTTTGTTTTTTGCTCGTCGACTTCGGCAGTTTTCACATCCGTGTTGATAATGTCATCAATGATTCCTTTAACTATACTGTCACTAGACACAGATGAAACTGTCAGGAACTTTTAAAAAAGTATATAATTTTCCATAGCGTGCTTATTCATGTTCTTGCTCATTTTCAACGAACAATGTGTTCCCAAATTCACTTTCGTTTTAGTTCTTAACTAAACCGCATTTATTTGTAATATTGACCGCGATTGGATGATTTATCCTAAACATCCAATCAGATCTCTTTTGACATCGATGCTTAGAAAGGCAAACATTCGGTACCCCTCGGATGTATATACTTTCTCTTTCGAAAAGTATAAAGAGAAGTAATTACGGGGAATTTCTCAAAGTCAAAAATGTATTGTTTATGTACACGATGTATTATCGTCAACAGCGTACAATTACGCTCCGAATTTGGAAAGTTTGCTTACACAGCAATATGTATGCGTAAATGTACACTCTGATCTGATAATACATGCGTTTTTACTCGTTTTCATAGCGTAAAAAACGCAAATACGCAGCTTATCTGGAGCTCTGCTGACATCACCAAAAATTAGTGATATGTCGACCACACTCAATTATATGTCTCTGTACTGTAGTTATCATGGATGATTCTGGTTAGAAAATAAAATGACTGAAATCAATGAAAAATAGCTGAAACCATCTACACCCCTCTTTCAAAATGGTAATTTTTTACCTGTTCTGACCGTGTCCAGCAACTTTGGGAAAACAATTTTCGGAGGGAAATATCTGAAATCAGTTAAATAACTGAAAAGAATCATCCCTGAGTTATGGAAAATTAATATCGTATCTTGAAATGTTCACAAGTCATAAGTGAAATGCCCTCCCCAAGTCTAAATATCTTGTGGGGTTCAGACAGATCTTGATTACGATGTTCACTGAAGATAGCTTCAACCTGTTACTGTAGCTAGTTTTAATTAAATTATATCTAAACACATTCTCACTGCAGAAAGCAAACAAAGTACAAAGAACTTTGACACAAGTGGATACATGTAGTTGTAAAAGAATACAATTTTATGATTTAGAAAACTTTTTAGCAACAAATTACTCTCAAAAAGTATGACAGAAAACAAACTGCATTTGTCAATTCGGAAAAGTGTGAGCACTAGCCGAATGATATTGTATCTAAATATATAACAGAATCATGATCCAATATCATTATGGACTTACCAGCTGCTTCTCCAAGAAATGCAAATTTAAACTTCATGAGTGAATTTCTTATATAATTATTGTTAGATATATCCATGGATTTTTGTGCAAAACTCATTGTAGTCAGGTTATCATAAATACAGATAAAATTAACAGTTCAGTATAGACAGATTTACTATGTTAGTATGTATTTAATAGATCCTGTTTCCTTTTCTTTATCAAATAGTCAACTACATCAAAATCTCCAGGCTGGAAGGTGAATTCCTATATATAAAGTATTAGTCACAAATACCAATATATGTAATTTGGCTAAGCCAAAACGCATTTAATTTTAAATACATGTAACAATTAAAAAGGTCAGCTTCCAATATCTCGGAACAACTCGTCACTTTTAGTAGATATGATTAAGCATATTATGCAGTATTTGTGAGCAATTCAAAGTCCAAATTATAGGGTTATTAACATTTAATGAAAAATAATTTATTATTAAAATTGATGACTCAATGTGCACAAGACATGATTGGTTCACAACAAAATCGGATAGGTAAACATGACGACTTCCGCTGCTATACACCCGGGGACTTACCACTTTGTTCACCTAGAAAAACCAATTTAAACTTCCTCAACGGGTTCCCGAATTCCCCAGAGGAACTCATTGTTGATTCTTATGTTTGGACAGAAAACTAGAAGTCAATGTGTTGGTAAAAAGAGACAATGTACAAAAACAAATGCGCTGTCAACCCTCAACTCGCCACGTTCTGAGTCTTCATTAATAACGGACATGCGTAACAAAACAGGAAATGTCAAACATAAACACACTGAAGTGTAGATTTCTGTTAATCAAGAAGGTAACCTCTGGGAATTTCGATAATGTGATTATTTCGAATATTCTTTTTCCCGGTCATCGTGGTATTTGATCATTGATGGAGGTGTAGTTCTAATAATAAAACCCTAAATGCTCGCTTACTCGCAAGGGTTATAACGGGATGCCATTACAGCCGCCGAGATTTTTTGCGCTCGCTTACAGAGTTTCTGACGCCTGCATTTATCAATAATAAAACATAACCTTTCCTTTTGTCCATTATTATAACAAGTTTTTATCACCTACCAGTATTTTAGAATGTAATTCCCACAAAATAAAAATCCATGTTTACTTTCACTCTGAACATTTTGAATTTCGTCATTTCCGGCCTCACTATTTGGATGTCGATACCATATTTGGCGATTAAGGCGTGAATGTTTACATCAGCCGTCGTAAGCATCGTAGTAAGAAATACCATATTTAGAAAAGCTCCGCCTTCCGTAGTTTCCGGTTATGACAAACGATCGATAAATTTGAACAAGGTTGTTGCTACCTTTGAAAAGCATATATTTCTCAGCCAAACCGATTTAACAAGGACTGGGATCATCAGTAATAGTTATAATGAAATGTTTGAAGCGTAAATAGTGAGTTTTTATGTTTCAACTGCAACTTTTTTTTTGCTCCATTGTGACGAATGCGACCGCGTTGTAGCTCTGCCGAGACACAAGTTTGTCACAGGAGCTACATTATTGCAGCTAATGGAGGTGAAGTCGTGATTTTACCTCCATTTCAATGGAAAATTTTGAATTTGACTTTTTATCAAAGAAAATAAACTTGTCGTATACCGGCGGCGAATACTGAGCATAACAAGGACCAGGGTCGATCACATGGGCTTGTTACGATTTCCCCCCCCCCCCCCACTCTACTCTAGAGTAGAGTGGGTGTGGTTTTTTTTAGAGTAGAGTGGGGGGGGGGGGTCGTAACAAGCCCCTGTGGGTCGATGCCAATTTTTAACACTGTTGGTAAATTTGCATTGATTTTCCAATATATTAAACAATGCAATTCTTCTTCTTCCGGGTGTAGTGCAAAACCAATAAAGTATTCTCGCACTTTTGAGTGGGGGTGACGTCTATGTACAGTGCAGGTTAAAAGGATAAAAACAGTTGTAAATTTAAATGAGATTTTCCCTAGACAGCTGAGCCTTGGAGCTGTCTAGGGTGTCAGCTTCCACCACACTTCTCAGTAGTTGGTTCCAGAGGCGTATAGCTTGTGGAAAAATTATGTCCTGTACACTGTACATGGTTCTTGTGTGTGGTACACAGGAATCATAGTGAATGGCCTCTGGTTCGAAGAGAGGTGCGGTTGAGGTGGTGTTCCGCTGGTATATCAACAAGGTTGTACACTATGCGGTACATCGTCTTAATTGTGGAATAAATAGTAGAATGACTTGCCTCATATAATCAACCGTAATTGCACCCGAAAATCACAAACAAGCAATGACAGCCCGGAGACTCTGATTGCGATCTACGTCATGGGTTGAGAAAGGAATAAAACATCTGGAGAGTTAAACCAGCTAATGGAACGCCAATCCTTCCATCTTGACAAAGTACAGATATCCAACGACCAAACAAATATATGTACAAACAATAGGAACAGCACCAGTTCGCTTCAACTCAAACGAAAAAAAACCCACAAACAAATGTGACAATATAAATATGAACAGTATAAAAGCGGGGTCAAAAATTGAACATATTCCTTATAATTTAAATTTTAAAGCAAAATTTAATGATTCCTCGATTTTGATTTCGATTATGTCATGGGATTATTTGAATTTGTCGTTGGCGAATGAATATGTTGGCGACATCAAAATATCAACCCAGGTTATCAAGTTACTGTTACTGGTATTTTCCTCCTATCTCAGGAGCACTCCCAACGGGATCAAATTTATGTATTTAAAATTTTGTTTAACTGTACAGTCACACCTTCACCAAATTCAGTATGTACATATGGCACACGGTTTTCCACCACCATTTTGTACAGGTAAAAAGTTTATACAGGATGAAAATGGTAAAATAGTTTGTTCTTTTTTCTTTTACTGATAAATGTCATAGCACTTATTTTGCACTGAGCCTGGTTCTTTTCACATGCAGACAGTAGCAAAGTGTCCTTGTTATTTGTTCAATGTCTATATGGTTTCTTTTTGTCAGAGTGACAATGCCTTTTAGTGTGTCCATAGAAGAGTCAAGGATGAGTTGTATTAGTTGTTTGTTTTCACATATAGCTTCATAAGCACCTTCCTGGATGTTGTTTAGGTAGCATTTGAGCGTATATAGTTGTTCTTCTCTTATGTCATTGAGAGTAGGACAAATTAGTAAGAAGTGCTTAACGTCTTCTGTTTCTTCATAACATAGTTCACAGAGCGGAGTATTCGTATTCCTACTAAATTTCGCTTTTGTCTCTTTAAGCATATATGTTCCTGTCAGTAATCTAGCTTTTACTTCCGCTTTCTTTACTTCCATGCTGTTTTTTAGCACTGTTTTCCAGACTTCGTGCGAGTTTCCAAAAAGTGGGTGTTGTAAGTTTAGGAATTTCAAAGTTGACTTTGTTTGTTTTTCTTCTTTCCAAGCTTCTTCCCAGTAGATCTCTATATGTTGTTTGACTAGCTTTTTCCATTTATGTTTTTCTATTGGATTTTTCATCAGGTCCATTAAATCTGGAAGTTTGTACTTCTGAGCTTGTCATAAACTAATGATGCAAAACTTTTGCCATTTGGTTTGTCCATACTGATCTGTCTCTCTATAATTCTATATTCTATAGTGTCTTTGTTTTGTAGGATACTTCCAAAGAATATCAGGATGAGTTTGTCAATTACAGCTTCAATTGGTTCCACTCCAAGTAAACTGTATGTTGCGACATTTGCCACTCTATCGGGTAGTCCCTGGATTTGTCTACATATTTTTCGCTGAAGTTTCTCTAATTGGATAATGGCAGAAGCAGTATGGTTCATGACTTCAATGCCATATAAAGCTCGTGGTATGACATACGTTTTCCAGTTTATAGGCTACGACGGGTGACATTCCTCTTCTTGCGTGAAGGCCGGGTCCTAGAAGTGCGTAAATTGTTCTCCTTGCCAGTTTTATTCTATCTTCGATATCAATATTGTTCTTATTGTTTCTTTTTATTCCCAGGTGTTTAGTTTCTGTTGTTTGTTTGATCTCTTCTGTGTCCATACGCAAACTAAAATCGCTGTGTCTTTTTGTAAGTGGTACAAGTTCAGACTTACTTGGATTGATTTTAACAAAGTCTTTACTTGTGATGTCACTGACTATGTCAAGTAGGGCTTGAACTTCACTTTGTGTACTGACTAGTAGTGCGATGTCATCAGCGCATGTTGGGGCAACTACTCTGATGTTTCCAATTTCAGCACCCATGTTCGAGCGATCTAGTGCATTTAGTATGTTGTTATTATATCTTTTATACAAGACTGTTGAGAGTTTTGCTCCCTGCCTTATTCCCTGTTTCACTTGGGGCCGTAGCTATAATCCGACAGTCCGATAGTCCGACAGTCCGATAGTCCGACGGTCCGATAGTCCGACAGTCCGATAGTCCAACAAATGCTTTAAACTGATGAAAGATTTGAAAAATAATTTGGCCAAAGATGATATATTCGTAATTTCAGGATATGGGCCATTCATTTTTATACGCCCGTCAAAATACGGGCTTATTATGGCATACCGTTGTTCGTCAGTCCATTCACGCCTCGTACGATAACATCTCTCACTTGTTCCCCCTTTTACTGACAGGTCACGTCGTGACATACATTGTATTGATAAAAGGGGGAGCAAGTGAGAGGTGTGATTTTAGTCAGTTTGGAAAACGCCAGTTTTCTTAAGGTATTTACAATTAATTGGTTTAAAAAATGCAGCATATTAATTACTGTTCTCACGCTGAGCAACTGACCTTCAATTGTCACAAAGGGGGGAGGGGCGTATCATGGCACAGTTGTTTATTTTGTCATATTCCGATGCTGTTTCTTTCCATGATATAAGGGGTCACTTAGGGACAATTCCTTCAATCGTAACTTTTTATATATGCGCTTGTCGTAGAAGGCGACCATAGCAGGGTCACCCGTCGCAATCCCGGGAATAAAAATAGGACCAACTTGTCGTCGGAAGAGACAGAAAAACATGTTCTCGTGTTAAGTCGTTGCCCATGTTGACCCATCCCAGAGTCCCCTCTTTCTTATTTTTTTGTTTACAAATTTTTCTCATCCTGAATATGACTGAAATATTGCTTGCTGGACCTTAATCAATCAATCAATCAATCAATCAATCAATCAAGCAATCAATCAATCAATCAATCAATCAATCAATCAATCAATCAATCAATCAATCAATCAATCAATCAATCAATCAATCAATCAATCAATCAATCAATCAATCAATCAATCAATCAATCAATTCGCACACATTATTGTATCCAGCTCTATTGGTGTCGACATTGCTTTTTAACATAAATATTCCATAATAAAGGGCGGGGGACACTGGTACGCTCTTCTTTTTGTCTTTTCCTTTTTTTGTATTCCTTTATTTTCTTTTTCTTTTCGATAGTGACTTTTCTTGGCTGGACTCGGCTACACGCTACTTGAATAAAGCTTGAAGTAGTCGCTACTAAATAATATACGGGATACTTACACTACCGGTTCATCATGACTGGATCCAGGTTTTTATGGAGTCCGTGTTGTTCATATTTGTGTTTTTTTTTACTTTTTGTGTGTCCCTGCCAATTGTTTGTCCGTCTATGATATCGTGTTTCCGATGTTCTGGAGCTTTCTTTGGTGAGTAAACGGTTCGGTTTCTGGTCCCATATTACACATGTTATAGTGTTAACTTTCAAAGAAATAAAGCATTTGTCGGACTATCGGACTGTCGGACTATCGGACCGTCGGACTGTCGGACTATCGGACCATCGGACTGTCGGATTATAGGTCGGACCCCATTTCACTTCAACATTCTCTGATATGCCATTGTTCCACTTTACCTTTACATTACACGGCTGGTAATCGGCACAAGCAGAACAGTTGGTTCTGCAAAGAAATTCGTGAGGATAACTTCCGGTTTTGGTGGAGGAGAGTTCACGAAGACGCTTCGCAAGGTATGTACATGTCAAAAATTGAAATTTTCTTTTTTACTGCTCGAATATTGCAAAATCAGAGAATGCTATGCTGTGGCGAATGCTTCCACGATTAGAAACATGTATAGTTTATTCTTGTATATGAAGTGTAACTCTCACAAAATCAATCGTCCCACGAAAAACATGACGAAAATTGTGACACTCTTACATTTCTAAGTTGTTCTTGACAAAGATGCAAGTTAAATTTTCAATATTTGTTCATCATGGGAGTCTAAATGTAATCGGGAATAAATTCCGATTCGTCAGAAGTAAATTGAAGTCTAGATATATCTACAAACTGTCAATTTTCTCGTTTTCCTGCTTGATGAGATCGGTTCTGATAGAGCACATTGCGAATGCATGAGGAGATTTGCTAGTTTTGGTACGACACATGTAATCCACTGTATAATCACAAATTGTGCATGTCTGTCTGGTAATAAATTCACGAACTGATGCCCGTCGGGTTTTTAAAAGTATAAAAGTAATATTTCATTGTTCATGGGCTGTCCACCTAGAAAGAAACATTTCATTTAAGGAATCAATTCATAATTGTAACTGCGGTTCCCATGATTTAACTTGTCATTGTAACATAAATACGTATTTTTCCTTTGAGGTTTTTATGCAATAATCAACTTAAAAATAATGAACATTTACAAACCATGGTCTAACATGAAGATCTTGATGTTATTCCATGATTTTGACGCTCATATATCTGTTATTCCATGGTTTTGACGTATTAGGATCTGTTATTCCATGATTTTGACGTCATAAATCTGTCAATCATATAATTTCTGTTACAAAACATATATACCATGGATCTTACTCATGAACTTATTTAAACCAACTCATCCTTCGGATTCGTTGGTTTAAATAAGTTAATTCGTAAGATCCATAGTATATATAATACTTATTGATCATTTGTTGTTTGTGACAATTTCCATTGTGTATTGGATACACAAGATTAACTTCCCTTACATTGGAAAAAATTGAAAATGCACTGTAAGATAATTTTATAATCAAGAATAAGTATTATATATACCATGGCAGGGGCGGATTCAGGGGGGGTGTGTGCACCCGGCGCCCCCCACCCCTAAAATTGGAAAAAAATATGATTTTTTAGCGTAAAATCGTGATTTTTCACACGAAATACCTCAACAATTTTGGCGCCTCCCTCGGCAATTGAAAAACATGATTTTTTGGAGTAAAATCGTGATTTTTCACACGAAATACCCCAAAAATTTTCGCGCCTGCCTCCGCTCGGCGCAATTTTTTTAAGTGCGCCCCCCCCCCCCCCTAACTTGAAATCCTGGATCCGCCCCTGCATGGATCTTACGAATGAACTTATTTAAACCAACGAATCCGAAGGATGAGTTGGTTTAGATAAGTTTATGAGTAAGATCCATGGTATATATGTTATGTAACAGAAATTATACATGATTGACAGATTTATGACGTCAAAATCATGGAATAACAGATCTAATACGTCAAAATCATGGAATAACTGATCTATGACGTCAAAATCATGGAATAACATCAAGATCTTCATGTTAGACCATGGTTTGTAAATGTTCACTATTTTTAAGTTGATTATTGCATAAAAACATCAAAGGAAAAATACGTATTTATGTTACAATTAAACTTAATGTGAATCATATCTTTATAATTTCTAATACAAATGATACACTCTAAATTAAATATCATACAGTTGAGAATAATATTAATTTGTGGTTTGTTTTTCTATTATGTAGTGTGCTATGTGTACACACTTGTTAATAAAAAAGATCTCTGTTAGTAGTGGGTACAAGATGTAAAGCGCTTTACCAATTTTAAGGATATGTCCACAGTTTAATTGACATCTTGTGTTTAATTTATTCATGACTACTAGCACTAAGTGAATGTTTAGTGTAAACATATTTTATTAAGTAATTCATTAAGACAATACAAGCATGAATATGTACAAACTATTCGGATGAATCCTTAATAGGATTCGGAAAAAGTGAATGTTTATTTACGTTAGACCTACGCTAGATACGATAACGTAACCCTCATTCCGCTTGTGCTTCAGTTAGGGTTACGAATCGGTCCCATTCAACGTATGGTAGCAAATTAAAATTTTCACTTTCTTTTTGCATATCTGGTCATAACTTATTATTCCCTACAATTTTTAAGTAATGGCGATACGAAATAAGTGTTACAATACCTGTTTCTACCTTCACGATCGATTTAGTATTCGAAAATTGTTTCTTGTCCGCCATGGCACCTTACGTATACTCTCGTGATGGGCGGAGCCTATCCATATATGGATCTGAAAGCTAAATATGAAAAACTTTACTACGATTGATCCAAATAAGGATATCTCCAAAACGAGGCAAGTGCACGTGACATAGCAACTTGTAAACAAAATGTCGGACAGAAAGAAGATTTCATGCATTCAAATTTTCAGATGGATATAAGTCTACCATGGATTGATGCAGCGTTTACTTAACACCTCAAGGTTTACCTAAATATATTTATCTTTCACCGCCGTTAATTTTTCCAACCACTTACAACGGAATTAGGACAAAAAACCGCCCGGTGTGGGACCGATTCGTAACCCTCGCTGGGAGCAAAAGCGGACTGAGGGTTCCGTTATCGTATCTAGACCTATGTATGTACTGAAATCATGTAATATTATAACTTGTGTAGATCTGCGGTGAAGTTTCCGTCATCTTTAGTAAAAAGGTTGCGCCGAATAGATGTGGAAACCCGTTTGAAAGGATATAAATATTTTGAAATTGAAAGAGATTTTTTTAATAAACTTGGTGTCCTGATTGATGGAGATTTTAAATTTGGTGTACTGCTACTTGTTTTTGTTCGTTTCCTTGGCGGTGATACAGGCAATTTATATCGAAATGGTTTTTTGTAAAGAGTCAATGTCAGTCCCCTTTTCCTCTTTCCCTTAAATCCTGGCATCTCCTGAAAGTGGACAGAGAATATTTTATTTTTATTAGAGTATTTATCAGTTTTGTGTTTAAAAGTGTCAATTTATCAATTTTGCAGAAAACAATTACCAAAACTAGCAAATCTCCTCATGCATTCGCAATGTGCTCTATCAGAACCGATCTCCTCAAGCAGGAAAACGTGAAAATTGACAGTTTGTAGATTTATCTAGACTTCAATTTATTTCTGACGAATCGGAATTTATCCCCGATTACATTTAGACTCCCATGATGAACAAATATTGAAAATTTAACTTGCATCTTTGTCAAGAACAACTTAGAAATGTAAGAGTGTCACAATTTTCGTCATGTTTTTCGTGGGACGATTGATTTTGCGAGAGTTACACTTCATATACAAGAATAAACTATACATGTTTCTAATCGTGAAAGCATTCGCCACAGCATAGCATTCTCTGATTTTGCAATATTCGAGCAGTAAAAAAGAAAATTTCAATTTTTGACATGTACATACCTTGCGAAGCGTCTTCGTGAACTCTCCTCCGCCAAAACCGGAAGTTATCCTCACGAATTTCTTTGCAGAACCAACTGTTCTGCTTGTGCCGATTACCAGCCGTGATTAAGGTTTTTGTACATATTCCTTAGTACTATCCACAGATCACCTTGTATGCCATCGTGATATAGTTCATGGTTCGCTTTATCAAATGCCTTTTGGGCGTCTAATGTGATAATGAATAGTTCATTTGACATTTCTCTGTAGTGGTTTGTTGTTTGTGTTACAATAAATGCTGTATTCAAGGATGATGCTTTTTGAGTTTTAGTTTAAACATATTTTTATTTGCTAAATATAACAAATAGGGATCGGACACAAGTTTTTCCAACTTATGAAGTCTTCTCCCGAATACAATAATTTACAATATGGATTAGCATGCGCAATGAAATGATATAATATGTATATAATAGCATAGAGTTAAATATACAAAGGATGACTATATACAAAAACATAAGTATAGACAATATACAGGAAAAAAAAACGAATAAAGAAAAAAGAAAAGAGAATAAATACTTTTGGAGATGTGTGTTGGTTCTTTAGATCATTTAGACAATTGTAAATCTTTTGGAGTCTTTAATATATTTAAAAGCATGTTTAAAAATGGTTATATTTTCTTCATATGTTAGGAGATCACTTCCTTTTGTCAGTAGATTTACATCAATATTAATATAAGAAGGTAGCCAGTTAAGACTATTAAATATTATTTCCCTATTATCTGTATATTTATCACAATCAAAAAAGAAATGGTGAGAATTTTCACATGGTGCGCCACAGTTACAGGAAGCATTTGATAAAATTTTTACTTTACATAAATCGTAATTCAAGAAGGATGCATTGCAGCGAAGCTGTGTTAGAATTATATTTAGTTTTCTAGGACCATAAGAATAGTGTCTCGGAATTGGTATTGAGATTGAACTGCGGATTGCCTTTTTAAATTTAGATAGTGTGTCAAGATTACGCACTGAAAGATTAAGGTTATTCCATTCCCTTACTGTAGCTGAGACGAAAGAATCTCTAGTTAAAGATAGTCTACAGAATGGAACAATAATATCGTTGCCATTTCGAAGGGGATAAATAGTCGTACTTTGGATTGTTGGGGGAATAAGATCGAGTAAATAAGAGGGTGTGCTACCGTTTTGGATATTATATAATAATTGGAGCTTTCTCCTAGTTCTTCTTTCTTCCAATCTCTCCCAGCCAGTTTCTCTATATAGATATTCTGTGTTGGTAAAGATTGGAAGTCCGGTGATAATTCTAGCTGCCTCCAACTGTAGCCTCTCCAATTTGCACGAATTAGAGACACCACAGTTGTCCCAGACCTCACATGCATACTCAAATATTGGTCGAATGTAAATTAAGTATAATTTCTCTAAATTTTTTCTATTTAATTTATATTTCAATTTACGCAAAACACATATGTGTTTAGAGACACTTTTTATTAAATTTGCTACATGTTTATTCCATTTTGCTTCCTCGCTAAATGTTATCCCCAAATGTTTATGGTTTGATGTAAGTGGAATTAATTTTCCATCAAAGTAAAAATTAAAATTTGTTGAGTTTTCTACATTTTTAAAAAGCATGATTTCAGTTTTGTCTGGGTTGAAAGACATCAACCATCTCTTTGACCAGTCACCAAGTTCATGTAGATCATGATTTATGACATATTTTATTTGATCTTCATCCTGGCTTGCATAGCCAAGGGAAGTATCATCAGCAAACAAACGGCTTAAGGAAAGAAGCTTATCACCAATATCATTAATGTAAACCAGAAATAACAGAGGACCAAGGACAGACCCTTGGGGGACCCCAGCAGACACAGACACATATGAGGACGACGAATCTCTGTTTACTACTTTTTGGTGTCTACAATATAAATAATTTTCAAACCATTTTAATAAATTCCCTTTTATTCCATAACAATTCATTTTATGTATCAAACCTTTGTGCCAAACTTTATCGAAAGCCTTTGAGAAATCACAGAAAACGAAGCAACATAGTTCTTTTTTTTCAAGAGAGTTTAAGATAGTATTATATAGTTCTATTAATTGGTGGACTGAGGAATGCTTAGGCAAAAAACCAGATTGGTACTGGTAGATAAGCTTGTTTTGTATTAAATGGTTATATACGTGTTTGTATATAATCCTCTCCATTACTTTTCCGACACAGCTAATCAGTGATATTGGGCGGTAATTAGAAGGTAAAGATGTATCACCTTTTTTAAAAATCGCTATGACATGCGCATTTTTCCAACTAGAGGGATATTTACATTGACGGAGAGATTTGTTAAAAATAATTTGTAGTGGGATGGCTATCTTTTCAGGGGAAATTTTTAACATTTTGTGACTAATTTTGTCGGGTCCAGAAGCTTTGTATGGATCAATAATTTTTAAAATATCTACAATTTCACTTATGGTTACAAAAATCTCATTTATTACATTATTAGTTTTTATATCAAAGTCTGGAAGAGGCACGTATTTATTTAATAGATCACACTTGTCTTCATCTCCATACACAATATCGTCGAAGTTTTCATCTTTTATAGAGTTTCTAAGAGGAGGAATACAGTTGTTTCCCTTATTTGATTTGATAAGCATTTTCATAATTTTCCAGTATGTTTTTGGATTGGACGAGTTTTCTAAAAGAATGTGATCTAAATTATTTTCAAAATTTTCTTTTGCAATTTTTTTCATGTTATTTACTTTATTTCTTTGTTTTTTATATAGTTTAATATCCCTTTCCCTGTGAAATTTCAAAACAGTTTTTCTAAATCGGTCCCTTATGCGAATTTCTTTTCGTATTTCGTTGTTAAACCACGGCCTATCATTATTCCGAATAGTTATTATTTTTGTCGGGATACATTCCTGTGCTATTTTTAGGAAACACTTTGTAAATTTTTCGCACATTTCATCAACGTCATTCAAGTGGTCAAGTTTTTCATTCCAGTTAATTTCATTTAATTTTTCTTCAAACTTTTCGTAATTAATTTTTTGATACTGCCAAATTTCTCTTTTAAATGATCGTGAGATATTTTTGGAACATTGAAGAATTACGACTGAGGCATCATGATCACTAATATTATCAGGTAATTTAAAAACATCAGAAAATACATAATTAATTGTGTCACTTACTATAATGGGATCTAATAATGTTCTACTATGATTTGTTACCCTTGTTGGTTTCTCTATTACATTTTTAAAGTTAAAAAGCCTCATCATATCAATCAATTTGTTATTGTTTAAAGACATAAGGTCAGAGTTCAGATCTCCAGAGATCACAATATTTTCGTTGACTTGATATGCTAAACCTATAGCATGATTTAAGCGTGCCCAATATTCAGAGTCTGTCCATTCAGGTCGGTATGTATTACACAAAAGAAAAGAGTGACCTTTGGCATGAACTTCAACCCAAATCGTTTCATCTATGTCATTTTCAAGTTCGTGTTTCCTGCAAATGCCGATGTCTTCTTTTGAGTAAATAAGTAACCCGCCACCAGAATTAGTACGATCTTTTCGTTGAGGATTTTTATCAAATGAATCAAGTTCGATATCTCTGTTTTCAATGCTGTTGTCAAGATGTGTTTCAGTTAAAACAATAATATCGAATTCATCAACAAAATTTTGGAGAAAATTTATTTTATTTCTTATACTTCTAATATTGATATTGCATATGGATATGGAGTTATCAGACAAAATATCTATCGCACTCAACGGTGTACTCGATATGTAAGCAGACTCAGGTCCAGGATTGGATTCAATATTGCCAACCAGTAATAAAAAATGTAAAACAAAAAGGATGAAGGCAACATTAACTTTTGGATTTAGACTTTGAAGGATTAAAAGTGAAGCAAATAGGAAGGAACATCGTAAGTTAGTAAATAAGATATCATGAAAGGTGTCAGAGTGAGAATCATAGCCGATATTAAGACTCATTTTACAGGCATGAAACAGTCCGATAGCCGCTCTATAAGCATCTAAGTTGTTACCCATTTGGTTTTAAAAAAAATGGTTTTATCATTTGCTTCCTGGCTATGCAGATGTTTCGCCGACCCAGAACCAAACACATCTCCTTGTGTATTAAAAATATCAGAAAATTAAACACTTGTGATCTAGAAAAAAGTAAGATCACAAACATAGATACTACATATAAACAGTTTGGAAAATGTACATGTAATTGAAATGTCATTGAATGAAAAGTTTCGAGAAAATAAAATGGGAATGTTACATAATAGTCATAATTAAATCTATATTACATCTTTATATCGAGAATGAATCCATCCCCTCACATCATGGGTGACTTATGCGTCCCCGCATATATGAGATGATAGACCCATTTGAGAAAAAAAAATGTCACTACATGTCCCGTCGGTAATTTAAAAGAATTATTCATGGATTAATATTTTATCCAGTTCGAAAAACATGATGTTTGTTGAAAACTAAAGCTTTATTATAATATCAAATTATAACTCCAATTACCGACAAAACACTGTATAAACTTAAAATTTCATAACATGTTATTAAATACACAAAAATCCAATTGTTTACAACATACATAAGTGAATGACAAGTATGTTAGTTTCAGTCCAAATGTGTGAGGAAACGAACACACCGATAATGTCGGTACAGTTTTGAGAAAACATGAAAAGGGACACATCGTATTACAATAAAACCAGCTGTTAGAGATATACGACACATACTAAATAATTATATTAACGACCAGTGTTTCTTATAAAAAAAAAAGTGAATGATAATTTATTTAATATTTAATATTTTGACCATTTCCGTATTCAGTTTTATTCCTAAATTAAATTCAATAATCAGTGTCATGAATATAGTGTATTGGATGATAACCAAGTTTGTCATATTTGGTGTATGGAAATTTCTTTCCATCAATAAACAAATAACTTTTGAATGTGTACATTTTTATAGCATAATTTGTCCTTTGAGACACACCCTCCATTCTATTTAACAATCAAATGTTACGTTACACAAAGGTCCCCAAAGGTAGCAAAAAAACAATAACATTAAAAACATGTGGGTGATAGAGAATGTTATCTTGGTACGTCTGTACAGTATTGGAAAACAGGGAAAAAAAATGCACATCGTATAACAATAAAACATACTTTGAATTCAAATTAGCTATTTATAATCTTATTAGAAATATCAGGTCCCCAAAGATATGAATATAGAACCAGTATACCTAGCTGTTAGAAATATACGGCATATACTAAAGAACCACCAAATCATATCACAAATAGTAATAGTGAATGATAAATTACTGAATATTTGGACGATTGTTGTCGTAATTCAATTTTATTCCTAGATTGAATTTGATAATCCGTGTCATGAGTATAGTGAATTGGATGATAGCCAAGTTTGTCATGTTTGGTGTGTGGAAATTTCTTTCAGTTTATAAACAAATAACTTTTGAATGTATACATTTTTTGGCATACTTTGTACTTTGAGACAAACCCTCCATACTATTTATAAATCACATGTTACAATACACAAAGGTCATAAGAGGTAGGGGAAAAAAACAATAACATTAAATTTTTTTTTAAATGATATCATGGTACTGGACTCACAGTAATATATTTAGGTTTGGCTTATTTTGTCATTTAACGTACATTGTGTAATGATATACTTAAAAAGAAAACCAAATATTTACTGAATTTGAGATAAATGACATGGCAAATAGTATTATTAACAATGGAGATTATTCGCGCAAACCTAGAAAAAAAATAACAAAATGTGTGTGCAATGAACAAAATAAATTAAAATCAAAATTTTATTCAAAATAACAGGTGTTGTGATATTGTATATGTCTAAGTGGATGTGTCATGTTCAGTGCTGTGGATGAAGTCCAGAATATCATCACGGTTGTTTATCAGTATTTTACGGCTTGTTGTGTTCTGCTTAAGAAATATACGACCATCAGACGTCCAGTATGTGTATAGTAGGCCATTATATTTTAGTTCTGCAAGCTGCTTTACAAGTTCGGTTCGGTATTTGGTAAGGTTTTCAGTGATGAAGATTTTGTCTGGGTGGTTTTTCAAGCCCTTTTTATTACTATACACTTTGTTACGTGTTCTGTATGAAATGAATCTCACAATTACTTGGGATTTTCCATCTTTTACCTTCCCAATAATATGTGACCTTCCAATGTCATGTAAGTTTATATCAAGCCCAAGTTTGTCATTACACACATTCAGAATAAGCTCATCTGTATTAACAGGGTGCTTGACATTTCCCCTTTCATCAACAGGCACCTTAATGTTGTGGAAACGAAGGCTGGTACGCCTTGAATATTGTTCCTGACCTTCTATCCTGGATTCAAGCTCTATAATTTTGTTGTACAATGCATCAACTTCAGTTGAATGTTCTTTCAAAGCCAATGTATGGTCTTTAGCTGTTGTTTGGAGAGTAGTAATAATAGCTGCTTGCTTTGAAAGTGTTTGTGCCTGCTCAGTTATTGTTTTTTGTTGCTTGTTGACAGTTTCTATTAATGGATTTACATGAGCATCAACATGTGTTTTGATTTTATCATCAACAATATCTTTTATGGTTGCTTCTATTGTTTCACATATTTTCTCAGAAAGGATTGGAATGATTTTGTTGAGAACGTCAGGGCTAGTGAGAGCCTCTAATACTTTGTCCGTAATAGTTTTCCTGGTACTGGGGGCCTTTTTGGGAATGATGTCGGTTAGATCAGAAATTGAGTTTCGTCGCCTGATTTGTCGTTTTTCTTGTTTTTCTGTTGCTGGGAGGTCATCGGGACTGTCAGGTGAAGCTCTTTTATTAGTAATAGGAGTTGAAGTGGATATATTTGGCTGAGAACAAGAAATATTGTCATCACTGTTGACTCTACTGGGCGCAGACATCTTGGATTATGTAAACAAGATCGTAACAGGTTTAGTGAAATGTTAATTAGTTCGGTAGTTACTGTATAAATCAGTCTTTGTATTGATATTTCACATTAATATAGGTAGTTATATAATATCATATAGACTCAGGATTAAATATTTAAGTTATCCATCTATAATTCCCATTTTTTGGGGAGACTCGTTTACTCAACCAGCTGTATTTTGCGCATGCTTTTTGAGTAAATCCTCTCTGAAGTTTATTTTGAGACAAAAGTAATTTTGGTTCAATTCGCTCCTTCAATATACCCTCTATAACTGTGGAGAATGTATTGGTAACAGTAATCCCTCGATAATTCTCAGGGTAAATTTTGTCTTTATCAAGAATAATCCGCAGTTTCGTTCCAGGCGGATCAGCCAATCATATTGCAGTATTCACATCAAATGAAATTATTAATGCTTATTTTACGTATAATCGTATAACGATACTTATTGGACGTATATCGAGACTTACTGGACGTGTTCCGATACTCATTCGACATATATAGATACTTATTGAAAGTGTCCCGATACTAATTTAATAAAAACGTAGATATCTAATTTAGCATCTGGTTTTATCACAAAGTCAAAGACGGAATATTTCGACCAGAAGGCAGATGTAGAAAGTTGAAAATAAATCAACTCCCCGCACTTTTGCCGGTGTTAGATTCTATATTTCCCATTTTCTCATTAATTTTTATTTTTATTTTAGATCACATTTATTAGCAAAATAAGACGAAAATAACTGCCGGAACAATTCCAAAATCTAGTCGGAAGAAACAGAGGAAAACTCGATATTCCTAGCACAATAGGGAGAGGATTGGGATCCCATTAACCTGTTTAACCCTGCCACATTATTGTGCCTGTCCCAAGCCATGGTCTGGATTTCCAACGTCTATGTCGTGGTCTTTTTTGTGTTCAGTTAAAATCTTTTTGTTAATATTAGTGGAATTGATGACCATCACTTTCTTGTCATAATATACATGACTTTCCCGGCTTGGGTGTTAACTCTTGCTCAAAAAAGAAAATACACTTGCCACATATATAAAGTATTTCAAGTTTTTTTATATTCTCGAACCATGTATTCCATAATTCTTGTACTTCGACATCCGACACTAGTGGAGCTGGAACTACTTACCCTTCCGAAACACCCGAGTTCAATTCTGGATTTTAGTGAGGTTCGTGTTGCTCAATCTTCAGTTTTGTAGATTTTTCTTGTCCTTTTGTATTTTTTTACCATTGTATTATATGTCCTTCGGTTTACGGTTTCTGATTACCCCCCTTTGATATCTTCAAACTTTTCTTTAAAAAGTTGTAATACATTACATACAGCAACGAATAATCTCTATCCAATTTCATGAAGCAACGTGTTATCAAAAGCAATTCGATCCAGAAAGTGCTTGATTCATTTTGAATTGAACATGGGATCTTCTTCATGATTCTGTAATAATCAATGTATGTATATTTCACATGTACCATTCAGTTACGAAATTCTGTTGTACTGTAGTAGGAAATGTACGACAGAAATTTTGATATTGTGTGATATCTTCAGATAAGAAAAGTATGCTAACAAAATATGCATATTTTAACGAGAATCACTGAGTAGTATGGGCAGTTTTCTCGGTACATATATAGATCTAATACTGATTGATTTAGATGATCTAGCATGCCTGTTTGTATCCACTGCATAAGGGTGCTTCTCATGACTAGGAGAAACCGACAGTTTAGGAGCATATGGTGCTTGTTTGTGAGCGTTCGTGTTCTTTAAGCAGTATACATGTATACTACACAGGCCTATTATGTAGGTGAATAAGCTACATTGCTTATACTTTATTCAGAGCGGATTATTTTGCACTTGATCATGGAGCACAATAACCTTTATCCCCGGTTTGAAAATTATAACCACTTTTGATTGGTTAAAATCCCGGGTATAAAAAACCCATATTCCCGGGTGTTGCTAGGCCATATTACCCGGTGTAACTAGCCATTTAACCAATCAAATGTTGTTATAATTTTCAAAACGGGGATAATATGACGTTAAAGCTCGCGACGTTGCACTCCAAAAATCAAATTTAGTTAATTTTGGCTATATATTGAATATAAAGCGGTTACTTAGATCAACTGTAGGTTTGGTAGTACCCTACACCGGGTAAAAAACACTCGAAACTTTCATATTTTATACTTATTCTTTCAAAAAACAAAGAAAACATCACTTTTACGTGGGCCACCGGGGTCCAAAATGTCACAGTCTTATTTTTGACTATAACCGGATGGATGTACTTGGGTACTTCAGGGTGTTAAAATCTCCATATCTACGGATAGGAACGTAGATAACTTATAATAATGCCGCACTAGCCCTAAATAGTTCAAAGAGTTTTAGAGTAAAACACAATGGGAAACATAACAAATTCAATCAAAGTAAATGATTACAAAAATAACAAAATGTTTTAATTGAATAACAAAACAAATAACATAAAAAAATAGCAATACTGATATTGCAAACATTCACCAGTATATTAAAACATCAAGGAGAAAAATATTGTACTGTGTATAAGAAACAGAATCAATCTGTTTGAGACTGTTGTCATGGAACCTGAAATATAAAACACAAAATTCTGAAACCACTTAAGATGTAATTCAATAATAATGATATATCAATAGTTTTTGCTTTCTGCTTTCTTTCCTATGTCTGTACTGTGCAAAAAGAAGAGATGTAAAAGAAAGTTACCAATAAAATGAAATACAATAATAAAAACTACATTTGTATAATATATTTGCAGATTGACAAAATTTCATTCATTCAACAGTAAATGTTTTTTGCTGATTTATTTTCTACAGGATTTAAACGTAAAACGAATAATACTTCACTGATACAAATTACGGTGTATGTAAAGAAGAAAAACATAATTAAGAATCCCTATTTTAAACAAGGACTACAAATGCTGAAAATTAAGTAGACACACCATTTAATCCTGCCACATTTTGTGCCTATCCCAATCAGGAACTGGATTGCGCACTAAATTTGATATCTACGTTTTTATTCCAACTCATATGCCGTGATCTTAATTGTGTTGAACGAGTAGCGGTGAGAGGTAAGTGTTCATATTGTTAATAATGGTGGAATTATTGACAATCCCTGTTTAAACTTTCTTTTCATAATGCTTTCTTCCTGATATTAAATTTAGTGCACACGACGCGTTTCTGGAATAATCTTCATCAGGTACAATCAATGTCAAATTACAAGTATTCATGATTATCAACCATACTTGTATGCAAAATGCAGATTGTTATAAACTTCAACTGCATGGTATTTATACATCCAATGACAGTATTGAATATGTGATATGGCGTATGATCTAATATATGCCCAATTCATATCTAACAATTGTTATTGTCTACCATTTGGTATAGAAATCCGTCGTTGGTATCCTTGTTCCTATACCAATATCACCAGCGTTTATATCGCTAAATAATCTTTTTTTCTTTCTATCTTTTAAGATACATATGTTGTTTTATCTTTGTTTTGTGTGTGGTGTTTGGCAGATCATTGTTTGTCCTTTTTCGTTTTGCCGTTTTGTTAGCTGTTCTTCTGGGATTTACCGTTTCTGATTACACCTGTGATGTTTCTGATTACACCTGTGATGTTTCTGATTACACCTGTGATATCTTCAAACATTTCTTAGTAGTTCCTTTAACACCGTGGTTGTTTGATACTTTTTAGAAAGATACAACAGTATTGAATTGGTGGTCAAAAATCAATAATAAACAAATAAATGTATTCAACAATGACGAAACATGTTAGAAAATAGTACATTTAGTGAAAACTTTTATAACAACCATTAGTTACCAAAAACAATAGTTAAAACACACACACACAAACATTATACATACCAGAAGAATTGAGTGATTTTTTTATCAAGGCATCTGTAAATGTATTAGTTATAGTTGGGTTATTAGTAGCAATCGTTGTGTTAGTGTCAAAACCCTTCATTGTATTGTCATCGTCAGGAGAAACAGTGTCGATGATTTCTGTTGATTCTGATATAGATATATTAGTATAATAAATTATTGAAATATTCCCTTCAATTGTGTATTGTAGGAAAACAAGTTGCTAATTAATACATTAGAATAGACGAAAAATATGATTAGTTTCAAATGTAATGAATATGGCTATTATGAGAGTTAGATTTAAACATATTTTAATCTAACAACAGTTGCAATTGATCGGGCACAAAATTCAAGATTCATTTTCATGCATCTAATATATCAAACGCAAATACTCAAAGCATATTACAATTAATACCGGATATACACAGCATGCACAGGCCAAGAAAATAGAAGTTTGGTTTCATTATATCATTTAAGTGCAACTTGAAAGAACAGCACCATCAACTGAACGTTAGTGCTTAATTGAGTTATTTGTATATATAACAATTATATTCATGGAATAAAACAATTGGTGTCATGTGGATTAAAATTTAAGATTTTGGATGTTTAACACCATTTGCAATTACTATTTCACAAAATCATAGTGATGACAAGCATTATGTGAAAACAGTAATTAAGCTACCTTACAACCGCTGCCATAGAGGTACAGGGGTATATGGGTTGTTCCTTCATAACCACAAAATTAAATTTGTCAAAATAAAAACAAAATAAATCATAAGTAAAAGAAAATGTTCAAAATCAAACACCTAAAATGGTTTAGTATGTTTTTTCTTAACATTACAGACAGTCGTCAAATATCCCATATCTTGGTAGATACAAGGCTTGTTGAACAATTGCCAGTATCTCAAAAACAAATTATTCAAAAGTCAATTTCAAAAACATGATTTGACTTGATTAGAATACATAGAAATTCAGATGTGTTTTAAACCGTTTTACCAATAGAACTAGAATTCTGCTTTTTGAGAACGTTCTCTTTGTTCGACATGGAAGTCATTACATTTGTAGTTTGTTTGACATTTTCTTCAGTTGTTGAATGACCACTGAAAGATGTAGTGGTAATTGTGTTTCTGGTGGCTGGGTTAGATGATTTTGTGGTACTGACAAATTCTGAAAAAAAGACGACACGAAACATCATAACATAGGTACAATAATATAACTTATAGGTACAATAATATAACTTATAGCTCACAATAATATAACTTATAGGTACAATAATATAACTTATAGGTACAATAATATAACTTATAGCTCACAATAATATAACTAATAGCTCACAATAATATAACTTATAGCTCACAATAATATAACTTATAGGTACAATAATATAACTTATAGCTCACAATAATATAACTTATAGGTACAATAATATAACTTATAGGTACAATAATATAACTTATAGGCACAATAATATAACTTATAGGTACAATAATATAACTTATAGGTACAATAATATAACTTATAGGTACAATAATATAACTAATAGCTCACAATAATATAACTTATACCTCACAATAATATAACTTATAGCACACAATAATATAACTTATAGCTCACAATAATATAACTTATAGGTATAATAATATAACTTATAGCTCACAATAATATAACTAATAGCTCACAATAATATAACTTATAGCTCACAATAATATAACTTATAGGTACACTAATATAACTTATAGGTACAATAATATAACTTATAGGTACAATAATATAACTTATAGCTCACAATAATATAACTTATAGGCACAATAATATAACTTATAGCTCACAATAATATAACTTATAGGTACAATAATATAACTTATAGCTCACAATAATATAACTTATAGCTCACAATAATATAACTTATAGCTCACAATAATATAACTTATGGGCACAATAATATAACTTATAGCTCACAATAATATAACTTATAGGTACAATAATATAACTTATAGGTACAATAATATAACTTATAGGCACAATAATATAACTTATAGGTACAATAATATAACTTATAGGTACAATAATATAACTTATAGGCACAATAATATAACTTATAGGTACAATAATATAACTTATAGGTACAATAATATAACTTATAGGTACAATAATATAACTTATAGGTACAATAATATAACTTATATGTACCATAACATAACTTGTAGGTACAATAATATAACTTATAGGTACAATAATATAACATATAGCTCACAATAACATAACTTATAGGTACAATAATATAACTTATAGGTACAATAATATAACTTATAGCTCACAATAATATAACTTATAGGTACAATAATATAACTTATAGCTCACAATAATATAGCTTATAGGTACAATAATATAACTTATAGGTACAATAATATAACTTATAGCTCACAATAATATAACTTATAGCTCACAATAATATAACTTATAGCTCACAATAATATAACTTATAGCTCACAATAATATAACTTATAGGTACAATAATATAACTTATAGGTACAATAATATAACTTATAGGTACAATACTATAACTTATAGGCACAATAATATAACTTATAGGCACAATAATATAACTTATAGGTACAATAATATAACTTATAGGTACAATAATATAACTTATAGGTACAATAATATAACTTATAGCTCACAATAATATAACTTATAGGTACAATAATATAACTTATAGCTCACAATAATATAACTTATAGCTCACAATAATATAACTTATAGGTACAATAATATAACTTATAGCTCACAATAATATAACTTATAGCTCACGATAATATAACTTATAGGTACAATAATATAACTTATAGCTCACAATAATATAACTTATAGGTACAATAATATAACTTATAGGTACAATAATATAACTTATAGGCACACTAATATAACTTATAGGTACAATAATATAACTTATAGCTCACAATAATATAACTTATAGCTCACAATAATATAACTTATAGGTACAATAATATAACTTATAGCTCACAATAATATAGCTTATAGGTACAATAATATAACTTATAGGTACAATAATATAACTTATAGCTCACAATAATATAACTTATAGCTCACAATAATATAACTTATAGCTCACAATAATATAACTTATAGGTACAATAATATAACTTATAGCTCACAATAATATAACTTATAGGTACAATAATATAACTTATAGGTACAATAATATAACTTATAGGCACAATAATATAACTTATAGGTACAATAATATAACTTATAGGTACAATACTATAACTTATAGGCACAATAATATAACTTATAGGCACAATAATATAACTTATAGGTACAATAATATAACTTATAGGTACAATAATATAACTTATAGGTACAATAATATAACTTATAGCTCACAATAACATAACTTATAGGTACAATAATATAACTTATAGCTCACATTAATATAACTTATAGCTCACAATAATATAACTTATAGGTACAATAATATAACTTATAGCTCACAATAATATAACTTATAGCTCACGATAATATAACTTATAGGTACAATAATATAACTTATAGCTCACAATAATATAACTTATAGGTACAATAATATAACTTATAGGTACAATAATATAACTTATAGGCACAATAATATAACTTATAGGTACAATAATATAACTTATAGGTACAATAATATAACTTATAGGTACAATAATATAACTTATAGCTCACAATAATATAACTTATAGGTACAATAATATAACTTATAGGTACAATAATATAACTTATAGGCACACTAATATAACTTATAGGTACAATAATATAACTTATAGGTACAATAATATAACTTATAGGCACAATAATATAACCTATAGGTACAATAATATAACTTATAGGTACAATAATATAACTTATAGGTACAATAATATAACTTATAGGTACAATAATATAACTTATAGGTACAATAATATAACTTATAGGTACAATAATATAACTTATAGCTCACAATAATATAACTTATAGGTACAATAATATAACTTATAGGTACAATAATATAACTTATAGGCACACTAATATAACTTATAGGTACAATAATATAACTTATAGGTACAATAATATAACTTATAGGCACAATAATATAACCTATAGGTACAATAATATAACTTATAGGTACAATAATATAACTTATAGGTACAATAATATAACTTATAGGTACAATAATATAACTTATAGCTCACAATAATATAACTTATAGCTCACAATAATATAACTTATAGGTACAATAATATAACTTATAGCTCATAATAATATAACTTATAGGTACAATAATATAACTTATAGGTACAATAATATAACTTATAGCTCACAATAATATAACTTATAGCTCACAATAATATAACTTATAGCTCACAATAATATAACATATAGGTACAATAATATAACTTATAGGTACAATAATATAACTTATAGGTACAATAATATAACTTATAGCTCACAATAATATAACTTATAGGTACAATAATATAACTTATAGCTCACAATAACATAACTTATAGGTACAATAATATAACTTATAGATACAATAATATAACTTATAGGTACAATAATATAACTTATAGGTACAATAATATAACTTATAGGTACAATAATATAACTTATAGGTACAATAATATAACTTATAGGTACAATAATATAACTTATAGGTACAATAATATAACTTATAGCTCACAATAATATAACTTATAGCTCACAACAATATAACTTATAGCTCACAATAATATAACTTATAGCTCACAATAATATAACTTATAGGTACAATAATATAACTTATAGCTCACAATAATATAACTTATAGCTCACGATAATATAACTTATAGGTACAATAATATAACTTATAGCTCACAATAATATAACTTATAGGTACAATAATATAACTTATAGGTACAATAATATAACGTATAGGCACACTAATATAACTTATAGGTACAATAATATAACTTATAGGTACAATAATATAACTTATAGGCACAATAATATAACTTATAGGTACAATAATATAACTTATAGGTACAATAATATAACTTATAGGTACAATAATATAACTTATAGGTACAATAATATAACTTATAGGTACAATAATATAACTTATAGCTCACAATAACATAACCTATAGGTACAATAATATAACTTATAGCTCACAATAATATAACTTATAGCTCACAATAATATAACTTATAGGTACAATAATATAACTTATAGCTCATAATAATATAACTTATAGGTACAATAATATAACTTATAGGTACAATAATATAACTTATAGGTACAATAATATAACTTATAGGTACAATAATATAACTTATAGCTCACAATAATATAACTTATAGCTCACAATAATATAACTTATAGGTACAATAATATAACTTATAGCTCACAATAATATAACTTATAGGTACAATAATATAACTTATAGGTACAATAATATAACTTATAGCTCACAATAATATAACTTATAGCTCACAATAATATAACTTATAGGTACAATAATATAACTTATAGGTACAATAATATAACTTATAGGTCACAATAATATAACTTATAGGTACAATAATATAACTTATAGGCACAATAATATATCTTATAGCTCACAATAATATAACTTATAGCTCACAATAATATAACTTATAGGTACGATAATATAACCTATAGCTCACAATAATATAACTTATATGTACAATAATATAACTTATAGGTACAATAATATAACTTATAGGTACAATAATATAACTTATAGCTCACAATAATATAACTTATAGGTACAATAATATAACTTATAGCTCACAATAACATAACTTATAGGTACAATAATATAACTTATAGGTACAATAATATAACTTATAGGTACAATAATATAACTTATAGGTACAATAATATAACTTATAGGTACAATAATATAACTTATAGGTACAATAATATAACTTATAGGTACAATAATATAACTTATAGGTACAATAATATAACTTATAGCTCACAATAATATAACTTATAGCTCACAACAATATAACTTATAGCTCACAATAATATAACTTATAGCTCACAATAATATAACTTATAGCTCACAATAATATAACTTATAGCTCACAATAATATAACTTATAGCTTACAATAATATAACTTATAGGTACAATAATATAACTTATAGGTACAATAATATAACTTATAGCTCACAATAATATAACTTATAGGTACAATAATATAACTTATAGGTACAATAATATAACTTATAGCTCACAATAATATAACTTATAGGCACAATAATATAACTTATAGGTACAATAATATAACTTATAGCTCACAATAATATAACTTATAGCTCACAATAATATAACTTATAGGTACAATAATATAACTTATAGGTACAAAAATAAAGCTTATAGGTACAATAATATAACTTATAGGTACAATAATATAACTTATAAGTACAATAATATAACTATTAGGCACAATAATATAACTTATAGGCACAATAATATAACTTATAGGTACAATAATATAACTTATAGGCACAATAATATAACTTATAGCTCACAATAATATAACTTATAGGTACAATAATATAACTTATAGGTACAATAATATAACTTATAGGTACAATAATATAACTTACAGCTCACATTAATATAACTAATAGGCACAATAATATAACTTATAGGTACAATAATATAACTTATAGGCACAATAATATAGCTTATAGCTCACAATAATATAACCTATAGGCACAATAATATAACTTATAGGTACAATAATATAACTTATAGGCACAATAATATAACTTATAGGCACAATAATATAACTTATAGGCACAATAATATAACTTATAGGCACAATAATATAACTTATAGGTACAATAATATAACTTATAGGCACAATAATATAACTTATAGCTCACAATAATATAACTTATAGGTACAATAATATAACTTATAGGTACAATAATATAACTTATAGGTACAATAATATAACTTATAGGTACAATAATATAACTTATAGGTACAATAATATAACTTATAGGTACAATAATATAACTTATAGGCACAATAATATAACTTATTGGCACAATGATATAACTTATAGGCACAATAATATAACTTATAGGCACAATAATATAACTTATAGGTACAATAATATAACTTATAGGTACAATAATATAACTTATAGGTACAATAATATAACTCATACCTCACAATAATATAACTTATAGGCACAATAATATAACTTATAGGTACAATAATATAACTTATAGGCACAATAATATAACTTATAGCTCACAATAATATAACTTATAGGTACAATAATATAACTTATAGGTACAATAATATAACTTACAGCTCACATTAATATAACTAATAGGCACAATAATATAACTTATAGGTACAATAATATAACTTATAGGCACAATAATATAGCTTATAGCTCACAATAATATAACTTATAGGCACAATAATATAACTTACAGGTACAATAATATAACTTATAGGCACAATAATATAACTTATAGGCACAATAATATAACTTATAGGCACAATAATATAACTTATAGGCACAATAATATAACTTATAAGTACACTAATATAACTTATAGGCACAATAATATAACTTATAGGTACAATAATATAACTTATAGACACAATAATATAACTTATAGGTACAATAATATAACTTATAGGTACAATAATATAACTTATAGGTACAATAATATAACTTATAGGTACAATAATATAACTTATAGCTCACAATAATATAACTTATAGGCACAATAATATAACTTATAGGTACAATAATATAACTTATAGGCACAGTAATATAACTTATAGCTCACAATAATATAACTTATAGGTACAATAATATAACTTATAGCTCACAATATTATAACTTATAGGCACAATAATATAACTTATAGGTACAATAATATAACTTATAGGCACAATAATATAACTTATAGCTCACAATAATATAACTTATAGGCACAATAATATAACTTATAGGTACAATAATGTAACTTATAGGCACAATAATATAACTTATAGGCACAATAATATAACTTATAGGTACAATAATATAACTTATAGCCACAATAATATAACTTATAGGTACAATAATATAACTTATAGGCACAATGATATAACTTATAGGTACAATAATATAACTTATGGGCACAATAATATAACTAATAGGCACAATAATATAACTTATAGCTCACAATAATATAACTTATAGGTCACAATAATATAACTTATAGCTCACAATATTATAACTTATAGGTACAATAATATAACTTATAGGCACAATAATATAACTTATAGGTACAATAATATAACTTATAGCTCACAATAATATAACGTATAGGTACAATAACATAACTTATAGCTCACAATAATATAACTTATAGCTCACATATCTAAAAGAAATTACTATCAATTAGAAAGATTTACTTCTACAAATTGGAAACAGTCCATAAGTTGGTAAGGTGCGTCCATGAACTACACGAATATACGTTTTATTTGTTTTCAAATATCAGTTTTTCACTTCAAAATTCAAATAATTTGACTAATTAATTCGTTTATAACACAATGCACATGCATTGATATTATCAACTAAGTTTATATGTCGAGTATATGTTTGTATATTAAATATGAAACACACACAAATTAAAAGTATGCATAGATTACCTTAATTGATTTTGACTACCCTGTTTATGCCCTTTGGTTGCATTGCTCTCATGCAGTTTTAAATTATTTGGCTTCCCAATCTGTCGATTTTGAGCGTACCTGATGAAAGTTATTCTAGAAACGTGTCGTGTGCACTAAATTTGATATCGATGGTTTTATTATGATAATTTTTCGCTAAATATTAATTCAGTGGATTAATTACAAAAGTGAAAATTTCCTTTCAGAATGTGCTCATTTAAGGAAATATCATGTTATCCATTCTTTTGTTCTGTAGATTTTTTATATATATCTATCACAGTTTTCTTCGATTTTAGTAGTTGGTCTCAGTTAACCTCATCATCCCAATATAAAAAGGACTGTCGAGACCGCGAATCTATGGCAGTTGTGTCACGTCGTACCGTGCAGTCAGTAACGATCAACGATAATTCGATGAGTCTGATTCCCATCGATGGTGAGGTGTACACGATGCAACTAAATTTGATAAAGGATATTAATGAATTGCCTACCTCCCGGTAATCTGGTTTCCATCATCAATAATACTGACCACTACGATATACATTGTAATTGAAATATGGTGGTGTGAAACTCCTCTGCTCGTGTTAAAAGTATTACCTTTGTCCTCGATGTCTTCTGATACACTTGTTTTGGTATCCTTCAATCCCATTGTGGTTCCTCTATTTTTGTCCATGTCTATCTTCTACAGTTCCGACAGTTCTGGTAGATGTAGGTATAGTTTGAAGAACTGATGATAATGCCATAGAAAAGATTGACATTTAGAAAAAATATCAAATAACTGTCTGCTTAAGGCACCCCAAGTATGAATTTCTGTTTGGACCACTGTGCTTTTGTTTAAACATGTATATATAATATACAATGTATTTGAAATAAGAACACTTTTTTCAGTGACATCAATAATTAATAGTAATTTAATTTTTAGTTAGTATTTTACAAATATTATTCAGATGTCAAAGAGTCCAAGACTAATGCAAATTCATAATTCATATGTATATTTTAATTCCATGCAAATATACAAGCTAGCAAAACAATACATTTATTTGTTTTCGACATTCCAACATAAACAAATTCCATATTTGCTTTAAAAATTAATTTTATATCATATCAAAAATATCATATACAGTTAAACTTGTCTAAACCGAACCTCCTTGTGACCAACTTGTGTTTGGCTTATACAGGTTAAATTAACACAAATTTCGTACATTGTGACTTTATTTAAAGTTCGGTAGATACAGGATTCTGGTTTATTCAGGATTCGGCTTAGACAGGTATCATTGTATCAAGGGTTTGGTTGATTGATTGATTGATTGGTGTTTAACGTCTTCGGTTTGACTTGATTAGAATACATAGAAATTCAGATGTGTGTTAAACCGTTTTACCAATAGAACTAGAATTCTGCTTTTTGAGAACGTCCCCTTTGTTCGACATGGAAGTCATTACATTTGTAGTGTGTTTGACATTTTCATTAGTTGTTGAATGACCACTGAAAGATGTAGTGGTAATTGTGTTTCTGGTGGCTGGGTTAGATGATTTTGTGGTACTGACAAATTCTGAAAAAAAGAAAAAAACGAAACATCATAATATAGGTACAATAATATAACTAATACCTCACATATCTAAAAGTATAAAAAGAAATGACTATAAATAAGAAAGATTTACTTCAACAAATTGGAAACAGTCCATAAGTTAGTAAGGTGTGTCCATGAGCTACATGAATATACGTTTTATTTGTTTTCAAATATTAGTTTTTCACTTCAAAATTCAAATAAAATAACTAATTAATTCGTTTATTACACATGCTTTGATATTATCAACTAACTTTATATGTCGAGTATATGTTTGTATATTAAATATGAAACACACACAAATTAAAAGTATGCATAGATTACCTTAGTTGATTTTGACTACCCTGTTTATGCCCTTTGGTTGCATTGCTCTCATGCAGTTTTAAATTATTTGGCTTCCCAATCTGTCGATTTTGAGCGTACCTGATGAAAGTTATTCTAGAAACGTGTCGTGTGCACTAAATTTGATATCGATGGTTTTATTATGATAATTTTTCGCAAAATATTAATTCAGTGGATTAATTACAGAGGTGAAAATTTCCCTTCAGAATGTGCTCTTTTTATGGAAATGTTGTATTATGCATTCTTTTGTTCTGTAGATTTTAAATGTATATTTATCACAGTTATCTCTGATTGTTGTATTTGGTCCCAGTTAACCACATCATCCTAACATAAAAAAAGTCCCGTCATGGTCTATGATAGTGGTATAACATATAACTACAGTCAGTGCCGATCAACGCTAATTTTGTGAATTCGATTCGCATCCATGGCGAAGTGTACTAAATCCTATTAAAAAAATATCAATGACTTGCGGAAGGCCGGTGGATTTCACGCGGTAATCTGATTTCCAACACCAATAACATTGATCACCACCATGTAATTGAAATATTGTCTAAGGTAGTGTGGAACTCTTCTCCTCATATTTAAAGTACATTGTATTACCTTTGTCTCTAGATACAATTGTTTTAGTATCTTGCAGTCCCATTGTAGTTGTTCGAGTTTGCCCCTGTCTATCTTCTACAATTACGACAGCTCTGGTAGTTGCAGGTATAGTTTGAGGAACTGATGATATTACCATACAAAAGATTGACATTTAGAAAAAAAAAATAACTGTGCTTTTAAAGGCATCCCAAGTATGAATTTCTGTTTTGACCACTGTGTTTTTTGTTTAAACATGTATATATAATATGCAATATATTTGATATAAGAACATTTTTATTCGGTGACTTATCAATAATTAATTGTAATTTAATTATTAGTTAGTATTTTACAATTATTATTCAGATGTCAAAGAGTCCAAGACTAATGCAAATTCATATTTCAAAAAATAAACTGTAAAAGCCCATTATTATAAGATTGATGATCTCTATCTATTCATCAATGACATATTGATATGGTTGTTTACTAAAATATATTAATGCAGATCAATTCAATATGCATGTACATTTTAATTCCATGCAAATATATACAAGCTAGCAAAGCAATACATTTATTTGTTTTCGACATTCCAATATAAACAATTAATTTAAATTCCATATTTACTTTAAAAGTTAATTTTATATCATATCAAAAATATCATATACAGTTAAACCTGTCTAAACCGAACCTCCTTGTGACCAACTTTTGTGTTCGGCATATACAGATTAAATTAACACAAATTTCCTACATTGGGACTTTATTTAAAGTTCGGTAGATACAGGATTCTGGTTTATTCAGGATTCGGTTCAGACAGGTATCATTGTATCAAGGGTTCGGTTTAGACAGGTTTCATTGTATCAAGGATTCGGTTTAGACAGGTTTCATTGTATCAAGGGTTCGATTTAGACAGGCTGCATTGTATGTTTAACAGAAGAAGCATAAGTATACTATTGTTTCATATAAGTATAAATGCCTATAAGGCCAAACTTTATATAGTGTTGTTTGTTGTATATATATATATATATATATATATATACCTACCTCAAAGAAACTCTTACTGTAAGCGGACCGCGAAACTTTTTGTGTACATGATAATGAGCATGGAATGAAAATGTTTGTCATATGAAATTATATAAAATGAGAATGGTATGCTTGAATGGACATGGTTGATGTGCTATGAAAGTTTGTGGTGCGTGGCTTGCGACGTGTAATTCATGGGAAGTGATTGAAATGATTTCAATGACGCAAATGACTAATGATATCAAGACAAATTATAACAAATGTATATCAATAACAAATTAGAGGTAACTGAGACATGAAATTTGTTAATACGTAAATAATATTAAATAAAAGACGAAAATTAATGATGTAATCTAATTATACAATATTATAAAACAAATTTAAAATTCCCAGTACATATGTAATAAGTACGTTTTGTAACATTTAATAAAAATTAAATTGAAGTGTTTGAAGGACTTATTTTCAACCTTCCTCATATTACAATGCTATCAGTGAAAACAAAGTGAATAGTCGATCTCAATAATGTCATATTTATGGCACGTGATAGTCACAAAAATGCGAAATATCAGGTATTTCGTACGAAAACTGATACCCAGTTCTTTGGACGAGAAACCTGGTATTCCACGAAATATCAGGTTTACCGATTGGAATCCGCAGTTTTCGCGAAAAATATCAGGTATTTCGCTCGAAAGTCCCAATTTCGCGTACTATGCTTATGAAACATTTACGAAAATTTCATTCGAGAAAAGTGATACAGGTTAGGTATAAAAATAACAACGGTAGACTTCAAGATAAAAAGATCGACAGCGTGAACCCCACGAAATACTTGGTGTTATACAATCGCCCCAGAAAGGTCACCAACACTTGTCTGAATATTAACACCCGTCATGAAATTCCTATCAGCAATAAAAAAAAATTAAAGCAGAAACAATTTTCATTCGAGAAAAGTGATACAGGTTAGGTATAAAAATAACAACGGTAGACTTCAAGATAAAAAGATTGGACAGCGCGAACCCCACGAAATACTTGGTGTTATACAATCGCCCCAGGAAGGTCACCAACACTTGTCTGATTATTAACACACGTCAAGAAATTCCTATCAGCAATAAAAAAAATTACAGAAGCGTAGGTTCATAGGTTTACATGGGAAAGAGGTAAACAACCTGTCGATACCCGGGAAATCTGGGTAGAACAACCAATTCATGATTGTAACCATACATGTTCTGAAGTGGTGATTAAAGTTAGGGATTCTTCTAACTTTGGTTCTGTAATATCATAAGCAAGAACATACAATGCTAAAACATTTATGTCAAGGCAAAGAAGCTTTAGAATAACACATCAAGTGGGATACAAACACCAGCTACGATGGGGAAAACAAGAACATTGCTACAAAGTAAAAAGGGAAATTAATTTACTATTGGGTATCGAAGTAATCACGATTATCATATATATTGGGACCCAGTTCTCCACCAATGTCAATATATAGAAGAATTTGAAGATAGCAAAGGGGTAACCAGAATCCATAAATCGAAAAAGGACAGACAAAACAATGGCCAAAAGAAAAATGACAAAAGGACAAACAACGACAACTACAAAATACTCCACAGAAAACTAAAAATTGAGCAACATGAACGCCACTAAAAACCGGGGTGAACTCAGGTACTCCGGAAGGATAGACAGTTCCTGCTCCACTAGTGACACCCGTCGTGTCACTCTAGCTACAAACCCGGTGATAAATCATGAATGAGGTATACCTATAAGAGCAAGGTGTATCTACCACGGTCGGTCAGGAACAAGTATCCCCTGAAACTGAGAGTACACTGTAAAAGTTAGCTTTAGTTAAATATACGACCATCATATTTACAGATTATAGCATCATACAGTAGTGTTTACCTATGGTAGATGTCGGTGGAGTCATTGATGTCGTAATGGAAGGCTCACACTTGGTCTGTGCTTCTAACAGAGCAGGTTGTGTGTATTGTGCAACTCTGCGAAATTGTGGACAAGGTGCACCATTCTCTATGCAATTTATATATTTTATATAAGAACTGAAAAGATAATGATAGGAACATTCGGTGACACGAGACAAAAAGTTGAATATCTATTGAATAGTTTGTCCTGATGTTGTGAAATTGTTAAAAAACAAAAAGATATAAATTAAACTTATCATTGCATTAAATTGTTTGCCCCTTGTGGGCCCTTAATTGGCAATAAAAAATTCTTATTCTTATTCTTATTCTTATGTATTCTTGTTAGCCTGCCTTGCGATTGATCCAAGTATTTGGACGATATTTCAAATTTATGTTTGCTTTTTGGTTTACATCTAATCAAACTGTTCGTCATCATCTTACGAGAATATAAGCTATCTTGTAAAATGCAGACTGTGTGTATATGTAACGTACTTTCGTGCTCCAACACCAAAATTATATATTAAAAAATGAGAAACAAAAAATACTACATTGTCGGAAAAGTTCCAACATCCATCCTCTTAATATTTAAAAAAAAAAAAGGCTGGCGAACATACTCAAATAATTATATTTAACTCTGATGTTAATATTCCCCATAAAAATTGCTTTGTTTTGAAATCTATAATAAATATGGATGGATGTAAAATGGAAGTGAACAATTCTCCCCTCCGGTTTAATAATCTATAGATATTATGATATCTCCAATGTCTTGTTTAGTGAATAGGTATGAATCATACAGATCAAGTGTGTATTCCCTTACCTACATTCTGAGAGGTCTACATGGAAGAAATCTTCGTTACAGTCATCAATGATCTCCATTGTCATGTCAATTGTTGAACAACCTATCAAAATCAAACTCAGTCACTTGAATTTTTATCAATATGAAAGAAAAATATCAGTCCAATATAAAAATATATATATATACCTATGCCTATTATAATAATATAGGCATAGCTTTTTTTTAACTGTTTTTGTTTTCTTTTATATTGATAGAAATCCAAGTGACTGTGAATTAAGCTTAACAAACTAGTAGTGAAGAAAAACAAATCAATAAATAACAAGTTGATGACCCCCAAATCGATGGTAAAAATATGACAAGAACTGGATACTTACAAACTTGTTTAAACATGGATGAGACAACCAACCATATACAATGTAATAGTAAAAACCCTACAGTCACCATTTTCATTCATATTCAACTTGAATTTTAAGACACTATGTTTTCGTGGATTACAATTTATTTTACCTGATTTGATTTGATTTTTGGTGTTTAGAACCACTTTCAGCAATATCATGGCGACCAGTTATAGTGGTGGAAGACGCCGGAGTACCCGGAGAGAACCACCGACCATGGGCAAGCAACTGGTGAACTTTATCACCTGCGGCTACGGGTCGAGTGCACCCTTTTTGTAATTTACAAAGCCGGGCGCGAACCCACGCCGTATCAAGTTTTACCTGAATGGGGAATTAATCTACAAAGTCTATTTTTCAGTAATTTTGTGCAGTGTTTTACAGATACTCATTTTATAATACCAATATTAACTGTTTTCACGGCTCAAATGTACAATGCATTAATTTTCCCAAATATGAGAAAACAAATCGTAAAAAAACCCAGCATACTGACCTGATTGACAAATAGTTTGTACAATGCGTCTTCCATCCTCAGATAGACCAGATTCAAACAGCTGGTATCGAAATGAACAAGTCTTCAGTTTAGTGTCTACACATGTCGATTGTACAGAGTTGTAATTGCTGGGAAATAAATAGTTTCAAATATTGAAACAAACAATAATACATCAACAACATTTTCTTTTGGCAAAACTTTGAATTAAAAAAAAGCATACATTTATACATTTTATAAATACTGCGTGATTGCTGATTAGTGCATTCTAATACGTCTGTTGTTGAATTTGTGATTAAACTAACTCTAATTACATAATTAATTCCTAATCCCATACTTAGCTAATTCAATGATTAAATTTTGTTGCTGAACTCTTTTTTAATCAATGTATTAACTAATAATGTTTAATCATTGAATTAGTTAATTATGTGATTAGGAATGAATCGTGTAATTAGAGCTAATCATATGATTAGCTTAATCACAAGTTCAACAACGGACATATTTGTTGATTTTGAGTCTCAGTACAGGAAGTTGATTAACTATTCCTATGTTAACCATATCCTTATTTCATTTTCCTTTTTTCTGGTATTTAATAATTATTAATTCAAAAGCCCAGACTACTTTTGAAGTTTTTCATGTTATTATTTTCTTACATAATTACACAAGATACATTGCTAAGAATCTAATATTGTTTGAATTCGCTTATAAATGTATAAATACATTTTTTTTTATTTCAACAAGTGTGGACACAGAAATGTGCTGTCCAAAAGGCAAGTGTGGATGTCAATATTTCATATTATTAACTTTAAAAAAAAAAATCATGGACACAGGGGTCCTGGATTTTTGTTTAATAAAAAAATAATCCTGGATTATTATTTTTGCTTAAAGTCCGGTCCTGTGTTTTTATTTCAAATTTTCATCATAGCCCCCTCCCCCTCCCAAGGATATAAAATTGTATCATTAATAATAAATTAATAAATAATAAATTCAGATTTTCTATTTAAAATAAATCTCATTTACAAAACCACAGATATTTGTTCAATTTTTAACGCTGATTTAAGCTTTAGTCGCATCAATTTTTATTTTTCTCTTTAAACTGTCGAAACATAACATTTATTCAACTGTAAAATTCACAAATAAAATTCACCACCCCCCCCCCCCCCCCCTTTTTCCTTTTTTTCTTGTTTAAATCAATGATCAACAACATTCCAGAATCAAACAAATGAATAAATATAACATAGATTTCTTTTATTACATGCATCCTTTTACCATGCGGAGTCAGTGTGTTTTAAATCGGTCATCCAATCAGGACGCTCATTATTCTTGTCCAAGATAAAAAAAATACATCGCTAAAATTACCTGTGGGTGTTTCCCCACTTCAACTCGTAAATTTACATAGAAATCGGATATATTTCGTCATAAAATTTCACACATGTTTTTGTCTATCATATTTCTTGAAGACAACATAAAATGTTATTGCATTTATCAATATTTTATGAGTATCAACAGTTTTTTCAACACCGTATCTGTTTCTCGATACAGCCGCCCGATTACAATGACCCGTGACCCTTTTTAGCACGTTCTAGCAGTTTTTTCTTAATAATGTTGTTTAATAATTTTGATAACTTTTTACATCTGTCTTATTCTAGTAATATATTCTCTCACAAATAATGAATATATTTTTACTTGTTTTGTCTTTTGTTCAGACACATATGCTTTGCATAATAATATATTTTCGTCTCAATTTCATTATTATTTTATTTATCTCTACAAAAGAAAGTAGAAAAAGGGAAATGTTTGACTTAGCATAAATATTTTACATGTAAATTAATGTCTACATGATGCTGGCTAAAATATAATAACAGTGTTCTGAGATTTGTAGCAACACGAACTGAGATTGCTGTATAAACATTTCACCAGAATATGAAAATAATCGTATATGCCCGATGACTTTGTGTTATTGCTATTCTGGCACATTTTATTCTGTGTGTGCTTTATAAGTATAAACTAACCTGCAAAACTCAGAATATCCTGAAGTCTGTATTATATTATACTTGATATATCCTTGACAGATCCTAACATCATTCAAATTAGGACAGTCTAATGCAAAAACAAAATTTCTTAGTATATCATCATGACAACTTCCATTGAGAAAAAAATGGTATTTTTTTTTATATTAGAATGTGTCTAAACAGGGTAACGAAAGGGTTAAAATTGCATTTAAGGCAACATAGAATAGATAACTGTCATTTTTTTTTTTTTTTTTTTTGGCTGCGTTGAATACTAATTGCGTCAAATTCGAAAAGAAATTTGCAGCATGAGATACAAACATGTCTCGCCGACCACCAAAACCTATTATCAAAATTTATTAAATGTCCATATACAAATGTATTTAAATTCGTATCTATATACTTGTATACCTAATCTATAGGGACTGTCGTGGTCGTGATCGTATGGTACTTGGATTTATAACTACCCATGCAATCAGTGCATATCACCACTGATGTTGTGAATTCGAATACCGCTCAGGCGAGGTGTACTCGATACAACATTATCTGATAAAGTTTGTTAGTGACTTGCGACTGGTCGGTGGTTTTCACCGGGCATCCCGGTTTCTCCCACCAATAAAACTGATCGCCACGATATAACTGAAATATTGTTGAAAGTGTTAGTTAAAACACCATAACCACTAACCTCTATTCTATAATCATAAAGGAATACAATTATTATGTTTTGATACAGGCTCAGTAAATTATCAAATACTCTGTATCTTCTTACCTGTTAGACATTTTTTCTTGGCTTCAAATTTCTTTCTTGAATAAGACTGATACTCAGGCTCATGTCCACCTAATCCACACGTCTTCACAGCATTCGTTTCACAATTTTGTAATTCACTTTGTTTACCAACGAAATTCCTATCACAAAATTAATATGAGAGAAACCACATGTGTTTTGTACAAAGATTTAAGTACATATTTTTGTACATGTATATATACATAAAACTAATACATTTCTGGGGAGACAAATATCACATAATAGCGACAATTGTGAAATTTTCTTTTCATAGTTACAATATCTGATTAAGCTTAAACATATTTTTTAGCATAAAAAGTGGATTGTACACAGGTTATTACAACATTAGTAAAGTCCTTTCTCTTTTGCAAAAACATAAACAAAATATGATGACACATAAAAGCAATAATTATACAAATAATTATACAAATAAACTTTAATAAACGATACTAATATATAGAACATATTAAGAAAAATAAGGTAAAATAGTAACTGCTTACCAATCGCGAGCTCATGAGTTCACCCCCGAATTTTTGGCATGGGCTCATCTTTATTTGTTTTTTGTGTTGTGCTATTATGTGTCTTTACGTTCTGAGTTCCGTGTTGTGATGTCCGTTTCGATTTCCTCGTAAAAACGATGTTCGGTTCGTCTTTACCTCCAGTTGTTTGTAGGAGGGCTCACGTCTTATTTACGTTATTTGTGTTTGTTTGCGCATAGTGGTGTCCAAAACATATTGACTTGTGTTTTTGTTTTGTTTGTCTTCGTCTTGTGTACCCTATGTTGCCAGTCTCTCTGGATTGTCAATATTTTATTGCCCCTTCGGTATTCTCTGTCGTTTATTCAAAATCAAAAGAATCAATTGAGACATGGAGGCCATGTAATAGTCAACTAATTATTAAACATTTATTAAACAGAGAGGACTTCAGGTTTGTAAATTTTGAAAGAATAGTAACAATGACCTTAAATAAAATTGGGAGATAAGCTTCAACGAAAAAAGAGGAGAAAACCGAAAGTGTCAACTAGAAGCTTAAGCTAACTCAATAAGAAGTTTGAAGATACCAAAGGAAAATCAGAAACCGTAAATCGAAGGACAGAAAACACAATGGCAAAAATAAAAAGGACAAAAGGACAAAGAACGACAACAACACACTATACACAGAAAATTAAAGATCAATTCTAACATGACGTCCTTCTTTCGCTTTGTGAACAAACGACCGATTTATCGATTCGGTATAATCCCATTGGCACATGCGCCAGTGCATGTGACTGACTTTTCCGTCGTAAATGTACAAGTTGATGAATTATCGTCTGCTCGAATTTGGCAGCATAAATTGTGTGCGACATATTCCGCAAGCGTAAATATAAATAACCGTCTTCCAATCAAAGTATATACTACCGTATTTGTACTCTTAGACATATCAGAATCTGGCTCGGGATAAAATACTAATATCCGCCAACCCATGTTAAAACTCAAAGCACATTCTGGCTTCCATTATTTATTTCTTAATTAAGCAATACGAACCCCACTAAAAACCCAGGGTGAACTCTCTATGATGAGTAATGTTATAATGTTGTTTTATATATTATCATGTGATTTGTAATGGAGAACACTAATGTATTATTAGTTATCTTTAATAAAGAATTGAATTGAATATAAGTAAACAATATGAATCACCAAAAAAGAACAATGTCATATCCTTATAGTCATAGATCGTAGGTCACAATTAAGATTGCAAACGATTAAAGTTACTAGTGTATCAAAATTGTATATTATAGTAGAAAGTTTACTTACAGACATAGTGGAATCATTGTAGAAATATCTTCAGTTTCATGAGTACGATTGATTAGATCCTCTAACTGAAGGGTACAGTTTTTCATCAGTAGACATGTCGATCCCATACAACCCTGAAGTAGACCTAAAACACACTTTCTACGCTATATACAAAACATAGTTACAACAACAAAAATGGCAGTTATGCAGAGGTTAAGTACATTCTCTTGATGAAACAAATTTTTTTTTTCGCTTAAATATGTATTCATTCATCTTGGTCAAAGTCTTGGTAATACAATTATCTAACAACGCCATTAAACGACATTACGTGAAATAGAAGTTGGTTGGTTGTGGGATCTGTAAAAAAACATGTTTTCCCCGACAGCAAAAACAAACCCCACACATATCCGTAGTTAAGAATACCAGTACGGACTGTCTCAGTTTCATTTCTCAGACAGAAGCTTGATTTACCCTTGAATAACCCTATAGTATCTTCAATTTTTCCTTGATGACTGTGAGCTGAAGCACTACAATGTTCGTTGATCTGATTTTCAAATCGATTTCTTTCATTTTCATTAGCACTATTACAAATACTCTGTCCTTCCCGGCAGCTCAACCAGGGATTGTAATGCTCTATCAGACTCAAAGACATCAGCAGCTACAGTGGATGACTTCAAGGCCGGCCTTACTAGACTGCCAACGACCTTGATAGGAACTGCTCACCACTGAGCCGATCATACGACCACTGTATATAGTTTTAACATGTTGTAAATATGTTTTACCTCCATTTTGTATGTATATGGGGGAGCCTCCAGATTGTTCGAGCCAGAGTCAATTAAACTCGAAGGAGTCCAACTCTAATATAATGGCAGAAGAAGATAACTGATTAACAGTCACTTGTTCAATCATCTACATTTGTATTAGCGAAATTCATAGTGATTTTTGGTATAATGTCATATTCTGTACATTTTGATTTTAAATATTTCCTTGTTCGTATATCAACAACCTAATTCCAATGGGAAAATTATTAACTTTGTTTCATTGAAAATTTCTCTGAGACCCCCTCCCTTCACATTCTATCCGACAAAAAAGATAATAATATCTAAACTTGATATATTGGAGTAGACATATGTATAAAAATACTTACAATGGAGGAAAATACATATTAATAGAAACGTAGCCATATTGCACTAATTAAAAAAATAGCCGTTAAGTATTATCACATGAATCAACTTCCGACCCGTTCTTCCTTCGTGATGATACTAGTTGTGACGGAAACTGATCACTTTATGAAATAGACAATCTACAATCATGTCAAAATGTCATGGTTAAACTCATCAGTACTATATATACATGTATCTTTGTTGTTTATTGTCTGCTTGGTTAATTAGTATAATTGAAAGTAGCCGTTATAGGTTGTTCGGATGAAATTTTGTAAATAACAAGAATGTATACAGTGATGGATTGAATATCAAATCATGGAAAATTACCCTTTCCTTTGGCAAAATAAAGGAGTCTTAAGATATATACCATGAAAAGAGGAATTTTGACCGGACAGTGGCTCGAACCCACGATCTACCACACTCGAGGCGAGTACGCTAACCATTACATCACCGATGCGGTTGAATATAGTTCGAAAGCAAAAATACTTTTCAATAATTAGCGATTTGATTGTAAAATATGGATTCTTATAGAATTTAAGCAAGACTACAGTACAATAATCCATTAACCCCGCCACGATTCATTGAAGTGTCTGTACCAAACCGGGAAAGTGAATGGTAAGAATATGTACATAAAGTGTATGTCTCATTTATCAATCATGAATGTTTGTATTGTTAATGATGCCTCAAGTGGGCCCTATGATTAGGCAATAAAATATATATTCTATGTCATTCTCTATTCAGAGTTTTCGTTCCTGCTACGCTACCATCCATCTCTGTCAACGCCCATTTTACAAGATTTTTGTAAAATTTAGAAACAGTAAACATTTGTATAATGTTTTTCAACGATATATGCAAGTTACTATCAAAGGCCATTTTTTATATATAATATATCTTATTAAAAAATGGCCGTTGATAGTAACTTGCATATATCGTTGAAAAACATTATATACAAATGTATATACATGAGATGACAGATATGTGAATATATGAGACAGGCACACAAAAGTGACCATAGGGGGGGGGGGGGGGGGGGGGGGGGGGGGCAAAGAGGGGTACCAAAGGGGTATCCTGTCCTCAGGTACCTATGTTCCGACAGTGTGGTATTTTATGTTTTTCACTTTATTCAAGTCTATGGCCGGGTTACAAAGGTGTTCAATCAGTGCCGGATTTACCATTGTGCTTAAGCGCAGGGCCCCGTTGGCAAGGGGGGCCATCTTCCTTCCAAAAAAACGCAGTGTACATGTCTGACCTAATATAACGTAATATTTTAACTATTCCTATATTTCCTGAGCATGTATAGGGCTACCGGGTCTACCTCATTCAGGGTCCAAGTAAGGGGCCTCATAACTTTTACAAACTAACAATGGGCCTCATTTGTCCTAAATCCGGCACTGTTCAATTGGTTAAATGTGACATTGACAGGAAGTTCAGCAAGTGCAAACTCATAAAGTGTTCAAGGCGCGATTCATAATGTCACGTACATATATCTTGAACGTGTGTGCAAGTATTCTGCAAATATTCATTGAAGACTGTGGAAATTAGTGATTACACAAAATACTTAGTAGATACGTCTATTGAAAATTTTGTGGCTAATAGTCATAATTTCTGTAAAAAAAATATTTTAATCATTTAAAAAACACATGCATATATATCTTCAGTATGTCCCTTACAACTGTGTATTGGTTTGAAATCATTAGGTTGTAAAAGTTTTGTAAGATGGGGTACCGTGATTCCAGTTTCTGATTAACCCTTTGGTATCTTCAAACTTTTCTCTCCTTTTACAGATTCCAATGCATATCTGAAATTTTGCAGAATATTTGCGCACATATTGAAGATATGTATCTAACATTATGAGTGGAAGTGAATATGTACAAGTTCTGTATTGGTTGTTTATATTTATATTGCCGCTGGAGAGCACATGCTCAAGAAAGGATTCCATTAACCTAGATTTTCATCGGCATATGCTGTGGTCTTGTTTGTTATCAATGTTTTGAGGATAGATTTGTTGTCACAAGTTCAAAGAAACATTTTTTCTGTAAAGACTTGACCATCTCCATAAAAAGACGCACGAATGTCTTCAATATGTCTCTAACAACTGTGTACAATTAATTTGCCGGTAAACTGTAAGAGAAGTTGATTACACAATACACAAAATATGTACCATCTACTGAAAATGTTGAAAATTTACATATCTTGGCATATTTTCTATATGTCCGAGAAAATGTGCATAGGTTTGATGTTCGGTTCGTCTTTACCTCCAGTTGTGTATAGGAGGGCTCATGTCTTATTTACGTTATTTGTGTTGTTTGTGTACATAGTGTTGTCCAACACATATTGTGTTGTGTTGTGTTTTTGCTTCGTTTTTCTTCGTCTTGTGTACCCTATGTTGCCAGTTTCTCTGGATTGTCCTTTTTTTTTGCCACTTCGGTATTCTCTAACATTTATTTGAAATATTTTGGTTACAAACTGTAAAAAGTGTTGAGTACACAAACTGAAAAGAATTACCTTTATTTTATAGTAATACAATAAACGTAACGTGTTTAATTATTGAGAAATCACAGAAGAAACATTTATTATGTAAAACGTAAAACAACGAATGTTAAAAACAATTGCAATCACTTTGAATTTCTTATTGTATAATATTCCTATTCCATTCATACTCCAACTTAAGTCGAAGTAACTGTTGAGGTTGAAAGTTCTGCTGTACTCGACTCAACTGTTGTTGAAAGTTCTGCTGTACTCGACGCAACTGTTGTTGAAAGTTCTGCTGTACTCGACCCAACTGTTGTTGAAAGTTCTGCTGTACTCGACTCAACTGTTGTTGAAAGCTCTGATGTACTCGACTCAACTGTTGTTGAAAGCTCTGATGTACTCGACTCAACTGTTGTTGAAAGCTCTGATGTACTCGACTCAACTGTTGTTGAATGTGTTACCGTAGTTGAGTTATCGTTCAGTGATATATCCGTCGAATTCAAATTATCGGTTGTTGAGGTGATTGTCATATTCAGTGAGTCTGTAGATGTTGTCAACGGTTCTGTTGTCGTTAATTCCTCCGATGTTGTTAATTCGTCTGTTGTAAAATCCTCAGTTGTACACAATTCTTCTGTTGTAGTGTATTCGTCTGTTGTAGTTAATCCGTCTGTTGTAGTTATGTTGTCTGTCGTAGTTAAGTTGTCTGTTGACATTTCAGTCATTGTTGGTGTTGACGTTTCATTGAAATTTGTTTCATTTGTTGAGAGCATTGATGTAACATTTGTCAGGGTAGAGTTCTCGGTAGTTGTTCCATTCGACCATGTATATGTCGTTACCGTGGAAGTGGCAGACCTTTTAACAATACACTTTCCTTTTCCTCCCTTGCCACCACTTCCTCCCCCACCACTGCCACTTCCGCCGCCACCACTGCTTCCAGTTCCGGTTCCACCTCCACCTCCAATGGTTATTGTTGAAATCGGATTGTTGTCGTGGGTTGATGAACAAAAAAGATATTTGTGGTTGACATATAGGGGAATTAATAATCCATATGTTGTCAATCCAACAACAAAACCAACAAGTATAAATGTCAGCGAAGTTTTGGAGTGGTCTTTAGCTTTTTTGTAATTTTCTCTTTTCCATTCGTATTTTGATAAATCTAAAATTGAAACTTTGATAGAATAACAGATTTGCGTTTGTGTATGAGTGGCCGCGTTTATGTTAAACTTATTGGTTGTGTTCTTTAGCGCGCAATTAAATATATGTGGAACTTCGTACTTTTAACGTGCTATTTGCTACAAGAAGAGTTTGAAGATACCAAAGGAGTAATCAGAATCCGTAAATCGAAGAAGAACTAAAAACACAATGGCCAAAAGAAAAAGTACAAAAGGACAAACAACGATCTACAAAACATACACATAAATACTAAAGTCCGAGTAACACGAACTCCACTAAAAACCGGAGGTGAACTCAGGTGCTCCGGAAGGGTAACCAGTTCCCGCTCCACTAGTGCCACCCGTCGTGTTAATCTAGTTACAAACCCGGTGATAAGTCATGAATGAGGAGAGGACAGGGAAGTGCTTACGACAAGTGGAACATATTCGCGTTTCTCAAATAGAATGTTATAAATATCGATGATAATATTGTTTATCTAGTTATATACCAGTATTGTATAAAGCGCCATTTTGCATCACCAATAGTTACCTAACTGTATAAACACCGCACTCTTCTTACATATAATATTTTGTATTAACATAAGTTTTCATAAAATGTACTTGTGAGTTCTAACTATCTTCTGATAGCAGATGTTCATGATTTTAACACACTGTTACTTGTATCAAAATGCAGATCAATACGAAATTGAGCTATATTGTTCCAGTAATAGTATATACATGTATATAACAATTTAGTTTCTATTTTTCATAGATGTTTAAAACAATTGTATTGACATATTAATTTCAAATCATATACAAAAATGCACCAGTTTAAAACATGTAGGTTCTGTTAGTAAATGATGACCACACCACGACCTGCATTTAATATGCTATATTAGATGACCATCATGTATACACAATTACTTACTAAAAATCCATTAAATTTTATATAAATAATTCGTCTTTTAAATGTCATTTATTTAATATTTGTATTCTCGGTTTAATGGCCATATTTTTTATAAGATCAAATGAAAGATTGTGATAAAGAAATGATGTCACACAGCTGGATTTATTTAAGACGTACATGTAATATATCACCAATACAGCAAAACCGCATCATTGGTGTAATGATTAGCGTGCTCGCCTCGGGCGCGGTAGATCGTGGGTTCGATCCCTGATCGGGTCAAACAAAAGATTATAAAATTGGTATCGGTTGCTTGTCCGCTAAGTACGCAGCATAAAGGAGAAAGATGAAAGACTGATTACCTCGGAATCAGGATAATGTGTCCGAGTGGGATGACATATCTATCCGCGGACAGTTGTTTCAGTGAACTAGCACTATAAAAAATCCAACTAAGCGTGGTGGTCTAGTACAAAGCGGACCTCGTCATCATCTCTTTGAAAATTAACTTGTTCTCGCCATGGTATAGCTAAAAAATTGCTGAATTGGCGTTAAGCAACAATCACTCACTCACTCACTCACTCTCACTCACTCACTCACTCACTCACTCACTCACTCATTCTTACCTGAAAAGTAATAGGCTAAAAATCCCAAAATGTTGTTGAAAAAAAATAAAACTATCAGAGATGGAACAGTATAAGCACGTGGTTTCCATGGCTGACGAATCACTTCACGTCTGGGAATGTATACGTTGTCTGGTTCCGGCAAAGTTTTTGAGTGAATTATTTTCAAATCCTTTCGATAAACCTCAGAGGATGGCATATCAAATAATCTACAACCATAAACAAATAATATTAGACATATCTGGGTGGATATTGTAGTTATGCTATAGACACTACCATCAATTATATCGTGACGGCCAGTATTATTGGTGTCCGAGTATGTCGGATATACTACTGAGAACTGTCAAGTAAACATTTGTATAGTACATCTCACCACAGCCGGGGATCGAACTCACAAACTTTAATGTCGTGGTCGTATGGTAGTTGTATTTACAACTACTTGTGCAATCAGTGCCTATCACACCAAAGTTGTGAGTTCGAATCTTGCTCGTGGCGAGGTGTACTCGATACAACATTATGTGATAACGTTCGTCAGTGACTTGCGACAGGTCGGTGGTTTTCTCCACCAATAAAACTGACCGCCATGATATAACTGCAATATTGTTGAAAGAGGCACGAAACACCATACTTTAATGCATTGTGGTAGGTACTGCATGTGATTGGCAAATGTAAATCCAACAACCTTACAATCCCGGTCATGCCACACAACTTGTCTGCACGTGATTGTAATTAACTTTTTAATTCAACTGGAATAAAAGGAAGCTAATATTCACTAGTAACGACATTTGTTTTCAAGAACATTTCGTGAGTAAGTTGTTGGTTGACGAAAAGGAAGCAGCAATTTTTCAGCGCGAGAACAATGAGATGTTAATGGTGCCTGTTTTGTACTTGGCCAATACGCTGATATTTATTTTTGTAGTTCTAGCTCACTAAAGTAACATTCATCATGTAGACATGTCGCTCCATTCAGACACATTATCCCGAAACCAATTAAGCAGTCTGCTCTTACCTTCTAGAAGATACACCCTGAACGGGTAAACAGCAAATATCAATGTTATAGTATATTGTTTGAACACAAAAATCATCCGTACTCGAAAACTAGCAAGTTTACTATGATCTAGAATTAATTGATTATTGCTTAACACTACGTGAGCAGTATTTAAGCACAACATGAGAACATGTTTACAAACAATTACTATGGATAAGGTCGGAAAGCAACGGACCACCAACGATCACTGCTATTAGGATCTGCTGCAAAGTGTATCTCACGTGCAAGAAACATGACATTCTCCACACACGAGACACTCATTTACGTCGCATACTAAGGGCGAGTTCTTTATTTAAGTCGTCCTGCACAACCAGAGGCGCCCTGTTTGGAGGTTTTGTACCTCGCAGTGGAGAAACTAAGTAATTTTTCAAATGTGGTGTTTCCTATCAAGAATTTCTTGATGATACTGTAGTTCCAAAACAGCTGCTGAAGGGGTCCTAATGGTAAATTTAGTCGTCATGTTGACAGTTAAACAGTCATCAACATGACTTAAATAGTCACCACCATGACTTAAACAGTCACCACCATTAATCGCTGCTATGAAACTAGATACGATAACGTAACCCTCAGTCCGCTTTTGCTCCAGCGAGGGTTACGATTCGGTCCCATTCAACGTAATGGAGCAGCGCCCGGAGTGATTCACACCGGGCGGTTTTTTGTCCTAATTCCGTTGAAGTGGTTGGAAAAATTAACGGGGGTGAAAGATAAATACATTTAGGTAAAGCTTGAGGTGTTAAGTAAACGCTGCATCAATCCATGGTAGACTTATATCCATCTGAAAATTTGAATGCATGAAATCTTCTTTCTGTCCGACATTTTGTTTACAAGTTGCTATTTCACCTGCACTTGCCTCGTTTTGGAGATATCCTTATTTGGATCGATTGCCGTAAACATCGTAGTAAAAGTTTTCCATATTTGGCATTCAGATCCATATATGGATAGGCTCCGCCCATCACGAGAGTCTACGTAAGGTGTCATGGCGGACAAGAAACAATTTTCGAATACGAAATCGATCGTGAAGGTAGAAACAGGTATTGTAACACTTATTTCGTATCACCATTACTTAAAAATTGTAGGGAATAATAAGTTATGACCACATATGCAAAAAGAAAGTTGAAATATTCACGGAACGAAAATTTTAATTTGCTCCATTACGTTGAATTGGACCGAATCGTAACCCTCGCTGGAGCAAAAGCGGAATGAGGGTTACGTTATCGTATCTACTATGAAATATGTCAGTGTCACAGATGTCCACGAATATGTTGCGTTTGTCGTCATATTCCATTCTTTCCCGTTCATGACGTGTCATCGAATATGACTTGTCACCGGTATTTTAACATGAGTAACAACGACTGGTGACCCAAGTGGAGGATGGATTGCTTACCCTTCAGGAGCACCCGGGTTTTAGGATTCGTCTTGTTCACATTATCTAATATGTAGTGTTCTGCGGACCATTATTTTTTTTAATTCCTTTTGTCCTTTTCTTTTGGTCATTATATATTGTCTGTCCTTCCATTTACGGCTTGATTACCCCTTTTGTATATTCAAACTATTTATTGTATGCAGGTCCTGTTAGTAATACAGGAAGCTGCAATCAAGATTGTGTACGAAAAAAAAATAGATTGCAAAAATTGCATATTATATATGTGGATAGGAAAAATCTTAAACACAATCTTTACATTGCGAAAACCTTTTAAAGAAAACAAAAAAACACCCATTTTTTTTATTTTTGATATTGTGACAGTTTTTATATCCAAGATATCTGATGTAATTTTTGATCGTTTATGGTATTTTAAATATGGTATAATAATTTTAAATTCATACTAGTGATTTTTTAAATAATGTTACCGTGGTGAAAATACTTCGAAAATGATTAAAATGGTGAACAGATAATAACGGACGCCATATGAAGCCTCAATCTGAATCTATCTTTTGCCATGCATGACGGACATATATGGACATTGTATTGCGCGCAAGTCGTTTGACTATCGTCATCAACGTGATTCTACCATTTATACAGACGTAACGAATCTGAGAGAACACCCGAGTGTCATTTATTTGTTCTTTTGATTCCCCTTTCCCTTGCAGAAGCAATCATTCTGGAATACTGCTGTTGGTGATGATGTTAAACGACAATCTCAATGCAACATAAAAAAAATAGTCACACTGTACCATTGTTAAAAACATTTACATATAATTTTTCAGAAAACCTACACCAAATGTATTTTTTGTAACAGTTGTGTTCATTAGATAACATTGTCATTGATAAAAAAAAAAGTAAATATTTTACCTTATTGTGAACCTATACTTCACTATTGACTACAACCATCTCTACCCTACCACTTTATCTATGGTAATGAAGAGGCTCGCACCAGATCATGCAGTGATGTTAAAGATTTTGATGGTTTATTAGAACTATTAGGTCATATAAACTCCCATTAATAAAATGCTGATTCTAATGTCTATATACTATGTAGGACGATGTATTATTGTATGATCTGACGTCAAAACATATTTTAAAGATGCAATTTTTGCACAATGTTATTATGTTATTACCTCATTAATATGCATTGCTTAATACACGTTTCCTATTGGTTCTTTTGGATCACGTGACCCGCGATTAATCTTGACAGTATGACCTGCGATGTAGTCATTGTTGATCATGTGATGGATATGACATAGCAATATTGACTCCATCCAAAAACAAATGGCCGCTTTCATCGCTTGAAATTCAAAAAGCATTATTTGTCATGTTCAGATCGCTAGCATGGGTTCAGTCCAAGTTCTATCAAAATTGACTTTAATATTGGTATTTGATGGCCATGGTTCTCCAATAAACTTGCAGCATTAAGAGAAAAGGGTTATAATAAAACGATTAATTAGTCTGTGTGGGGTCAATAGCAGGAAATAATGACCATTGATCTGTGAATCTCGGTGATCTGACCTGACCTCGGCCGTTGGTCTCGGTCAGGTCGCCATGAGTCACAGTCCTCGGGTTCACATTTTCTGCTACTGATCACGACCTCACACAGAATAATAAATTGTATAACGTTGATTGTTGTTCTTCAAGAATTTTTTTTAATGAAAATGTTTTATTACTATTTTAGAATGGAATAATTTATGCAATTCTTTCAATCACGTCAAATACTCTATCCACAATGCCCATGGTAAACTGTGAATTCTAAAATATATCTTATCAACATAAAAAGCAGTTTGTTTATATTGTATATCATTTACTGTTTAACTTTTTTTTATTCCACAGTTCACAATTTAATCATTATTTAGAACTGACCAGCCGAAACCTAAACGACTTGTTATTTAAAAGATGTTTAATCAATTTTAGGAATCAAAGTAAAATAAGTCGTAACAAATGAAATGGTCATTCATTCCATCCCTAAATAATCGATCAGAGCTAACACTTACATGTAGATATATTAAACATCAATTCCACTTGTAAATAATATATTAAAGAGAAACATAATAAATAAGTTATCATTATTATTATAAACGATTTAAACCTGTAAAATAAAAAAATTATATTTTATGTTCCAATTCAACAAACATACAAGTTTTATTAGTAATTTCATATATAGCTTGATGGAAAAAAAATCAAACAGTTTTCAGTCATCATCAAATGGAAAGCTATAAACTATATATTTCACATGAATTTTAAAAACTAATAAAATATTTTGATTAAATGCTTCAGTCAATTAATTCAACTAATCCTAACATTACTATGATTTATTTGCCCTAATAGCATTTGAGTCTTTAAACCAACAGATTATGCATTCCTAGTATTATATACCAGTACTCACATTTCATGCTATTGTGATGTTCATGTTTATGACGTCCTCATTTTTGCGATAGTGTGTGGTCTTTTTGAGTGGAAGCGAACCTTTGAAGATTTGTAATTTAAACAAATTACATTGCCGTCAGAGATCCAATTTTCTCACTTTTGAGACAGACCAGTTCCTATTTTTAGCGATGTGAGATTTTCTTATCTTGCACTAGTGCAAGACAAAAAATCACGTACGTTTTACCGGAAAATGCATGCTGTACAGTTTATGTCCCAAACCAGTGCGTGGACTTTTTTTTGTTCCATAGTTTGAGATGAGGGATCATTATTGCCTCTCAATGCTTAAGCTTTCCTTTAGGGGGTTCCGGGTCCGTTCGCCATAATACACGTTCGCCCTGGGTCCGTTCGTCCCGACAATTAAGTCTCCCAAACAACGTTTGGAGACTTATTGTTTTTGCTCCGTTTCTTATTATTATTATTATTCTCCTCCTCCTCTCTTTCTTTCTTTCCGTGGACCATGAACTTGTCCACGGCAGATCTCAGGAACTACTAGACAGAATTTCATGAAACTTGGTAGAGTTATAGATATATGTTTCTAGTTGGTCCTAAAGTTTTCAGCTTTGTGGTAAAGGGGGTCAAAGTCATATGTGTTCTTTAAAGAAATGTTTTCTCTTTTACTGCTTAATAATAAACATACAATATAACAGTCTCTCTTGGTCCACAACATTAACAAAATAATGACGGAAATACATATCGGTGGAAATTTATATACCCAATGAGTTATTGGCATCAAAGATATGTATTAATATTTGTTGAAAACTGCAATTTTTTTATATTTTGTTACGTAAATTAGGTCCCGTAAATTTAAATTCTTATATTTTTGCAAAAATTGTTGCTTATTGATAATGGTCGTAATTTTTTAAATGAAAGAATCCTGATCAGTGTTTTTTAAAACGATGGACATTAATTGTCAATTAAAATGGTAAATATCCTAGTTATTTGCATGAATATAAATATGAATATGACATCGCCATTTCGTACCCCCTTGTACACAAACGTGTCTAATTTATATACACGTAGTCATTGCTGGTCTCTATGAAGTTGATATTCCTAAAAAAATAGTTAAACCATGTTGAAAAAGAGAAAAGGTAATCAATGGAGTAAACTAGTTGTTACTGCTGGGATGCTCTTTATTATCGGCGACAGCAATTGTCGCGGTTCCGTGAGAATACTCCATATCAAAGCCACCAATTAATGAAAACAAAGAGATCAAAGATACACAATAACCCTCCAATCAATAATTGTAATGATTAAATCAACAATCATTAATTTCAATTAAACATTTCAAACAACATACCTAATAATTGCTTGAAAAGAACTTAATAATTTTCCAAAAGCTCATATTTTTTCTTGAAATTAATACTTTTCTATATCATTACTTCTTTATTTTAAATTAAAATACTGCTTAATTATCGGGGCGAACGGACCCACTTTTAGAGCGAACGAACCCAGGTCGAATGGACCCGATACCCTTTTTAGGGTGGTGATGGGTTATTGTGTTTATCGCCACTTTCAACAATATTTCAGTTATATCATAGTGGTCAGTTTTATTGGTAGAAGATACCAGAGTACCAGGAGAAAACCAGCGACCTGTCATAAGTCACTGACAAACTTTATCACATAATGTTGTAAGGTCGACACATGGAAGTTGTTGTTAACATAAGATTGTATAAATATTGACACGAACAAGTTAAAATAAGGAAAAAAGAGATGAAATAACAACGAAATAAAGAAATTTTATTGAAAATAAATTTGCAAACAGAAAGTTAGAAAAAAAAGAAGGGAGGGAGGGGTAATTCCGTACCACGAGCGCCTGTGCACTATGTACCTAAAATATTTGTAGGTACATAGCGAGCATATTTTTGACTCTACACAAGCGCCTGTGGTTTGTCTTTGTCTTGTGTACCCTATGTTGTCAGTTTCTCTGGATAGTACATTTTTGATGGCCCCTTCGATATTCTCTAACGTTTATGTTCTTTAAAATTAAAAAATGTGGATTTTAACGATAATAATTTTAGTTCAAAAATACCACAGGAGCTTGGCGTTTTATCAATAAAACAGAAATTTAAAAAATAACTGTCCCGTTCCATATATAAAAATATATGAAATGGGACAATTTGCTTTTTATTTCTATTTTATTGATAAAACGTAATATATGGAATGGGACAAAAAAAAAAATAATTTCTATTTTATTGATAAAACATTAAGCTCCTGTGAAAATACATTAAGATAGGGTCTGATGAAAATTGCAGCTTTACGGTTTCTGATTACCCCTTTGATATCTTCAAACTTTTATTACAGGTTAAATAATTATTTCTTAAAAATTTATATTTTGTTTAAATCGTGATTTTCCAATATTTGTAAATCACAGTATTTCAAGAAACAGTTTAACACATCCACTTTTCATTGAAAAACATTTACAAAAAATGTACCATGTCAAAACAGTGAGCCATCTAGATACGATAACCTAACCCTCAGTCCACTTTTGCTCCCAGTAACTGGAGCACAAGCGGAATGAGGGTTACGTTATCGTATCTATGAGCCATCATGCATATGTGTGAGTTATGGGTATCTATTTTGCTTCTCTTTCTCAATTATCTAATTAGATTTTAGAAATCTTCTGACAATCTTCTACTTTTTGAGTTTTTCATTTTATTTTATTCATACATGAATTCAACTTTTTTTCCATAAACATATTTATTAGAAATTATATGAGTAAATGGTAATTGTTTTACATATTTTAAATACTTTTTATCTTTTCAATAATTATTTGTAAAAGTTTGTGGAAAATCTGTGTCACAAATGATCACTAATATGTTACACTTGTCGGAAACACTTCCCGGTCCTTTCCTCAGTCATGACTTATCACTGGGTTTGTAACTAGATTAACACGAGTGCCACTAGTGGAGCAGGAACTGCCTACACTTCCAGAGCACCTGAATCCCCCCCCCCCCCCCCCCCCCCCAGTTTTTAGTGGGTTCGTGTTGCTGGATCTTTAATTTTATGTGTATGTTTTGTAGATCATTGTTTGTCCCTTTGTCTTTTTTCTTTTGGCCATTGTGTTGTCTGTCCTTCAATTTACAGATTTATGGTCTGATGAAAATTTCAGTTTTATGGATTCTAATTATCCATTTGGTATCTTCAAACTCTTCTAATTGAGTATTTTAGAGTAAGGTCTTGGCATCATCCAACTTATCAAGATTCTTCTATAGTTTGACTGAATTCCAAAATAAAATTTATTCAATCTGTTGAACATGACATGTGAACTGAAACCAACAACTCAAGATAGAAACGTATTATAAAAGAGGGACTGTTGTGGCTGTTACATCTATCATCATTTAAGTTTGAGCTATATTTCCATCAAAGATCACATGTAGGCCATACAGCTTTATTTGATAAACTTTTGTCAGTTGAGTGGTTATCTCCGGGTACTTCGCTTTCCTTTACCAATAAAACTGACCGACGTGATGTAACTGAAATATTCTTAAAAGTGACACTATTTTTAACACAAATAATCTATTTTATTTATGAATTATGTAGTTTCCCATGTGCATAACTATATTAAACTTTAACATTCATCCAATTAATGCATCTTTATAACTGACGAGTATAACTAATATACATTAATATAAATTATCACCCGAATATGTCAAACCGGTATAAAATAAAAATAAATAAAAATGTTCTAATAATAGATTATACAGTCATCAACTGGAGGATAACATTGTTGAAGTAAATATCTGCTGCAATATCTGTGGTAAACTTGTTGTGTCCATGCATGCAAATGCGTGTCCCATGGGAAGTTCTTTGATTAACTGATCAGCTTGATCCTCTAAAGAACCAATGAAAATCGCGTAAGCATTGACTTTGTTATTAGAACGTAAGATTTGTCCAAATCTCCGCGGAGGGATACCATATCGGTCAAAGTTAGCATCACTGAGCACTATCACAAAATGTTCGTCTGCTTCTTCTTCTGCCAGACTATCAATAGCATGTTTTGTAGCTGGTAGTGTATTGTCTCCACTTAAACAAAATTGAGAATGTGCATGCATTGTTTGAAGAATGACCAATCTTTCTTTATTATTGGAAGGAGCTTTGTCAAATTTACATATTTCAAGTTTGTGATCTTCACCAGAATGTCCAATGATGTCATATTTAAATTTTTCCTCAAAGTTTTGAAATGCTTCCATCATCATTAAAGTGGCTTCCATTTCTCGCTCCAAACGACCATCGTAGCCATTGAAACGATACATACTTCCTGAGACATCAACTACTAAACGAATTCTCTTCGGCTTTTCTTGGGGCATTCCGAGTTCTGGTTCCTTTTCACCCCTTCTTTTATAGATAGACTTTTCCCCTGTTAAACCTTCAATTAGTTTAGCATCGTCCAAATCTCCATGAGACTGGTTTTTCAACCACTGTCTTTCTTTTCCCTTTGCCTGTAAACTTTCTAAAACTACCCGTAATGACTGAACTTGACTTTTTACACTACCAGAAAATTTCTCATATATGTCAGCATCGTATTCACTCATATTAATTTCTTTGAGCCTCTCTTTGAATGCCTTCTGACCCATTTCACGTGCTGCTTGTTTGACCTCTTCTGGTACCTGATCTTTCTGCCATTGTGGAACTTGATATACTTTCTGATGACCACCATCCAATCTATATGGGCCACCAAAGCCACCCAATCCTATAAAACACAATACAACATGTCAACAACAAGCTCTTACTGTTTTAGTTTATAAATTGAGAGGAGATTCACGTTTTGATATGTATTGTAACAGAATTGTCTTGTTTGTTTCCTTGGACCTTGGTATTCTTGTTTGTCTTTGGCAATGAAAACCAAGTTTTTTTTTCACGTTTTTATCGGAAAAGTTGTGAGTGAATGAAGAGTACACAACCCCTAGTCTAGTTCAGTGTTGACAATAGACGTTAATGCATTCATACAATGAGACTAATGACAATATGTAATAAATATAACATTAAGTAAACATAAATATGACACAGGAAGTTAGTCATATTGATACCTCTGTTGGTTGACTATTAGTCCCCGAGGGTATCATTCACCCAGTAGCTACGGCACTGACCTGGTTTAATGTTTGAAATTAAGTCCTAAACAATGTAATTTATTAAAACTAAGGTCAATTTTTATCTGGTACAAGTAATAGTAGATTTTTGTTCTTCTGGTACAAGTAATAGTAGTAGATTTTTGTTCTTCTGGTACAAGTAATAGTAGTAGATTTTTGTTCTTCTGGTACAAGTAATAGTAGGGGATTTTTGTTCTTCTGGTACAAGTAATAGTAGTAGATTTTTGTTCTTCTGGTACAAGTAATAGTAGTAGATTTTTGTTCTTCTGGTACAAGTAATAGTAGGGGATTTTTGTTCTTCTGGTACAAGTAATAGTAGTAGATTTTTGTTCTTCTGGTACAAGTAATAGTAGTAGATTTTTGTTCTTCTGGTACAAGTAATAGTAGGGGATTTTTGTTCTTCTGGTACAAGTAATAGTAGGGGATTTTTGTTCTTCTGGTACAAGTAATAGTAGTAGATTTTTGTTCTTCTGGTACAAGTAATAGTAGGGGATTTTTGTTCTTCTGGTACAAGTAATAGTAGTAGATTTTTGTTCTTCTGGTACAAGTAATAGTAGGGGATTTTTGTTCTTCTGGTACAAGTAATAGTAGGGGATTTTTGTTCTTCTGGTACAAGTAATAGTAGGGGATTTTTGTTCTTCTGGTACAAGTAATAGTAGGGGATTTTTGTTCTTCTGGTACAAGTAATAGTAGGGGATTTTTGTTCTTCTGGTACAAGTAATAGTAGTAGATTTTTGTTCTTCTGGTACAAGTAATAGTAGGGGATTTTTGTTCTTCTGGTACAAGTAATAGTAGTAGATTTTTGTTCTTCTGGTACAAGTAATAGTAGTAGATTTTTGTTCTTCTGGTACAAGTAATAGTAGGGGATTTTTGTTCTTCTGGTACAAGTAATAGTAGGGGATTTTTGTTCTTCTGGTACAAGTAATAGTAGTAGATTTTTGTTCTTCTGGTACAAGTAATAGTAGGGGATTTTTGTTCTTCTGGTACAAGTAATAGTAGTAGATTTTTGTTCTTCTGGTACAAGTAATAGTAGGGGATTTTTGTTCTTCTGGTACAAGTAATAGTAGGGGATTTTTGTTCTTCTGGTACAAGTAATAGTAGGGGATTTTTGTTCTTCTGGTACAAGTAATAGTAGGGGATTTTTGTTCTTCTGGTACAAGTAATAGTAGGGGATTTTTGTTCTTCTGGTACAAGTAATAGTAGTAGATTTTTGTTCTTCTGGTACAAGTAATAGTAGGGGATTTTTGTTCTTCTGGTACAAGTAATAGTAGTAGATTTTTGTTCTTCTGGTACAAGTAATAGTAGTAGATTTTTGTTCTTCTGGTACAAGTAATAGTAGGGGATTTTTGTTCTTCTGGTACAAGTAATAGTAGGGGATTTTTGTTCTTCTGGTACAAGTAATAGTAGTAGATTTTTGTTCTTCTGGTACAAGTAATAGTAGGGGATTTTTGTTCTTCTGGTACAAGTAATAGTAGTAGATTTTTGTTCTTCTGGTACAAGTAATAGTAGGGGATTTTTGTTCTTCTGGTACAAGTAATAGTAGGGGATTTTTGTTCTTCTGGTACAAGTAATAGTAGTAGATTTTTGTTCTTCTGGTACAAGTAATAGTAGGGGATTTTTGTTCTTCTGGTACAAGTAATAGTAGTAGATTTTTGTTCTTCTGGTACAAGTAATAGTAGTAGATTTTTGTTCTTCTGGTACAAGTAATAGTAGGGGATTTTTGTTCTTCTGGTACAAGTAATAGTAGGGGATTTTTGTTCTTCTGGTACAAGTAATAGTAGTAGATTTTTGTTCTTCTGGTACAAGTAATAGTAGGGGATTTTTGTTCTTCTGGTACAAGTAATAGTAGTAGATTTTTGTTCTTCTGGTACAAGTAATAGTAGGGGATTTTTGTTCTTCTGGTACAAGTAATAGTAGGGGATTTTTGTTCTTCTGGTACAAGTAATAGTAGGGGATTTTTGTTCTTCTGGTACAAGTAATAGTAGGGGATTTTTGTTCTTCTGGTACAAGTAATAGTAGGGGATTTTTGTTCTTCTGGTACAAGTAATAGTAGGGGATTTTTGTTCTTCTGGTACAAGTAATAGTAGGGGATTTTTGTTCTTCTGGTACAAGTAATAGTAGTAGATTTTTGTTCTTCTGGTACAAGTAATAGTAGGGGATTTTTGTTCTTCTGGTACAAGTAATAGTAGTAGATTTTTGTTCTTCTGGTACAAGTAATAGTAGGGGATTTTTGTTCTTCTGGTACAAGTAATAGTAGGGGATTTTTGTTCTTCTGGTACAAGTAATAGTAGGGGATTTTTGTTCTTCTGGTACAAGTAATAGTAGGGGATTTTTGTTCTTCTGGTACAAGTAATAGTAGGGGATTTTTGTTCTTCTGGTACAAGTAATAGTAGGGGATTTTTGTTCTTCTGGTACAAGTAATAGTAGGGGATTTTTGTTCTTCTGGTACAAGTAATAGTAGGGGATTTTTGTTCTTCTGGTACAAGTAATAGTAGTAGATTTTTGTTCTTCTGGTACAAGTAATAGTAGGGGATTTTTGTTCTTCTGGTACAAGTAATAGTAGGGGATTTTTGTTCTTCTGGTACAAGTAATAGTAGTAGATTTTTGTTCTTCTGGTACAAGTAATAGTAGGGGATTTTTGTTCTTCTGGTACAAGTAATAGTAGTAGATTTTTGTTCTTCTGGTACAAGTAATAGTAGGGGATTTTTGTTCTTCTGGTACAAGTAATAGTAGGGGATTTTTGTTCTTCTGGTACAAGTAATAGTAGGGGATTTTTGTTCTTCTGGTACAAGTAATAGTAGGGGATTTTTGTTCTTCTGGTACAAGTAATAGTAGGGGATTTTTGTTCTTCTGGTACAAGTAATAGTAGTAGATTTTTGTTCTTCTGGTACAAGTAATAGTAGGGGATTTTTGTTCTTCTGGTACAAGTAATAGTAGTAGATTTTTGTTCTTCTGGTACAAGTAATAGTAGTAGATTTTTGTTCTTCTGGTACAAGTAATAGTAGGGGATTTTTGTTCTTCTGGTACAAGTAATAGTAGGGGATTTTTGTTCTTCTGGTACAAGTAATAGTAGTAGATTTTTGTTCTTCTGGTACAAGTAATAGTAGGGGATTTTTGTTCTTCTGGTACAAGTAATAGTAGTAGATTTTTGTTCTTCTGGTACAAGTAATAGTAGGGGATTTTTGTTCTTCTGGTACAAGTAATAGTAGGGGATTTTTGTTCTTCTGGTACAAGTAATAGTAGGGGATTTTTGTTCTTCTGGTACAAGTAATAGTAGGGGATTTTTGTTCTTCTGGTACAAGTAATAGTAGGGGATTTTTGTTCTTCTGGTACAAGTAATAGTAGGGGATTTTTGTCATCTGCTTAGGTTCTTTTCTTTATTTGCTCCCATATACTTTTGAATTATTTGGCTTTCCAATATTTTGACAATGGGCGTGTCATTCCAGAAACGAGTACTAAATTAGATATCTACATTTTTATTTGTCAATGGAACTTGAAAACTGTGTAGCAACTTATATTACTAAAAGTTCTTCATTTCTGTTATAGGTTACTTTTGTCATATTCTTGCATTGCTATGACATCAGGGGTGGATCCAGGGGGGGGGGGGGGGGGCGCACCCGGCACGCGCTACCCCCCCCTAAAATTGGAAAAAATATGTTTTTTTTTGTCGTAAAATCATGATTTTTCACACGTAACACCTCAAAAATGTTCGCGCCTCCCTCCGCAATCGGAAAAAATAAGATTTTTTGGCATAAAATCGTGATTTTTCACACGAAATACCCCCAAAATTTCCGCGCCTCCCTCTGCTCGGCGCAATTTTTTTAAGTACGCCCCCCCCCCCCCCCCCTAACTTGAAATCCTGGACATTGATAGCAAAATTTTTATGCTTTCTGTTTTGAATGACAGTTGTTTTGAGTCTGGATTTTCTATATCATATCCTTTTGTTTTTTAATAAAAATATTACTCACCTGCTGTGTTGCTTCCACCTGTACCACCAGCCCACGTGTTTCCACCATGATGCGGTGCTCCAGTTGGATCAACTTTACCATGCTTTGGTCCATCTGCTTTACGTCCACTCGTTTTGTCGTAGGTCACTTGTAATGGTTTATTTTCACCAAAGCCTATCATACGTCTCCATTCTTCAAGAGATCGTTCTATATTTATCAAGGCGGTTTCCCAGACCCGAATACAACCTCCCATATCAACAGTCACGAGCCCATCATTGCTTGCTGGTGCCATCAACATGGATGTATCAGATATACTGAAGAGCCACGACGTGTAAGGCGACACTCTAGTTGCAGCAGGGACAGGGATGTATCTTAAAGTACGATTGGCAACATCCGTTATTTCCATGAATCCACTTACATTTGTCGGTTTCTGGTTCTTTTCATATACATTTTCTGGTATTTTCCAGGATGGAAGTGACCTAACAATTTGTCCTGCATTGGGCAAATACAAAATGGAGTTACTTGGGTTGGCTGTCAGTGTTGTAGTTGGTTTATTTAGAAGCCCAAACAAAGGATCACTTTTACCGGAAGGTGTTTTTTCGGCCAACGGAGTACGTGGAATAGAGAAGACCTCGCTGTCTGATACATCCGGAAAACCACAAAGAATTGTTGCATAGCTGTCTGGTGTTACAACAACTCGGTTCGGACTTGAGATTGTCCTATCTAGAGACTTTGACAATTGAGCATCGGTTAGAGGTAATGGTGCAGAAGCAATTAGATTGAGATTAACATCTCTTTCTTCAACTGGATTAAATGTAAACTCATTGTCAGGATTGATACGAACCAAATATTTTCTCTTATCAGAAGCGGTTACAGCCCATTGGTTGTCTCCTACTTGAAGTACAGTTTCAATGTTGAATGGTAAGGATAGTACATGTGTATTTGCACCAGTAAATGCAACCATTTCGTCTCCACCTTGTTTATACAGTATTATTGTTCCCTTTGAATTAGGCATTGAACTTGGTAACATCCTAAATGGGTTCGGATTCTGAAAAGCGCTTGAGGGAAAACGTTTCTTCTCTTGTTGTGTCTCTGGTAATGAAGAAGATACAAAGCGGCTTATTTCACCATTTTCATAATTAACAGATAACAAAACGTTTGTGACTTCCTCGTGCAATAACACTGTATCATCAAGAGGTGCAGCTAATGGTGCTAGCTTTACTCTTGGCCGATAAGATCCAGATGTTCCAGGGAAAACGTCGTACAGATCCATGTATCCAAGGTCAGAGGTCCTGGGGTTTAATGTATACAAGCCGACTGGATTAGCAGTTGCAATGTGTATCATGTCAGTTGTTTGCTTCCCTTGAGATCGGTTCTCGGCTTTCGATACAGCAATATCACATATAACGTTCGTACCATGCATGGGCAGTGTCCAATATGCCTCTTGCTCTGAAAATGTTGATGCTCGAGATTCTTGTTTTTCCAATTTAAATCTCTGTATACTAGTTTCAACAGGTCCCTTTACAAACACATCATTGATTTCGATTGGTAATGCAAACAATGATGTTTGCTTTCGACTTCCTTGACTAGATATCTTTAGAGTTCCCTTTAAATCAAACTTAGGAAGAGGCATCATTTTTGCCAAATTTACAATAGCTTCTGTAGCCCCAAATGGTATACCGTGTTTCTGCATAGTTTTTATAATTGTTTCCTGTATTTCGGTGTTATAAGAGTCAAAATCGAATACATTTCTTACAATTGACGTCAAACCTTCGTCTGGATATTTCTGTAAGTGCTTAACCATGTTAACAACTTCTCTCGTTGAATATGGATAAGCAATCAATCCCTGATCAGCCATATCCCGTAGTTCACCGAAAGCTTGTACAAGTTTTCGTAAAGTTCCTTCGGGTACATCCGGGCCATACTTCCTCAACATTTCCATTTCCGATTCCATATCCGGGTTATCGATGGCATGACAACTAAATATATCTCCTAGGGCCCCGAAAAAATCATTACCTAAAAATGGAAACCCAGGTCGGTTGGCTAAAACTATCATGCGAAAATCTGGATGAGTAACAATTAATTCAGGTGATGATTTAAAGACAGAATTGTGAGGCACTATTCTTCTTCCATCTCCTAAATGCATCTCACCAGATTCAACAAGTGTCTTCAGTATACAAGTTACATGAGTCGGTGCTTTGTCTGCTTCATCAACAACAAGGACATGGCCTTCTTTTACAGCTCTTACTAATGGGGAATCCTCGAAGATTATAATTCCATCTTTTACTGTTGGTTGCAAAGTAAGTGTCTGAACAGTCGTATCCCTGTGTAGCTGAATGTATTCCCTCGGACGATTCAGTAACTGTAGAAATCTGTCGACAATTTTATTCTTTCCTACGCCCTGATTTCCAACTAGAAGTAAATGTTCATTGAGTAAGAAATCTTTCATCATGTCTTCCATCACATTCAAATGTTGATGGTTTTCATAAAATAAAATATCTGGGACTTTAGTTCTATTTTCCGGTTTGTATAATGGTACTGACGTTCGTCCTATTCGCAAGACATTGTCTTTTACCTCCCATGTAATGTCTTTGTCCGAGTGTTCTGAACTGTCTGCTGTAGGTATTATTTTCTTAATATCAGCAGCATCTAAAGACTGATCAAGACTTACTTTCGGTAGGCGCGGTAAAAATCTAGCCAAACAAGCTTTCTGTACAATACTATGGAAATCTTTGCTAGGAAATGCAGCCAATCGTTTGGCAATTCTCAAGAGCTGACGTGTTGACAATGATGATGCAATGGATGTCATTGCTGGGTCAGTTGAAGATCTCAGCTGATGGACAAATGCAAATAATTTGGTTAAATCTGGACAATCTTTCACTACGGAATTGATGACTTGCATTTCCTCTGATTTCGAGAGACGTCTCTGATTGTGAAAAAGGAACATCGTTAGCATTTCCGGTGTGATCCATTGTTGTGTTGCACTTCCAGTAACAGGTGGATCTGCTAGGGCAACAATTCTGAATGATGGGTGTATTGGATAAATACCTTTGGCTTTCATATCTTCTGGCAATTCTCCAGTCTTTTCCAACAATTCATCAAACCTGTCTTTTCTAAGAAGACGTGTGCCATCAAATAACTGAAGTTCCCGATCATGAATAAGTCTGTGAAGAACACCAAACGACCCTTGGTTAATTCTATGTACACCATCTAATACAGCTAAACTACCTTCTAATGCTGCCATTACTAAGGGAGATAATCGCCATGTGGTATCTCCATTGGGCAAGGTGTGCCGTTGTTGCAGAAGATCACGTGATGTCATATCTTGGTATAACATTATTGGTTCTACATGATAACCGAACAACGCGGCAAATTGTTCTACAATAGCACTTTTACCACTCCCTCGTGGACCAACAATACAAAAATCTCCAACCATATGAGACTGTACCATCTCGGCTAATAAATTATCTAGATATGATGTGGAAACGAAAGACTCATTTCCATTTATCTTCATCGGCTTGGTGCCAACTTTAATACTGTAGCTTGACTGATTGTTTAATGACACTGTTGCAGATTCGTCCATGGCAATGGGTGGCGATACTTCTTGGATTTTCTTGCCGGTATCATTTTCTCCTAAAAGTTCAAACTTAGTCAACAGGCCTTTGACAGCTGTCTGTCCCTCTTTTCCAAGCATTACATCATATGGATACAGCCTTTGAACTAAGCTATAAATATCAGAATTTGGTGCCGTATTAAGAATCTTAGCAATGGATGAAATGTTTGAAATAGGGAAGTCTGGTAATCCTAGAGTATTGGATTCCTTCGTAAGAACAGCAGTAGCAAAGGACAGCACTTGAGCTAGCTTTGGAGTTGGTATATTATTAAGTTCATCTTGCAAGCTCTGGAACAATTCCTTAAACGTTGGTGTATGAACATCCCTGGCTTGAAATCTTGATCGTAGAGGAGGATCCAATGGATTTCCTTTATATCTAGGTACAGGGTGGCCCAGAGCGATTACTCGAAATCTTTCACTTACACGCACCATCTTTAATTGATCAAGTTCCTCTTTTGTGTGGTCTTTTAAAAGTTTATCATATCTTTCTGCTGCAACGAGAAAACGACCATCGTCCAGTTGCATTTCACGATTTTCTAACAAGTTGTTCAAAATTGGCAGAACATTTCTCTCTGCCTTCTCAATGCCCTCCAATAATAAAATTCTTCCCTGTGTAGCAGCTCTTACGGCACATTGATCGATGTAGAATGCATTTCCAGAATGTATTTCGCGCCTTTGTTTAATGTCTGACTCAGTTGTGTCCCTTGATAAAGAAATATATTCCCCTTCCCGGTTTGTGAGTTGTAAATACATCATGGCAACCTGACGTCTCAGCGGTCCAGGAGATCCTGCAAGTCATAAATAAGATTATGAATTATCAGTTGCTAATGCCAGTTCAATAATATTTCAGTTATATCATGGTGGTCAGTTTTATTGGCGGAGGAAACCATGTAGTCCATGTAGAAGAAGAAAATCTTCCTCAAATAACTGACAAACTACTTCATATAACGTTATATCGAGTACACCACGACATGACCGGCAATCTAACTCACAACATTCTAACTACCATATGATTACAATCAAAATGACCCATCTGGATGGCTTGGTTTGGTTGTATGGTGTTTAACAGTGGAGGAAACCGGAGGACCTGGAGAAAACCTGTCGCAAGTCACTGACAAACTTTATCAAATAATGTTGTACTCCTCGCCCTGAGCAGGAGTCGAAGACCCATCTGGAAGAATAATTTAACAATACTAGTATAGTCCCCATAGGTTCATATTTTGAAATGTGCCTTGTGGTGGCCACTATCTAGGATTTCTGATCCACACAACAAAATAAAAACTTTGTATAGGACAATCCAATGATCTTTATGATAATTCATGTAAAGCTTGGAAGTAGTAATGATACTAGTTTCTGAGAAAAATATGTTATTCATCTTCCCATAGGATTGTATGCTAAACAATGGCCACCATCTTGTGTTTCCGATGGACAAAAAAAACCAGACAAAATTCTTTAGTGTGTCATATAAGGAACATTCCTACCATTTTAAAAGTTGGTAATACATGTAGTTTCTTTGAAGAAGATATTTGAAAATCACCCAATCTGAAACTATAATCTGAATTTACGAATATAACGAAAATCATAAACATAGCGTTGAGAACCTTTCCAATAACAATTTCCTTCCGTGATTTCTGAGAAAATATTGAAATGTGAATATATCACAGACAGATGACGACAAACACAAAAAATATGACATTTGGGGCAGGTGAGCTAAAACAAATATAATTGCACAATAATACCCCAAACAATGATATTGTAAATGCTGCCTCTAATATCAGTCACAGGCCGCTGATACAGATCGATGTTTTTGCAGTTCTTTTTATGAACGAGCTTAAAAATTTGACCAATGTTGTAATAGGAAAATTAGGTAAACTCGTTCACAAACAAAACTGTTCTCACAACTTTTTATTTTATTTTATAAATTATAAAATCATTATCATACTTGTTAGATACATTACTATTGAAACAAAAGAAGTTGCCTGTATTGGATATAACGGGTTTCTTTTTCTGCATTCATACTCAGTTGAAGGCATTGGTGCTATGCACCTCACCTCTGCCTTCACCTGTGTACTCATGGGAAAAAAGAAACCTGTTATATCCAATATGGGCCGCTTCTTTTGTTTCAATAGTACTGTATAATAAATTAACGAAGAGGTAATCAAAAATCGACAATCAAGAGAAACTGGCAACATAGGATACACAAGACAAGGAAAAACTAAACAAAAACACAACACAATATGTGTTGGACACCCACTATACACAAATAATGTAAATAAGATGCGAGCCCTCCTATAAACAACTGTAGGTAAAGACGAACTGAACATCGTTTTTATGATCTTATATTTACAATGTATCAATGAATACTTGTGTGTAAAATATAGATCAGTTCTGTTAGGTCTAACTGTAATGTTTGATAGTCTCTCATGTTTATTTACATCCATATCCTTTATCTTACTAATTAACTATTAATTCATTACCTATAAGAAAAACATCCTGTCCTAGTGCATCTTTTTGCATTATCCATTGTAGATGCCTCAATATTGACTGTGGGGAATCTTTGTCTAGGTATCTAGTAGGAACCAATTCAGCACTTTTAGCATTCTGTATATTTATGGACACTTCACCAATGCTGACGTTGGATTTTCCAGAATTTGAACATTGTCTTATTGTAATAAACTCATTAATAGATCCTCTATAGTTTCCTTTCAGTGTCCCCGTCAAGACCTAGAATTATATGATGATGTGTTTATGATTATAATCATTAAGTGATTAAAGTGATTCAACAATACTTCAGCTACATTATACTCAGGACAACTGAGGGATGAACTTTATTGGAAGAAGAAGATATTGTGGTCGGCAGTTTTATTGGTGAAGGAAACCGGAGTACCTGGAGAAAACCACCGACCTTCCGCAAATCATTGACAAACTTTATCACATAATGTTGTAACAAATACACCTTGCAATGCGAGGGATTCGCACTCACAACTTTAGTGGCGATAGGCACTGAGTGTGCATATGTACCAGTGTAAATCAGCTACCATATGATCATGACCACAACGGCCCCTTTAAGTGATTAAACGAACATATTTCATTATATAATTGTTTATGTGGTATTGGTTATATACATACTTAAAATATAAGTTCACTCGGACTTGTGTCCCTGAACTGGTAAATTATTCATGTACAATGTATAATGCAATGTGTGGTCAAACGTTCAGTTTTAACTTTTACATTGTTGGGCTAGGAGTATGCATGGGTAGATTATTATATGAAAAGTACACTGCAGATAGGAATAATTATTTCCAGATTTAGATAGCATTTGTTCACATGATGCAATCAATGTCTAAATGCTCATTCGTGAAAATTAAATGTCATTTACTCATTTCTCAGCTCTTGTCTTGTACAATACCCATCTCCACATGAGCCATATACAAGAAAGGGGACAGAAGTCAAGCCGTCAAATATAGACCGGGATCCCTGACTTCAATTTGCTGCAAAATCATGGAACATGTAATTTATACACATCATAGAACTTCTTGTGTTTTAGTCTATCCTATATCTACATCATACATGTATAATCCCCTGACCCTGGTAGGCTGCGATCAAATTGTATTTTATGTTACCTGTTACCTAGTCTGTTATTAGGCGCACCACTAAGGTATCTTCAGTGTAATCCCTTAACACAGGAGTCGGAAGTTCCGACTCCTGTGCCCTTAATGGCCTTGTCGTCAAATTTGCAGACAAACACATTTATGTTAAAATCTTTTTTTTAGATATTTACCTGAAGACGGCGTACAGAGCGTTCGACGCTCATCCGTGCTGTCTGCCACATTTATCTCAAGTGTCAAAAACTAGAACTACTAATAAATAAACATGAATTTTGACAGTTCAAAGTCCGCAAATGATATCTATGGGCGCTGCCATTTTTGTAGGATTAGTGGCGATTGTCATTAAATCCAATCTTAAAACAATGACGGAAAAATTTGAAAATACGTACCGCCACATCAATAAACAAAATTTAAAAAAACTTAAATAGATGAGTCAGTCGGTCGTATTTTACCCCAGAAAACACAGAAAAGCGAATTGCAAATAAGTTTAAATATGCCATAAATAATTGTAAATTGTCCATCTATCCGTCAAAGAAGTTTGTACGTCCTACATAGACCCATAAATTAGAGGGCAGAGTATGCATTTATAAGATGATAATGAAAAACAAGGATTTGTACTATACAAATCCTTGTGATAAATAAGGACAAGAACACGTTCAAGAGTACTACGCTGAAATTATAAAGAAATTATATTAAAAAGAATGCCAAGGGTTGGTAAGACCTAAATTATGAGTCCAGTTGTATTCGAAATATTTAACTGTAAATATTGTCCTGCGGGGCTTTTATCTTGACTGTCACGCTGGAGTATAACGCTAAATGATGAGTACACTCTGTACACGGAAGAAGAAGAAGAAATATAACGGTAGATTATTAAATAAAGAATTCGAAGCTATATTGTCATTTAGTGAGCTAGTGATACGATTTTATAGTTCATTGTTTGATCCCACTGGTGTCGAACCAACGATCTACACATTCGAGGCTGAGCACGCTAATCATTACACCATTGACCTGAACGGTTGTTTGTCATTTGATGTAATTTTGTTTACATTATATAATCTTAGCTGTGTAACTTGCGCGATTGTGACACCAGTTTTAATCAAAGGCAATGCATATATGGCGGACCTACATTTTTGGAACCTTGACGCTTGAACTGTATTAATAGGGCAACACCCAACAAGGTCCAAATGACCTTTCTGTCCTTACAAGGACATCGAGGCCCAAACGGAGGAGAACGGGGTGGTGGGTTGGAATCTTTGAAAGTGAGCCCCTTCCCACCTGCAACGAGGTGCGAGTAACTGTTGTTGTCTTCGTCAATCAGTAAGGGTTGTTCCATATGGAAGATCACCATTTTTTGTTAATTTAACCTCTACATCTCAGATTTTGATTAAGATTGCTGTACTAGGTTATCTGGTGTCATCAACCTACGCCAACATTTTGAAATATCATATTCAAGGTATGCCAACAAACATTATATTACAGGTGTTTATATAACAATTAATAACAGTTACAGGTAAGTAAATTTGGAAATGCAGGTTTCAAAAGTGAAATTTATTTAAAAAAAAAACTAAGCAAAAACAATCTAAAAATATAAGAATAAGTCTGTTAAAATTTAACAACTTGAAAAAAAATAATTAAACTTTTGTTAAAAGGTCTCAAAAGTGAAATTTATAATAATAATAAAACAAAACTAAACAAAAAACAATCTAAAAATATAAGAATAAGTCTGTTGAAATTTAACAACTTGGAAAAAAAAATTAACTTTTGTAAAAATTTATATATAAAATAAAAATCTGGTAAAATTAAACAAAAATCTGTAAATAAAAAAGATGAAAATGTAAAATTTTAGAATAATTTGAATAAACAATCTTTCTGAAATGTATGAATTCAAAATATTATATGATACTCATGTAATTAAGCAATTTTCTTAAAATCTAAATTCAAAAGTTTTTAATAATATTTATTTATAAATTTAGAATTATCATAATTTTGAAGAATATTTTTTAATTGTTCATTCCAAGCTAATTTTAGTCATAAGATAATTCAGTTTACTCCAAGCTAATTATTTATAAGATAATTTGAAGTATGATAAAAAAAATATCTGTGCTTATAATATCCTAATTTATTTTCATGAAGTATGATTATAATATCCTATTTTATTTTCATAATGATTGATGTTAAAATATATGTGCTTATAATATCCTAATTATTTTTATAAAGTTTGATATTAAATATATGTGCTGATATACTGATTTTTTGTTTGTTATTTCCATAAAATATGATTTTAAATACCTACTTAGTTTATTCACTCAATACTCACACAAAAACAAGACAACCTTACATTAAAAATTAATTGTGGACTTGGAGTACATTGACATCTCTCCTGAATTTACACTAATTAAACATGACTAGCTAGTCATGTTTATATAATAATTAACCTATTCAACCTATGCCAACAATCTTTTTTACCTTTTTATATATATTTTTTAAAATGTTGGCATAGGTTGAATGAACCTGTTATCTCACTTGTCAAAGTCACGTGTGAACAAAAAATGTCTAGGCTATGCCTTATAAACCGTTTTAAGGGCATTACCCTCCACATGACCCACGTAAATACTTATGTTGAACTGTCTACAAAGAATTCTACCATTAGAAATGTAGTAAATGAGAACTTGATAATCCAGGTCTGCCACTTCCAACTAGTGCCGGATTTACATATAGGCTCGATAGGCTGAAGCCTAGGGCCTCAAAGTTTAGAGGGCCTCCGGTCAAGGTGCATAATATTTTAACACTGTTATTGGACTTTCACACTTATGCTGTCATAACGTACTGTACTTTCTAAACAACCCTTCAGGAATTTTCATTACACAGTTGCACTCCATTTCAGAATATTGCAGAATTTTAAACACCCCTCATTATCTTCGCCTTTATTGAAATTGATTAAGTAGACTTGCATCTTCCTACAGTCGTGAATGTGGGGAATTGGGAGGGGCCCCACAAGTGGAATAGCCTAGGGCCTCTCTTTATCAAAATTCGGCACTGCTTCCAACAAAATCTTAACTGAATAAGCAAAATATAACATACAATACGCTAGAAGACGGAAATATCTCAGTAAATATGGGAACTGAAGCACTAGTTGCTGGCTAACGAAACTGCAGAAATGTACACATAAAATATCATAGCTGTGCTAACTATGGTCCAAGCTTATAAGCTCACCTTGACATATATACACCATTAACACTATACACTAACAAAGATGTAATCGAAAACTTACCAAAAAACGAAGAAAAGGAAAATCTGGAGGAATGAAAATCAGACCATCCAACATCAATGCGCAGAAAAAAGTATAATACTATTGGCTTATTAATTATCTACTAGAGAGGAGGAAAGTCATCATAGGGAACTCGCTAGAATGAAGAGATGACATCTGAATTTTGGTGCTAAAATGTACAGGCGAGACGAGTGTAGCCTGAATTGAGAATTCAGATGTCTTTTTATGGTTCTGATTGGCTCTTGAGCTGTAGAACTGTTAAATAATAAGTCGTGCACCAACGAATGATTGGAGGATCCAATTGACGAAATAAATCTAAGGGGCAATCAAGAATGAAAATCCAGAGACACTCGGTACACAATACACACAACGAAGACAAAAAAAACCCCAAAACAGCACAACACAACACAGGAAACTAAAAAAATGAGCGACACGGACCTCACCAAAAACCGGGGTGAACCTAGGTGCTCTTGAGGGGTAAGCAGTTCCTGCTTCTTATAAGACACCCGCCATGTTACTCATATAGTCAGGACGTATTAGACACCATTATACGTAAACACAAAAAACATAAATAAGACATCAGCCACTCTACAAACAACTGGAGGTAAAGACGAACATTGTTTTTATGTGGAGGACATCACAACAGGGAACAAAGAACGTAGGATATGAATGACAGATATCAGGACATCACAACACGGAACAAAGAACGTACAGACATGTGATAGGATAAATAAGACATGTAACTGATTAAGAACGTAGGATATGAATGACAGATATCAGGACATCACAACACGGAACAAAGAACGTACAGACATGTGATAGGATAAATAAGACATGTAACTGATTAAGAACGTAGGATATGAATGACAGATATCAGGACATCACAACACGGAACAAAGAACGTACAGACATGTGATAGGATAAATAAGACATGTAACTGATTAAGAACGTAGGATATGAATGACAGATATCAGGACATCACAACACGGAACAAAGAACGTACAGACATGTGATAGGATAAATAAGACATGTAACTGATTAAGAACGTAGGATATGAATGACGGATATCAGGACATCACAACACGGAACAAAGAACGTAAAGACATGTGATAGGATAAATAAGACATGTAACTGATTAAGAACGTAGGATATGAATGACGGATATCAGGACATCACAACACGGAACAAAGAACGTAAAGACATGTGATAGGACAAATAAGACATGTAACTGATTAAGAACGTAGGATATGAATGACGGATATCAGGACATCACAACACGGAACAAAGAACGTAAAGACATGTGATAGGACAAATAAGACATGTAACTGATTAAGAACGTAGGATATGGATGACGGATATCAGGACATCACAACACAGAACAAAGAACGTAAAGACATGTGATAGGACAAATAAGACATGTAACTGATTAAGAACGTAGGATATGGATGACGGATATCAGGATATCACAACACGGAACAAAGAACGTAAAGACATGTGATAGGACAAATAAGACATGTAACTGATTAAGAACGTAGGATATGAATGACGGATATCAGGATATCACAACACGGAACAAAGAACGTAAAGACATGTGATAGGACAAATAAGACATGTAACTGATTAAGAACGTAGGATATGAATGACGGATATCAGGATATCACAACACGGAACAAAGAACGTAAAGACATGTGATAGGACAAATAAGACGTGTAACTGATTAAGAACGTAGGATATGAATGACGGATATCAGGATATCACAACAAGGAACAACGAATGTAAAGACATGTGATAGGATAAATAAGACATGTAACTGATTAAGAACGTAGGATATGAATGACAGATATCAGGATATCACAACACGGAACAAAGAACGTAAAGACATGTGATAGGACAAATAAGACATGTAACTGATTAAGAACGTAGGATATGAATGACGGATATCAGGACATCACAACACGGAACAAAGAACGTAAAGACATGTGATAGGACAAATAAGACATGTAACTGATTAAGAACGTAGGATATGGATGACGGATATCAGGACATCACAACACGGAACAAAGAACGTAAAGACATGTGATAGGACAAATAAGACATGTAACTGATTAAGAACGTAGGATATGGATGACGGATATCAGGATATCACAACACGGAACAAAGAACGTAAAGACATGTGATAGGACAAATAAGACATGTAACTGATTAAGAACGTAGGATATGAATGACGGATATCAGGATATCACAACACGGAACAAAGAACGTAAAGACATGTGATAGGACAAATAAGACATGTAACTGATTAAGAACGTAGGATATGGATGACGGATATCAGGATATCACAACACGGAACAAAGAACGTAAAGACATGTGATAGGACAAATAAGACATGTAACTGATTAAGAACGTAGGATATGAATGACGGATATCAGGATATCACAACACGGAACAAAGAACGTAAAGACATGTGATAGGACAAATAAGACATGTAACTGATTAAGAACGTAGGATATGAATGACGGATATCAGGATATCACAACACGGAACAAAGAACGTAAAGACATGTGATAGGACAAATAAGACGTGTAACTGATTAAGAACGTAGGATATGAATGACGGATATCAGGATATCACAACAAGGAACAACGAATGTAAAGACATGTGATAGGATAAATAAGACATGTAACTGATTAAGAACGTAGGATATGAATGACAGATATCAGGATATCACAACACGGAACAAAGAACGTAAAGACATGTGATAGGACAAATAATACATGTAACTGATTAAGAACGTAGGATATGAATGACGGATATCAGGATATCACAACACGGAACAAAGAACGTAAAGACATGTGATAGGACAAATAAGACATGTAACTGATTAAGAACGTAGGATATGAATGACGGATATCAGGATATCACAACACGGAACAAAGAACGTAAAGACATGTGATAGGACAAATAAGACATGTAACTGATTAAGAACGTAGGATATGAATGACGGATATCAGGACATCACAACACGGAACAAAGAACGTAAAGACATGTGATAGGACAAATAAGACATGTAACTGATTAAGAACGTAGGATATGAATGACGGATATCAGGATATCACAACACGGAACAAAGAACGTAAAGACATGTGATAGGACAAATAAGACATGTAACTGATTAAGAACGTAGGATATGAATGACGGATATCAGGATATCACAACACGGAACAAAGAACGTAAAGACATGTGATAGGACAAATAAGACATGTAACTGATTAAGTACGTAGGATATGAATGACGGATATCAGGATATCACAACACGGAACAAAGAACGTAAAGACATGTGATAGGACAAATAAGACATGTAACTGATTAAGAACGTAGGATATGAATGACGGATATCAGGATATCACAACACGGAACAAAGAACGTAAAGACATGTGATAGGACAAATAAGACATGTAACTGATTAAGAACGTAGGATATGAATGACGGATATCAGGATATCACAACACGGAACAAAGAACGTAAAGACATGTGATAGGACAAATAAGACGTGTAACTGATTAAGAACGTAGGATATGAATGACGGATATCAGGATATCACAACAAGGAACAAAGAACGTAAAGACATGTGATAGGATAAATAAGACATGTAACTGATTAAGAACGTAGGATATGAATGACAGATATCAGGACATCACAACACGGAACAAAGAACGTACAGACATGTGATAGGATAAATAAGACATGTAATTGATTAAGAACGTAGGATATGAATGACGGATATCAGGATATCACAACACGGAACAAAGAACGTAAAGACATGTGATAGGACAAATAAGATGAGTAATTGATTAAGAACGTAGGATATGAATGTAGGATGTGTATAGATTTTGACGAGTCGATACAGCTGGGTGTTCAGGCGCTGCAGGCCCCCAAGAAAAATTTGAAATTTTACTAATAACGGGGACATTTTGAGGTCATATGAAATTGGTATTAGAGCATATTCTAATGTCAATATAAAGTACTTCAATCCATTGGCTTATGCATGATTCTATCATTAAAATAGCCCTATTTTAATAACAAACATTTAGAGAAAAAAAATCCACCGAACACTCGTTAAAAAAAGCTGCTTTATTGACCCCTCCAGGATTATGGGCCCTGAAGCTTAAGCTTCATTACCCTCATTAGTTTCATAGTAGAGCATCCACTGACCATAGGAGATAAATAGTGATCTCTTCACTTTATCTTGCTTGTTAGTTTTTGTTCTTGGCTATATAATTTATATTTGTGCAATGTAAATTGCAACTCAAATTGACATGACACAGTATCATGAGTATTATATTATGGTTTACAGAAAAATGCTGTTTCATTATTATAAGAAGCTCGACTGGTACATGTCATCAGGTTATGTTGGTGATGTATACGCTGGAGTCGTATATAAATCAAGTGATCAAATGATTTAAAAGGTCACTCGCCAGTTCTAACATTGAGAGTCTAACCTAAGTTTTTCCATGAAAAATTTATGATGGCGCTGAGATTTTATGGCTATAATGTAGCATAATAGGACTAACGGATGTTGACGTTTTTAACGTATTCTACCATTCAAATACGACGTCCGATGTAGTAACGGATTTTCCGTAATGTTAGACAATACTTTAAAAAAAAAATACATTAGAGTCAGTCGATCGTATTTTACCTGCTGATGGTTATTCCAGAAACGCATCGTGTGCACGAAATTTGATATTTACGTTTTTATTACTATCACTGGGTCGATACCTCAGCTGGTAGACTATGTGTATATATATTGAGTCCCCGAGGATACCATTCTCCCACTGGTCAGTGTTTCGGCACTGACAAGGTTTATTAGATATATTTATTACTGGAATTTACAGTTCCTAAATAATGTAATTATTAATAAAGCTAAGGCTCTCCTCCCTTAGGCATAGGTGACCTTTGCCTAATTTGGTTATCCTGTTGCTAGCTAGACTCTTTGGATTTATTGATACCAAAACATTAAATTATTTGGCTTTCCAATCTTTCGATTTTGAGCTTTTGAGATTTTGAGGTACCTGTTGGAAGGTTATTCCAGAAATGCCTCCTGCACACTACATTTGATATCTACGTTTTTATTGCCACATAAAACACAGAAAAGCATTGTAACTCAGCTAACTATAAATCAATATTTTGTTTTTCTGTATTTAATAATTATTTTTATTTATTACATGATTTTTTTTTCAAAAGTAGAGTGCAAATATAAACTTTAAAAGTTAAATAGAATGAAGAAAAGTAAAGTAAACAGGTTTTTGTCAAGGTTTTAACACCAGTTGGACCATTGATTGCATCCTTTGAACAATACAAATATTGCAATTACACTGCCATTGAAATGATCTTTTTTAATACAGACACATTAGAAGGTGAGCATTATGGTGTTTAACATCACTTTCAACAATATTTCAATTATATCGTGGCAGTTAGCTTTATTGATGGAGGAAACCACAGACCTGTCTCGCAAGTAACTGACAAACTTTATCACATAATGTTGCATGGAGTATTCGAACTCACAACTTTAGTGGTGATAGGCACTGATTGCATAGGTAGTTGTAAATCCAACTATTATACGATCACCACCAAATAAAATATTACAACAATGTTAGCATTTTTTCTTTTTTATTCCTTATTGCACAAAACATCAATCTCAAACTATAGCACTTTTCATCTAATCAGTCAATTTTAATACATTCCACTCTTTTCAACAATACAGTCCACTATTTTCAACAATACAGTCCACTATTTTTCAACATCGGTGTTAATATATAGTACATATGATCATGGAATGAAAAAGAATTTTTTAAATAATTGTAGAAAAAAGAAATTATTTGCTACAAGAATAACTTTACTGATTTGGTTTTGTTTCTTTCAATTTCAAAGTTTCTGAGAATCTTTTTTTTTAACATTTTCACACATGAACCTATGTAAATTAATGGCAATCATAAATTTTCTGATCAAACTATGAAACTAGAGGCCAAACTCGTCATGTTCTATCAATTAATTATTTAATGATTATTTTAATCAAGTTTGTAGCTTTTCAAACAATATTTAAACATTTTCCATTGGGTTCCTTTCCCCCTAATATGGTGGTTTAATTGATCAACAAAAAGAGTATAAACTTTGTAAAGGTATCACACAAGGCACATTCCAGCCAAGTTGTTCAGTGGTTTCAGAGAGATAGGAGGATTTTAAAAAGCCTTTCTCACACATTATTCTTTGTCCTGTAGTGAAAGCATAAAACTATAGCAGAATTCAATCCAAGAAAACTTCCAGCCATGATGTCATTCAAAGGGTTCAGTGATTGCAGAGAAGATGAAAATGTAAAAGATTAACCGATGCCAGGAGAAATAATGGATGAATATAGGGTTAGGGGGTTATGGTGTTTAATGCCACTTTCAACAATATTTCAGCTATATTCTGGCGGTCAGTTTTATTGGAGGAGTACCCGGAGATAACCACTGATCTGCCACAAGTCACTGACAAACTTTATCACATAATGTTGTATCGAGTACACCTTGCCTGAGTGGGATTCAAACTCACAACATTAGTGGTGACAGGCACTGATTGCATAGGTATTTATAAATCCAACTACCATAGGATCATGACAACGACGGCCCCTCAAAAGGGTTCAAAGATTGCAGAGAAGATGAAAATGCTAAAGATTAACAGATGCCAGGTAAACTAATGGATGAATCATTTGTATTATAAGAAAATTGTGGAATTCACAACTTCCTCGCTAGATTTAAAAGCATAGTTAGAATAAATATAAGATATTAAATTGTGATTTTTGTTTACTGTTCCCTCTATTAAATAATATACATCTGTCTCATAACAATATTATATTTATATTTCAATAATAAAACAATATCACAGAATTAAATATCATAAATACATGCACATTATACATAGATATGTAAATCATTTCCCATACATATTAATATTCTTAACATGATTTGCAGCAACAACTAACAAGATGTTGCATGCTACGTCGTGCTAAGAATACCCCCACTCGTTCATTTGTAAGTCGCACGGTAAACAGGAAGTAGATGTGCGGTAAACCTGGAAAGGGGAGACACGGTACAAGTCACCATGCCAAAGCCATATATCAAATATAAAATCATTTCTTCCAGTAGAAGCTGAGATAACTGTTACGAAAGTTTTCATTACAGCAAACATGAAAAATTCTAAGTCGCACTGTAAACAGGAAGTAGATGTGCGGTAAACCTGGAAAGGGGAGACATGGTACAAGTCACCATGCCAAAGCCATATATCAAATATAAAATCATTTCTTCCAGTAGAAGCTGAGATATCTGTTACGAAAGTGTGAACGGATGGACGGACAAGGTGATTGCAATATAGCCCCCACTCTATGAGTGGGGGTATAAAAAACATCCAAGGATTACAGTATAGTATAGAGACATACCATGTTAAACCATTAAGTATCACTCATCTTAGTGATTTCAATATATCTTTTGTTCTATTAAATATATTTTCAAAATTTCTTTTACATTTAGTGTTACTTTCTATCACACAAAAGGCATATAAAAGAAGCATATAGATAAAACAGACCAACAGATATATCAGTTATTCAGTATCACTAAGAAGAGTGATATGTCTATCACAGTGATTTATCATGCTATGTCTCTGACTATACTGTATTATCCAGAAAAGCACTGAAGTAGTGAAATTTATTTTTCTTGATTTTTCTCTCTCTCCAAACATCCATATTAAATAAGCTACATTTAATATACATAGAGAACACAATAAACAGTTGTTAAAATCCCTTGTGTGTTGTACTCTTTTTATAAGTTTACTTTGCTGATGTTGACAACAGGAGGTTGATCTGAAAATAGAAGGTTTCCATAAATAAAACTTGTATTTATGAAGAAATGTTGTTAAAAGTTTCGATACATTAATTTTTATATTCAGAATAATTAAGGAAAGAAGAAGAGCTCAGCTAATCAGAAGTTATTGTATCTCTTAGCAGGCATATTAAAATCTGGGATAAGAACAAAATATTGATAGATTATTTCTGTAAAATTTCAAATCAAATTCTTTAGTAGTTTCAAAGCTTATAAAGATTTCAACCAAGCAGAAACTGTACTACAAAATGTTACTATCATTACTTTTCAAAATAGGTAAATTGTTCAAAATTATAAAATGGGCAGATAAAAAAGAAATGCATATTTACAAACAATTTATTATAATGAAGCCAGGCATTCTCATTTTCAATCAATTAGGGATGGAAGAATTTTTTTTTCTTTCTAATGTTCAATCTGACATCACAACTCTGTGACATGCATTGTAATTTTATTTAAAAAAACATTTTGTTGATTAGCATACCAGAAATATTTTGAACAATTTTTTCAAATTATTTTTTGAAAACTTAAATGACGTATGACTAATATTTATTAACACCTATTTTGTTAAGAACATCTTTTTTCTGATCTATTTACTAAACTCTTTCATTGTTAAATAGGTAACCTTGGCAGTAAATGCTACTTGGTAAACATAACAAATTGTATTGGTTTCAGTTTTTACCTGCTCGATACTAGGAGCTGCAACTATTTGTTGATCTTCCTCTGTATAGTGTTCATCTAATATTTGATATAGTTGTTGGAAACCATTTTGAATATTAACCTGTAATAAAACAATAATGTGTATAATTTACATTTAGTTACTTTGTATTAGTAAAGTATCATATATCACCAAAATTTATTTTATTTTCATTAAAATTTGATAAGTTTTTAAAGAACATATAACAGGTAAACAGGAAACTAGTAAATAACAAATCGTAAAATCTGGTTTTTGGCTTATGGTGTTTAATGCCACTTTCAACAATATTTCAGCTATATCGTGGCAGTTAGTTTTATTGGTGGAGGAAACCGGAGTACCTGGAGAAAACCACTGACCTGTCAAAGTCACTGACAAACTTTATCACATAATGTTGTATCGAGTACACCTCACCATGAACAGGGTTCGAACTCACAACACTGTATCGGTGGCATAATGGTTAGCATGCTCGCTTCGAGTGCAGTGGAGCGTGGGTTTGAGCCCCGTTCTGGTCAAACCAAAGACTATAAAATTTGTATTTGTTGCTTCTCCGCTAAGCACGCAGCATTAAGGAGAAAGAGCAAAGACTGGTCAGCTCAAAATCAGAATAATGTGTCCGAGTGGAGCGACATGTCTACCCACGGACTGTTGTTTCAGTGAGCTAGCACTATAAAAATCCAACTCAGCATGTTGGTCTAGAACAAAGTGGACCTCATCATTATCTCATTGAAAATTAACTTGTTCTTGCCATGATATAGCTGAAAAATTGCTGAATTGGCGTTAAACAACAATCACTCAATCACTTGAACTCACAACTTTAGTGGTGCTAGGCACCGATTGCACAGGTAGTTGTAAATCCAACCACAGGTAGTTGTAAATCCAACTACCATACGATCACGACCACAACGACCCCTTAATCATAATAGGTAGATGATAAATAAGAGGTTGATTGTACATTGTCACATAGATTGTTTATCTAGTTTTCTTTTATGTTTAATCTAGCAAATAGCCGGTTACTAGACATTAATAGCATGACTCCTGTTTATATCAATGTAAACTTACTTTTACAGGTTTGAACAGTATAACTTCTGTGTCCCTATTAGCCAGGTATAGTGCCATACTTCTGTGTACAGACGCTAATTGAGATTTTATATTTTTGTATGTCTCTGCCACAATATCATGAATTTTTTCTGGTGTTGCAAATGGCTGTGAACTCAGCGACACACTTTTTATGCTTTCCTCATTTTTCATACTAATAACAAGATTGGCCTGTAAAAAAGCAGCATTATGACATGAAATCATTGCAATTGTCCAGCAAATTATCTTGTACCAATCACTGAGTCATTGACAATTGGACATTCAATAATTGGAAAAACACACAATAATACTTTTGAAATCCTGGATTAAACAATATTTAGACATACCTGTTAATTTTTGTTCTTAACTGTTCAATTAAGGTTATATTTGGTTAACAGTTCAATATTAAGATAATTGATATTTAACACCATTTTAAACATTATTCCACTACTACTGTGTTGGTCTGTTTTACTAAATGAGGAAAGAGCAGTACTGGAGAAAACCACAGTATTTTTGTAATTACATGTAATTGAAAAGAATTATCACATAATGTTGTATCAAGTACACCTCACAATGAGTGGGAGTCAAACTCACAAATCTTGATGCTTTTCTAAGTTACAAGAAATCAACCATAGGTAATAATGGGGTTGGTTTATGGTGTCTAACGCCACTTTCAACAACATTTCAGTCATATCGTGGGGGTCAGTTTTATTTGTGGAGGAAACCAGAGTACCCGGAGAAAACTACCGACCTGTTACAAGTCACTGACAAACTTGATCACATAATGTTGTATCAAGTACATCTCGCCTGAGTGGGATTTGAATTCACAACGTCAGTGGTGATAGGCACTGATTGCACAGGTAGTTGTAAATCCAACTATCATATGATCACGACCACGACGGCCCTCATAGGTAATTATAACACAGACATTTTGCAAATACTGTCTTTAATAAAGAACAACAAAGCTTACCCTTGATAAGAACATCTGAAGTGGTAAAACAAATAACTCTGTCACATGATGAATATATTCTTCACATGTTCTCTTCAATTCTTGGTCAACATCACGTTTAGAATCCACAAAATACTCAGTCACTTGTGGCGTACCCTATAAATAATACAATTACCATGGATACCGCACTACTACTAAGGATTAACTAATACTAATCATTAATTTTATTTTATCTTAGGAAAAGCAAAATATTAAGAAGTTAAAGCTGGGTTTTTTTCCAGAACCATTTACATTTGTAACCTAAAAAAACTTTTTTAAAGCAGGACACTTCAAATTTGTTTAATAAAACTTTATCATTGGAAAATTTGTACTTTATATATTTTTCTGAGCAATACATTTTTCAAAATAAATAATATTCTATCAATATTGACAAACATTATCAAAGAAATGACCCAAAGCATATCATTAGAAGTTGTAAAGACAAAGGAAAATAAATAACACAACCAAGACCCATGAGAATTCATGCAAACCCTCTTTTTTTTCAAAGTACCAATTGCTGTGGTTTCAGTAATTTTTTTTGTAAATCTAAACACAATTTTTTCAATTTTTGCATATTGTATATTCAGAGTAAGTAAATAAATACTTCTTGGTCTTCCACTAAAAAGTTAAATTCACACACCAAACAATCTTTCTTTATGTTGGAGTGATTTTATGACACTATGAGGTCATTGTATGTTTTATTGTAAATTTCAAGTTCTACAATTCACAAATGATGTTTTATAAAATCATCAAAAATAGGACCAAAGAGTCCGATTTCAGAAATTTTGAAAATGATTTTGTTTCTTATAAATTTTTCCCAAAATGATGACATGCTTTTTACCTTTTTTATGGAAATTTACTTTGATATTTACAAGAAATAACATTTTTGGCACTTTCATTTAAGATGACAAACATAATGAAACACAACAGAACATGACTAATTTGAAACAATCATCATTTTATTATTAGTATTTCCAATGAAAGTGTAATTTTCATTCATCTAACAAATATAAATTTCTCATCCACTGTTGGTGAAACTGTGCAGAGAATATACCTGAAACTTTGCATCCTAAAACAAACATATTTAATTCAATTTTTTTTAATAGAAAAAAATAAAACCACAAAAACTGGTACCCCATGTTGAGCGTGTCCTAGATATAATAAAACCAGACTGTCAAAGGCAATAATACTATATTTCATTTTTTCCATTCGACAAAAAATTTGGGTTGGAACTGTGAAATGATAGGAATATGTTGTATATATGTATCATGGCCACAGACATTCAATCTAACACAATAATCTCACCTTAATTATTCCCTTATTGTTTAATTAATTAAAACAAAATTATCATTAAATGTAAATGTTTGCTTGCAAATACATGTAGTTCTAGCCAAATTTGTTTGTATGAAACAAACATTTTATTCAAATGTCTATTTCAGTATACTTTTTATAAGAGTTGACATGTTTTTTTTTGTCAATTAATTACATGTTAGAGGAGAACAACAAAACATTACATTTATCATGTACATGTTTGTGAAGAAATACAAATCTAATGTATAAAACAAAATTAATGTTTTAAAGTTCATAAGGTTACTATAAGTTCGTGCAACGTTTATGCTTTAATTATTTGATAAAGAAAAAAAAGCATTCATTAATACTTGGTAAATGCTCATGATGCCTCACAAAAAATTCTGATATAAGTGAGACATTCATTCCTTATAGCGATTCTTGTCTGACATATTTATTCTGATAACTTTTCCCCCCTCATTTTTAAGAATAGCAAAAAATTAATAAAGGAAGTAATTATCTTTCAGTATTTTCATATTACTGGTGAGATAGGTTGGTTTATGCTGCTATACCATTTTCAACAATATTTCAGCTATATTGTGGCAGTCAGTTTTATTGGTGGAGGAAACCGGAGAAGACCAGTGACATGTCACAAGTCACTGACAAACTTTATTACATAATGTTGTATCGAATACATCTCGCTATAAGCAGGATTACTAGCGATATAGTATTTTCAAGAACCCATTAATCCAATGATTTAAATATAATAATATACCCTCTGATTAATAGTGAAAAAGAGAAGTCTAGAATTATAGTCCAAAAAATGTAGTGTAATGATTTGTGAAACATCTGCTTTACTTCATTTGATTTAGGTAAAATAAGTATATTATTGGTTACCTCCAATATAAACTGTAGTACTGCATTATTACTGTTAAATTGGAACAGTTTGAATTTGCTGTGCATTAATCCATAGGCAGCATCTGAATAAATATATACATATAAATTATATTTATATTTGTTTACATGCAACCACATTCTACATACAAAATAACATGTTACCAAAATTGGCTGTATATAGTATGTATTTTATGTATAAATCTGCACACATTTCTTTAGGGTTAGGGTTAGAGTATGGTGTTTCATGCCATTTTCAACAATATTTCAGCTATATTGTGGCAGTCAGTTTTATTGGTGGAGGAAACCGGAGTACCCGGAGAAAACCACCAACCTATCCCAAGTCACTGACAAACTTTATCACATAATGTTGTATCGAGTACACCTCGCTATCAGCGGGGTTCGAACCCACAACTTTAGTAGTGATAGGCACTGATTGCACTGGTAGTTGTAAATCCAACTACCATACGATCACGACCATGACGGTCCACACCTTTCTTTAACCTTAACAGAAACTTATATACTTGAAGTAAATATGCTGTCTGAATTCTTCTGTTTAATATAGTAGTCTCCTATCGCCCTCTTACCAAGCCATTTCAGGTGCAATGAGATTCAAATACTTCTTTATTGTCCCCCTTAAGAGAAGCCACTCCTCTTATAAGGCCACTTTTTAATTGTCCCCCTTAAGAGAAGCCACTCCTCTTATAAGGCCACTTTTTAATTGTCCCCCTTAAGAGAAGCCACTCCTCTTATAAGGCCACTTTTTAATTGTCCCCCTTAAGAGAAGCCACTCCTCTTATAAGGCCACTTTTTGTCCCCCTTAAGAGAAGCCACTCCTCTTATAAGGCCACATTTTAATTGTCCCCCTTAAGAGAAGCCACTCCTCTAGGTCACTTTTTCATAGCAGAAGCTGTGGCCTTATAAGAGAGGAACTACTTTATACATCTAAGATGGCCTTATAAGAGGGGAACTATTTTATACATCTAAGATTGTCAAATATGTTTTGGAATGAAAAATGTGAGAATTATACAAATTTAAGTTCAGTATTACCTACATTTCACTGGAGTAAATGGGAGCAAAGTACAATGTATGTAGTTTAATAGGTTTAAGTCACTGCAATTTTGTTGAGCTTACTTTATACACATGTACTACTAAATAATTGTTGAAGGATTAAAATCGTAATCAAACCAGTGCCTGGTTTTGCAGCTGGTATCATATTGCTTTTTTAACAGCAATTTATAAATCGCTAAAATTTTACATATCATATATTCTACTAATATTTGTTTCTTCATTCAATTTCTTTAACTACAGACAATGTCAATTTCAAACATAACATATATACACTTAAACTTCCAATGACATGCAACAAGTTTTATCTTTCTGCTTCCGTAACCACATGGACTTCATAAATAATATTTTTACAGAAAAAAAAATTACCACTGCAACTGAAATAAAAACCTGGAATTCAATTGTTCATCATTGTATGCTTATTTAAAGCAAGAATAAAATCTGTTTTTCCAATATAAAACATGCAACAAAAAAGTACCCACAATCCTCTAAATAATTAGCTGTTAATTTTCTAATCACATGACATGCAAGATTTAACGGGAAGACAACTACTACAGCAAAATAAATCAACATACCCAGAATGCCGTGCAAACTAGGATCTGTTGGTATCAGACAGAAAATATTTATCATAAGTGTATAAACATTTTGGGAAATATATATGGAATTAAACTTTATGAAAAATACATGTAAATGAATTGAAAGTTTGTAAAGAATTGCTAATTAATACAATAAAAAAAAAACCAAATCAGTAAGGTCATAGAGTGCAATATTTTGATTCCGAGATCCTTGTTGACTCTTTGTTGTCGTCATTATTACTGACTTTTTAATGCTCATAAACAATGAAAATAATATTTTTGCAATATTTAAATATCTGACCATTTATTACCTAATAAAAAAAAAGATTAACAAAAATTTTAAGCTACATTTAACATAAATCCAGTTGAACCTTGTTAGTCAGATTATTGTACAGTATTCCCTCATATAAGGCCACTCCAACCAAAGGCTACCCCTCTTATCAGATTTCAGATGCATTGATACAGTAAAATTCTACAAAACTGCCCCCATTAAGAGAGGCCACCCCTCTTATAAGGCCATTTGTTCATTGCAGATGGAATGGCCTTATAAGAGGTGGCTACTGTACTTCCAAAGAGTATTCCAGTTATCTGGTATAAATAACACCACAAAAACATTTTCTTCAAATCATCCAAGAAACAACTTTTTCAAGCTGGAGATTTCAAGGTTTAATTGTATTTGTGTGTTTGAGAGGGATGTGTGTAAAATTACCATACATTATAGTTATGGAAAACATCACATACATGTTTCCAATGTTTACACATCCCAGTCCAAAAGATCTATCCCAGCTGTTACAGCAAGTCAAACACCATCTTTGCCAACTTCTTTGTTTGGAATAGACAAATTAAATTTCAACAGAAATTTAATGGTAGGTTTATTGAGGGCAGGTTTTACTATATGCTTGTAACTATACTAAATAAAAGAAGCCAGAAATCTAGAAGTATATTGAAAAGATTATAAAGCAAAAAAAGAAGTAAAAATCAAAAACTAACTATACAATGTTCATTTTAATCTTTTTTTTTATGTATTTACCTCTAAATTTACTGAAGTCTAATGACGTTTCTCTAATGGTGAAATCAGCATGGAATGGTGCTATTTGTTCCCTTAATATCAATAAATGTTTGACTAAAAATAGCTGTCCATCTATCTTTGTCTGAAAAAAAAAAGACAAGAGATAAAGGTATCCTCACACAGAGATAAGTCATTCTAAAAATAAACATATAATATTGTAAAATGGAAAATAATAAGAGTGGCTGAATATTGTTCATATGATAAGTGATCAACTTGTAAGCTATACCATACACCAAGTCACATTATCTTGGCTGTCCTTAATGATTCATACTTAGTAAGTAGGCAAAATGATATTTGACAAAGTCTCGAGTTTGACATGACTTTGGGTTCGACTTCCAACACTTCAGACATACACTATAACCACTATTGAGCGAGTGATTGTTGCTTAATGCCAATTCAGCAATTTTTCAGCTATATCATGGCAAGAACAAGTTAATTTTCAATGAGATGATGATGAGGTCCGCTTTGTTCTAGACCAACATGCTGAGTTGGATTTTCATAGTGCTAGGTCACTGAAACGAACAGTCTGCGGGTAGACATGTCCCTCCACTCGGACAGATTATTCCGATTCCAACAAATACCAATTTTATCGTCTTTAGTTTGACCCGACGCTAACCAATAAGCAACTGATGCGGTTAACCACTATTGAAGATGAGTGCAGTTTCAAAGTACAAAAGTAAAGATGATTGATTACATACATGTTACTTTGTAGATCACAATCACTTTAATTCTTAAACAAATGTGAGTAATTGTACTTGCCTTTCTTTTTGTAATTCCAACCTTAGCCGTCTTTAAAGACTCTATACAAGACTGTAGAGCTTCTTGTGACAAACCTTGGAATGTTGTTTTCTGTAAAGTTAAATGTAATTATTTTCAATGGAGGATAAAAATAAAAGAGTAAATAAGAATTTACCTCTGTACTATCGTTTGTATACAAATGACAACAATTTACTTATTATGACCGATTGTTGTTTAACATCACGTGAGCAGAATTTCTGCTATATTATATTCATTACAAGAACAAGGGTACAAACAATAAATAAAGTCTCCCCCTGAACACTGTGAAAAGTGACTCTATTGAGTCATTCAAATCAGCTATTTCATCCATTAACGATTAGTTTATGGCTAACACATGTACATGTATATAGTTTTATCTTAAAATCTAAAAAAAAATAGTTATCTAATTTCATTTTCTAAATTTGTTAATTATAGCACCAGAAGAGCAGTACTGAAAGTAATATGCAGAATCTTCAATTAGTTGAAGGCGGCTACTTATACTGTATAACTAGAAGTCATGAAGGTAAAAAGATGCCGCTAGGATGTACTATGCCTTTCAAATTTTGATACTGCATTATATTTTCTTTCATACATGTGTGTACATGTACACGTCATTAATAATTAATCATGTGTATTCCAAAACTTACATCAATACACCTATACAATTTAGAGAGGGTGACAAGTGTTCGACGGACCGTTGGATACCACATTCCATGCAGATCAGCTGGTGACATAGGCATTGATGTACTTAATGAAGTAGTTCTACCACTATCTGAAAAACAAGATTAACAGAAGGAATGATTACCAGTATAAAAATAGCAAAAGAACATTATTTAATCAGCATCAACTTGGTGTTTTTCAACGTAATTTGCTTTGTTTTTTGAAGGTTTTCAAATTTTGGACTTAAGATATGATATTAACACCTTTTCAAACACAATTGGTGACAATTCTACAATGATATATCACAATACTGTTAAAAAATCTACAGACATTCAATTCCTTTTTTTTTGGGTGAATTTTAATAATAATGACCATGAATCATGATGACCAAATTTAATCATGTCATTTCAACTTTAAATAAATTACATCCTAATGATCAGAGAAATTGTGTTGTTTCTTAATTTTCAGGGTAAAATTTCATTAAATCACATCATAATAACATATCTAACTGTTCAGCTTTCCTCCCCCAAATTAGTCTGGTGGTCATGATATAGCTGAAAAAGTGACATATGACCTAACCTAACCTTGTTGAAAATGAAAATAACTGCTGTAATCCTAATCCTAATAAAAAACTAGTATTACTGTGAGCACAGCTCACTAAGATATACCCCCCGCTCCCCACATCTGTCCATCCTATTTCCATAACCAAAACATTACTGATTGTTCCGACCAAAAATGAAAGGGACCCTCCTCTCTTCACCGGTAAGCTGTTGATAAAATTTCAAAACATTCTGAGAAACACTACTCAAGTTATCATACGACATAGGGTAAAAATCCTATTTTCCATCATATCAGGTCCAATAACTCTGGAACGGCAAAAGTGAAAATCGTCAAAAATGAAAGGGATCCTCCTCTCTTCACCGGTAAGCTGCTGATAAAATTTCAAAACATTCTGAGAAACACTAATCATGTTATCATACGACATATGGTAAAAATCCTATTTTCCGTCATATCAAGTCCAATAACTCTGGAACGGCAAAAGTGAAAATCGTCAAAAAAGAAAGGGATCCTCCTCTCTTCACCAGTAAACAGCTGATAAAATTTTAAAAGATTCTAAGAAACACAACTCAAGTTATCGTATGACATAGGATTTGTCTAGAGACGGACATGATGAAACCAGTATACCCCCCTACAACTTCGTTGCGGGGGGGTATAAAAATGTTATATTACTCAGGATGTTGATTGATTGATTTTTGGTGCTTAATGCCACTTTCAGCAATATTTCAGCTATATCATGGCGATCAGTTTTAGTGGTGAAAGAAGCCGGAGTTCCCAGAGAGAATCACTGACCATGGGCAAGCAACTGGTAAACTTTATCACTTGCGGCTGCGAGTCGAGCGCACCCTTTTTTGTAATTTACAAAGCCGGGTGCGAACCCACGGCGTATTGGTGATAGGCTTGTATGAGCCACCGGGCCCTCTACTCAGGATGTAGTTTTTATTGTATTTAAAAACTGATGATTAAAAGGTATATCAACAAACCAGAAGAAATATCAATCTCTTTCATGGAGCTTTCTAAAGTCTGACCATTACTGTTAATATCAGCAACTTCTTGACTAGTCGTAGATACGGTAGAGCCTGACCTTGAATGACCTGTAGTACTGGAAGCATTCGACCCAGATCTTGCATGACCCTTTTTACTATCTTTCCTAATACTTTCTGCAATACTCTGAAAAAGAGAAAATTATAATATTGAGTTTTTTTTTGTACAAATCTGAACAAAAATAAATATTCTGATACATGTATTGTACTATAAAAACAAATTGAGGCTCATAGGATTTTAGATTTGTATTTACTTTCATTCTATTGTTTTATAACACTTCTATCTTTTGGAAAATATTATACAATTGACGATTTTTAATGAGGTGGATACAAGGATTTATTAACCTAAGAATATTATATTTACCGAGGCCAGTGGCCAAGGTAAAAATATTATTCTTGGGTTAATAAATCCTGATATCCATTGAATTGAAAGTCATTAATAGTTTTATTATATGACACATTTTATATGTTTCTTTCACCCTTAAAATAAGCTTTTATCACAACGTGATTAAATTTATTGCATCAGTATACAGTCAATATAATCAAGTGGGTTTTCTTCTTTCAAAATTCACTGGTCATGTATAATATACAAAATCAACTGGGGATAACAAAAAGTGTGTATTTTACACATAAATAGCATTTTTTTCTCTCTAATAAATCGATCTTTTTGTTATGGCACGATTTTACATTTAGTAGCAGCAACTATCTAGGATGCACGACAGGACTGTCTGAGATAAACTTGTAAGGGCAGGGTTTGAAATTAACGGTCGCCCACTCGCCATTTGCGAGTAAATTTCAGTGTGGGCCCTTAAAAATCTCATCTCAGTCGTCCACGTGGCGAGTGAAAATTAGAAAAAAATAAAATAGTGTAAATCTATATGTAATAATTCCTATTCACCAAGATCGAAATCCGAAAAATATTGACATTTCCATCGATTGATTTTAAGCCCAGATTTTTTGTTTTGATATTAAACTGATATCCGCTTATATTACGCTTTGCTCTAGGAACTGAGAAATGAAGTGTAAGTAGCCCGGGAACCAGCTTATTTTGATGTATGCGAATCTTATCTCCAGTTAAGGAGATCTACGGGGGTACCCGATCTACGGCTGTTCTATTTTTAAACCTCTGTATAGGATGTCAATTTTTGCATTAATTTAGCGTCATTTAAGGATTGAAATAAAGAATTTAGTTGTTGTTGTAAAGGGATTTAGGCAACAAATAATTCTTTTAACAACAATGATTTCTCTGTTGTCTTTATATTGCACAAACCATGCCGTTTTCTGTTGAGTCATATTACGGAATTTTATAGTACACTTTTCCAACTTTGATTTTTAATTTTACATGTTCGTTCAAAATATCCGGTTGGCGAAATGTTTCGCCAAGACGATTTAAGTCAGTTCTTTTTGGAGAACTCTGGGCCTCTTAAAAGGCAAAATGAACAGAGAACACAATATTTTAGAGATTACGAAAAGTCCAAACGCTCTAGACAATTTTTAAAGGAATGGAAACAAAACCGTCCATGGTTAGTTGATACTGAAACCGGCATGGTTTGTTCATATTGCAAAGAACAAAAAAAATGAACATTCATTTACTACAGGATGTACAAGCTACAAACATCCCCACCATATGTCAAGCTCTAAATCGCCCCGAAATTTGACTTCAACTATAAATTTCTGAAGTCATAGTGTATTGGTGCATGTAAAATAGGATTATTTTGAGGAAAATGTTTTGGAAATTTGTTATCTTCTGTATTAAATTATAGTTTCTGAATGGCCAATTTTGCTGCCAGGAAATGGCCAGAATGCAGGATTTTACACCATTTATCCCAGGGCTTCCGGGGGCCTTCAGCGGACCCCCTGCCATAGGACACCTCGCAATCGAGGTGGCAGGCACGCTGCATGCCTGTTGGGCCCCTTGCAAATTGTGTGGGCTACCAAAATTAATTTGGTGGGGGCCCACTTGGCCCCTAAAATATTTCCTTAGCTTCAAACCCTGTAAGGGCATTAACAATAGATCAAAATTATGTTAAAACACTACACTGTACCTCCATCATTTCTAGTTTTTCAGGATAGGCCAGATCACCTTGTGCTGGGGCATAACTTAGGATATCTGACTTTATGTAGATATAAGTACGGTACACAAATCTTTCTTGAATATCCATCAACATCTGTCGACATACCACTTCAAAGGCCTTTAGTTCTTGTGCTGTAAATGTACACATTTAAACAAAATTAAATCATCTTCATCAAGTTTTAGTACTCATATGCACATTAATTTTAAAAGCTGTTGTTCTAAAATTGCTGTTACTTTTGAAGTTGCAGAATATATACTTTTAACAAATATCCAGAGATTATAAGCAATTTATGAGGAATAACCATTTTCTTAAATGAAAAATAAAAAAATAAAATTACATATTAAACTAGAAGCTCAGTGGGCTGAGCCTGTGTCGCTCACCTTTCATTCTGCTTTGAGGAAAATTAATACAGAACCTTCCATACATGAAGATGCTTCCTACCAAGTTTTGGTTCATATGGCTAAGCAGTTTCAAAGGAGAAGATTTTTTAGAAATCGACCAATCAGAAACAAGAATTGCATGTGGTGGCCATGTTTGCTAACTGATCGGGACAAAATGAGCAATCTTCATAGAGGCCATTCCATAGATGCTTCCTACCATGTTTCAGTGGTAGCCATGTTGGCTAACCGATCGGGACGAAATGAGCAATCTTCATAGAGGACATTCCATAGATGATTCCTACCAAGTTTCGGTGGTAGCCATGTTTGTTAACCGATCAGGACGAAATGAGCAATCATCATAGAGGACATTCCATAGATGCTTCCTACCAAGTTTCGGTTCATTTGGCCAAGGGGTTTCAGAGGAGAAGATTTTTAAAATCGGCCAATCAGAAACAAGAATTACCTGTGGTGGCCATATTTGGTAATGGATCATAACAAAATGTGCACTCTTTAGAGAGGACGTTCCATAGATGCTTCCTACCAAGTTTCAGTTCATTTGGCAGAGGATTTTCAGAGGAGAAGATTAAAATGTGAAAAGTAAACGAATGACAGACGACGGACACCAAGTGATGGCAAAAGCTCATATTGCCTTTGGCAAGATTTGCTAAAAAGAATATTAAAATGTGAATACCTACTTGTAATGTATAGAATAAACATGTTACACTATATCAGCATTAGTTAATTCCTAAGGGAGATAATGGCAAGAGTTATCTTTCTTTTAAACAGAGGAGAAGATTTTTTAGAAATCAACCAATCAGAAACAAGAATTGCCTGTGGCAGCCATGTTTGTTAACAGAACGGGACGAAATGAGCAATCTTTATAGAGGACCTTCCATAGATGCTTTCTACCAAGTTTCGGTTCATTTGGCCAAGCGGTTTCAGAGGAGAAGATTTGTAAAAATCGGCCAATCAGAAACAAGTATTGCCTGTGGCTGCCATGTTTGTTAATGGATCGGGACGAAATGAGCATTCTTTATAGAAGATCTTCCATAGATGCTTCCTACCAAGTTTCAGATCAATTGGCTTTGCGGTTTCAGAGGAGAAGATTAAAATGTGAAAAGTAAACGGATGACGGATGCCAAGTGATGGCAAAAGCTCACCTTGCCTTTGAGCTAAAAATGTTTTATATTTTACACAATTTTTTTTAGAGTAGAAAAAATATAAAGTCTTAAAGTATGTCTTAGAAATATATCTGAATTAACAGAAGTTCTGAATTGAAAAAAACATACATGCTTATGAAATTACTTGTCTTCTGAATTCTAAACCTGATATCTGTTTTCATGTATATGCACAGATAAAAACAGGGCTGGGCTGCACAAACCTCAATTAAATGTAAGTCTCAATTAAACCTTAAGTGTAAATTAATTTCATGAACATTTCAAGTAAATTTAAGTGTCAATTAACTTTTAATTGACACTTAAATTTATATGAGGTTTGTGCAACCCAGTCCAGGTTATTATGTTTAACCACTCAATTTTAAATGATATAAATTCAGAATAAATATATATATATAACTATTCCAATATTTACTTAATACAGTAATTATGAACCTCTTAGAAACAGACAATAGAATTTTCCTTTGGGAAACTGCTTAAATCTAAAACAAGCAAGCATAGACAGAAGTTAATAAAATTGCATTCATAGTGGTGAAATTTAAATTTTATAAGCAAGCAACGGTGAAAAGATATATTTGGTCTCTAAGACAACATTCTTTGAGAAAGTAACTTGTATTTTATGACAAAACTACTGGTAATAGATACATGACATACTATGGTAGATAATATTTTCTGTCTGTACATACTTACGATTATTTAGAACATGTTCCTCCAGCATTTCTATCTTTAAGATAGAACACAGTTCAGACAGGGTTTCTAAATGGTTTATGTGTATAATCAGAGGTCGGAATGTATCATAAAGATGATTACATAGTTTCTCTAACATGTCACTGAAAAAGGAAAGGAATTATAACAGATTTTTTTTTTTTTTTTTTAAATATTTCTCACAAAATAACTTTGATAAACACATATTAAAACATCACAATATAGCTAAAGTTGGCTTTAAACACCAATCAAATCAAATCAATCAATCAATCAATCAATCACAAATTCAATTATTAAATCCTGTTTACCAATTGGACAAATCTGATTTGCACACTTAAAAAAGATGTAAGTATATAGATTGGCAATAAATTTCATTAAAATCAGATGAAAAGGAGAGTAATATATCTAAGTATTTTCTGTTAATTTACACATCCTTCAGATTCAATAATCCTGACAAAAACTATTAAAAAGTTTTGGTTTTAAATTTGTTAAGATATGGCTCATCAGGGTCTGTCTATATTGCTCATTGGTTATTCATGTAATGATTGGGGTCAAGAAAATTTGTAGTTTATGAGAAAAATCCTTATATTCACATTCCAATATGGCGCTATGTTAAGCAATGACTAATTCATGTACGGTTTGGATAGAACTTGACAATTTTTTTTCAACAAGCCTGTGAATTGTTGGTATGAAGAAGATTCAGATTATTTTTCACTTTGATATAGAGAGAAATAAAGGTGATGATGACAGAACATTATTTGCCAATTTATCCAAACTAGTCAGGGGGTTATGGTGTTTAATGCCACTTTCAACAATATTTCAGTCAATTTTCTTGGTGGAGAAAACCGGAGTACCCAGAGAGAACTACCGACCTATCACAAGTCATTGACAAACTTGATCACATAATGTTATATTGAGTACACCTCACCTGAGCAGAATTCGAAATCACAACACTAGCGGTGATACACATTGATTGCACAGGTAGTTGTAAATCCAATTAACATATGATCACGACGGCCCCCCCCCCAAACTAGTTGACTATAACTATGTTTATAGATAGATACATAATATATATAATTTTATACTTACTCCAACATTGGAGTTGGCTTAGAGAAAAAATTAAAATAAAGTTGATATTCATCTTCACAAACATGAACCATAAAGGCACACCCACTTCTCATCTAAAACAAAATAATGAAACTAACATATTTTTAAGAGTAGAGAATTTTAAAACTGGATTGAAAGTCTGCTATTTAATTTTTTTTTGCACCAATGAGTTCTAACTTCCTCCACTGTAATTAAAAATCCACAACTGTATAAATTTCTAAAAAAAACTGGACTTGTATTATACATAAAGTTTTTTGCCATGGTTGTCTGTGTAGATTTATCAAAATATCAAAAGAATGTTGTATTTCACTTAAGGTTTGGCTGGTTTGGTTTATGGTGTTTAATGCCACTTTCAACAATATTTAACTTATAACGTGGCGGTCAGTTTTATTTGTGGAGAAAACCAAAGTACCCAGAGAAAACCACTGACATGCTGTATCGAGTACACCTCCCCATGAACGGGGTTCGAACTCACAATTTCAGTGGTGATAGGCACTGATTGAACAGGTAGTTGTAAATCCAACTACTATACGACTACGGCCACGACGGCCCCCTATTTCACTTTAAAATTGATACAATGCACTACAGTACTGCCAGTAATTTATGGTTTTCATTGGTTATTTGTTATTGTTTGAAACATGTATACAAGAGAAATTCATATTGGAATAAGAAAGAAAAAGAAAATACCAACCAATGTACAATGAAATACCAACCAATGTACAATAAATTACCAACCAATGTACAATGAAATACCAACCAATGTACAATGAAATACCAACCAATGTACAATAAAATACCAACCAATGTACAATGAAATACCAACCAATGTACAATGAAATACCAACCATGTACAATAAAATACCAACCAATGTACAATAAAATACCAACCAATGTACAATAAATTACCAACCAATGTACAATAAAATACCAACCAATGTACAATAAAATACCAACCAATGTACAATAAATTACCAACCAATGTACAATGAAATACCAACCAATGTACAATAAAATACCAACCAATGTACAATAAAATACCAACCAATGTACAATGAAATACCAACCAATGTACAATATAATACCAACCAATGTACAATAAAATACTAACCAATGTACAATGAAATACCAACCAATGTACAATAAAATACCAACCAATGTACAATAAAATACCAACCAATGTACAATGAAATACCAACCAATGTACAATGAAATACCAACCAATGTACAATAAAATACCAACCAATGTACAATGAAATACCAACCAATGTACAATAAAATACCAACCAATGTATAATGAAATACCAACCAATGTACAATGAAATACCAACCAATGTACAATAAAATACCAACCAATGTACAATAAAATACCAACCAATGTACAATGAAATACCAACCAATGTACAATAAAATACCAACCAATGTACAATGAAATACCAACCAATGTACAATAAAATACCAACCAATGTACAATGAAATACCAACCAATGTACAATAAAATACCAACCAATGTACAATGAAATACCAACCAATGTACAATAAAATACCTACTAATGTACAATGAAATACCAACCAATGTACAATAAAATACCAACTAATGAACAATAAAATACCAACCAATGTACAATAGTCTCTAACATGTTTTGAAGCTAAATCTGTAATTGTGGTTGCTATACTTGGTCCTAATAATAACTCTCTCTGATTAAAATAACATTGATGGCAGTCTGATAAAATCTGTTGATATCTGTAATAAACACATCTATATATGTTACAATCAGTAGAAAGTTGTTATATATTGATAATGGCATTCTACAAGACATAATTGTATGGTTGAAGAATAAAGGTTTATATTATTTATTGTGGTCTTTTATCTTATTATGAGCCTATTTAGGTTGGTTTTTTTTTTATGGCATTTAATGCCACGCCACTTTCAACAATATTTCAGTAATATTATGGCGTTCAGTTTAATTGGTCGAGGAAAACAGGGTACCATGAGAAAAACATCGACCTATCAAAATCACTGACAAACCAGCCTATTTAGTATCCAGAATTGCAAAAATCTGGAAAGAAATAAATGTTGATTAAAAATATTTTTTTGAAACCCCCTTCCTAGTTCCTACCCCATTAAAGACTTTTAATGAAATAGCCTAATGAATAGTAAATTATCATTAGGCAGAGCTCCAGATAATTTTCAAGTCCAAAGTGTAATTACCCCCTACTTTTGAAAATGATGGGTATTTGCATATTTCCTTTGCACTGTTGTACTCTCTACTTCAGAAAAGATTGCTTACATGTACACTTTTAAAATTATGTTTGACACAAGTGTTATTCATTAAATGCAGGATGCAAGTGAAATGTATATCTCTGTTTAATTTGACACGATTGTGTCATGTTTATTAATAAAATGTTGTAAATATTTTGTTTTTTGCTCGTCGACTTCGGCAGTTTTCAAAGCCGTGTTGACAATGTCATCAATGATTCCTTTAACTATACTGTCACTAGACACAGATGAAACTGTCAGGAACTTAAGTATATAATTTTCCGTAGCGCTTATTCATGTTCTTGCTCATTTTCAACGAACGTGTTCCCAAAATTACTTTCGTTTTAGTTCTTACTTATTACGTAAAACCGCATTTATTTGTAATATTGACCGCGATTGGATGATTTATCGTAAACATCCAATCAGATCTCTTTTGACATCGATGCTTAGAAAGGCAAGCTTTCGGTACCCCTCGGATGTATACGCTCTCTCCTTCGAAAAGTATAAAGGGAAGTAATTACAGGGAATTTCTCAAAGACAAAAATGTATTGTTATGTACACGACAGCAATATGTATTCGTAATGTGTACACTCTGATCTGATAATACATGTGTTTTTACTCGTTTTCATAGCATAAAAAATGCAAATACACAGCTTATCTGGAGCTCTGATTAGGTCGTCAAAGTTTTATATGTTACAGTGTTAACTAGGTTAGAACATACAAATTTGCACAAAACAAGATAATTTCAATGAGAAGAATACATTTTTCTTGCTTTCAAGAGTTCCAATGATTCAGAAGTTTTTGAAACATTTCTAAAATAGAACCCTATGTTATGGGAAGATACATAAAATTTATTTTGATGTGTGTGTTTTTTTCTTTTAAAAGCACAATATATTGTATCAAAATTGTTTACATGGTGTAATCAGTATAAAGGTGCCAACCATTTACATGTACACGTATTTGTTTTCACTTACTCAGGACTTTTATCTATACGTATTTCTAACTGTTCCATTAATGCTTTCACTCTTGTAGAATTTGCTCTAAATTTTCCATAAAACAAAGTAAATGCATTGTCACCTATACTGGGCGATTCCTAAAAAATTAAATGTAACATGTAGAAAAAAAAAGCTACAAAAACATAAACCAAATTAAAACAGTTCTATTAAGACCCGACAAAATGAATTGTTTGTTTTTCAATTTCTACCTATATGACTTAAATACTACAGAATAGAGCATTATACCTTTCCACTTTAAAAATTGAACCACATTTTTGCATAACTTTGCCATAATTAATTGATAAATATTATTTCTATCTTCTAAAATAATTTTGAAATGTCTGCCAATAAATCATCAACACTAAAATCGACACAAAACATTGTGTTTGGAATGAATTGACTTATAAAATAAATTGGTACATTTTTGGGGATCGATAATAAAACATTTTGTTTAAATTTTGTTAAAGATAAAATGTGTTTAATCTTTTTTTCTTAAATATATTAGTTTGGTCTACATGAAAAATTTATGAAAATCAATGACAACATTCAGCAAAAATGGCATTGAGTAAGTATAAAAAAACATAAACATATACTTACTTTAGTTGGCTGGACTTGCTGTGTGGCATTCTGTAAAATCTGGACTACATGGGACTTTATTAAATTAAGGGCTTTTGATAAACATTGTCTAAATCTAGCTAAAAACACAGGAGATTCTTTATACCGAGGCTGAAAACAAAATTAAAAAATATTTTTTTATACACATGTACATATAAACGCACCTCCGTCTTATATTAAATAGTTGCAGACATTGTTTAAAAGACATAAATTTAAATCTAGTTTCCATCAAACTACTATATTACTATATCTGGTATAAGGTGTTCTACATGGATCAGAATATGATTATCTTTGTAACATGTAGTACATGTATAAATAACTCAAATGTATCTTAAAAATATAGATGTTTTGAGTAAAATGCATGGTTATATTTCTTGAAATACCGGTAATATGAATTAATAATTCTGGTTTGTCATTCTCTACAAGAAAAAACAAATCTGATACTGCTTCTATATGATCATGTGATACACTTTTATTTAGAGATTATGTTTTGTACATATTGTCATGTGCATCATACAAGATCCTGTGTACTGCCAGATGAAGAACAGCATTAAAAGCACTGTTCCATAAAACTGATTTTCACTAGTGTGAGATGAAATGTATATACCAGGGCTTTCAATATTTTTCAAGTGTACCAGTACTTCACTATTTACAGGACAAACTTTTTCTTAAAATTTGAACAATTGTCATGAATATCTTATACATACAACACTCTTTAAAATCAGGAGATACTAAAGACCATTTTGGGCAGGTAACGGTACCTGGTACCACCTCTTATTAAAAGGCCTGACATATTTTTGATTTTTACACTAGTGTAAAATAAAACTTCTTTACTTTTGATTGCAGTGTTGTGGTTAGAGGAATAACAAAACAATAGAAAGATTTAGAAAGCAAAATGTTATCAGATATTACATGTACTTAATAACATGTTAAAATGGAAAAGGTTGAATACAAGTCAAGCACTCTTTATGGGTCAATCTGTATAGCTACAATGTTATCTTTTACTTACATTATTATTTAAATATAAAATACACTCATCTAATCTTGATAACATTGGTACAAATGACTCATTTGTCACAGTTAAAGATGGCAGACCAAGTTTCTGAAAATACATGTTGTATGTGATATGAGTATACATTTAAATAATATTTGTTACTGATAGTCGTATTGCCTTTCCTAGACATAAATACAACATTAGAGAAAACATTGTACTTCCATAAACAAAATTTGGATAATGTTAATAGGAATACTTATAGTAACTGTATACAAAACAAAATGATCATTTTACTTTACAGTAGTTATTTTATGACAGTAAATTAACAATATTTTCTGGCAATATGATTTGCCCTAAAACCTCATATTAACGTGAAAATATGAATACAGAAAACCAGCTATCCTGTATATTGCCTAAAAATGTTGGTTGTGTTGTACCTGATTGGTTTATAAAAGATATACCATATTCCTTGTTTCATTGGTATGTTTAAATTTGCCATTGTTTTTTTTGGGTCAAATTTACAAAATTTATGACAAATCGACAAAGGGAGGTAATTCTATATACTTACAGTGGTTATTCTGTCATATTCATTAAAGTATGACAATTTGTTACTAATATTTTCAGCTGTATTCATTAATCTGGTCTGAAAATGAGAAAAAAGGATTGGTCTGAAAATGGGAAGAAAGAATTAGGTACAATTGTAGTACATTATTTTCTAATTGGAGTCTTGCATACCTCCATTTTTTTACACAAAACAGTTCAATAAACACATGTACCTATTTGATTAAATAATTAGTGACCTTAAGTTCTGCATGTACACATTTGCATAGTTCACTCAGGAAAAGTTCTATCTGTATTATAAAAGGAATTACACTTTATACTGCTCATAGGTTTAGGGTAATGGTGTTTAACGCCACTTTCAACCATATTTCAGATTTATCGTGGCAGTCAGTTTTATCTGTGGAGGAAACAGGAGGATCTACAGAAAATCACTGACCTGTCGCAAGTCACTGACAAATTTTATCGCATAATGTTGTAAACCTAGCCCTGATCAAAATTCGAACTCACAACATCGTTCACGATAGGCACGGATTGCATAGGTAGTTGTAAATCCAACTACCATACGATTAAGACCATGACGACCCCCTATGCTGCTTTTAAATATACATATAGCATTAGTACAATATTGATAAAAAAAATGTCAGCTACCTGTTCAGCTAGAAGATGTTCACAAGCTTCATGTAGAGCATTTGTTTTAGTAGACACCGATATGTATTGATGATGAAGACCATTTAAGAAGTCTAATGCACCTGAAACTTCTTGTAAAATGTTGTCACACTGCGATTCATAATGCTGTAGTTCTGCTATGTAACCCCTGTAATATACATTGTATAATAATAATAACAAGGGCAGCGCAAAGCGTGGCGTATCCCCTCGCCTAAAAATTAGACCCTGTGACATTGACCTTTGACCTTGAAAATCAATAGGGTTCCAGATTCTCTTAAGGTCTAAGTATGTACCAAGTTTGGTCAAAATTCATTGAAGGATGTTGATTCTAGTGTTCACAAGGATGTTACACAGTAAAAATTTGACCCGGTGACATTGACCTTTGACCTATGACCTTGAGAATCAATAGAGTTCCAGACTCTCCTAAGGACTACGTATGTACCAAGTTTGGTCAAAATCCATTGAAGGATCTTGATTCTAAAGTGTTCACAAGGATGTTATGCGGTAAAAATTTGACCCTGTGACCTTGACCTTTGACCTTGAAAATCAATAAGGTTCCAGACTCTCGTAAGGACTAAGTATGTACCAAGTTTGGTCAAAATCCATTGAAGGATGTTGATTCTAGAGTGTTCACAAGGATGTTACGCGGTAAAAATTTGACCCTGTGACATTGACCTTTGACCTATGACCTTGAAAATCAATAGGGTTCCAGATTCACCTAAGGACTAAGTATGTACCAAGTTTGGTCAAAATCCATTGAAGGATGTTGATTCTATAGTGTTCACAAGGATGTTACATGGTAAAACATTAACCCAGTAACCTTGACCTTTGACCTTGAAAATCAATAGGGTTCCAGACTATCCTAAGGACTAAGTATGTACCAAGTTTAGTCAAAATCCATAGAAGGATGTTGATTCTAGAGTGTTCACAATGATGTTATGCGGTAAAAATTTGACCGTGACCTTGACCTTTGACCTTGAAAATCAATAGGGTTCCAGATTCTCTTAAGGACTAAATATGTACCAAGTTTGGTCAAAATCCATTGAAGGATGTTGATCCTAGAGTGTTCACAAGGATTGTGACGGACGGTAGCGTTACTATATCCCCTCGCAACTTCGTTGGCGAGGGGATAATAAGTTGACAAAGAATATGTCATATATAAAGATATATCTAGCTTACACAGTCATCTTTGTTAATTAAGCCTTTTAATCTTTTTGATTGGAATCATCCAATTACTGAGCTCTTTAAAGTTTAAATATCAAGTATATACCCCTGGTATACATGTATGTAAAGACTAGAGTAAATTATCTCCCTTTACCATGTCTACAGAGTAAAGTTTAATGATTATTTCCAGTACAATTAAATTAGAAAGAGGAATTAGAATGGGGTTTTATTACATGTATCTCAGTTTTAATGTAAAGAGCAATGAATATACCACTTTTGCGGTCATATAATAAAAAAAAAATTCCCTAATTTAAGTGATTAAATTTCCCAACCTATTATTTTTTTTAATTGGCTAGGCCTAAATTCTAACGCTATATTTGGCAAAGCTCTCGTTATTTTCGTACTTTATAAACTTTGGTCCACTTTTCAAATCAACCTTTACATACCTGTAAGTATCTTCATCTTCTTTTTCAATATCATTTTCTATTTCAGCAAACCAGGATAAAAACTGAAAAAAGTTTAGATATGGGTAAATATTTGTTTATGAAAATGTGATTTTTTTTATCTTATATTTTCAATGCATCTGGATGCTTGTCTAATTGCCTGTACATTTAGTTCCAAGTGTGTTCTATCACTAGTGCCAATCAGTTACCCAATGGTCTTTATATACAGTGAAACTTGTCGAATCCGAACCCTGAATAAAGCAGAATCCTGCATTTAAACTGAACTTTAAATAAAGTCCCAATGTAGGAAATCTTTGTTAATTTAACCTGTTTAAACACCATAAACCTTTTGACATATTTCTAGTCATTAAGAGTAACCCATGTACCAGGTACATTGTGACCCAATTGAAGGGTATCAAAAAATTAGTTTACCTAGTTAATTTCATTGTACATATTAAGCAATACAATCTGATTCCAAGTTATGCCAACTTAATATACATGTATTAGACATAAGGTCTTCTTCTCCTTATAAGTTATAGCTAAGCACCGGTCTCAGAACCTATTTCACAAATTGTCCAGAAGAACTTATATAAATTAGTTTAATTAATATTAAAGAATGTGCTGAAAAAAATTGAATAAAACTGGTAATTGTCCTGAAGATTTCAAAGTCTAGCTGAAACATTGTATACACCTGTAAAAATGACATAAATTTAAAACAAGCAAACAAATTTGGAAATTTTCTTACTGATGTGTAGAAATTATATTCTCCCAAGTGAAATAAGAGATAGAATAAGTAGAATGGATTATAAACAGTTAATATTTACATTGCAAAAAATCACAAACTAACAAAACAAATTCCTAAAATATTAGAATTACACATAAAACAGAAACGGACAAGAAACAAAGTACCTACAGGAGTCAAAACTGGAAATGTGACAATGTTAAATTCATTAAAAAGGAGGTAAAGGTTTAGGTTTCAAAAATATTTCAGTTATATTGTGGCTGTGGATTTTATTGGTGGAGGAAACTGAAGTACCCGGAGAAAACCACTGACCTGTCGTAAGTTACGGAATTTTTTTATCACATAATGTTGTATTGAGTACACCTCACCTTGAGCAGGGTTCAAACTCACAACTTTAGTAGTGATAGGCACTGATTTCATAGGACATTGTAAATCCAACTACCATACCATCATGACCACGATGGCCCCAAAAGGAAGTAAATAATAATACATATATGAATAAGGCTAAAGGGGAGGGCATAATCTATTGTTTATTTTATACAAAAAGAGCATGACAAAATTTCATTGGAGCATTGGATGACCAATTTATATCCATGGTGGAAAATATGAATTCTCATGTATAATGTTTATACTATCAATGGTTAACATATAGGCCAGTATCAAAATGGATCCTATCTATATAAGACATCTTACCACAGATCCTTAGTATGTAACTGGAACACTTTGCCATATTAATTTGCACCAGATCACAATTATAGGATCCATTTTTCTCACTACAGCATCAACTTTCTATGGATGTATACAAAAATAATATCTGAGTATACAGTACAACTATCACCAAATTTTACTAAAACATATTTACTTACCTGCTGAGCATTTTCTATTTTAGCTGGGGATTCATCTTCAGTTGTTTGAAAAAATTTAGTAATAGCTGCATGGTAACTTGGAGACTGAGGAATGTCCTGTTTCTTTGACAAGGTAAACTGAGTTTCATCCTCTGGTAACTACAAAAAATACAACATATAAATATGCAGAGCATTCTAAATTTTATTTTATCAAGTGTTGTTTACATGGTACAGTACTGTCTAGTAAAATTTCTGTTCCTGCAAGTCAGCTGTGAACCCTTGCTCTTCAGATGCTTATGACAAATTGGTATTAAATCTGTTAGAAGTTTCAGTTAGTATTGTTTTTTGTTGTAAATAAAAGCATTTTGTCTTTAACCAACAGATTCAACCTTCTTCAAGGCTCTCACTACTTTCAAATTAGAGAGAAGTGACTTTCTCTCAAAGAGTTAACAGGGAGAAGTGAAAGACTTCTGGGAGAAGCTAACAGTGTTTTGTGACTCCTCTGATGTTACCACATGTGCCCAAATTTAGTAAATAATTTTAAAGGTTTGTTGCTTATTTTTTTTTATACATAATTGCCTAATAGACATCTATTCAATGGTAAAAAATACATTTATGTCTACCCTGACTTTTGGAGTCTTGCATATCTGTGAATTTTTACATGTAGAAACCCTCCCTCCCATCGTATAAAGTAGAAGAGCCCAAGCCTAGGTCTGAGCATCTTCACTTCACCACTAGGCATAGTCTGAGATTCCTCTGCCGTCCGACGGCTTTTTGTTCGACTTGCTGGAGCCGTGGGATGTCAGAGTGCTCTCCATAAGGAAAACAGCGGATTTGCCACTCCAACTCTGGGTCGGCACATTTCCACGTTTCGTGGCTATCAGATTTTATTTTCTATCCGAAACCCTTATATAAATCGCTTCACCAATCATTTTTCATTTCATTCATAACCATCTTACCCTCAGAATGTGGTATTACACTCGAGTACAGCACGATTTTCACATAGACCCTATCATTTCGCCATGTCAGTTTATTTTTCAGCCATTAAATGTGATCTCGCGATACTAACTGAATGATGACAGCAACACATTGCATGATGGGAGCTACTTAATGCAGCGCGCCAAATTATTTGCATACGTAAACAACATAATGATACAAATCACATTCTGCAGGACAAACAGTTCCATCTACAGCTCAAATCAGAGCAGAAGGAAATAATACAAAATGTGTTGGAAAGAAAAGATTCAATGACAGTGTTACCCACGGGCTTCGGAAAGAGCATGTGCTACGTTACCCCCTCTCATTTTGTACAAGGTAAGATCATATATGCAAATCATCTCCCATGATACATTGCGGTAATCGTAGTTTTCTCGAAGTCACGTGACAAATGGTTGAAAAATAAACTGACATGGCGAAATGATAGGGTCTATGCAAAAATCGTGCTGTACTCGAGTGTAACACCACTTTCTGAGGGTAAGATGGTTATGAATGAATAGAAAAATGATTGGTGAAGTGATTTATATAAGAGTTTCGGATAGAAAATAAAATCTGATAACCATGAAACGTGGAAATGTGCCGACCCAGAGTTGGAGTGGCAAATCCGCTGTTTTCGTTATGGAGAGTGCTCTGACGTCCCACGGCTCCAACAAGTCGAACAAAAAGCCGTCAGATGGCAGAGGAATCTCGGACTACACTAGGCACTACCCAGAGAGAATCCGGGTCGTTTCGCCCTCATTTATTAATAGTGCTTTAAAAATTGAAATATGGAAAATACCATTGCAAATATTCGTATTTTGGATGTTGTAAGGCTTGTTCATGGGTATCGATACTTTATTTTTGTCTTCCTCATAATTAACATGCTTTTTTGACGTGTTTAATAATAATATTATGTATGGCTTCACTTTCAAATTTTCTATTAATTTCTCTTTATTATTTTTTTGCAGTTTAATTAGTAATAATTGACCAATAATTATTAAATATAATAATATAACATCACGATGATGTTAACTCCGTTGTTTATCAAATATTTTTATTATTTTGATTTTATTTTTATGTTATTATTTTTTTTGTATACAATTAATATGCGAGCGTTAGCGAGCTCTTTATGGTATAAAATGTGTACTTAGGATTTTTTGACAAACATGGTTGCACATACTGATGAATAAAAAAAAAGTCGGTGCATTGTAAACACGTTCCGTGTAACACACTAACACACTCAACTAATGAAGATCTTCTTAACATAAAGTGCAAAGGTGATCCTAAGTCTCGTACCCTCTCTCGTACGTCGGATATCACTGAAACCCAGAACCTGTGTGTAATAAAAGTCATTTGTTAGCTTGTTTTACTTATATTGATATTTTTCAATTTATTAAATCTCTTCTGACATACATGTACTGACAACAATTTTTGTTTCTACGAGGAAGTTAACTTTTGAGATTTCGTAAGGAACAACAGTTCGATTGAATGAGACTAGATTCGGCCCTAAAAAAAATCGTCCCAGATATATCTCGGCCCAAAAAATCTTGACACTTTTTGATGCACTGGATGAGCGTGAAATTGCCAGATAATTTTCACATTCACGAGCATTCATGGCCGTGCCTGTTTCATATTAAATAAATAATTATCAAAAATTATCGAAAAAGACTTCATCTATAATTATAAAATAGCGATTAAGTGGATCGAATCGACTCACTTTCAGGGGCGAACAGGTAATCGGGGCGAAACGACCCCAATCGTAACTACTCGGCTGCTCTCGCTACCCTGCAGGCTGCAAATAACCTCCTACGTACATAGTAGAAATTCTTCTTAAATTGTTTGCCTGAAGTTAAGTTAAGCCGCACAAAAATATAGTCCACGAAAATCCAATATGGAAGACATACTAAGTAAAATCTAATCATGCAAAACTAATTAAAACTTTAATTGAAATATAGAAAATTGCTTAAAATATAACTTTATCAAACTTTCATGTAACTGACATGTGAAAAGTAGTGCGATTTATACGCCTAATGCATGCGAGGTTATTTGCAGGCTAGCGAGAATGGCCGAGTAACTACGTCATTGGAAACGACCCGGTACCCTCACATGTTCTTAAATAATTAAGGTTTACTGATAAACAGGGCTAAGAAAGTTATCGCCCTTGATTTTTTTCATCATGACACTAACGTCTGATGGAATTTCTCTTTCCGATGCTCTTTGTGTTATTTCGATTATTGAGTCCTTTTGCTGATCTGTTAATGATGCCTTCGAATTTGTCTTTGATTCCCATTCAGCTAGTCTATCTCTAATAATTCGCTGGTTCACCGGTTTGTTTTGCAACGTGTCAGCCATATTTGTTTTTAAGAATTACACACAAAACGATTTATTTGAAATAAAATATGATAATGCCTACGCTATTTAAAATTAATCAAATTTTGTATATGTAAAACCCAGTTCTCAGCATGTATTTCATAAATGCTTTATTTTATATTCTTAGAAACATTTTAATAACATTTCGTTTTATAAATTTAATTGTTTCCAAATATGGCAGCCTGGGGAAAAGTCAGCAGTCAATGCAACAAACTATTCCAGTTTCAAAAGTTAATCTCAAGCCTGTCACTTTATATATTGTTATTTTTTCAATTCCCCGTGTAAACGTTATCGTCTTGTCACAACAAGAAATTAAAATCTTAAAGGAAAAATCATTTTTAACGAGTTTAACTCCGAATCGTCTGATGAAATCCAAATCACAAACTTACACAACTCACAAGTGCGAGATATACACTCAAACATCATCAAGGTCTACAACTAGCCTTTCCAGAAAAAATGGCAAATGATAATTTAAACATATTTTATTGTCTAAATAATGACAAAAGGATCAGACACAAGTTTTTCAACTTTGTATTGTCTTATCCATATTATTATGATATACTTGTAGTTCTTTGTTTAATTTTCATGAATGGTATCTTAATCTACCAATTTCTTTACAAGTGTAAAAACTAAGGCCGGTAAGTCCAATGGAATGCTCCCTTGCCGGCCTTAGTGGCCCTACCCTACCATACCACGTCTTCTGAATTCGTGGGGATCTCCTTTAGCTCTGTTGGTAGAGCTCTGGCTTATGATGCCTGTCAGAGACCATGGCATGAAGAATTATTTTTTAAGTCACTTACCCAAGGGAAAGTGAAATAAAAATTTTACTTTCCCTTCCAAATTTCTACTTTCCCATTGAGGCCCAGGAAACCAGCCAAATTTATCAAGGAGGGTTTGGGGACATGCCCCCACATGAACATTTTGAAATATTTAATGCAAAATCCTGCATTCTGAGCATAACTGGAAGGGTTTTATTGTTTGAAAATAAATTGATTTTTCTTAGTTTGTTTTTTTTGGTTTATAATCAATTTGAGATTTGAATCTAAATAAAACTTAATAAATCTAAATATATTTTTGCTGGTTTGTGATTATTATTTTTGATAGATATTTTTTTATTGCTTCTAGTTGTTAGTCGGGGAATTTTACACAGAGGGTACAAAACCACAGGGGCTAGGTGCGTCCAAATTTTTTTTACTATATAATACAACAAGGGGAAAAACTCACTTGCTTGCATTTTTTTAAGTGGTCGTGTTAAATTGGTGTTTCGGAACGCCTTAATATTTACAAAAAATGTTTCCACCAGTCGAAAGCCAAGTAATTTTCCTTTCCAAAGAGACCCCAATTGATAGTGTAGTCTTACGAACTGCTAAGGTAAGCTACGCGAACTAAAGCAAAATGGCGTGAAAATCGGAGGTCGTACAAATGCTGGGTTAACTTTTTCGGAACATCTCTAGATTCTACATGACTTTTGATGAAAAGGGGAAGGTCGTCAAATCTGTTCAGCCAATCAAGACGCCTGTTAGAACTCGCTCATATTTTCAAGTCTGTGGTGTTTGGGAAGGATGGAAAGGGGATTTCTTTAAAAAACAGACTTAAAGGGCATATAAATTGGCGAAAGGTAAGAAATTTGAACATAATTTGAATGGATGAAAGTATTTAGCTAGTCAAAATGACTCGTTTACGCCAGGGAAAGTCTGTACAGATGTGAAGTGATTAACCCATCATTTCTCCGACTTCGATTTTCACGCCATTTTGTTTTGATTCGTGTAGGGTACCTCAGCAGTTCGAAGGCCTACACTAACAATTGGGGTCTCCTTGGAAAGGAAAATTACTTGGCTTTCGACTGGTGAAAATATTAAGGTGTTCCGAAGTTACGATCAATTTAACACGACCACTTAAAAAAATGGAAGCAAGTGAGTTCTTCCCCTTGTTGTATTATATATAGTAAAAAAAAATTCAGACACACCTAGCCCCTGTGTACAAAACATCTTTTCATTTTCGTACACGGAAATTCGGCAGACTATTTCACTTGAAACGAACTGTTCCTTTTTAGTTCACCTGGACCAAAGGTTAAGGTCCAGGTGAACTACAGTACAGAAAGCGACGCCGTGATTGATCACTCCGAGAGACATAATTTTTAATCCTTTAGACATATCATCACGGACATAAACCCACTGTGATAGACCTAAAAAGGACCATAAAACAAGGTGGTGGGGATTAAATTTTATGGCTCTCGGTCACCTGTGCGCCGATTGATATTTTACCGCCAATTAAGAGATTAGCGTTACCTGTTCTACCTATTGACTTTTAATATCGTAAGCCGTAATTATTGCTACTGAATGATGTATTTTTGACAATTAATTTTGTCTCCTCTTGCTGTTAATATTTGACTGTTTGTTGCTTTTCATTGCCAAAGAATGTCTGTCTTGTTATCGTTTTCGTTTGTTTTAGAAAGTTCTACTTTATGACCTTGAGTTCTATATTAAGAATTTTGTTGAAACCGCAACTGAACTTTATCTTGTTTAATTTTAATTTCTCATTTTTTTTCTACTGTTGGGTTGTATTCAGTATGTATTGAAATATTCGTAAATACGGGCTACTTCATCAATGTATTTTTTGTTTATAAGTTAAACCGCAGTCACGGGTTTTTGAAGCACTGACTTCGCAAGCGTTTAGTGTTTAGTTGGTAAAGAGCAGACTTAAAATTGATTATTGGTTTATTTGGTGTTTTGGACTTTTACCTCTCGTATTGAAAAAAAATTAACAATTCAAGTAAACTGTTTTACACACATGGCTTGTTACGTAATTTCGTTATAGATGAAAATAATTTTCTTTAAAATTGCAAACAAAAACCTACAACAATCCAAATTTACATAGCCTAATGGCTACAAAATGAACAAAAAGCAGAAAACTATGAGCCTGCTTTTAATTTGTTCCATAAACTTTGAGTTTTTTTTACTGTATTTTGTCATAAATCTATTGGGTTGAAAGCCAATTAAGATTTGAATTTGAATAAATAAATAAATAAACTGGTGACATTTGACTGTGTAATGTCAAACATTTGTAGGGGTAAAATCATGATGAAGGTTAATTCCTTATTTCCTTTCACGTTTCTAAACTTTCTGCAGATTAGTCGCTAATTTCCAAAATTTAGTGACTTTTGGACATGTAGTACTTCTTTGAACGATCTGTTTATAAATATTTGTTTCGTTAATTTTTAATCAAATTCTTCAATGACTGTATACAGGTATAAAAATTATTTAGTACGTATTTCTACAACGAAAAGGGTTTTAACTGGGTTTTCTACGAAGATTAAAATAAAAAAAATTACTGAACGTATACAAAATATTAGTGAACTAAAATGTAATATTGAACTGGAAATACGCTTTGAAACGTAAAATATTAGTGAACTAAAATGTAATGTTGAACTGGAAATACGCTTTAAAACGTAACATATCGCGCATGTGTTTATGCAACTTCATTTGTGCACAAGCCAGGTCACGTGTACACGTGTCAATAAAATACTAAGTGTAGATACGCAATACACAGCCAAGGTTAAAAATTTTTGAAACATATTTGCACAACCCATGATTTCACTGAATTGAAGTTGAATAATCATTTATTATTTCCATTTTATTCATCAATTCAAATGAACTCTCCGTTCTCGTGCTATTTTCTCGATCTCGGGATTTCATTCCCGGGATTACGTTCAAGGATGTTTTACGTTTTGAGGAAAGAAATAAAAATGTTTTTTTTTTAATTCTGAGGGGAATCGGAGACAGTCACTGAAAAAAAAAATAGGCGATTTAAAAACGTAATTTCACCTGTACATCTTATCTGACTAGTTTACCTGTAAAACGACACACTTGATTACAAGATTAACACCGGGTGTTTTATTGCCCCCTGATCACCGACATGAATTAAAATTTTTAATCCCCATCACTCTCCTAGACATGACCACTATCACGGTGATTGATCACGGCATGTCCCTTTCTGTACTGTATTGCCATCACTTGGCATCCGTCGTCTGTTGTCTGTTGTCTGTCGTCTGTAAACTTTTCACATTTCAAGCTTCTTCTCCGAAACCACTGGGTCGATTGGAACCAAACGTAGCAGGAATGTTCCTTGGATGGTCCTCTACAAAGTTACTGTTTTTCGTTCCAGTCGGATATTCAATATGGCTGCCAGGGCCAATAATATGCTCTGATTGGCTGAAATTTCAAAGATCTTCTTCTCTGAAACTAATGAACTGACTGAACCCAAACTGTAAATGAAGGATCATTGGAATGTCCTTTACCAAGTTTCTGTTTTTTATGCCGATCGGAAATCCAAGATGGCCGCCATCGCAGGACATAGATTAACATTGGACCCTATGGGAAAATGTTCAAATGCCTTCTTCTCAGAAACTACAAATATGATTAAAGCCAAACTGTACATGAATGTTCATTGGATGGTCCTCTACAATCTTAAAGTTTTTTGTTCCGATATGAAATTCAAAATGGTGGCTATGGCAGGACTTAGTTTAACATTGGACCCTATGGGAAAAATGTTTCAAAATGCTTCTTCTCTGAAACCACTTGGACAGTTGAAACCAAACTGCCCAGGAATGATCATTGGAAGGTCCTCTACAAAATATTTGTTTTTTATGCCAATCGGAAATCCAAGATGACCGCCACCGCAGGACATAGATTAACATTGGACCCTATGGGAAAATATTCAAATGCCTTCTTCTCAGAAACTACAAATACGATTAAAGCCAAACTGTACATGAATGTTCATTAGATGGTCCTCTACAAACTTTACGTTTTTTGTTCTGGTATGAAATTCAAAATGGCGGCTATGGCAGGACTTAGTTTAACATTGGACCCTATGGGAAAAATGTTTCAAAACGCTTCTTCTCTGAAACCACTTGGACAATTGAAACCAAACTGCCCGGGAATGATCATTGGAAGGTCCTCTACAAATTATATGTTTTTTATGACGATCAGAAATCCAAGATGGCCGCCACCGCAATACATAGATTAACATTGGATCCTATGGGAAAATGTTCAAATGCCTTCTTCTCAGAAACTACAAATATTATTAAAGCCAAACTGTACATGAATGTTCATTGGAAGGTCCTCTACAAACTTTACGTTTTTTGTTCCGATATGAAATTCAAAATGGCGGCTACGGCAGGACTTAGTTTAACATTGGACCTTATGGGAAAAATGTTTCAAAACGCTTCTTCTCTGAAACCACTAGGACAGTTGAAACCAAACTGCCCAGGAATGATCATTGGAAGGTCCTCTACAAATTTTATGTTTTTTATGCCGATCGGAAATCCAAGATGGCCGCCACCGCAATACATAGATTAACATTGGATCCTATGGGAAAATGTTCAAATGCCTTCTTCTCAGAAACTACAAATATTATTAAAGCCAAACTGTACATGAATGTTCATTGGAAGGTCCTCTACAAACTTTACGTTTTTTGTTCCGATATGAAATTCAAAATGGCGGCTACGGCAGGACTTAGTTTAACATTGGACCTTATGGGAAAAATGTTTCAAAACGCTTCTTCTCTGAAACCACTAGGACAGTTGAAACCAAACTGCCCAGGAATGATCATTGGAAGGTCCTCTACAAATTTTATGTTTTTTATGCCGATCGGAAATCCAAGATGGCCGCCACCGCAATACATAGATTAACATTGGATCCTATGGGAAAATGTTCAAATGCCTTCTTCTCAGAAACTACAAATATTATTAAAGCCAAACTGTACATGAATGTTCATTGGATGGTCCTCTACAAACTTCACGTTTTTTGTTCCGATATGAAATTCAAAATGGCGGCTACGGCAGGACTTAGTTTAACATTGGACCCTATGGGAAAAATGTTTCAAAACGCTTCTTCTCTGAAACCGCTTGGACAATTGAAACCAAACTGCCCAGGAATGATCATTGGAAGGTCCTCTACAAAGTTTCTGTTTTTTTAATGCCGATCGAAAATTCAAGATGGCCACCACCGCAGGACATAAATTAACATTGGTCCCTATGGGAAAATGTTCAAATGCATTCTTCTCAGAAACTACAAATACGATTAAAGCCAAACTGTACATGAATGTTCATTGGATGATCCTCTACAAACTTTACGTTTTTTGTTTCGATATGAAATTCAAAATGGCGGCTACGGCAGGACTTAATTTAACATTGGATCCTACGGGGAAAATGTTTCAAAACGCTTCTTCTCTGAAACCACTGGGATAATTGAAACCAAACTGCCCAGGAATGATCATTGGAAGGTCCTCTACAAGGTGTGTGTTTTTTATGCCGATCGGAAATCCAAGATGGCCACCACCGCAGGACATAGATTAACATTGGACCCTATGGGGAAAATGTTCAAATGCCTTCTTCTCAGAAACTACAAATATGATTAAAGCCAAACTGTACATGAATGTTCATTGGATGGTCCTCTACAAACCTTACGTTTTTTGTTCCGATATGAAATTCAAAATGGCGGCTACGGCAGGACTTAGTTTAACATTGGACCCTATGGGGAAAATGTTTCAAAACGCTTCTTCTCTGAAACCACTAGGACAGTTGAAACCAAACTGCCCAGGAATGATCATTGGAAGGTCCTCTACAAATTATATGTTTTTTATGACGATCAGAAATCCAAGATGGCCACCACCGCAATACATAGATTAACATTGGATCCTATGGGGAAAATGTTCAAATGCCTTCTTCTCAGAAACTACAAATATTATTAAAGCCAAACTGTACATGAATGTTCATTGGAAGGTCCTCTACAAACTTCACGTTTTTTGTTCCGATATGAAATTCAAAATGGCGGCTACGGCAGGACTTAGTTTAACATTGGACCCTATGGGAAAAATGTTTCAAAACGCTTCTTCTCTGAAACCACTTAGACAGTTGAAACCAAACTGCCCAGGAATGATCATTGGAAGGTCCTCTACAAATTTTTTGTTTTTTATGCCGATCGGAAATCCAAGATGGCCGCCACCGCAATACATAGATTAACATTGGATCCTATGGGAAAATGTTCAAATGCCTTCTTCTCAGAAACTACAAATATTATTAAAGCCAAACTGTACATGAATGTTCATTGGATGGTCCTCTACAAACTTCACGTTTTTTGTTCCGATATGAAATTCAAAATGGCGGCTACGGCAGGACTTAGTTTAACATTGGACCCTATGGGAAAAATGTTTCAAAACGCTTCTTCTCTGAAACCACTTGGACAATTGAAACCAAACTGCCCAGGAATGATCATTGGAAGGTCCTCTACAAAGTTTCTGTTTTTTTAATGCCGATCGAAAATTCAAGATGGCCACCACCGCAGGACATAAATTAACATTGGTCCCTATGGGAAAATATTCAAATGCATTCTTCTCAGAAACTACAAATACGATTAAAGCCAAACTGTACATGAATGTTCATTGGATGATCCTCTACAAACTTTACGTTTTTTGTTTCGATATGAAATTCAAAATGGCGGCTACGGCAGGACTTAGTTTAACATTGGACCCTATGGGAAAAATGTTTCAAAACGCTTCTTCTCTGAAACCACTAGGACAGTTGAAACCAAACTGCCCAGGAATGATCATTGGAAGGTCCTCTACAAATTATATGTTTTTTATGCCGATCGGAAATCCAAGATGGCCGCCACCGCAATACATAGATTAACATTGGATCCTATGGGGAAAATGTTCAAATGCCTTCTTCTCAGAAACTACAGATATTATTAAAGCCAAACTGTACATGAATGTTCATTGGATGGTCCTCTACAAACTTTACGTTTTTTGTTCCGATATGAAATTCAAAATGGCGGCTACGGCAGGACTTAGTTTAACATTGGACCTTATGGGAAAAATGTTTCAAAACGCTTCTTCTCTGAAACCACTTGGATAATTGAAACCAAACTGCCCAGGAATGATCATTGGAAGGTCCTCTACAAGGTGTGTGTTTTTTATGTCGATCGGAAATCCAAGATGGCCACCACCGCAGGACATAGATTAACATTGGACCCTATGGGAAAATGTTCAAATGCCTTCTTCTCAGAAACTACAAATATGATTAAAGCCAAACTGTACATGAATGTTCTTTGGATGGTCCTCTACAAACTTTATGTTTTTTATTCCGATATGAAATTCAAAATGGCGGCTATGGCAGGACTTAGTTTAACATTGAACCCCATGGGAAAAATGTTTCAAAACGCTTCTTCTCTGAAACCACTTAGACAGTTGAAACCAAACTGCCCAGGAATGATCATTGGAAGGTCCTCTACAAATTTTATGTTTTTTATGCCGATCAGAAATCCAAGATGGCCGCCACCGCAATACATAGATTAACATTGGATCCTATGGGAAAATGTTCAAATGCCTTCTTCTCAGAAACTACAAATATTATTAAAGCCAAACTGTACATGAATGTTCATTGGATGGTCCTCTACAAACTTCACGTTTTTTGTTCCGATATGAAATTCAAAATGGCGGCTACGGCAGGACTTAGTTTAACATTGGACCCTATGGGAAAAATGTTTCAAAACGCTTCTTCTCTGAAACCACTTGGACAATTGAAACCAAACTGCCCAGGAATGATCATTGGAAGGTCCTCTACAAAGTTTCTGTTTTTTTAATGCCGATCGAAAATTCAAGATGGCCACCACCGCAGGACATAAATTAACATTGGTCCCTATGGGAAAATGTTCAAATGCATTCTTCTCAGAAACTACAAATATGATTAAAGCCAAACTGTACATGAATGTTCTTTGGATGGTCCTCTACAAACTTTATGTTTTTTATTCCGATATGAAATTCAAAATGGCGGCTATGGCAGGACTTAGTTTAACATTGAACCCCATGGGAAAAATGTTTCAAAACGCTTCTTCTCTGAAACCACTTAGACAGTTGAAACCAAACTGCCCAGGAATGATCATTGGAAGGTCCTCTGTTTTTAATGCCGATCGGAAATCCAAGATGGCTGCCACCACAGGTCATAGTATTAACACAGGACCATATGGGGAAAATACAGAAATATATTCTTCTCTGAAGCTATTGCACTGATTGAACCTAAACTGTGCATCAGTCATTGGAAGGTCCTTTACAAACGTTGTGTTTTTTATGTTGATCGTAATTCCAAGATGACTACCACTGCAGGACATAGTTTTTACATAGGACCAATTGGTTTTTTTTATAACCAGGTGAACGATACAGGCTCTTGAGAGCCTCTGGTTTCTTTATTAAGATCTATTATATTCACTGACTTCCGTTCTCTCTATAGGCCGTGCCTACTCATATTATCTAATTTATAATTTAGTTTTTATTTCAAAATATCTGCAAACCACAACATCGATATCTGGTACTTTGTGTACCGGTAAATACAATTTTATACCTTTACATACGGAATTCAGGCTGAACAAATTATGTATATTTTGTTGTATTTAACAATAGTATGCACTTATATACCTACCTATTTAGAGAAAACTAGTAATTGTGCTTTACGGTGCACAAAAACAAAATAACCAACTGGATTTTCGGACAAGGTCATGTTAAAAAGTTGTAATCTCACAAAATATCAGAAAACATTTAAATGAGTCAATAATCCTCTGTATAATAGTCTTAAATGTTAATATAATTCATTGCAAAATTAGATTTTATATTACCTACAAATATATGTTTGCAAACCTTTTGCTTGACTAAAGGCTGGGCTGGGGTTCCATCAATCCATGATAGTGCACTAATTAATGTTTTTGCCTCAGTATGACAGTAAATTGAATAAGTAAGCTTTCAGAGACGTGTAAAAAGTGTGTGTTACTGTAATTTATTTTCTATATATTTCATGTAAAATCACATTGAAAAAAATTATTTAAAGGACAAGGTGCAGTAAGGGCCGTTTTTAGCCCTCAATATAACATGAAAAGAAATCATCGTCTGGGATACATACGTATTTTAAAAAATAATCTTCAGTTATTAATATATAGTTCCTGCTCCACTAGTGGCACCCGTCATGTTAATCTAGTTACAAACCCGGTAATAAGTCATGAATGAGGAAAGGACCGGGAAGTGTTTACGACAAGTGGAACATAGCCGTTGTCATTTGTGACACAGTTCATGTTTGAATTTATGAATAAAACTAAAATTGTTTTCTTATGTGTCATCTTCCTGTAGAGTATGTAATTGTTTTCTCTATGGAGAGCAGATTTTCTAACTTTGTCATTCATCCCGACAGAGTCTGCTCGATCGAACGTTTATACGTTTGGATTTGTTTCTACTCAAGTTTTTTTTAAATGTTTTTGGAAATTTTCTCGTTTAATGAGTGTGATTTGTTTGTATTATCTTCTACATATGGAATTATCTAATTATCCTCTGCACCACTTTGTCGTTTTGCATTGCATTTTACACATTTAATTTCGTTATCAGTATGCTCCAATCTGCCATAATATTAGCAATGATACAAACTATTTCATTTTTTGGTTACTAATAAAGTAAGAAAAAGAATTGGTTGTATTTTTATTCTGTTTGCGATTTTAGATTTGAGACTATTGTCTCCTTTGCCTACACAGTGCATTGGCCATGGATGGGTGGGTGAGTGATTGTGGTTTAACGCCAACTCAGCATTTGTTCAGGTATATCATGGCAAGAACAAGTTAATTTTCAATGAAATGATTATGAGGTCCGCTTTGTACCAGACCAACACGCTTAGTTGGATATTTATAGTGCTAGCTCACTGAAACGCGGATAGACATGTCGCCCTACTCGGACACATTATCCTGATTCCGAGCCAACCTGTCTTTGCTCTTTCTCCTTAATGCTGCATGCTTAGCGAAGAAGCAACAAATACCAATTTTGTAGTTTGTGGTTTGACCCGATCGGGACTCGAACCCACTATTTACCGCACTCGAAGCGAGCAAGCTAACTGTTACACCACCGATGTCTATAATATAAAACCTATTATGGAAAAAATCCAAAAATCTTCAAAAAAAATTTGGGGGAGGGGAGGGCGATAATTTTTCATACAATTATCGACCAGTTTTAAAGAATGACAACATTGAGTATGGTAGATGATATGGGTTCGATCCACGGCATATCCTGAAAACCATCAATTTCTCTTACGATAAGGATGCATCATTAGGCAGAAAGAGAAAATAATTGTTGAATCGGAGGTAACATTATATCTGGAGTGTAGCGACATGTAAACCCGTGTACAGTACTGTTGATTCAGATTGCTAGCACTGTTAAAAGATCAACAATAAAGTATATGGGTGTAGCACAAACCAGTCATCATTCATCTAATCAAAACGTATTTAAATTGCCGACGCCATGATATATGAAAAAATGTTCACTTGCATATATGGCGTTAAACAAAATCGCTCGCTCACAATGATAGCCAAGTGAGCATCTAATTTTATTGCAGTACTGGTACTTAAATATATCAAGTTCTAAAATAAAGTTAGCTTCTGTTTAAAATATTTTTAGCAATCAGTGGCTTATTAGATAATTGTTTGCAGGCAATTTAAAATATTTTAGCAATCCGTGGCTTATTAGATAATTGTTTGCAGGCAATTTAGGGTTGGCCCAAAATCAATGATGGTCATAACATTGTGTGTAATGTACTATAAAATATTGCCACAACTTTAATTAATCTAGTTTCAGATATGAAATAATGTTTCCATGGAGACAGTCATCATTGTACAACATTCAGCATTTAATTCAATTAAACATATATCCATTTACAATCCAACCATATTAAAAAATCTTTCATGAACATCTTCAAATGTATATATTCATATGTATTTTGTACTGTCTCTCGGGTTCTCGTTACCATAGTTACAGTTATCATTTTGGAAAGAAAAAGAAAATTAAAACTAATGTTGTGATATACACCACTTAAAGTTTAGTAAATATTTATTCAGTAGTTACTAGAAGCAGATATATAATAAAAGGGAACACAATTGGGCTAAACGCCAAAAAAAATCAAAATTTGCAACAATAGGCAAATGATCTCCCTTTTTGGCACCCCGTTTTCAGCCACATGCATCAATGGATCATTCCATTTTTGTGTTAAGACAGAATAAGGTTATAAGGATACAATATACATGAAAAGTATAAAGATCTGAGTGGGGGCCAAAATTGGCCCTTACTGCACCTTGTCCTTTAAAAATAATTAGATTGCATCATTAACATCTGAACATGCATGGCGGCATATTCTAAAATGGTGACAGACTTTTAAGTTATTACCAATTATAAGGGATGAAAGTATATATGTGGCTGCCATATTTCATTTGCTTCTTCTAATGGAAACTTGAGCTATGTACCTTGCCTCATTTACTTTACATCTATGTTTTTAGTATCAATTTCAGTCATTTTGAAGATTCGTAGAACAGTCAGTCACAAATGTCCGATAAATTTTGAGTTGGTCCCATTAAAAATGTCAGTTTCCAAAATGCACATATTGATATATAAGCTGCAATGTATAAAATCAATCTATTGAAACAAAACATTTTCTGAAAGAAACTCTAAATTAACTAACATACACATACACATTACTCATATGCAAGTTCAATATTTGTGCTTTAATATGATGACATTTGTCATTTTTAATTTTATGTTAATTTTATCGTGTTTTTGAATCATTTACAGGTATCAACATACTTACAGATGCTTTACAAACCAAAGTAACAGAAAAATACTACGACATCCAGAGAATTGGAAAAATATACAATGTAGAGGATTCAGAACAAAGAAGACCGTACCTGTGGAGAAGGATGTTGCTGTACATGAAGGATCCTATAGAAGTTTAATCAAACCAATAGGTTTTACAGTTATGGTAAGTATATGTACTTATTATTTGTATAGGTTTTACAGTTATGGTAAGTATATGTACTTATTATTTGTATAGGTTTTACAGTTATGGTAAGTATATGTACTTATTATTTGTTTGCATTTATTTCTTACATATTTTGTTCCATCTAGGGGCTCAATGATCAACTCTGGTTTCTCTGACCATTAAACTTTGCTGCTATGATAAGTCTCAAAATGACTTAAACTGTAAAAATTACTGATTGTTGCTCTTCATTTGGAATACACAAAAGGAGGATAGTCTGTAATGGACATCATTCATATTCATATATTAAGGTCTATGGCAAGTCTATGTACAGGTATATATAAAGATGAAGTTCATTTTAATTCACATTTGTACTCTTTTTATTACAAATGCTTTCACACTTTCACATACAACCATAATATATATTTAAGTTTTAAATATCATCACGACCTGAATAAGCATGAAATATTCGCTGCTGGACTTTAGCAACCAGAAATCAATCAATTGACAAACCTGATCATCACATAGGGTCATATGGAATACACCATTGTTGTGGTAAATGTATCAGTTAGACTTATCCTAGATATATGAATGTCAAAAGTCAACATAATTAGGGTAATTTATTATGTCATGCATTATATCCTTGTAGGTTTGTGGTTGTAGTTTTACTGGTGCTATGCTATGGCAGTATGAAACAATGAGAACCCATGCTAAAAGGATACAAACTATGTTTGGTAATTCTACAAATGGAGTGATTTATCCTAAAAACTTTGCTTTTAGACGACACGTTAGTAATATTTAATTAATTAAAATGACTGTGTTACATGTATACAGTCAAAACTGTCAGAACCAAATTTCTTTTTGAACAACTTTTGTGTTCAGAATATACAGATGTTCGGCGTAGACAGGTTAAGTTAACAATTTCTATATTTATATATTATATCACTGGATTATGGTGGTTGAGTGGCCACCTGAGCTGTTGCCATCACTTTACATCTACATGTATTATCACATCTGATGATAAATTAATTTTAGAGTCATATGTCATTTTATACATGTTTTGATTGGTTTAAAAAGTTGAGGTTATTTGTCAATGTACGGAATCGAAAAATAGACGTCGTTCTCAAGGCGTCACATGCCGTTGTCATCGGGTGATTTTCTTTAAATGAGGCAGCTTTGGGGTTATTTAAATTTATTTCCGATTATTTGCTTTATTTTGAAAAAATAAATATATTTTTCAATATCATAGCAAAAAAACTTTGAGTTAATTTATAAGGATTGATCGAAATTATTTGTTCGGTTCATTCGAAATAATCTCAATCAGGTTGTACACACCCTTGCGTAACCCGCTATGTGGGTTAAATGGTGTGTACAACCTGATTGAGGTTATTTTTTCATGAACCGAACAAAAATTGCGATCAATCCTTAAATATTAACATTTTCATCTTTTTCTAAGAATTTACTGGTCTTTTTTTAAGTAAAGTGTTGCAGGAATGCTCTTTGCATGGATGAATTTCCTAAAAGGATTGTGAACAGCATCGGTAATGGTTAGCGTGCTCACCTTGAGTGTGGGAGATCATAGGTTCGATCCCTGATCGGGTCAGGTGTACTTTTACCCAATTAAAATGGTAATTGGTACCTCATAATTTAAAAGATTGTTGCATAAGATATTAATAAAAAATGTTTAAATTTGAAGAAAAAGTACCACCTGTAAATAGTGAAGTACTGGTACACTTGTAAACTATTTAAAGCCCTGTTGATGAAAGGGGAGGTCTTTGGTGTGATGGGCATAATATGATGAGGCTACTATATTAAAATCAAACTCTCTAATGTCTAAATTCTAAGAATTTTTTTTTTTTTAGCATCTTGGTTCCTCTAAGAGCTAGATCAAATTTAATGGAAGACTCCACACAGAAATTTTCTGATGAATTCAAGGGAGAAAAAACCTCACACAAATCAGACTTTAAAATGATATCATTTTAGGTGTTGGTCCCTATTGGCATTCTCCAAAATAAAAGTATTTGGTAGTCATTTACAATTTTTTTTCTTTCTTTATTTGCAGATTAGTTCTATGTGGAATAATTTATCAAGTGGTGAAAAGATGATATGGACTGTAATAGGTTTAAATGTTGGAGTATTTTTATTATGGAAGGTTCCACCTCTACAGAATTTTATGGTTAGAAATTTTTCAAGCTCACCATTTATAGGCAAGTACATTATATAATATAATAGGTCTATTACAGAAGAAAATGATATATTAATTAATTAATCTTAAATAAAAGGTCTATTATAAAGGACAGGGCTGTCATGGTCGTGATCGTATGGTAGTTGGATTTATAACTACCTATGCAATCAATGCCTAAAGTTGTGGAGTTTGAATCCTGCTCATGACAAAGTGTACTCGATACAACTTTATGTGATAAAGTTGTCAGTGACTTGTAGCAGGTCCGAGTACTTAGGCTTCCTCCACCTATAAGATTGACCATCACGATATTACTGAAATATTGTTGAAAGTGGCATTAAACACCATAACCCTAACACCTCTATTACAGAAGAAAATGATATATAACATTGATACATCTTAAATTGAATGAGAAACCAGCATGGGAAAGATGGTCCTTCGGTTGTCTTGTTTTGGACAAGAATTATATCTTGACACCATTGGTCGCAGTTCATCATGATAATAATCTTTATAAATTCTTCATATGCCAAAAAATATTGAATTGAATACAATGATGACTTAATATACTGTTGAATTACTCCAAATTGAGCCATCATAATCCTTTGTTATTTTACAAACTGTATCTGACATTTATTATCATGAGGTTTGGGTCATTATTGGTCCAGTGTAAATTGGATTATTGCAAAGGTTATGTAAAAGTATGTTGATTGTGGGTGAATATTTGAATGTCCACCCTACATCTCTAATTTATTTAATGGAAAAGTGTAAGGGATTAATTATGAATAGCAATAATGATATTCTCAGTATAGCAATGATGAAATAAGTTATTAACTTCAGCTATGCATTGTATACATGTACGTATATCTTTACAGTGCTCCCTTGTTAAATCACCATATTTAGGAAGAGGTCGTCGTGGTTATGATCGTGATCGTATTGTAGTTGGAATTACAGCTACCTATGCTATCAGTGCCTATCACCACTAAAGTTATGAGTTTGAATCCTGCTCATGGGGAGGTGTACTCGATACAACATAATCATTATGTGATAAAGTTTGTCAGTGACTTGCGACAGGTCAGTGGTTTTCTCTGGGTACTCCAGTTTCCTCCACCAATAAAACTGACTGCCACGATATAAATGAAATATTGTTAAAAGTGGCGTTAAACACCATAACCCTCATAGTAAGGACCAGACAATAAGCTAGGGTGACGTCATATCAAGGGAACATTTTTCAAGCGACAAAGAAGTTTTAATTGGCAAGTTGAAGACAACAAGCTTACTACACAATGTAACATTAATCATTTTTGTACCTTTTGTATGATCCATGTTTATTACTAATGTGTCAAACAAAATAAGAATGTAACATACAAAAGAAAGACTGTAAAAAAATATTAAAATATCTTTTTGATTATAATTTTTCATTTTACAACACCATTACAACAACATGCTGTAATATATTTCCAGTCATTTTATTTTTCAGGTCATTCGTTGACATCAATGTTTTTGTCAGCGTTCAGTCACCAAAGTGGTCTACATCTGTTTTGTAATATGTATGTTTTCTTCTCCTTTTCAAGTATATCATTACATTTATTGAATAGAGAACAAATGGCTGCTGTGTTTTGTAGTGGAGGTAAGAAATCATCCTGTTTCTTATTTTATACATGTACAAATATACAAACATTTTTATTATAACATGGGGACGGGCATAGTTTTGATCGTATGATAGTTGGATTTACAACTACCTATGCAATCAGTGCCTATCACCACTTAAATTGTGAGTACAAATCCCGCTCATGGCGAAGTGCACTCGATACAACATTATGTGATAAAGACTGTCAGTGACTTGCGAAGAAAAGTTTGAAGATATCAAAGAGGTAATCAGAAGCCATAAATCAAAGAAGGACAGTAAATACAATGGGGGGGGGGGGGGGAATACATAAAGACAAACAATGGTCAGCAGAAACCTTTAAAACTAAAGATTGAGCAATACTACCCCACTTGGAAAAGAGGTGTCAGGTGTTCAGGAAAGGTAAGCAGTTATTGCTCCACTAGTTGAATTATAACGTGAACCCCCTAATACCAAAATTGTGAGTAAAGACGAATCAACATTATTTATACACAGAAATATTAGCGAACATCACATCACAGAACTAAAAATGTAAATCATGTAATTGTACGAAATGAACAACAAGAATCTTGCTAAAAAAACACTGACAAACTCAGGTTCTGTGGAAGGGAAGGCAGTTCTTTCTCCACTAGTTGCACCCGCTGTGTTACTCATGTTCAAAATCTGGTGTTCCACTCTTCTGTTTTGTTATCGTGGGAAAATTAATGTTTGACACTTACTGGTATTAAGCTATTATTTTTTCATTTTTCTGAAAAGTACATTTATAGCCACTTGATCATATTGTATTTATTGTAGCCTGGGGTTCTATGGTACCGCGGTACTTAATATTTAACGTCTGTGTAACGTAACTAGTTTTCGGAATTAATCCAAAAATGTTATATTTTATTCCCCGGTATAGAAACCTATTTTCCCCCACAATTCATTTTATTCTTTGAATTTGTTTAAAAATACGTCGCCACTAAGACAACGCCGATGTACCTCCCAGAAATGGTTTCCTATGATATCGCGGTAATTGCAAAATTAATGTTATGGCACACAATGTTTGACAAATCAAGACATCATTTATAAATACTAAATCAAGGTGAATATCTGGCAAACTTAGAGAAAATCTTGATAATTTATCACATTTAATAAAAGTAAAGTTTCTTTGAAATAACAAATGTAACGAAGTTGAGTCAATTTGATGTAACGTTATGTTGGTTAATATGTTTTCATAGCTTAATTTTTCCATCAACTTTGTCGGTCTAGAAAGTAACTAAAAATAGCACCAAAAATCCCAAATCGGGTTGAAATGAAATGTAAACAAACGGACGACATTTCTAAAAAATAGCAGACGAATTATGACAACTATGGTTTAATTATTGAACATTTTACAAAGCATGGTATCAGGGTAAAATAGAAATGTCCGCTATTTCTAAGGAAAAGAAAAAAATACGTGTACTTACAAAAATTCAAGACATTTGGACAGAATGACCAGACGTTCCGATAAATGTGACTGTTGTGTTTATGAATATATAAATAGAAAAACCGGCGGGAGGCGCTGCAGTGCATAGGAACAGACAAAATAAATACCGCGGTATCATAGAACCCGCGGTACCATAGGAAGGGAGTATACTATTAATTTCTTACTGTCATTTTGAATTTTATTTTACAGCTATGATATCATCATTATCAAGTTATATCTCTAAAGTAATGGCCTCGTCAAGAGTGCCATCTCTTGGAGCTGTAAGTTATATTTGGTAAATAATTGTGAACTTTTTTAATTTATTTTTTTCTAATATGAACATTATCCATCGCTTGGGATTTGTTGTCTATTAACAAGTGATGTTTTAATATGTTCCGTAGAAACCATTCTATTAATTTAACCAAAACCTTTTCTGATGTTATCTCAAAGAGTTTTATCTTTTCATTCTGATCCAAGATCCAATATGCCCACCAGATGACAGACTGGTAGCTATAGTGTAGTCTAGCCCACTTAATTTTAGGGAGATGTGAGATTTTTTCATTATAACCAAACTTCAGTATAACCATACCTGATATATTCTCAAGGGAGGGGATGATTGGGATAAATACATGTTCAATTTAAGCATTTTTTTCTATGATAACCTATTTCATTATAAGTCTTAATGAACTTCTGACAAGCTGATTATTTGGACTTTTGGACTGAAACTCTGCATGAATTATTAATGGTTAATAATTAAAATGATCTTCAATTTTATACCAGTCCATGGCCAATGTCCAATATATATGGCCACCATATATTCCAATCCATAAGCCATTATTAAAAGAGATTACATTTTTTGTTAGCTCACCTTGCCAAAGGCAATGTGAGCTTTTCCCATCACTTGGCGTCCCTCGTCCATCTGTTAACTTTTCACATTTTAATCTTCTCCTCTGAAACCTCTTAGCCAAATGAACTGAAACTTGGTAGGAAGCATCTATGGAAGGTCTTCTATTCCCGATTTGCGATAACTAGAGTTGTCGTTCTTGAATCGAGTTATCTTTTCCTGACAGAGGGTATGTACACATCCAGTTACATAACTTAGGAACGTCACAAAAAGTTTTTAATAAAATTGAAAAAACTATGTATTCTTATTCAAATAAAATCCGATTTATTGGAATTATTTTATTTAGCTTTTTATATCGGTAGATTCTATGAGATCTTAATTTTATTTCATATCCTGAATGATCGTAATAATTAATGAATTCAGTGTTTTATATTCAAAGATGTAGCATTTTCTCGAAAATCGGTTTTGCTGTTAAAATTACGGACGTTAATAGCGATGTATGCAAAATTCATTCCGATTTACGCAGTGGAATCATTTGTTTTATTTCATTTTACAGGGGATTATCTTAATCTTGAAATGTTCAAGATATTTTATCTGCTCGGAGTCTATTAAAAAGATGTCTATTTTTGCATGATATTTAGTTTTTGTTTTCTTTTTTTCAAGAAATCAATGCAGATTCCCATAAAAATTCTGACAGGCTCCATTCAGGATAAAGAAATTGAATATTTTACCTTTAGTTATATACATGGTTCATGACTATTCATTCCTATTCATTCTTTGGTTCCACTGCGGATTTTGTAATAAAAAAGGAACATTTAGGGTTTTTACCGGATTTGGCCATCTCCAAACGTCAGAGACGTCGGGTAGAAATATGACCGTAGAGTTAGACAGCCGGCATCCGCTCCTTCCAAAAACTGAAATGATAATTTTGCAGATACAAGTGCTTTCAATGCTGGTGTAAAGGAGAAAAACACGAAAACACACAAAATTACAATTGTTAAAAATCAAAAACTTGCAACACAAAACTTCCTTTTTAACACAGGGGCAGATCCAGGGGAGGGTGCACCCGGCGCACACCCCCCCCCCCCCTAAAATTGGAAAAAATATGATTTTTTGGCATAAAATCGTGATTTTTCACACGAAATACCACAAAAAATTTTCGCGCCTCCCTCTGCTCGGCGCTATTTTTTTAACTGCACCCCCCCCCCCTAACTTGAAATCCTGGATCCGCCCCTGTAACATGCATATAAATTTTCCCTTTGGTAACATATAAAGACTTTCCCTTTTATGAAATATGCTTAAATATGATTTTATGAAATATAGGCATCGTCTGCTTTATTATAGAGTTACACTAATTTACATCAGGTACACCTTATATACCACAAAAAAGAAAACAAAACTTACAAATGTGATCATTGTACCATAGCCGTGATCGTATAGTCGCTGCTTCACGACCCCTGCAGATTTACACTGAGAGTGTGAATCCTATCGGAGCAGTTTTGTTTTGTTTTTTTTTTTTGTTTTTTTTTTTTTTTTTGTTTTTTTTTTTTTAGGAACATAATGTGTTTCGTTATTAATTTCTGTTAAAGTGATAAAAATGCAGCATTTACATACTCTATTATGTCTACTGGTGGTCACTTGTAAACCAAATTTCTATTTTCAGGAAAAGTTGGTAAATAATTATATGTACATAAGCATAAAGTTTTGCATATGTTTGCTCATCCAAGACCAAGCCCAAGGATATCTAATTAGTGATTAGCTTCGCGAGCTTTCCAGGCAGTGCCTGTTTCATATTATATTACGAATTTAGTTTGTTACACATATTTTCATTGGTTATTCAACCCTGAATGTCAGCATATATTCGGAAAACAGACGGGGTATATATTTTCAGTCCCCAAAAACGATTAAAACATGGACGACAAAACATTACGCTTCACTGAATCAATGGTATAATACGGAATAATAAATGTATTTTTACCAAATTAAATGCTGTTTTTATACTCAAAACGGCTGCATGAACAAAAAATATTACAACGGTTAATTCCGTCACAAATACCTGATCGATCCAGCAAACTCCTATGTTCCACGGCTGTACCATAACAAATAAACAAAACTTTGAGCCTTGAAAACTTTCGACGTCATTGGGCCACACCAAGGTTTTATTTACATGTTGTTAACATTTAAATTATTGAAACTGTTTCGCAAACCCGTTGTTTTGTTATGTGACATATTAATGTTATATTTATAAAGTTCATAAAATTTACTACATATGAAACTGTATTGATTTAGAAATTTAGTACAGTATTTTCCTTCATGAGTTACGTCAAATATACGGAAACGGACATCTAGAGATACGAAAAATGAAAATAAAAGAGGCAAATTTATTTAATACAGTTGGATGTTGTATTTAAAAAAAAAAACAATGGTTAAATCCGTAATATATCTGTGCCTCAGGGAATATAGATCCTAAGCCGGGAATGTCACATTATATACCCTTGTCTGATAGCTGAATAACATATAATATTAAGTTTTTGGGTTTTTTTTTTTTTTTTTTTTTTATACATATTATAAGAATTGTGATACTAATTTATGTACATTTTGCAAAATTCATGATGAAACTATTGAACATCTATTCTTTGACTGTCCTGTGACACAAATTTTTCTCAAATCTTTGTCAAAACAATTAAAACAATATTACAAGAATTTGATTTTTGACAAAAAAGAATATTTCTTTGGTTTTGAGTCAGGGGATCTTCTTGTTAATTTGATTTCAATTATTGCAAAAAATTACATCTTCAAGTGCAAACTCAATGAACAAAGGCTAAATATTGTAGAATTTAAACATAAAATTATGTGGTACCGTTCCCTTGAACAATATATATCAAAGAAAAACAATACCATTTTAGCATTTGAAAAAATGTGGACCCCCTTACAATATATTTTCAACTAATCATAATATTTTTATCTCACCTGACCCAAAGGGTCATGTGAGCTATTGCCATCACTTGGCGTCCGTCGTCGTCGTCCGTCTGTCGTACGTCGTAAACTTTTTCAAAAATCTTCTCCTCTGAAAGTGCTAGACCAATGGAAACCAAACTTGGTCTGAATCATCACTAGGGTGTCTAGTTTCAAAATTGTGTCCGGTGATGCTGTGCACCAACCAACATGGCGGCTGTTACTAAAAATAGAACATATGGTAAAATTGCAGGTTTTGGGTAATAACTCAAAAACCGTTAATAATATCAAAAATCTGACATGGGGTAAAAATGATCAGCACATCAAGATCTACCTACCCTGCAATTTTGAAGTAAATCTGATTACCCATCTTGGAGTTATTGCCCTTTTTTCATCAAATTTGTAAAATTTTAATACTTTTCGTCTTATATTTCAAAAACTATAAGAGATAAAGGTTAACTTTAAATTGCAAAAATGTGCGGCATATCAAGATCTACCCACCCTGCAATTTTGAAGTAAATCCCATTACCCATTTTGGAGTTATTTCCCTTTTTTCATCAAATTTTCAAAATTTTAATACTTTTCGTCCTTTATTTCAAAAACTATAAGAGACAGATGGTAAGTTGAAACTGCAAACATGTTCAGCATGTCAAGATCTACATACCCTGCAATTTTGAAGTAAATTTGATTACCCATCTTGGAGTTATTGCCCTTTTTTCATCAATTTTTTTTTTAATTTTAATACTTTTCGTCTTATATTTCAAAAACTATTTAGAGATAGATGTTAAGTTTAAATAGCAAAAATGTGCAGCATGTCAAGATCTACCTACCCTGCAATTTTGAAGTAAATTCCATTACCCATTTTGACCGATTATGCAAATTAGAAAAAAGGGGGGATGAAAATTTAAAAAAATCTTCTCCTCTGAAACTACAGAGCCAATTTCAACCAAACTTTGCTGAAATGATCCTTAGGTGGTCCCCTTTCAAAATTGTGTCCGTCAGTGCCGTCCTGTATCCAAGATGGCCGCCATTACTAAAAATAGAAATTTCTTCAAATGGCCAAAACTGCTCTATTTTAAGCCAGAAAGTGCCCAAATTTGAACTGTATAAGCATAATGATGAGCGTTTTAACATATATTACGGGATTTTTTATGAACTTTGAACTTTTGCCGATTTTGACCGATTATGCAAATTAGAAAAAAGGGGGGATGAAATTTAAAAAAATCTTCTCCTCTGAAACTACTGAGCCAATTTCAACCAAACTTTGATGAAATGATCCTTAGGTGGTCCCCTTTCAAAATTGTGTCCGTCAGTGCCGTCCTGTATCTAAGATGGCCGCCATTACTAAAAATAGAAATTTCTTCAAATGGCCAAAACTGCTCTATTTTAAGCCAGAAAGTGCCCAAATTTGAACTGTATAAGCATAATGATGAGCGTTTTAACATATATTACGGGATTTTTTATGAACTTTGAACTTTTGCCGATTTTGACCGATTATGCAAATTAGAAAAAAGGGGGGATGAAATTTAAAAAAATCTTCTCCTCTGAAACTACTGAGCCAATTTCAACCAAACTTTGATGAAATGATCCTTAGGTGGTCCCCTTTCAAAATTGTGTCCGTCAGTGCCGTCCTGTATCCAAGATGGCCGCCATTAATAAAAATAGAAATTTCTTCAAATGGCCAAAACTGCTCTATTTTAAGCCAGAAAGTGCCCAAATTTGAACTGTATAAGCATAATGATGAGCGTTTTAACATATATTACGGGATTTTTTATGAACTTTGAACTTTTGCCGATTTTGACCGATTATGCAAATTAGAAAAAAGGGGGGATGAAATTAAAAAAAATCTTCTCCTCTGAAACTACTGAGCCAATTTCAACCAAACTTTGATGAAATGATCCTTAGGTGGTCCCCTTTCAAAATTGTGTCCGTCAGTGCCGTCCTGTATCCAAGATGGCCGCCATTACTAAAAATAGAAATTTCTTCAAATGGCCAAAACTGCTCTATTTTAAGCCAGAAAGTGCCCAAATTTGAACTGTATAAGCATAATGATGAGCGTTTTAACATATATTACGGGATTTTTTATGAACTTTGAACTTTTGCCGATTTTGACCGATTATGCAAATTAGAAAAAAGGGGGGATGAAATTTAAAAAAATCTTCTCCTCTGAAACTACTGAGCCAATTTCAACCAAACTTTGATGAAATGATCCTTAGGTGGTCCCCTTTCAAAATTGTGTCCGTCAGTGCCGTCCTGTATCCAAGATGGCCGCCATTACTAAAAATAGAAATTTCTTCAAATGGCCAAAACTGCTCTATTTTAAGCCAGAAAGTGCCCAAATTTGAACTGTATAAGCATAATGATGAGCGTTTTAACATATATTACGGGATTTTTTATGAACTTTGAACTTTTGCCGATTTTGACCGATTATGCAAATTAGAAAAAAGGGGGGATGAAATTTAAAAAAATCTTCTCCTCTGAAACTACTGAGCCAATTTCAACCAAACTTTGATGAAATGATCCTTAGGTGGTCCCCTTTCAAAATTGTGTCCATCAGTGCCGTCCTGTATCCAAGATGGCCGCCATTAATAAAAATAGAAATTTCTTCAAATGGCCAAAACTGCTCTATTTTAAGCCAGAAAGTGCCCAAATTTGAACTGTATAAGCATAATGATGAGCGTTTTAACATATATTACGGGATTTTTTATGAACTTTGAACTTTTGCCGATTTTGACCGATTATGCAAATTAGAAAAAAGGGGGGATGAAATTTAAAAAAATCTTCTCCTCTGAAACTACTGAGCCAATTTCAACCAAACTTTGATGAAATGATCCTTAGGTGGTCCCCTTTCAAAATTGTGTCCGTCAGTGCCGTCCTGTATCCAAGATGGCCGCCATTACTAAAAATAGAAATTTCTTCAAATGGCCAAAACTGCTCTATTTTAAGCCAGAAAGTGCCCAAATTTGAACTGTATAAGCATAATGATGAGCGTTTTAACATATATTACGGGATTTTTTATGAACTTTGAACTTTTGCCGATTTTGACCGATTATGCAAATTAGAAAAAAGGGGGGATGAAATTTAAAAAAATCTTCTCCTCTGAAACTACTGAGCCAATTTCAACCAAACTTTGATGAAATGATCCTTAGGTGGTCCCCTTTCAAAATTGTGTCCATCAGTGCCGTCCTGTATCCAAGATGGCCGCCATTAATAAAAATAGAAATTTCTTCAAATGGCCAAAACTGCTCTATTTTAAGCCAGAAAGTGCCCAAATTTGAACTGTATAAGCATAATGATGAGCGTTTTAACATATATTACGGGATTTTTTATGAACTTTGAACTTTTGCCGATTTTGACCGATTATGCAAATTAGAAAAAAGGGGGGATGAAATTTAAAAAAATCTTCTCCTCTGAAACTACTGAGCCAATTTCAACCAAACTTTGATGAAATGATCCTTAGGTGGTCCCCTTTCAAAATTGTGTCCGTCAGTGCCGTCCTGTATCCAAGATGGCCGCCATTACTAAAAATAGAAATTTCTTCAAATGGCCAAAACTGCTCTATTTTAAGCCAGAAAGTGCCCAAATTTGAACTGTATAAGCATAATGATGAGCGTTTTAACATATATTACGGGATTTTTTATGAACTTTGAACTTTTGCCGATTTTGACCGATTATGCAAATTAGAAAAAAGGGGGGATGAAATTTAAAAAAAATCTTCTCCTCTGAAACTACTGAGCCAATTTCAACCAAACTGTGCTGAAATGATCCTTAGGTGGTCCCCTTTCAAAATTGTGTCCGTCAGCGCCGTCCTGTATCCAAGATGGCCGCCATTAATAAAAATAGAAATTTCTTCAAATGGCCAAAACTGCTCTATTTTAAGCCAGAAAGTTCCCAAATTTGAACTGTATAAGCATAATGATGAGCTTTTTAACATATATTACTGGATTTTTTATGAACTTTGAACTTTTACCGATTTTGACCGATTATGAAATTAAAAAAAGGGGGGATGAAATTTAAAAAAAATCTTCTCCTCTGAAACTACTGAGCCAATCTCAACCAAACTTTGCTGAAATGATCCTTAGGTGGTCCCCTTTCAAAATTGTGTCCGTCAGCACCGTCCTGTATCCAAGATGGCCACCATTACTAAAAATAGAAATTTCTTCAAATGGCCAAAACTGCTCTATTTTAAGCCAGAAAGTGCCCAAATTTGAACTGTATAAGCATAATGATGAGCTTTTTAACATATATTACGGGATTTTTTATGAACTTTGAACTTTTACCGATTTTGACCGATTATGAAATTAAAAAATAGGGGGGATGAAATTAAAAAAAATCTTCTCCTCTGAAACTACTGAGCCAATTTCAACCAAACTTTGCTGAAATGATCCTTAGGTGATCCCCTTTTAAAATTGTGTCCGTCAGCGCCGTCCTGTATCCAAGATGGCCACCATTACTTAAAATAGAAATTTCTTCAAATGGCCAAAACTGCTCTATTTTAAGCCAGAAAGTGCCCAAATTTGAATTGTATAAGCATAATGATGAGCTTTTTAACATATATTACGGGATTTTTATGAACTTTGAACTTTTACCGATTTTGACCGATTATGAAATAAAAAAAAAAGGGGGGATGAAATTTAAAAAAAATCTTCTCCTCTGAAACTACTGGGCCAATTTCAACCAAACTTTGCTGAAATGATCCTTAGGTGGTCCCCTTTTAAAATTGTGTCCGTCAGCGCCGTCCTGTATCCAAGATGGCCGCCATTACTAAAAATAGAAATTTCTTCAAATGGCCAAAACTGCTCTATTTTAAGCCAGAAAGTGCTCAAATTTGAACTGTATAAGCATAATGATGAGCTTTTTAACATATATTACGGGATTTTTTATGAACTTTGAACTTTTACCGATTTTGACCGATTATGCAAATTAGAAAAAAGGGGGGATGAAATTAAAAAAATCTTCCCCTCTGAAACTACTGAGCCAATCTCAACAAAACTTTGCTGAAATGATCCTTAGGTGATCCCCTTTCAAAATTGTGTCCGTCAGCGCCGTCCTGTATCCAAGATGGCCACCATTACTAAAAATAGAAATTTCTTCAAATGGCCAAAACTGCTCTATTTTAAGCCAGAAAGTGCCAAAATTTGAACTGTATAAGCATAATGATGAGCTTTTTAACATATATTACGGAATTTTTTATGAACTTTGAAATTTTGCCGATTTTGACCGATTATGCAAATTAGAAAAAAGGGGGGATGAAATAAAAAAAAATATCTTCTCCTCTGAAACTACTGAGCCAATCTCAACCAAACTTTGCTGAAATGATCCTTAGGTGGTCCCCTTTCAAAAATGTGTCCGTCAGCACCGTCCTGTATCCAAGATGGCCACCATTACTAAAAATAGAAATTTCTTCAAATGGCCAAAACTGCTCTATTTTAAGCCAGAAAGTGCCCAAATTTGAACTGTATAAGCATAATGATGAGCTTTTTAACATATATTACGGGATTTTTAAAGAACTTTGAACTTTTACTGATTTTGACCGATTATGCAAATTAGAAAAAAGGGGGGATGAAATTAAAAAAAAATCTTCTCTGAAACTATTGAGCCAATCTCAACCAAACTTTGCTGAAATGATCCTTAGGTGGTCCCCTTTCAAAATTGTGTCCGTCAGCGCCGTACTGTATCCAAGATGGCCACCATTACTAAAAATAGAAATTTCTTCAAATGGCCAAAACTGCTCTATTTTAAGCCAGAAAGTGCCAAAATATAACTGTATAAGCATAATGATGAGCTTTTTAACATATATTATGAGATTTTTTTATGAACTTTGAACTTTTGCCGATTTGGACCGATTATGCAAATTAGAAAAAAGGGGGGATGGAATTAAAAAAAAATCTTCTCCTCTGAAACTACTGAGCCAATCTCAACCAAACTTTGCTGAAATGATCCTTAGGTGGTCCCCTTTCAAAATTGTGTCCGTCAGCACCGTCCTGTATCCAAGATGGCCACCATTACTAAAAATAGAAATTTCTTCAAATGGCCAAAACTGCTCTATTTTAAGCCAGAAAGTGCCCAAATTTGAACTGTATAAGCATAATGATGAGCTTTTTAACATATATTACGGGATTTTTTATGAACTTAAAACTTTTACCGAGTTTGACCGATTATGCAAATTAGAAAAAAAGGGGGGATGAAATTTAAAAAATCTTCCTCTCTGAAACTACAGAGCCAATCTCAACCAAACTTTTCTGAAATGATTCTTGGGTGGTCCTCTTCCAAAATTGTGTCCAGCATTTCAGAACACCGACCAAGATGGCCGCCACAGCCGAACTTAATTTAACATAGGACCCTATGGGAAATTCCCATAAAAATCTTTTTGTCTGAAACCATTTGCTCAATAAGAACAAAATTTTGATGAAATAGTCATTGGATGGTTCTCTTCCAAAAATGTGTCTGGCGGTTCGACCTTTCGATCAATTTTTTTTTTACCTGCAATTTTGAAGTAAATCTGATTACCCATCTTGGAGTTCTTGCCCTTTTTTCATCAAATTTATAAAAATGACGAAGGCTACAATTATTAATTTTTTTTACCGAAGTTATCAAGTTTTATTGACTGATGTTGTTATTATACCCAGGTGAGCTATACAGGCTCCTGGGAGCCTCTAGTTCTTTATCAATATTATCTATTCTGTCGGGGTTTTTGTTTCTTTTTTTTTTTCAAACATCACCTAAACTGTCATAATCAATAAAAATAAAGCAATTTAGCAGATGTCGTTTTTATCGTAAGCAAATCATCAGAGCTTTTTTTTTATTTTTTATTTTTTTGTGCTTGGTAGTTATTTTCTTAAATCTGCAGTCGAGAAATCACATCGTCTGCTATGTTTACTAATTCGCATTTTATCCCATCACTACTGTATTAAGTAATAAATTTACTTGACTAAATGCGGGAGCACAGTAGTCATGATCGCATTGGCGCCGCCTTGTGATGGAATGGATAGTTCTAGAAGGTGGTTCGAATCCCATCAGTCCTTTTGTTTGTTTGTCTACATTGTTAAGCTTAGCTTCAGAACGGCATTTTTGGCTGTAAGATTATGAGACTGTAAATGCATTTATTGCAAAATAACCTATTTGTCGTCAGTACTTAGACGGTACCGAAAACATGGGTAGCGGTCGAGAAGTGCATATGTCTAAGAATACATCTTTAATATGACAGATAAGTTTCAATGGACAGAGATGCGATCTCCAAATATACCATTGTGTTTTAAACGATAGACCGATTGCATGTTCTTGATATATTAAAAACAGAAAAAAGCCGCGTTCGTGATCGTTTTATTTCCTATTCAAAATATTCCAGACGAGGGACATTATTCATTCAGAAAAAAAGTGGGATCTGCTCTGACGGAAACCGAAAATTGGGATTTGCTTGTTGACTGTACAAGTCGAGATGGTCGGAAAATGTTAGATGCAGGTGTTCACTTATATGATAAGCGCACATTGCTAATGAAGACGCACATACCGTTTCAAACACAGTACAAAATTTTCTAACAAATCCGCTTCTGCTTTTACAAATGGTGAAGAAACAACAGATTCTATTATTTCTAAAATGCTTTCAAATTTATCTTGCCTTGTCTTCGACCGCTCGAGTGTAATGAAAAAAATCAAATACGCTTTTTAATGAAAGGAGAGAAAATCTTTTTAAAAAAAAATATTCCCGCTTTCAGTGTACAAAGAAAATCTTGCAGTATTTCCGTTTTGCAGAAAAATCTGGTGACAATCATCCAAAACATTTCAGAAAGTTAATTATGTAACATGTTCAGTGGTATGAAAATACAAACTTGGAGGTATTTGTACAAAAATGTTGCAAATCCAGAGAAAAATATGTTTTAAAGTAAATAACTTTTTTTTATTGAAGTTTAAAAAAGGGAATGTCGTGTATATAATTTTCTTTATTAAAGTTAATGACTCTAATGAACTGTCTATAGTAGCTCATTTTTTTCATTGTCATCTGACCGGCTTTTTAAAAGATACGTCTCTACATCTTTGTCGGAGCGTAAGCTCATTCTTGATACCACTGATTTTTTCATTACATTTCCGTAGAAACTGTACAAGTTCAGTCTTTTTTTAAAGTTAGGAAGACTTCAAGTGTTGCCTTGGAATCTACGTCAATTAATTTCATATTTTTTCGCACTTATTATTTATTCACTCAATTCATTAAAAACCGCCAGGAAAACTTTTGCAACCGGAAATGCTATATACCCACTGCCAAGGACGATAATTCAAATTACGAACGATAACTCCATTTTCCGCAAAGAGGGAATAAAGTTTGCTCATTTTGTCCGATCCATTAACAAACATGGCTGCCACAGGCAACTCTTGTTTCTGATTGGACGATTTAAAAAAATCTTCTCCTCTGAAACCGCTTGGCCAAATGAACCAAAACTTGGTAGGAAGCATCTATGGAAGGTCCTCTGTAAAGATTGCTCATTTCGTCCTGATCCTTTAACAAACATGGCCACCACAGACGATTCTTATTTCTGATTGGCTGATTTTAAAAATTCTTCTCCTCTGAAACCGCTCAGCAAAATGAACCGAAAATTGGTAGGTATCATCTATGGGTGGTCCTCTCTAAAGATTGCTCATTTCGTCCCGATCCATTATGAAACATGGCCGCCACAGGCGATTCTTGTTTCTGATTGGCTGATTTTTTAAATTCTTCTCTGAAACCGTTTGACCAAATGAACCGAAACTCGGTAGGAAGCATCTTTGGAAGGTCCTTTGTAAAGAATGCTCATTTCGTCCCAATCCATTAACAAACATGGCCACCACAGGCAATTCTTGTTTCTGATTGGTCGATTTCTAAAAATCTTCTCCTCAGAAACCGCATAGCCAAATGAACCAAAACTTCGTAGGTATCACCTATGGGAGGTCCTCTATAAAGATTGCTCATTTCGTCCCGATCCTTTAAGAAGCATGGCCGCCACAGGCGATTCTTGTTTCTGATTGGTCGATTTCTAAAAAATCTTCTCTTCTGAAACCGCTTAGCCAAATTGACCGAAACTTGGTAGGTATTATCTATGGGCGGTCCTCTATAAAGATTGTTCATTTCGTCCCGATCCATTAAGAAACATGGTTGCCACAGGCAACTCTTGTTTCTGGTTGGTCGATTTCTAGAAATCTTCTTCTCTGAAACTGCTTACCCAAATGAACCGAAATTTGGTGGGAAGCACCTATGGAAGGTTCTGTATTAAGTTTCCTCAAAGCAGAATGAAAGGTGAGCGACACAGGCTGAGCCTCTAGTTAGTGAAAGCAAGATACTATCAAATAGAATTGATGTATCATAAATACTATTCTAATGTAGTTGTTTAATATTCCTGGTTTCTGATTGGACAATGCTGTAATTTTCACGGTATCAATTCCACGGTTGAAATATTATGAGATATTTTCTTAGAATTTTAGCCGATTACTGCTTACGTCATCTTGTCAATAATGTGGCAATACACATGATTACATTAGAATGGAGATAACTGTATTGTATTTGAAAATTTCACAGATCAATTGTCGATTTAATGGTGTAATTCTCACAGTATCAATTCCACGGTTGAAATAGCATGAGATATTTTTAGAATTTTAGCTGATTACTGCTTACATCATCTTGTCGATAATGTGGCAAAATACATCTAATGATCTATACACATGATTACATTAGAATGGAGATAACTGTATTATATTTGAAAATATTATGGCATAAATTGTCGATTTAATTGTCACAAATATCCGTTTACTGTCTCAGCTATTGCATTGCCAGTAAACTCAATTTGCGACCATCAAATCTCCAATTGATGCCATGAAATTTTAAAATACAATACAGTTATCTCCTAAATTGAAGAAAATAGAAACCAAAAGAAACAATTTAATCATTACATTTCTGTGTTCAATATTTTTTGTAATTTCATTAATTTATGTCAATTTTGTCCAAAGTATTTAAATTCTAAACACAAATTTGATAGTCTAAACTCGTCATCAAACACATTTGATCAATGATGGGTCCATCAAATATTGGAAAGGAGTTAAATAGGTGATTAGACTGTCAAACCTGTGTTTAAAACAGGTGTACAGGAAATGTTTGAGATGAATTTGAAAAAAAACCATTTGACCATGTAAATGCACCTTTGAAATGGTTGACCTTGTAAGCATTCACAAAACACAAACCATTTCTGGCAAACTTCTAACCACAGAAATGACAGAAGCCGATAAAAATCTAGGTCCTGGTTATTGATAAGCAACTTGTTTTAAAAAATTTATGGAAGCAAAATTGGTTTTTTCTATCATGTTCACTATTGTCCATTTTTGTTCCCTTTAAAGAATAGATTCATTCAGCTTGCAACAGTTGGGTGTTTTATTTTTCTGATCAATCTAAGTGAGTGAGTGATTGATGTTTAACGCCAACTAAGCAATTTTGATATTTATTTGTCTGATATTATGCTGGTTGTTTTATCATATCACCTGATATTTATTTGTCTGATATTTTGCTGGCTGTTTTATCCTATCACCTGATATTTATTTGTCTGATATTTTGCTGGCTGTTTTATCCTTTCACCTGATATTTATTTGTCTGATATTTTAATGACTGTTTTATCCTATCACCTGATATTTATTTGTCTGATATTTTGCTGGCTGTTTTATCCTATCACCTGACATTTATTTGTCTGATATTTTAATGATTGTTTTATCCTTTCACCTGATATTTATTTGTCTGATATTTTGCTGGCTGTTTTATCCTATCACCTGATATTTATTTTTATCCTGCAATCAGTACATTTGCTGTACAAATATACTATACGAATACATTTTTGCTTTATTCATACTAGCCGAATAAACTTTTCGTACTATACGAATAAACTTTTCAGCCTACAAATAAACTTTCCTGGTACCCTGTAGCTATGTACAGCGGAGGGCGCAGACACGTATGAAACTGGTACTAATTAACGTGGACCACGAAGAAGACACCCTTGACAACATTTATGAAAGGCGAGGAATGACGCTTGTTTCTGTCCTTTTTGTTTAAATCTGACAAGTTTTACGACTTTTTTGACATTGCAGGATAAACACAATATACGTACATTATCGTTAAATATAAAATTCATTTGTACTCGCTGCGAAACAGGCCTGAAAAGCTCGCCAAAGGCTTGCTATTCTGCCTGTTTCTAAAGCTCGTACAAATAAATTTTATATTTACCGACAATGTACGTATATTGTATATGTCTGATATTTTGCTGGCTGTTTTATCCTATCACCTGCCATTTATTTGTCTGATATTTTAATGACTGTTTTATACTACCACCTAATGTTTATTTGTCTGATATTTTAATGACTGTTTTATCCTATCACCTGATATTTATTTGTCTGATATTTTAATGACTGTTTTATCCTATCACCTGATATTTATTTGTCTGATATTTTAATGACTGTTTTATCCTATCACCTGATATTTATTTGTCTGATATTTTGCTGGCTGTTTTATCCTATCACCTGATATTTATTTGTCTGATATTTTGCTGGCTGTTTTATCCTATCACCTGACATTTATTTGTCTGATATTTTAATGATTGTTTTATCCGTTCACCTGATATTTATTTGTCTGATATTTTGCTGGCTGTTTTATCCTATCACCTGATATTTATTTGTCTGATAATTTAATGACTGTTTTATCCTATCACCTGATATTTATTTTTATCCTGCAATCAGTACATTTGCTGTACAAATATACTATACGAATAAATTTTTGCTTTATTCGTACTAGACGAATAAACTTTTCAGCCTATGAATAAACTTTCCTGGTACCCTGTAGCTATGTACAGCGGAGGGTGCAGACATGTATGAAACTGGTACTAATTAACGCGGACCACGAAGAAGACACCCTTGACAACATTTATGAAAGGCGAGGAATGACGCTTGTTTCTGTCCTTTTTGTTTAAATCTGACAAGTTTTACGACTTTTTTGACATTGCAGGATAAACACAATATACGTACATTGTATATGTCTGATATTTTGCTGGCTGTTTTATCCTATCACCTGACATTTATTTGTCTGATATTTTAATGACTGTTTTATACTATCACCTAATGTTTATTTGTCTGATATTTTAATGACTGTTTTATCCTATCACCTGATATTTATTTGTCTGATATTTTGCTGGCTGTTTTATCCTATCACCTGACATTTATTTGTCTGATATTTTAATGACTGTTTTATCCTTTCACCTGATATTTATTTGTCTGATATTTTAATGACTGTTTTATCCTATCGCCTGATATTTATTTGTCTGATATTTTGCTGACAGTTTTATCCTATCACCTGATATTTATTTGTCTGATATTTTAATGACTGTTTTATCCTATCGCCTGATATTTTGCTGACAGTTTTATCCTATCACCTGATATTTATTTGTCTGATATTTTGCTGACAGTTTTATCCTTTCACCTGATATTTATTTGTCTGATATTTTGCTGACAGTTTTATCCTTTCACCTGATATTTATTTGTCTGATATTTTAATGATTGTTTTATCCTTTCACCTGATATTTATTTGTCTGATATTTTGCTGACTGTTTTATCCTATCACCTGACATTTATTTGTCTGATATTTTGCTGACAGTTTTATCCTTTCACCTGATGTTTATTTGTCTGATATTTTGATAACTGTTAAAGTATTTTATCCTATCACCTGATATTTATTCATTGTTCATTTCAGTCTGGTGCTTTGTTGACTCTCATAGGAATAGTATGTATGGAACAACCCGACTCTCAACTAACAATAGCGTTCATTGGAGACATTATTCCTTTTTCATTTTCGGCATCATCTGTAAGTCTATTTTATATTATCATTGTAAATACTTTTGAAATTTAAGTTTGAAAAGCTTCCACATTGTATTGACGTATAAAGATGACACATGAGTCTCCATAAAGACTGTAATTGTCCATATATTAACTTATTGCTTTTTGAAGTGTGAGTGAGTAAGTGATCGTTCTTGAAAGCCAACTCAGCAATTTTTCAGCTATATCATGGTGAGAATCAGTTAATTTTCAATGAGTTGATGATGAGGTCCACTTTGTACTAGTCCAACAAGCTTAGTTGGATTTTTATAGTGCTAGCTCACTGAAACAACAGTCTGCAGATAGACATGTCGCCCCACTCTGACACATTATTTTGATTCCGAGCCACTCAGTCTTTTCTCTTTCTCTTAATGCTGCGTGCTTAGTGGAGAAGCAACAAATACCATTTTCATAGTCTTTGGTTTGACCGATGCGGTTTTTGAAGAAAATCTTGAAAAGTTGCATGATTTGTTTTCCTTTTTGTGACATTTCTGCCAAAAGAAAAAGCTATCAAGCTTCAATACATCAACTAAGTGGTTTATCAATATTAAATTATTATTATTATAAAGGAATGCATACTTAGAATTGTTATAAGGAGACCTACAATTGAGTTAAGAATTCTATTTCTTTAGACCCAAGACCTTCACTCTCACATAAAATATGTTTCTTTTTCCTTTGTATGCTGTTTATTACCTCCCCTGTTTTAAGTTCCAAATCTGTAATCATATTGGTCCTTAACATTTTTTTAATATAAGAATTAAATATGAATTTCTATATTACAGGCATTGAAAGCTTTAATCATATTTGATACATTGGGTCTAATTATGCGATGGAAGGTATTTGATCATGCTGCACATTTAGGAGGCGTTTTATTTGGAATGTAAGTTAATGGCTGCAATTTAAATACAAAAAAAATTCTGTGGAAGTGCAAATTGTTGCATGGGGGTGATTTTTGAGGGGGTGTCGTGGTCTTGATTTGGATCGTATGGTAGTTGGATTTACAGCTACCTGTGCAATCAGTGCCTATCACCACCAAAGTTGTGAGTTCAAACCCTGTTCATGGTGAGGTTTACTCGATACAACATTATGTGATAAAGTTTGTCTGACTTGCGACAGGTATGTGGTTTTCTCCTGTTTCCTCAACCCCATAAACCAAACCAAACCATCAACATACATGAAAATTTCATCCAGGTGAATACTTTTAGCAGCATATACAATATAGCAAATTATGATAGATGAATTGAAAATTTTACTGATTCAAAAATGTCTTGTTGAAATCATAAAAATGATCTTCATGAAGATAAACAGTTAAAGTCGTGACTTTTTTTTAGCATGCTCTTGCTGCCATCTCTTGTAAAGAAGGTAGACAAATTTAACCATCTTACACACTTTACATTTGAGAAATTATTGTAAATGTTTTAAAATAATCTGTAGATAGCCTGAATTGGTTTGGCTGTAAGTCTAGATATTTTTATTCTAATGTTTTATATTCTTATTTGGTTTTTCTTAATGTTTGTCAAGCATCACTGAAAAAGTTGGATACAGAAACAAGCAACTGGTGTTTTACAATATTTATAATTATCAATGATTTGTACATTTGCCCTTTGACCTTTACACACAAGAATACCTATTATCAAGCAACTAGCGTGATATTAATATAATACGACTGTTTTCTAATATGACATTATAATGACGTCACTGACGACACATTTCCTTGATAAACATACTATCGTTGATATGTTTTGCTCCAAATGGATTTTTCATCACATCTCAGACTCAGACTTCATCTTCGATGTGATATTGCTCTGATAAATCCATTCTCGCAAAAAAATCAATGATACTATATATGTCTTCAGTTTTTATAACTGGATTTGTGAAAAGGTTTTATTTTTCACCAAGCTTTATTGGATTAGGGTTATGGTGTTTAATGCCATTTTCAACAATATTTTAGCTATATCGTGGCAGTTTTGTGGTACATATTAAACTCATATAATATAGTTCAATTTATATTTTCAAGGCAACCTAAATATTTGATCCACATAAAAAAAGATATTTCTCCAATTTCAGATGGTATATGAAGTATGGCAAAGAAATGATATGGGGAAGAAGAGAAAAAGTCATGAAAGTGTGGCATAATATCAGAGGAAGTGTAAAGTGAATGTCACAGTACAGGTCTTACAATCAGCTGTACAGAACAACTAGTGGTTTTCTTCATGACTAAGAATGTTTTCCAAAATGAGAAGTTAATCCATCATCATGAGCATTCTAGTTGATTGTAACAACTGTTAATAACTTGTCCAATCCACCATACTCCCTTTAAGCTCCAAATAATATAGGTCCTGGCTTGGGACAGGCAGGAAATTTGTGGCAGAGTTAAATGATCAATGGGATCTAAACCCTTGAATAATGAAGATTTTCAGTGGACAAACAATGGTTAAAGTAAGTTTTATGGTGTTTAAAATGCCACTTTTCAACAATATTTCAGTTATATTATGGCAGTCAGTTTTATTGGTGGAGGAAACCGAAGTCCCAGAAGAAAACCACTGACCTGCTGCAAGTCACTGACAAACTTTATCACATAAAGTTGTACACCTCGCCCTGGACGGGATTCGAACTCACAACCTCAGTGGCACCGATTGCCTAGGTAGTTGTAAATCCAAATACCATACGATGACGGCCACAACAGCCCCCGGAAAAACAATGATAAATAAAAAGTGGATGGTCTACACACATTTACTGTTCTGTATGTTATGGTACAATCTATATCACAATGATAGGAGACAGCTGACTTTGTATTTCATTGGTTTTTTTTTAATTATAGAAATTTACTATGTATTAAGTTATATTCATGGATAAAGTATATATTTATCTATTGTTTTAATACTGTCAACAAGTTTTATTGATCATAAAATACAGGTCGAGTTCTATTTTCACTATGGCTGCCAATTTTGTTCATGAGGTATGATGCCCCTTTAAGATATGAAAATCAGCAAAATTTATTGTTTTCCGGCTTTTTATTTTCCTTCGTGTTTGCCATTGTTTAAAAATAATTATGTATAAATAAAAGGAATTGCATTTTGGAAAAAAGAATTGACCCTTTACCACTGATATTACTTTGGAAAACTATATTGAACCTTTTTTTATTCCGCTTGTGTTCTGCCTGATATATTTTGTCTGTTTGCATTTTTTACTTGTTAAATTTGTTTAGACATCATGAGACTCATATTGGAAATTATGCAATTCTTATTATACAGCTATAATTTTAATCCAATCAAAAACACCCATTTAAGACATGTGACCGTACATTATTTTTCCCGTATTGTACAACCGGAAGCCATATTTTTTCCGTATTGGACGTCCCGATAAGTCCGTATATTTTTCATATTGTACATTATGTAAGGGAAGTAACTCGTTGATTTTTGTCGTCTGCTAGTAAACAAAAAAAACTGGAAAATGTTACATTCAATGTTAACATTAATCTACAATCAAATTAACTTGTTCAATATTTAACAGTTTGAGGAAAAAAAAGAAAGTTGTTTAGAATAATTGTTGATCAGTTATTTTGCTGTTTTTAATTCATTTTTAGAGTTTACGAGATCTGTATTGATACAGAACATTTTCCTAACGGAATACTGTTGTGCAGTTGTTCTATTTAGACTGTATTAAAAGTTAAACATAAAATTGTTGTTATAGTATTGATCATTTCAGCTGTATAATAAATAGGTCATTATACAGTGTTATGTACAATATGGAAAGATATTGTACTCGTCCGTATTGTATTGAAAACCTGTATTGGACTCGACGCCTGCGGCGTCTCGTCCAATATGTGTTTTCAATATATTTCCATATTGTACATAACACTGTATGATAACCTATTATTAGTTCACCTGGACCAAAGGTCCATGTGAACTATTGCCATCACTTGGCGTCCGTCGTCTGTCGTCTGTCGTCTGTCGTCTGTAAACTTTTCACATTTCAAGCTTCTTCTCCGAAACCACTTGGCCGATTGGAACCGAACTTAGCAGGAATGTTCCTTGGAAGGTCCTCTACAAAGTTACTGTTTTTCGTTCCAGTCGGATATTCAATATGGCTGCCAGGGCCAATAATATGCTCTGATTGGCTGAAATTTCAAAGATCTTCTTCTCCGAAACTAATGAACTGACTGAACCCAAACTGTAAAGGAATGATCATTGGAATGTCCTTTACCAAGTTACTGTTTTTTTTGCCGATCGGAAATCCAAGATGGCCGCCATCGCAGGACATAGATTAACATTGGACCCTATGGGAAAATGTTCAAATGCCTTCTTCTCAGAAACTACAAATATGATTAAAGCCAAACTGTACATGAATGTTCATTGGATGGTCCTCTACAATCTTAAGGTTTTTTGTTCCGATATGAAATTCAAAATGGCGGCTACGGCAGGACTTAGTTTAACATTGGACCCTATGGGAAAAATGTTTCAAAATGCTTCTTCTCTGAAACCACTTGGACAGTTGAAACCAAACTGCCCAGGAATGATCATTGGAAGGTCCTCTACAAATTTAATGTTTTTTATGCCGGTCGGAAATCCAAGATGGCCGCCACCGCAGGACATAGATTAACATTGGACCCTATGGGAAAATGTTCAAATGCCTTCTTCTCAGAAACTACAAATATGATTAAAGCCAAACTGTACATGAATGTTCATTGGATGGTCCTCTACAATCTTAAGGTTTTTTGTTCCGATATGAAATTCAAAATGGCGGCTACGGCAGGACTTAGTTTAACATTGGACCCTATGGGAAAAATGTTTCAAAATGCTTCTTCTCTGAAACCACTTAGACAGTTGAAACCAAACCGCCCAGGAATGATCATTGGAAGGTCCTCTACAAATTTTCTGTTTTTTATGCCGGTCGGAAATCCAAGATGGCCGCCACCACAGGACATAGATTAACATTGGACCCTATGGGAAAATGTTCAAATGCCTTCTTCTCAGAAACTACAAATATTATTAAAGCCAAACTGTACATGAATGTTCATTGGATGGTCCTCTACAATCTTAAGGTTTTTTGTTCCGATATGAAATTCAAAATGGCGGCTACGGCAGGACTTAGTTTAACATTGGACCCTATGGGAAAAATGTTTCAAAATGCTTCTTCTCTGAAACCACTTGGACAGTTGAAACCAAACTGCCCAGGAATGATCATTGGAAGGTCCTCTACAAATTTTCTGTTTTTTATGCCGGTCGGAAATCCAAGATGGCCGCCACCGCAGGACATAGATTAACATTGGACCCTATGGGAAAATGTTCAAATGCCTTCTTCTCAGAAACTACAAATATGATTAAAGCCAAACTGTACATGAATGTTCATTGGATGGTCCTCTACAATCTTAAGGTTTTTTGTTCCGATATGAAATTCAAAATGGCGGCTACGGCAGAACTTAGTTTAACATTGGACCCTATGGGGGAAAAATGTTTCAAAATGCTTCTTCTCTGAAACCACTTGGACAGTTGAAACCAAACTGCCCAGGAATGATCATTGGAAGGTCCTCTACAAATTTTCCGTTTTTTATGCCGGTCAGAAATCCAAGATGGCCGCCACCGCAGGACATAGATTAACATTGGACCCTATGGGAAAATATTCAAATGCCTTCTACTCAGAAACTACAAATATGATTAAAGCCAAACTGTACATGAATGTTCATTAGATGGTCCTCTACAAACTTTACGTTTTTTGTTCTGGTATGAAATTCAAAATGGCGGCTACGGCAGGACTTAGTTTAACATTGGACCCTATGGGGAAAATGTTTCAAAATGCTTCTTCTCTGAAACCACTTGGACAGTTGAAACCAAACTGCCCAGGAATGATCATTGGAAGGTCCTCTACAAATTTAAGGTTTTTTATGCCGGTCGGAAATCCAAGATGGCCGCCACCGCAGGACATAGATTAACATTGGACCCTATGGGAAAATATTCAAATGCCTTCTACTCAGAAACTACAAATATGATTAAAGCCAAACTGTACATGAATGTTCATTAGATGGTCCTCTACAAACTTTACGTTTTTTGTTCTGGTATGAAATTCAAAATGGCGGCTACGGCAGGACTTAGTTTAACATTGGACCCTATGGGAAAAATGTTTCAAAACGCTTCTTCTCTGAAACCACTTGGATAATTGAAACCAAACTGCCCAGGAATGATCATTGGAAGGTCCTCTACAAATTTTATGTTTTTTATGCCGATCGGAAATCCAAGATGGCCACCACCGCAATACATAGATTAACATTGGACCCTATGGGAAAATGTTCAAATGCCTTCTACTCAGAAACTACAAATATGATTAAAGCCAAACTGTACATGAATGTTCATTAGATGGTCCTCTACAAACTTTACGTTTTTTGTTCTGGTATGAAATTCAAAATGGCGGCTACGGCAGGACTTAGTTTAACATTGGACCCTATGGGAAAAATGTTTCAAAATGCTTCTTCTCTGAAACCACTTGGACAGTTGAAACTAAACTGCCCAGGAATGATCATTGGAAGGTCCTCTACAAAGTTTCTGTTTTTTATGCCGGTCGGAAATCCAAGATGGCCACCACCGCAGGACATAGATTAACATTGGACCCTATGGGAAAATGTTCAAATGCCTTCTTCTCAGAAACTACAAATATGATTAAAGCCAAACTGTACATGAATGTTCATTGGATGGTCCTCTACAAACTTTGCGTTTTTTGTTCCGATATAAAATTCAAAATGGCGGCTACGGCAGGACTTAGTTTAACATTGGACCCTATGGGATAAATGTTTCAAAACGCTTCTTCTCTGAAACCACTTGGATAATTGAAACCAAACTGCCCAGGAATGATCATTGGAAGGTCCTCTACAAGGTGTGTGTTTTTTATGCCGATCGGAAATCCAAGATGGCCACCACCGCAGGACATAGATTAACATTGGACCCTATGGGAAAATGTTCAAATGCCTTCTTCTCAGAAACTACAAATATGATTAAAGCCAAACTGTACAAGAATGTTCATTGGATGGTCCTCTACAAACTTTACGTTTTTTGTTCCGATATGAAATTCAAAATGGCGGCTACGGCAGTACTTAGTTTAACATTGGACCCTATGGGAAAAATGTTTCAAAATGCTTCTTCTCTGAAACCACTTGGACAGTTGAAACCAAACTGCCCAGGAATGATCATTGGAAGGTCCTCTACAAAGTTTCTGTTTTTTATGCCGGTCGGAAATCCAAGATGGCCACCACCGCAGGACATAGATTAACATTGGACCCTATGGGAAAATGTTCAAATGCCTTCTTCTCAGAAACTACAAATATGATTAAAGCCAAACTGTACATGAATGTTCATTGGATGGTCCTCTACAAACTTTGCGTTTTTTGTTCCGATATAAAATTCAAAATGGCGGCTACGGCAGGACTTAGTTTAACATTGGACCCTATGGGGAAAATGTTTCAAAACGCTTCTTCTCTGAAACCACTTGGATAATTGAAACCAAACTGCCCAGGAATGATCATTGGAAGGTCCTCTACAAGGTGTGTGTTTTTTATGCCGATCGGAAATCCAAGATGGCCACCACCACAGGACATAGATTAACATTGGACCCTATGGGAAAATGTTCAAATGCCTTCTTCTCAGAAACTACAAATATGATTAAAGCCAAACTGTACATGAATGTTCATTGGATGGTCCTCTACAAACTTTACGTTTTTTGTTCCGATATGAAATTCAAAATGGCGGCTACGGCAGGACTTAGTTTAACATTGGACCCTATGGGGGAAATGTTTGAAAACGCTTCTTCTCTGAAACCACTAGAACAGTTGAAACCAAACTGCCCAGGAATGATCATTGGAAGGTCCTCTACAAAGTTTCTGTTTTTTTATGCCGATCGGAAATCCATAATGGCCACCACCGCAGGACATAGATTAACATTGGACCCTATGGGAAAATGTTCAAATGCCTTCTTCTCAGAAACTACAAATATGATTAAAGCCAAACTGTACATGAATGTTCATTGGATGGTCCTCTACAATCTTAAGGTTTTTTGTTCCGATATGAAATTCAAAATGGCGGCTACGGCAGAACTTAGTTTAACATTGGACCCTATTGAAAAAATGTTTCAAAATGCTTCTTCTCTGAAACCACTTGGACAGTTGAAACCAAACTGCCCAGGAATGATCATTGGAAGGTCCTCTACAAATTTAAGGTTTTTTATGCCGGTCGGAAATCCAAGATGGCCGCCACCGCAGGACATAGATTAACATTGGACCCTATGGGAAAATATTCAAATGCCTTCTACTCAGAAACTACAAATATGATTAAAGCCAAACTGTACATGAATGTTTATTAGATGGTCCTCTACAAACTTTACGTTTTTTGTTCTGGTATGAAATTCAAAATGGCGGCTACGGCAGGACTTAGTTTAACATTGGACCCTATGGGAAAAATGTTTCAAAACGCTTCTTCTCTGAAACCACTTGGACAGTTGAAACTAAACTGCCCAGGAATGATCATTGGAAGGTCCTCTACAAATTATTTGTTTTTTATGCCGGTCGGAAATCCAAGATGGCTGCCACCACAATACATAGATTAACATTGGACCCTATGGGAAAATATTCAAATGCCTTCTACTCAGAAACTACAAATATGATTAAAGCCAAACTGTACATGAATGTTCATTAGATGGTTCTCTACAAACTTTACGTTTTTTGTTCTGGTATGAAATTCAAAATGGCGGCTACGGCAGGACTTAGTTTAACATTGGACCCTATGGGAAAAATGTTTCAAAATGCTTCTTCTCTGAAACCACTTGGACAGTTGAAACCAAACTGCCCAGGAATGATCATTGGAAGGTCCTCTACAAAGTTTCTGTTTTTTATGCCGGTCGGAAATCCAAGATGGCCACCACCGCAATACATAGATTAACATTGGACCCTATGGGAAAATGTTCAAATGCCTTCTTCTCAGAAACTACAAATATGATTAAAGCCAAACTGTACATGAATGTTCATTGGATGGTCCTCTACAAACTTTGCGTTTTTTGTTCCGATATAAAATTCAAAATGGCGGCTACGGCAGGACTTAGTTTAACATTGGACCCTATGGGATAAATGTTTCAAAACGCTTCTTCTCTGAAACCACTTGGATAATTGAAACCAAACTGCCCAGGAATGATCATTGGAAGGTCCTCTACAAGGTGTGTGTTTTTTATGCCGATCGGAAATCCAAGATGGCCACCACCGCAGGACATAGATTAACATTGGACCCTATGGGAAAATGTTCAAATGCCTTCTTCTCAGAAACTACAAATATGATTAAAGCCAAACTGTACAAGAATGTTCATTGGATGGTCCTCTACAAACTTTACGTTTTTTATTCCGATATGAAATTCAAAATGGCGGCTACGGCAGTACTTAGTTTAACATTGGACCCTATGGGAAAAATGTTTCAAAATGCTTCTTCTCTGAAACCACTTGGACAGTTGAAACCAAACTGCCCAGGAATGATCATTGGAAGGTCCTCTACAAAGTTTCTGTTTTTTATGCCGGTCGGAAATCCAAGATGGCCACCACCGCAGGACATAGATTAACATTGGACCTATGGGAAAATGTTCAAATGCCTTCTTCTCAGAAACTACAAATATGATTAAAGCCAAACTGTACATGAATGTTCATTGGATGGTCCTCTACAAACTTTGCGTTTTTTGTTCCGATATAAAATTCAAAATGGCGGCTACGGCAGGACTTAGTTTAACATTGGACCCTATGGGGAAAATGTTTCAAAACGCTTCTTCTCTGAAACCACTTGGATAATTGAAACCAAACTGCCCAGGAATGATCATTGGAAGGTCCTCTACAAGGTGTGTGTTTTTTATGCCGATCGGAAATCCAAGATGGCCACCACCACAGGACATAGATTAACATTGGACCCTATGGGAAAATGTTCAAATGCCTTCTTCTCAGAAACTACAAATATGATTAAAGCCAAACTGTACATGAATGTTCATTGGATGGTCCTCTACAAACTTTACGTTTTTTGTTCCGATATGAAATTCAAAATGGCGGCTACGGCAGGACTTAGTTTAACATTGGACCCTATGGGGGAAATGTTTGAAAACGCTTCTTCTCTGAAACCACTAGAACAGTTGAAACCAAACTGCCCAGGAATGATCATTGGAAGGTCCTCTACAAAGTTTCTGTTTTTTTATGCCGATCGGAAATCCAAGATGGCCACCACCGCAGGACATAGATTAACATTGGACCCTATGGGAAAATGTTCAAATGCCTTCTTCTCAGAAACTACAAATATGATTAAAGCCAAACTGTACATGAATGTTCATTGAATGGTCCTCTACAAAATATACGTTTTTCATTCTGATATGAAATTCAAAATGGCGGCTACGGCAGGACTTAGTTTAACATTGGACCCTATGGGAAAAATGTTTCAAAATGCTTCTTCTCTGAAACCACTTGGACAGTTGAAACCAAACTGCCCAGGAATGATCATTGGAAGGTCCTGTTTTTTATGCCGATCGGAAATCCAAGATGGCTGCCACCACAGGTCATAGTATTAACACAGAACCATATGGGGAAAATACAGAAATATATTCTTCTCTGAAGCTATTGCACTGATTGAACCTAAACTGTGCATCAATCATTGGAAGGTCCTTTACAAACTTTGTGTTTTTTATGTTGATCGTAATTCCAAGATGACGCAGGACATAGTTTTTACATAGGACCAATTGAATTTTTTTATTACCAGGTGAACGATACAGGCTCTTGAGAGCCTCTGGTTATTGGACATCATGCAATTCATATGGGACATCTGACATGTGACTCATATTGGATATCATGTGACCCACATTGGACATCATGTGACTTATAGTGTACATCATGACTCAGTTTGGACGTTACGAGACTCATATTGCAAGGCATTATTAAATAGTGATAATTCAATACAGGAAATTGCCTGTGAGTGATGGAGTTTGTAAAAGAGAAAATCTGTTTTAGATATTTTATTTAGATCAACTGTTCCATTGTTGTACATGTTTTAAGATTCATGAAATATAAGGAAATTGAGTATTTACTTACACATAATAATATTTCATTTGAATATGTACTTAATGGATGCATATTGAATGTTTGTGAACAATTTATTATAGACCTTTTGTACATTCCTGGTTTGATACTAAAGTTATACATTTTTACACTTTTTAGTTCACCTGGACCAAAGGTCCATGTGAACTATTGCCATCACTTGGCGTCCGTCGTCTGTAAACTTTTCACATTTCAAGCTTCTTCTCCGAAACCACTTGGCCGATTGGAACCGAACTTAGCAGGAATGTTCCTTGGATGGTCCTCTACAAAGTTACTGTTTTTCGTTCCAGTCGGATATTCAATATGGCTGCCAGGGCCAATAATATGCTCTGATTGGCTGAAATTTCAAAGATCTTCTTCTCTGAAACTAATGAACTGACTGAACCCAAACTGTAAAGGAATGATCATTGGAATGTCCTTTACCAAGTTACTGTTTTTTATGCCGATCGGAAATCCAAGATGGCCGCCATCGCAGGACATAGATTAACATTGGACCCTATGGGAAAATGTTCAAATGCCTTCTTCTCAGAAACTACAAATATGATTAAAGCCAAACTGTACATGAATGTTCATTGGATGGTCCTCTACAATCTTAAGGTTTTTTGTTCCGATATGAAATTCAAAATGGCGGCTACGGCAGGACTTAGTTTAACATTGGACCCTATGGAAAAATGTTTCAAAATGCTTCTTCTCTGAAACCACTTGGACAGTTGAAACCAAACTGCCCAGGAATGATCATTGGAAGGTCCTCTACAAATTTTCTGTTTTTTATGCTGGTCGGAAATCCAAGATGGCCGCCACCGCAGGACATAGATTAACATTGGACCCTATGGGAAAATGTTCAAATGCCTTCTTCTCAGAAACTACAAATATTATTAAAGCCAAACTGTACATGAATGTTCATTGGATGGTCCTCTACAATCTTAAGGTTTTTTGTTCCGATATGAAATTCAAAATGGCGGCTACGGCAGGACTTAGTTTAACATTGGACCCTATGGGAAAAATGTTTCAAAATGCTTCTTCTCTGAAACCACTTGGACAGTTGAAACCAAACTGCCCAGGAATGATCATTGGAAGGTCCTCTACAAATAATCTGTTTTTTATGCCGGTCGGAAATCCAAGATGGCCGCCACCGCAGGACATAGATTAACATTGGACCCTATGGGAAAATATTCAAATGCCTTCTACTCAGAAACTACAAATATGATTAAAGCCAAACTGTACATGAATGTTCATTAGATGGTCCTCTACAAACTTTACGTTTTTTGTTCCGGTAGGAAATTCAAAATGGCGGCTACGGCAGGACTTAGTTTAACATTGAACCCTATGGGAAAAATGTTTCAAAACGCTTCTTCTCTGAAACCACTTGGATAATTGAAACCAAACTGCCTAGGAATGATCATTGGAAGGTCCTCTAGAAATTCTATGTTTTTTATGCCGATCGGAAATCCAAGATGGCCGCCACCGCAATACATAGATTAACATTGGACCCTATGGGAAAATGTTCAAATGCCTTCTTCTCAGAAACTACAAATATTATTAAAGCCAAACTGTACATGAATGTTCATTGGATGGTCCTCTACAAACTTTACGTTTTTTGTTCCGATAAGAAATTCAAAATGGCGGCTACGGCAGGACTTAGTTTAACATTGGACCCTATGGGAAAAATGTTTCAAAACGCTTCTTCTCTGAAACCACTTGGATAATTGAAACCAAACTGCCCAGGAATGATCATGGGAAGGTCCTCTACAAAGTTTCTGTTTTTTTATGCCGATCTGAAATTCAAGATGGCCGCCACCGCAGGACATAGATTAACATTGGACCCTATGGGAAAATGTTCAAATGCCTTCTTCTCAGAAACTACAAATATGATTAAAGCCAAACTGTACATGAATGTTCATTGGATGATCCTCTACAAACAATACGTTTTTTGTTCCGATATGAAATTCAAAATGGCGGCTACGGCAGGACTTAGTTTAACATTGGACCCTATGGGAAAAATGTTTCAAAACGCTTCTTCTCTGAAACCACTAGAACAGTTGAAACCAAACTGCCCAGGAATGATCATTGGAAGGTCCTCTACAAATTTTATGTTTTTTATGCCGATCGGAAATCCAAGATGGCCGCCACCGCAATACATAGATTAACATTGGACCCTATGGTAAAATGTTCAAATGCCTTCTTCTCAGAAACTACAAATATTATTAAAGCCAAACTGTACATGAATGTTCATTGGATGGTCCTCTACAAACTTTAGGTTTTTTGTTCCGATATGAAATTCAAAATGGCGGCTACGGCAGGACTTAGTTTAACATTGGACCCTATGGGGAAAATGTTTCAAAACGCTTCTTCTCTGAAACCACTTGGACAATTGAATCCAAACTGCCCAGGAATGAACATTGGAAGGTCCTCTACAAAGTTTCTCTTTTTTTATGCCAATCGAAAATTCAAGATGGCCACCACCGCAGGACATAGATTAACATTGGACCCTATGGGAAAATGTTCAAATGCCTTCTTCTCAGAAACTACAAATATGATTAAAGCCAAACTGTCCATATGTGTGTACATTGGATGGTCCTCTACAAATTTACGTTTTTTGTTCCGATATGAAATTCAAAATGGCGGCTACGGCAGGACTTAGTTTAACATTGGACCCTATGGGAAAAATGTTTCAAAATGCTTCTTCTCTGAAACCACTTGGATAATTGAAACCAAACTGCCCAGGAATGATCATTGGAAGGTCCTCTACAAGGTGTGTGTTTTTTATGCCGATCGGAAATCCAAGATGGCCACCACCGCAGGACATAGATTAACATTGGACCCTATGGGAAAATGTTCAAATGCCTTCTTCTCAGAAACTACAAATATGATTAAAGCCAAACTGTACACGAATGTTCATTGAATGGTCCTCTACAAAATATACGTTTTTTATTCTGATATGAAATTCAAAATGGCGGCTACGGCAGGACTTAGTTTAACATTGGACCCTATGGGAAAAATGTTTCAAAATGCTTCTTCTCTGAAACCACTTGGATAATTGAAACCAAACTGCCCAGGAATGATCATTGGAAGGTCCTCTACAAAGTTTCTGTTTTTTATGCCGATCGGAAATCCAAGATGGCCACCACCGCAGGACATAGATTAACATTGGACCCTATGGGAAAATGTTCAAATGCCTTCTTCTCAGAAACTACAAATATGATTAAAGCCAAACTGTACACGAATGTTCATTGAATGGTCCTCTACAAAATATACGTTTTTTATTCTGATATGAAATTCAAAATGGCGGCTACGGCAGGACTTAGTTTAACATTGGACCCTATGGGAAAAATGTTTCAAAATGCTTCTTCTCTGAAACCACTTGGATAATTGAAACCAAACTGCCCAGGAATGATCATTGGAAGGTCCTCTACAAGGTGTGTGTTTTTTATGCCGATCGGAAATCCAAGATGGCCACCACCGCAGGACATAGATTAACATTGGACCCTATGGGAAAATGTTCAAATGCCTTCTTCTCAGAAACTACAAATATGATTAAAGCCAAACTGTACATGAATGTTCATTGGATGATCCTCTACAAACAATACGTTTTTTGTTCCGATATGAAATTCAAAATGGCGGCTACGGCAGGACTTAGTTTAACATTGGACCCTATGGGAAAAATGTTTCAAAACGCTTCTTCTCTGAAACCACTAGAACAGTTGAAACCAAACTGCCCAGGAATGATCATTGGAAGGTCCTCTACAAATTTTATGTTTTTTATGCCGATCGGAAATCCAAGATGGCCGCCACCGCAATACATAGATTAACATTGGACCCTATGGTAAAATGTTCAAATGCCTTCTTCTCAGAAACTACAAATATTATTAAAGCCAAACTGTACATGAATGTTCATTGGATGGTCCTCTACAAACTTTAGGTTTTTTGTTCCGATATGAAATTCAAAATGGCGGCTACGGCAGGACTTAGTTTAACATTGGACCCTATGGGGAAAATGTTTCAAAACGCTTCTTCTCTGAAACCACTTGGACAATTGAATCCAAACTGCCCAGGAATGAACATTGGAAGGTCCTCTACAAAGTTTCTCTTTTTTTATGCCAATCGAAAATTCAAGATGGCCACCACCGCAGGACATAGATTAACATTGGACCCTATGGGAAAATGTTCAAATGCCTTCTTCTCAGAAACTACAAATATGATTAAAGCCAAACTGTCCATATGTGTGTACATTGGATGGTCCTCTACAAATTTACGTTTTTTGTTCCGATATGAAATTCAAAATGGCGGCTACGGCAGGACTTAGTTTAACATTGGACCCTATGGGAAAAATGTTTCAAAATGCTTCTTCTCTGAAACCACTTGGATAATTGAAACCAAACTGCCCAGGAATGATCATTGGAAGGTCCTCTACAAGGTGTGTGTTTTTTATGCCGATCGGAAATCCAAGATGGCCACCACCGCAGGACATAGATTAACATTGGACCCTATGGGAAAATGTTCAAATGCCTTCTTCTCAGAAACTACAAATATGATTAAAGCCAAACTGTACACGAATGTTCATTGAATGGTCCTCTACAAAATATACGTTTTTTATTCTGATATGAAATTCAAAATGGCGGCTACGGCAGGACTTAGTTTAACATTGGACCCTATGGGAAAAATGTTTCAAAATGCTTCTTCTCTGAAACCACTTGGACAGTTGAAACCAAACTGCCCAGGAATGATCATTGGAAGGTCCTCTGTTTTTTATGCCGATCGGAAATCCAAGATGGCTACCACCACGGGTCATAGTATTAACACAGAACCATATGGGGAAAATACAGAAATATATTCTTCTCTGAAGCTATTGCACTGATTGAACCTAAACTGTGCATCAATCATTGGAAGGTCCTTTACAAACTTTGTGTTTTTTATGTTGATCGTAATTCCAAGATGACGCAGGACATAGTTTTTACATAGGACCAATTGGTTTTTTTTATTACCAGGTGAACGATACAGGCTCTTGCGAGCCTCTGGTTTTTTATAAGAGTTACTTCCCTTATGATGGTGTAAATACCTGTTTTAATAAGAGCATCCAAAAGGACAAAGAATTTTGGTATTATTTCCTTACAATTTGTAGTTATTTGAACCTAGTAATAACTCAGAGGATAATTTGTTAGCAATAAAGAATTCACAAGTTGTTAAAACATTAAAATTTGCACAGATTATGTGGAAAATATATGTTATTTTCATTGAATTTTGCATATAATGGAAACTTGTGTGCCTTATAGAGAAAGAACTCATATAAAAACAGGTAAAAACTTATATAATTTTTTTGATCAAGTCTGAAATGTGTTAAATGTCTATTTTTTAAAGAAACAATTATCTCCAAGAGATATCATGATTACTTTGTAGACTGGATAAAATTTTCTGTATACTAATTTGTTTGTTTTTATTTTATTTCATGACCCAGTCAGAAATCTTTTGTGTAATTTATATTTTTATCCGCACACACTCGCGGTGTGGTTTGGGAAACAGCAAAGACCTTCATCTATCTTTCCCTCATTATTTTTTTCTTTGTGACATAACATGAATAATAGCTGTTAGATTTTCAAATAATTTGTACAAGGCACATGTACAGGTACCCCCTGCTAGCCATGTCAATTCTCAACAAGCAACAAAGTTTAATATTTCCCTCTTTATTCAAAACCAAGTTTGTTGTTGAGGAACAAAGGTATAATATTATTCAACTATAGACTTTGAACACTCCTGATTTTATTCTAAAATTATATAGTTTAATACCTTTATATACATGTACAAGTTATTTCTCTTACGACAGGCATAATGGTACACAGTCTAGCAAGAGCAATGCAAAGTACAGCAAATTGGAGTATAATTTTCTCATAATTTGTAGATTTGTAGATATTTGAACCTTATAAAAAAAATCAGAGGATAATTTTATAGCAACTATAAAATTCACAAGTTGTTACCACATTGAAATTTTGAACATATTATGGGAAAAATTATATGTTATTTTCATTGAACTTTGATTAGAGAGGGACGACCCTTTTGCCGCCGTAAAGGAAAATGTCTCCTGTAAAACATATAATTTTAGAATCAAAGTCGGAAATATGCAAATAGTCTATTCCTTCAATATCAACAAAATGAACAACCACCTCTGACCTCAAACATTGAAGACAAAAAACGACCATGACATATGGTGTTGGATGAGTTTTACACTTAAGTACTAATATTTTTTCAGTTTGTATGTATCATGAGATGAAGAACAAATAGTAATTCATCTCCATGGTAACTTAATGGGTTTACATTTACAAGAAAACAAATATCACTTTACTATTAAGAAAGAGAAATAATCTAGGACATGAAAGTGCCAGTAAGTACCATGCAAACACACAGCACATAAAAAGATCATGTCATCTGTATAATTAAAACAATAGTATTCTTTTGTTTTGTCAGGGTGAGCTTTTGCCATCACTCGACGTACGTCGTCGATCCACTTTCAACTTTTTACATTTAAATATTTTCCTCAGGAAAACCTGTGCAAATATGAACCAAACTTGGCAGGAATGGTCCTTGGGTGGTCCCCATTTTAAATTGTATCCAATAGGTCTGAACTCCTTCCTAGGTGGCTGCCATTACTAAAATAGAAAATTTATAAATGGACCAAAGTAATTGTACTTGAAGCCAGAATTGGCTCAAATTTTAACTGTAGTGACATGATTATGATTGGTTGATTGATTGATTGGTGTTTAACGTCCAGCGAGCAATTTTTCAGCTATATTCAGGATGAGACATGATTAGGAGCTCTTTGAGGTATTTTCTGGGTATTTTTTTTTTTTTTTTAAGCAAATAATCTTAACAAATCTTCTCCTTTGAAACTACTTACCCAGCTTGAATCAAGCTTATCAGGAATAGTCCTTGGATGTTACCCATTCAAAATTGTAGCCTGATAGATCCAAACTTCATCTGATATTGTAGCAGTTATTAAAAATAGAAAATTCTTAAATGGGAAAAAACATGTTATCTGAGGTCAGAATCGGGTCAAATTGAAATGTAGGGGCATAATTAGCTCTATCACATATATTCCAGGATTTTTGTCAAGTTTATGCTTTTGCTGATTGCAAAAATAAGGCTTATTTAAGCAAATAATCATTTACAAAATCTGCGCTGAAACTATTCGGACCAATTTGAATCCAAATTGCCAGAAATAGCCCTTGGGTGATCCCTTTTCGATATTGTATCCAATTCAGTTTGAACTCTATCAAAGAATGCCACCGTTAATATAAATAGAATATTCTCAGATTGCTCAAACATGTATTATTTCAAGCCAAAATGTGCTTAAATTTTAACTGTAAGAGCACTACTTAGGAACTGGTTTTCTGTAAACAACATAATACATACTATTGTCATCAGGTTTGTTGAGGTAAGCAATTCAAGCTCAGGTGAGCCTCTAGTTATTTTTATCACTGGGCAATACTTCTGCTGGTGAACGATTATTCCCTGGGGGTATTGTCTGCCCAGTAGTCTGTGTTTCTGCACTGACCTGGTGTATGAGATATATTTATTATTTAAATTTAATTTACAGTTCCAAAATTATGTAATTATTAAAACTAAGGTTACTCTCCCTCTTTAGTTAGAAGATTTTGGCTATCTCGTTTAGATCCTTTGGTTTTCTTGCTCCCAAAGACTTGAAATATTTGGCTTTCCAATCTTTTGACTAGGAGCGTTCTTGATGAAGGTTATACCAGAAACATGTCGTATCCACTAAATTGGTTATATTAGTTTTTATTACAAGCCTACCGTTACAATATTGGATTCTTAAATTGCACAAGTGTCCTTACAAACAGAGTAATGTTGCTGGTTCTGCCAAATGCTCCACCAAACCTCTTTCCATATTATTCACATCTATTCTATCAGCGGTCCAATCCATGATTCAGTGTGACAATAGCTAATCAATGGGTGGTGTGGATTCTGAAGAACTCGAAAGATGTTTGGGGTATATACAATCAAGGCCCCTCTGGTGGGATACGACAGAATAAACATCAATATATTTCATAAATATTGTCGGAAAATTATTCCTCATATCCTACGGTTTATTATGATATAAAGATTATGTATATATGGCATTATAAATATCTCCTACAGTTTTGGAGCTACAGCTTTAATATTTTGTATGATGTTTATAAACATAATGCAGGTGTGCATGTCGACAGGATTTTGATTTACATCAAATATTTGATAATGACAGGTAGTTGGACTGTCATTTTTTCATGCCCCCGTGACAACAAATCGGGGGGGGGGGGGGTCAAATATTCACAAAATGACAGGTAGTTGGACTTCACTTCCTTCTTACTAGCTACATAGAACATCATACATAGTGTTAAAGAACTTTTAACTTGTTTATAATGTCTTATGGTCAGGCGGGAGCATCATTTGTGTCTTACAGACACACTTCATTTTTTTTTAAATCACTCCTAACAAAACAATTTTGTCCATAATTATCAAGTGCGGGGGTATGCTTCTTTTCTAGTTTAATAAATATTACAATGTACTATGATAAATAAAAAACTACATATAAATTTGTTTCTTATAGTTAATCCTTTTAATAGAAAATATTATATTTAAGGTTTCAATTACAGTGTGTCAAGCAAAATACTGTGTCCATATTTGTTTGTAATATACACTTGTTCAACTTTCTCTTGTCCACATTCTGTGGTCATATCATGCTTCGCTCTGCGTAGCCCTTTATTTTATTTTCATAAATAATTTCAGTGTAGATCAGAACAAGTCCATTTAACTCTAAGGTACAGCAACACACCAGGCAACTCTGTAATTTAATTAACTATCACGTTGATTGTTATTCTTCATCTTATAGTCACTGTATGGCATTCAATGGCAACAACTTACAACATATTTTTTATTTGAAAAATAACTTGAATTTTACATTTTTTTTTACAGATGTTAAGAAGATTGTATATACCATGGCCATTACAGAAATATGTATGATGATTGTATAATATAACTTTATGAAGATTATCTTCAGTGTATAGGTATTTATATACAGTTAAACCTGCCCATGCGGTCACCTCTATTAAGCAGTCACCTGTATTAAAAGGTCCTTTTTTTCTTGTTCAGTCATAGAGAAATTCATATAAATTTAACCTCTTAAGAGGTCGCCTGTCTTATAAGGCCATTTTTATTTGTCCTAAAGGTGACCTCTTAATACAGGTTCGACTGTATAATAATTACATCATGTTGTGAAAAAAGGTTTCAACAGTGAAGGTAAGAAATTCCATTAATATCAACCAGGAACAACCCACGTCCCATTTCCAATCATGGAAAATCAAAAAAGACCAGGATATGGCAATTTATATTGACAAGCAATTCAATGATCTACAAAAAACTACACAGAAAACCTAAAGATCGAGCATCATGAACCTCACTAAAAACGGGGTGAACTCCGGTGCTCAGGAAGGGTAGGCAGTTCCTGCTCCATTAGTGACACCCATCGTGTTACTCTAGTTACAAACCCGATGATAAGTCATGAATGAAGAAAGGATCTGCAAGTACTTATATATACATATATATATATATATATATAATTACGACAAATGTAACATATACGTGGTCATTTGTGACACAGACAAACTTTATCACACAATGTTGTATCACTGGCATCATAACTGACGTAGGCAGGATTCAAACTAAAAAAATGTTAGTGGTAATATGCACTGATTATACAGGTAATTGTAAATCCAACTACCATATGATCACGACGACCCACACTTAATAATAATTGGTTCACCAATGACAATACAGATCAGATAAATAAACCAAGTACTGAGCGGGATTCGAACTCACAACTTCAATGGTGATAGGCACTGATTGCATTGGTATCCCTGGTAGTTTTAAATCCAACTATCATACGATCACGACCACGATGACCCTGTCGGAAAAATATTTTAGTGTGTGCAATGAAATTCAACAATTAATAACTTCATATCTACATTTAATGTTGTGTAAGTACTTTGTAAAATTCGCTTGAAGATCATTAAAAAAAATACCACACTCTGTCTAATGGTTGCTATACGTGTAATATCGTTATCCAGAAGAGATTGATACAACATAAGATACGCCTTTTATCTAAAGTCCCATATATTGATTAATGAACAATTTCGTAGCCTTATCAGAGTGACATGTATGATATGACGACACAACATGGCAGTCACGTCCGTTTTAAACAAAATTGGGTTTGTTTATATATTTCTCGAGGAAAAAGGTTAGTGTGTTGTATTTTTGTTCCATTTTAATCCATTTTTTTTAATATAAACTGCACAAAACAATGTTGTATACATATATTCTACAGACAAAATTATTATAACTTTTATGAATCTTCAATCTAATGATCAATTCATTTTTTTCTGCAAAATATCAAATTGGAAATGAAGAGGAAGCACCATTTCATCTATTTGTATATTAAATCATTCCCCCTAATTTAATTTTGTTTCATTAACACAGGTACTAGTATACATGTGTAATGTATATTAATCTTATTTCACAATAAAATGTCATATCCGTTGCTCCTTAAGCTGTGTTGTAATCTATTAACATTTAATTTGTGAATGATAACCTTAGGGACCGACCATTTAACTTGAAGGGGGGAGGGGGGGGGGGGGGGGGGGTTATGGTTTTTTGTTTCGTTCAGAATTTTTTATTCGGACAACACGAGAGTTAGGATATTTATTTTTATTGTCGGGCAAAGCGCGAATTTTTTTTCCAGAATTTAACATTAGGTTATATGACAAAAACTCTGAATCAGATTATTTTTTTTTCCTCCACCAAAATCAGAATATTTTTTTCAGCAACATTGGGAATCAGAATATTGTTTTAGAAAAAAACCATACCCCCCCTTCAAGTTAAATGGTCGTTCCCTTACTATTTTTATCTTATCCTATCCATGTCAGTTTCCCTTTTCCCTACCTGTGCAAAATATGATCATCATGATTATTACTGTTTATATTTTTAACTGTCATGTGAAACTTTTTCCAATCGTATATTTAAAGTTTGTCAGTGACTTGCGACAGGTTGTTGGTTTATCTGGGTACTCCGGTTTCCTCCACCAATAAAATTGACCGCCACGATATAACTTAAATATATTGTTGAAAGTGGCATTAAACACCATAAACCCCAAATGTATATAAACCATGCAAAATTTCATAACTTAAGTTTGTCATTCCATACTACACTTTTGCTTTAATTTCATGTATGCAGCTGTTAGGCCAAAAAAATATGTGTGTTTAAGGTTTCATCCCTAAAAAAATAGGGTAGGTAGGTAGGGAATTTTTTTTTTTTTCAAAATATTTTGAATGGGGAAGAAATCCAAAGTTTAACGGTGCTTAAGCCAAAATGACCATAAAAATGTTAGGGTAGGCATTTTTGAGATCTAAACCATAAGACTGGAAAAAAGTTTTCCTTATATCTTTATATTTATGGCTTGATATCAAAAAATGTTCTTCTGTCTCTACTTCAGTACATAATTTGCAGAATCGTTCTTCTCTTGGAATTTTAGGTTTATTATATCTACCATCTTTCTCCCCGGAACATTGGCTATATAGCCATCTTTCCCGGGGCCCCTTCCTTATCAGGGGAGGAAAATGGCTATATAGTAGAATTTCCCCCCGGAAAAATTCCCCCCTTTACAAGTAAGGGGGGGAAGGCTACATAGTGGGTTTTCCCCCTAAATGTTATTTATAATTTATTATAAATAAGTTATGATTTATTTGCACTAAGAAAACATTTATTCATTATTATTATTATTATTATCATTATTATTATTATTATTATTTATATACTTAGAGTAAATTACATATACATTTTTATTATGCATGATGCATGACTTTGTAAGACATGTATCACCATGATCAAACTTATACCACATGCTATGTCAAGCCTCGACCAATATCGCCGAGCCTTTTCCCGCGTTTCGCGCCGAATACACATATTTACCTATATGCTTCGACAGTGCACATGTATTGTATTTATCCTGCAATCTTAAATCGTAAATAAACGTTTACTGGACGATGATAAAAGTATTTGAAATAATTGTGTGTATGTATTTGAAAACAATATCCCCCGATGTGCCCCGTTTTACATTTGTATGTTCTATTTATAACTGACCAATATCTAAAAATGTTCTATTTATAACTGACCAATATAAAAAAAAAATATTGGGCAGGCTATATTGGTCGGTAAATGCTGTCATTGCAGGATAAAAGATAATACTAATACTACTAATAATAATAATGATAATAATAATAATAACTAGATGACATGGAGATGGAAACTATCTCTAAGGACCCCGCCGTTGCAAAATAAAGTCAATATCTAAAGAATCTGTTGGGGTACCAAAATTATCGTCCCATGAAAAACCCTAAGTTTGAGACCTTGACCTTTGAAGGACAAAAATGAATTAAGTAAGACCTTCTCACAGTGGTTAACAATCACAAAATATCATCCCTCTACAATAATTAGAGCGGACACGATTTTCTGTAGTTCACAAGAAGAGTTTGAAGATACCAAAGGGGCAATCAGAAACCGTAAGGGTAAGCAGTTCCTGCTCCACTAGTGGCACCCGTCGTGTTAATCTAGTTACAAATCCGGTAATAAGTCGTGAATGGGGAAAGGACCGGGAAGTGTTTACGACAAGTGGATTATATCCGTGGTCATTTGTGACACAGATATTCCAAAACGGTCAACCAACTCCTGGTGGCGGCCGTAAAATTTTCGAAGTGATGACTTCAACTTTACCAAAAGGAACCCTTGGTTCAGTAGCCTCCTTGTTAGCAGCAACCCTCTATCAAGGAAATCCTGATAGAAACCACAAGCTCTGGAATATCGTATCATCTGAGAGATATATACTTCATATAGGGGTCTCATGAAATGAAAAGTTTGAGACCTTGACTTTAGGAGGACAAACGGGAAGAATATAATATGCGACACACCTTCTAATAGTAGTTAACAATCATGCAAAGTTTCATCCATCTACTATAGAATAGAGAAATGACTGGTTATAAAGTTATGAAGCGGACACGAATGTGTTTCGAACGGACGGACAGAGCGATCAGTATAGGGCGTTCGCCACTATGTGGCGGATCCCTGATAATTTGTTACATGTTTTTTTTAACATTAATGCACCCTTTGGAAGTGATTACTTCGTTTTGATATCCCAACATAATTTGGAGGGGAAAAACTACTATATAGCCAAGGGGGGAGAAATGGCTATATAGCCATTTTTCCGGGGGGGGGGGGGGGGGAATTGCTCTACAACACCGGCATGAATTATTTCTTAATTTAACCCTTTGAACGCCAAGACGCTGTTGTATACAACGTTACGTTGCCATATATTCCAGAGCGTAACGATAAAGAGTCACCTCACGTTGCGTGTTTTCATGACGTTCAAGCACATGCTTATTTCCAATGTTTTTAAAGGCATTTGACAAATTGTATGTAAATGCAATGATAACCACAAGTAACTTAAGTGCTCCGAAAGGGTTAGCAGTTTCTGTTCTTACTTGACATTTGACTTAGATTAAGGAGGGAAACAAGGAAAAAATTATTGCAATTAACAGAAATTTTGGATTAAAAAACAAACAATGTTAATACATCGGAACGAGTTTACTTTATTTTTTCAATGAACAACATTACATAATAACCTTCAAATTATTTAATAGAATCACGCTTTTGAATGACATTAATTAAAATTTACAGAAAGATCAGTATTAGGGGTAAATTTGTTAGTAGAAAGAAAACTATAAAAAGTCTTTAATAGATTGTCCGATATTATACAGTAGACAGTACAAATATACATGTACACTGAAATCCACCAACTTCCTCGATTACGAAGATGTGTCAATTATATTCTTCATAATTAAGACGGGTATTATATCTATTAAAGCACCCTTCAATACATAGTCCGGCCAACTTTACAGTTAGAACACCATCACTGTTTTCCTGAACGGGTCGTGAGAACTTGAACACATGTTACACATTTCTTCCTCTTCCCATCTAGTATTTTCTCTAGGAAATCTCTCTCCGTGATTCTTGTTAACTACCCGTGCTCCTGTCTCACCACTCTGACTTGCTGATTTTAATGCAAGAAATATTATATTTCTGGGACCTTATTCACAAAGCACCCGTTAATTACTGCAGCGAACAATAACTTATTATTAAAATATATATACAGTTTTGTGACAAAAGTATTTCACGTTTACGACGTCACGCTAAGTTAAGCGGTTGCAGTTAGTTGATGTTTGAGAAGCTATAACTTCATAATAAATAGAATTATATCGACCAAATATGCAGTATTTAGTAACATGACATTTAGCTTTAATTGATAGTTCCGAGATAAGAATGTAAGTCCCGCCTCCTTAGCAATTGTTGCTATGCGCCACTAGCTTATCGGTTACATTTTCAAAATGGCTGCTCAACATCCCAAGCTCGCGTCCGATTCTTTAGAAAAAATTCCCGATAATATCGCAGTTTCATTCTTACCCGACTTTGAATCGTAGTCCAAAAAGGCATTAGAAAAGGGTTTAAATTATTTCACCCAAGGTTATATCCACAATATTAAAATTTCGGTAGCACGTGGAGCCATGCGTGTGGATGCAAGATGTTGGCGGTCAATGAGAAAAAGTCAAGATCCACACAACCTTCATGTCGAAATCGGCGATGACAAACTTTCAGAATCGTACTGTACCTGTAAAACTGGGTATATAAATCTTTTATATATTTTTGTTGTTTTTCTATCAGACACCTTCAAGGCTAATTCAAACGATAAACAATAAATACCATTGTCCATTCTACACAGCGGGTCGTGCACGCGTATGTGTATAATCACTACGTATACGTAAACAGACAGCACATGCTGATCTACAACAATTGATATTTATCAAAGATAACGTCTGTTTACTAAGTTCATAATCAATGAATTGCTCTGATTTAAGATAATATTATCTCTTTTGTTACCAAATAATTAATTATGCACAAACAAGATGAAAACGATCTTGAAATTCTTCCTTCATTCATTCGTAGACACGTGAAAATATTATGAAATCAATTCTTTTGTATTTATATAAATCTAATACTCACGTGAATATTAATTTCTGCTGAGAAAGTTTATGTATTTGCGAAATATACAACTTTAAGAATGATAAGAGGACGACCATTTGATTTGGGTGTACATGTGCGTGTGAGGAAAAAAAAAGAGGGGGGGGGGGGGGGGGGGGGCAAGGCAATGGGCGATTTTGTAAATAAATCATTTATTCTTGATGCCAGTGAAAATAATTAATTTTATATTACTTATCGAGAAAATAAATAATTTGGCCTTCATGTAGTTTAGGGGGCTCTATAATGCCTCTCAAGCATGAAGGGACCCAATGATACATTTGATGAACTAAATATATAGTTTAAATGACTACATTTTTTGGACCTCAGACCAACGTGACATTGGTGAAAATAAATAAGCAATCTTCATTTGACAGTTTTTTAATGTCTTTCGGGATATCGCTCATTTGAATTGCATGTCCCCCGTGCACATTGAAGCACCATTTCGGCGATATAACTAGCAGAATTTATATATAAAACTACGTTCCCACAAATACACAACTCGGTTTGTTTGTGGGACAAAGATGGCATCACCTGATCTCATTAAAAATGCGGCGCACTGATTGGTCGGTTATTTTAGTCTGATTGACGTCTCGGAAGCATGGATTACATGTCTTGTTTGTCTTGGAAGAGATCGAAATAAGTTTGAAAGGCACACACTTGAAATGGCATACACAATTCTTGTGGCGGCCCGGACTAGGTCAACCTTGGAATGAATGGTGTGTTGTTCCAGTTCTAATCGTATTTTAATTAATCTTTAAATATTTTCAATTATATTAAGGTCTGGTGATTGGGATGGCCAAACAAGACAACCGACATCATTGTTATCTTTCTACAATTTTGTCTGTACGGACTAGTGTACCGGGGGCGCTGTCATCTTGGAAAATCCACTGATAATTTTCGAATTAACACCACATTTCACCAGAAATATTATGTTATTCCATTGTTCTTGTATTGTCCAGTGTAGTCTATTTCGACACCATTGCACACGATTTTTTTCTATTTTCAACGAAATCGTCAGTTCTTTTCGCAACAATTCTCTTGTGAAAGCCATAAATTACTCGATCGTCTTTGAATTGACCTTTTACAAATCGGAGGAACAGACTGACTAAATTCATTCATTAAATCGCGTAAGCTTCTTTTACAAGCCTTATCAATGTACGCTCACCTTGGTCGCTCGTAGATCTGGGTCGACATGTTTACGGCTTGTTTTCTATATCTTCCGATGGATCAAATCTTTTCAAAAATTTAGACACTGCAGATCGACTAAATCCAATGATCTTTCCGATTTTTGTTTTTTTTAATCCATCCTGATGTAGCCGAAATACCTGCCGTTTTTAGTCATGGCTCATCTCTTTTGTTTTTCTAGACATGTTGGAAACTCCCTTTTTGTAGCGTTTACGTTTTATGTACGCACGTGGAAATTACGTCACTAACACGTCATATTTTGGAAATTATGGTGTTTAAATTTAGTAACATAATGATACCTTTATTAATTAACCAGTCCAATATCTCCCGGGATTTTTCCTTGCAATTGTCGATATGTCTAGCGGATTCCCATCTAGTTGTTATTGGACTGACTGGAATTGGGCCAATACGGAAAATATCCGTATTGGACTGGTTTTTGCTGTATTGGCCCAATGGAAGTTTTTATATTGTATTCACAGATTTGATCATATAAAGGTTAATAAATCAAAGTTAATTATGATAAATATCAATAAAGTTATAGGCAACCGAAGTACATTCTTATCTGGTGGCGTGACGTTGTGTACACAAAACGTGAAATACTTTTGTCATCTAAGTATAAATATATATCATTGTAGTATTGAACCGTTTGAAATATTTTGTCAAAACGCCTATTATATTGACATTGTAATTCAATAAAAGGACAGTGTAACTATTTTATACAACAATTTATACAATCGCCTTCTTTCAAATTCATTCAGTTGAGACAATTTTTTCCTCAAAAGTAACACTTTGATAAGATTAAAATGTACTTACATGACATGCTAAAGTACCTGTAATTTCGTTCAAGTGTTTGGTTTCTCACATCTAAAACGGGTGTTATCTTACTTAACCCCGCCACTTTTTATTGATGTGTCTGTATACTCTGTATCAATCGCGGAAAATGCGTGGTTATGTACCCGTGTGTTAGGTGCATCGATTTCTCCCTTTTTCTATTAGAGTTAGGAATTGTTCCGACAATGTGGTATTTTTGGGTTGTACTAAACTACGAAACGAAATCGAAACGCAACGAACGAAACGAAACGAAATATTACGAAACGCAACGAAATATACTAAATTGCGAAACGAAACGCAACGCAACGAAACAAAATTGACTATAATGCGAAACGAAATGAAATGACTACAACGAAACGAAACGAAATATACTAAAGTGCGAAACACAATAGAACGAAACGGAATTTAGCGAAATGCGATGAAGTTTTCCCTATAATTATCATTCATCAGAAGCAAGGCAGTTCTCATTATTAATTAAAAACTCAGAATTCAATGTAATCTAATAGCTAATAGTTACAGTGACAATACTCTGCCTTTGAATTTCTTTGATAGGTATCGGTTACGGTTCCATCCTAATACCCGTAATTAACGGAGCAGCGAACATGTTTCAAGTACTATATACATTATCTGGCGTCAAAAGAAATTAAATATCTTAAGACACTGAGGATCATTTATTATGATGAAAACCCTGTCGCTTCACATGCAAACAAATAATGGGGTTTCCACAAACATGGGTATTGTCTATGTGAAGCCCCTGTCCAAAATAAAGCGGGCATACATTTCATGGTGAATTTATCAGACCACGAAGTGCATTGTCATAATAATAAAAATAGTTATTAGTAATAATAGTTTTTTAGAAACCTTTTGTTTGATCAATTGACCAAAAGGAGCTTCTGTGCTAGTACTGTAAAATTCAATGCTGATTTCACAAAAGGTACATCGTATTGATTTGATTGATTGATTTTGATTGTTGGTGTTTAACGCCACTTTCAGCAGTATTTCAGCTATTTCATGGCAACCAGTTTTAGTGGTGGAAGAAACCGGAGTACCCGGAGAGAACCACCGACCATGGGCAAGCAACTGGTTAACTTTATCACATGCGACTGCGAGTCGAGTGCACCCTTTTTTGTAATTTACAAAACCGGGCGCGAACCCACGCCGTATTGGTAATAGGCTTGTATGAGTTGTTAGATAATCCAACTACCTAGCTCATTTAGCCACCCAGGCCTGGAATAGAGTTTAAAAATATTTTAAACTCTTGGAATAGAGTTTAAAATTGGACCCTTTTGAAATATGTTACAAAAGAACCACTGCATGGATTGAAACCAAACATGACAGAAATAGACCTTACGCGGTCCAACATGCATGTATTTATCAGCACCTTAGTTATCCCCAAGCAGCGAGGTTGCACAGGGTGTATTGTATCTGGACTGTCCTCGCTCCCTGCATGCCAATACCAGTCTTGTGTGTCCGTCCATAACATTAATTCTTGTGGATATCCTGGATGTTTCTCAACCAATCTTAATCAAATTTAGTAAACATATTCAATATAATAGCAGCAAACCCTATTCGAGTTTCAAGGTCTTAGGCTAAAGGTTAAGATCATGAATACATATTTGATAAGTTTACAGCGTTGTGGACACAGCATAGCTATTTTTCCTTGGATTTCAATCGGACTTTGTTCCACTCTCTGAAAATATTTTTCATTGATCGTGGAACAAACTAGTTGGTTTTCTACGTGTAGGTCAAATGTCCAATTCGTCGTCCTATTTTGCATTTCTTTAACAGCCATGTGAACACAACAAAGATTATTTTTTCAACCGGCCGCAAGTTGGTTGTTTATTCCTGGCTCGTAAGTTATTCCTTATTCATTACTTATTCGCTATTCCTTATTTCATTCGATGGATTTCAATTAAACTTCAATTAAAGCCTTTTAATTTTTAAATTCAGAGGTCAGGGACATGGTGACATTTTGTCTTTTCATATATAGCCTAGCGGACACAACATAGCTTTTTTAATTGGTTTCGATCAAACTTGGTTAGAACATTAACCATTTAGAGAGCAAGAAGTTTATCGTATTTTTAATGTCATAGGTCAAAATGCCAAGGTCCCCGTTATATTTTTAATTTCTTTTACAGCCTTGTTGACACAACAAAGCTTTTGTTTTTCAATGGATTTCAATCAAACTTGTAAATGTTAATTGTTGAGATTGTATGAATGTTTATTTTCAATGTCGGTGGTCAAATATCAAGGACAAAGTGACATTTTGCGGTCCTTAGATAAACTTAAGTAGTTACATATAATGTATATCGAATCAAGAGAGGTCATGTAAAACTGCGATTCTAACGATAATCAATCTCAAAATCCAGAGATAAGGCCAAGATAGCAATGACAAAGACGAAATTCAACTCTCAAAAACTTGAAATTTACACAACAGAAACTAAAGAGTAACCAGCAACTCAGACTCTGCCAAATATGTGGAACTTAAACCAGATGCACCTGTTGGGTGAGTGTTCTCTGCTTTTCATGAAACACCACCACGTTGGTCGTGTCATAGTCGGGTAAGACGTTGCTCATGTCATAGTCCGGTAAGACGTTGCTCATGTCATAGTCCGGTAAGACGTTGCTCATGTCATAGTTCGGTAAGACGTTGCTCCGCAGCCTCATGTCATAGTTCGGTAAGACGTTGCTCCGCAGCCTCATGTCATAGTTCGGTAAGACGTTGCTCCGCAGCCTCATGTCATAGTTCGGTAAGACGACAGAAAAAAATTACGAAATAATTAGGAAACTAATCAATTCTAAATTGAAAAAAAACTGCACTGTCCTTGCACCACAAAATGGTCCCCTAAAATTCAACATTTATTCTTCGTAATTCGAAACCGACTAAACATTATAAAAAAATGCGAATGTAAAATAACAACAAACGAAGTTATCGTTTCCGTAGAGATGTTCTTAAGATATTCTATTAAAATATCATCGTGACTCTTATTAACTGTGGCTTCATTTAATTTCGATAGGTACCAATTTTCCAACGACCTGTTTATTCTATTATTCTATAAAAGATGATCTGGTAGAATTCCACAAACCACGAAAGTGAGTATCCACAACTTGCCATTTTTTTTTCAGTTTACGAAAATTGATACCCACAAAAATAATTGAATCCACATTAATCGGATTTACTATAATAAATGATGCGTTATTACGTACTTTGTATGCGTATATGTACGTACTGAAATGTGCACGAATAATAAATTTGTTTCCACACTGATATGAAAATGTCTAGATCGATTGTATTGTTATATATTTTCATTTATGGTGTTTTAATGGGGTACCTATAAAGTGCGAAACGAAATAGAAACGAAACGAAACGAAACGAAATCAACGAAAACGAAATCAACAAAAACGAAACGAAACGAAACGAAATCAACGATATGAAAACGAAATAAAACGAAACCAACGAAAACAAAACGAAATACGATGCTAGCCTACTTCCCACATATGTCTCAGTGTCTTTCCCCAGGAGAGGACAGGATTTGATCACCATTGAACAAGAATACTATGCATTTATTCAGCGGGAGTCTGTCCTTTTCACTTAGTGGCTTCTTTTAAAGGGAACCACAAGAGCAACGTCAAGTCTGTTGAAAGGAGAGGAATTAAAATAACAGAAGTGCAGTAGTTAAAGTTCACTAATAAATATCCCCGTCCGAGCAAAATTTAAAAGTGTGTCGGAGAGACGAAAAAGTGTGACGACGGGAAGGACAAACGAACGAACGGACAGCAGAAGTCCTATATACCCCAATCTTTTTTTGGCGGAGGTATACAAATCCTATCAAAAATTAACTTTAGAAATTTAAAAAAAATCTACATATCTTGTAAAAGTACCTTTTTTCCCTTTGATCCCTTTTCATATTAAAAAAACCCAAATCACCCCCCTCCAAAATTTTTTCCGGTATTAATAAAATTTGATACGGCACATATTGCTATACCCCCCGCTATCCAGCGGGAGGGGGGTATATAGTATATTTCCGTTGTCCGTGAGTGCTTCCCTCACTGCCTATGCAATTCCTCCTTAACAACTTGATGGAATTGAATGAATCTTACAGGAAATCTTTAATACCATATGGCAAGGTTCATTAATTTCATGAATTCTTTAGTATCAAATGGCATTGTGCACCTTCTATTTTTGTTTTCCCATTTTAACAGTTCTTGCTAAAATTTCTTCACTTTTGGACTTTGTCATTTAAGTCTATGTAATTGTCATACAAGGCTATACAATAGAGAGAGGATACTGTTGCGTTATCCATAACTCTTCCTAAACAACAGAATGGATTTCAATAAAACTTCCAGAGATTCTTATGTTTAGTTTTTGCAAGCATTATTTTTTCCAGAAGTTCTTCTGTAAGGAGGGCGCTCACTGTACGTCCTGTTATGTTGCTGTTGGGTTTTTTTTTTTAGTTCTTCAAAATAGAACAATAGAATTTGAAATAAAAAGTTTATAGTGTTGGGTCTTTTTGACCCCTGTATATCTCGGAAAGAACAACGGTAAGACATTACGCCAGATCTGTTGGCACACTACCGAATAAAGGTAATAACAATGGTACCGTACGCCAAGGCACATTCAAAAGGGAAAGTCCACAAAAACAGACAAAACGGATAAGAAGCTCATGGGGATTAAACGTGACAAGTCGGGAAAATCCAGTAGTCAAATAGTGCCCAGAATCTGAAACTCAAGACCATCCTGTTTGGTTTCCGAATAGGCAAATTTATGTAGAATACAAACGAAAAACGTAATAAAATCAGACGAATAATGAACCCTCAATATCCCAATCTATGAACATACCCCCTCATATCCCCCATTTTTTTCTATATGCACACTCCAGAAACTTTATAATTCATAAATACTGACACACACACAAACACAAATAAAAATATGACATTTGAACTTCTGAAAGTTTGTCGGCAAGCAAACCCGGCTTGGATTGAGTTGCGGGTAATGTACGTGAGGAGTACTGTAACGGACAGACATGCAAGATGGGTTATAATTAATCAAAATTATTGTATTTAAAAAATCGAATTATTTTTTTTTTATTTCTTTATTTCGTTTTGTCTTTTATTTTTTTCCTTCCATTTTGTTCATATCAGTCTATTTCGTTGGTTTCGTTTCATTTCGTTTCCATTTCGTTGATTTCGTTTCGTTTCGTTTCGTTTTCGTTGATTTCGTTTCGTTTCGTTTCGTTTCGTTTTCGTCAAATCAAATCAAATCAAATAAGTTTTATTTAAAGTCGAAATATCTATAACACATAACATAAGCTCTAGTGAGCTTTTGAATCGTTGATTTCGTTTCGTTTCGTTTCGTTTCGTTTCTATTTCGTTTCGCACTTTATAGGTACCCGTTTTAATGCCACTTTCAACAATATTTCAGCTATATCATGGCGATCAGTTTGTATGTCAGACGAATATGCATCTGATAATGTGAATCGAAAACGCTTTTAAATTTTGTGGTAAATTGATTCACTTTAACAACGAACGGATTTCTATTCTTTTTTATTGCGAAGATGGAAAACGTGGGGCTGTCAGTTGACTTTCATTG